>OY856410.1:717155105-718355105 GCA_963693085.1 Alisma plantago-aquatica
GGGTATGCTTCCCACCCTAGGTGGAGGAATATGGTACACCACACCCTTCTTTCCACTACCGCTTCTTCCATACCCCTAAATACATAACAGGGGTGTATCACCTTCTTTTCTTAATTCAAAGAGTATAAAATGATGATTGTGCGCATACCAAGGTTGGTATACAAAAATCCAAAATATACCCTTTTTCCCAAGCCAAGTGAGAATGAATAAAATCCAGAGTGTGAATAAAAACATGAGAGTTGTGCCCTGAATAAGGATAACTGATAAAGGTCTTACCCAGTCGGTACATTAGCTGCCCTCACAAAGGAATATGTGTCGTGACCGGTAGTGAGACCTTAAAGATCCAAAAATGACCCCTGACCTCCTCCCGAAGAGGTAAAACAGCCAAAAGCCTTAAGCCAACCTATACACACTTCTGAGTTACCTTTGGAAAAAAATTAGGAGTAAGGCTAAGTCAACTAGTACTGTGCACAAATATTCAAATAGTCTTGATGAATCACCAATAATAGAGTCTTGAGTCAATTAGAGGAGAGATTCTTATCTCTTAATCATACCCTTATACTCTTCTTTTTCAATAGCAATGACATATCATATGCATTTTGTTGATTTTGTGGGTCTTTTCAAAGTCTCATAAAGCTTTTAAACATGACTGATACAGTAGAGAATGAGAAGGAAATAATTCAGCAAAATGAACTCAGAGATGAGGATATCATAAGAGGTACTATGTGATCTAAGGAAGCCTTGAGGCTGCATCAATATGAGCCACAAACAAAATTACAATATGACATAAGGATGAGGATATCACGAGATGAACGAATTCATGGCGACTGTTTTAAGTTTTCCGTTTCTCGAGATGAGTAACACTTAAGTTCGGTGTGGTGATGAAACCTCCAGATCCATCCTCAGTCACCAATTCAAAGGATTTCCGATGTTTTTGCCCTAATTTTGTTTTGCCTCATTTTCCTCTCTCTTTTTCGTGAAAATTCTGACATTCACACAATGATGAGGAAATTATGAGATGAGCGAGCATTTTGTTGAATGTCTTAAGTTTACCGTTCCTCGGGACGAGCAACACTAAAGTTAGTGTGGTGATGAATCCTCCAGATTTGTTATTACAGTCACCAATTCTAGGGTTTTATACCTCATTATGACGAAATTACCCTTGCTTTTCTTTACTCTGAGTATCACTTCATTCTCACATCAATAATGCTTAAATAGTTCTAATTACTTTTTTATTCGATGCTATTATCTCTTACACACTCTCCTTTCCCTCTGCATATCACTCTCAATCATCCAATCAAACATCAACAACTCACAACTGTGTGTTTTGTCCTCAAAGCCCCAAGCTTATGCAACAAATGATCAAGATCATGAAGCAGAAAAATCTCCACGACTGTGTTGCTGACGCCACAACCGTGGCGCATCACCAACAGTACCAAGTCTCCATCCGCCACGGCCGTGGCACATCGCCAATAGTACCAAGTCTCCATCTGCCATGACCGTGTTGGTCACGCCACGACCATGGCGCATCGCCCACAGTGCCAAGTCTCACCCACCATGCCCGTGCAAGGCAGCATGACTGTGGGGTTGTAGCCTCACCACGACCATGGCACAACGTCACCAGAGCCCAAGTTCTCACCCGCCACGCCCGTGCAAGGCAGCAAGGCCGTGGGACAACAACATCACCATGACCGTGGCGCCTCAACATGGCCGTGGCATGTCGTCCCCTACCTTGTGCCTCTCTGATTTCAGACCTACTGCTTCAAGACTCCATGACCTTCGACGTTCAAGCTGTGCCACCGGCCTCTGTGTCCATAACCAGCTCCAGGCTGGACCATAGTCGACATCCACAACACCTCATCCTTCTCTCCACCTGCTTCGCCTTAGTAGTGACCTGCAACAACCATCACCTCAGTCCCCCTTCCTCTGCCTACTCTTCCACCTAAACCTGCTCCACGTTTCACACTGCCTCCACCAATAAGGAGAGCCGCCGGTGTGGCAACACATCCCACTATCACACAGGCATCAAGGTGTTACGCAAAAACGTGTGAAAATCACCATAACCACAGATTACCAAAATACGAGTTAATTAAAACCAATTTCAGAAAGTTGATAAACTGGGAAACTATTACATTCAAGTCCTCAACCTGTAAGGAAACAATTTATATAAACATATACAAGATTTGATACGTGTCCACAACTTAGAGGAACAACTGTCTAACCATCACATGAGTCCATCACCGGTTTACATACATAAAGGCTCACATCCGTCCAACCGTAGGATATACAAAACACCAACTATAATACATCATGGAACATTGTCAAAACACCTCCAAGGACCTAAGAGTGCAGGGATGACTCAAGACTCTACTACAAAACGTCCCAAAATAGAAGCATATCCATCACTTGCCTTCTACTGTTCTTTCTGCTGCTCGGCCATAACGCCGCGACCACCACCACGTCTAGCTTGACCACCTAAAAAGGGTGTAAACCAGTGGGGTGAGACAGACAGTCCCAATGAGAAACATAACTCCCCACAGAAACTACATAACCTTAGAAAGATAAAGCAGTAGAAAGAGATAACTAATAAGAGATACAACAAGAGCAGTTATGTAAAGTAAAGCTATTTGTACTTACCAGCTTACCAGATGTACTCAGACATATATCCAACTATTTCTTTATGGAAAATAATTAACAAGATAATATTTCTAAGGACTTACCACATATGAGAAACATATAAGTAACTGCAAGATAGAAGAAGTTAACTACACAAACAATGCCTCAACCAATGTTTCATGTTTATCTTAGGCAGTAAATATTAAACGGTTGGATTACATATTATTATACCCTGAGGAAGTGAACCATGCCGTTCAGATCCAACCGACGGCTGCGAAGCCCACAACCAGTGCCATACAAGGTCAATGGAAGGCCGGACTCCACGACCTCCAACCTCGTGGTCAATTCATGAGTACAACACAAGCATGTCCGCAGTCTCATGCTGAGTGGTCTTAGCCACAGGGTCAGCTCCATAGGCTACCCTCCTTCTATCCCGCCTTGGTATAGGTATCAATGCTAGTATATCTGAGCCACGGGCCAGTTCACCGTGCTCCGAGCCATGAACGTGTTCATGCTCCATCATACTGAGCTATGGGCTTATTCACCATACTCTTCATATATATATATATATATATATATATATATATATATATATATATATATATATATATATATATATATATATATATATATATATATATATATATATATATATATATATATATATATATCCGAGTCTGTAACCGTAGCTGCACTCGATTCCCTCTCTATTTAAGGTTAGGAGAAACCACATATATTAAAAAATATGCGCTTCCAGGTTGACCCGTAGGAGAACCTGTTTCACCATCACCAACTCCTGACGATGATGGATCTATGACCAGGGCAAACTACATGATATATTCCACTATGATTAATTAGTATCTTTTATATGGATTGAAAGATTCAACCAAGTTGTATAACATGCAATTATAACAAAAGTAAACAATATAAAACTCAACATTGTGCTTCTATTACAATTCACATCATATTGATCCATCGCAAGGATTCCACATCACATGTTATCACTTGGCCTTTTTCCAATCAATCTAGATCCATCACATGGATCATCACATACCCTGGGACCTCAATCCCTCATCATATATTGCCACTGCCTCTCAGGGCTTACATCATCATCATCATCATAAGATAGCATTAAACTTGTACCTATTATCTCATTGTTCTCATATATTTATTCCTCATAGCCCTTTTTCTTGGCTACGCATCGCCTGCATGGTTAGTACTACTTAATAATCTTCATGAATAACTGAGAACCTCATATTATCAGCACAGGGGAACATTTCTGATTAAGTGCTCTATCAAAGAGACATTAAAGATTATATACTTTCTTAAGCATGCCTCATCTTATGATCATATGCATAAGGCAATCATTAAGCAAACCCTATTACATGCTCATTATTCTCCTTAGTATTATAAGATAATCATGATGATCAAGTTCATGCATATAGTTATGTTAGATATACATGATAAGCGTTACCATTACCATTGTCATTAAGTAAGCAAGGAGTCACTGTCGTGTTAAGCAAGGACATATACAACTAGTCTGCTATTCATGATACGTAAAACCCTCACTACAAGTGATAGAAACCCTCACTAGAGGTTGTATTAGGAAACCTACCCTCACCCATTTCTCATCACACAATGACTGAGACAAAGGCAGCCAGCAACGCTGCATTACCACTCAGGCAACCAAGCGTGCAGCAGAGAAACGCTGCATCGATGTCGCGCACAAAAGGGGGGGGGGTGTCGGGCACCCAGCCCTATCGGGCAACGCCCGTCACAAGACATGCTATCGGCCAACACAAGCCAAGGTGACGTCCGTCACAAGCTGCTTAACAATGCCCTTCACAAGGTGACTATCGGCCAATGTCATGCCACAAGAGATATCGTTCAAGGGAGTAACTCACCCATCCTATTGTGCAACCAACTGAACCATAGCCTAATGGCCGTCACAGGGTAAGGTGAAGATGTGACTCCTGTCACCAGAGCAAGGGATATCGGACGTCACAACAGGCCTATCATCCAACACTCCCTCACTTGTATCATGTAAGGCTAGGTCAAGAGGGTTGTCGGGCAGCACCTCCTCAAGCTCACAACAACTAAGGAACAACTCACAGAATCATATTCCACCTCAAGCACAAGGACACCCAAAAACCCTAAGTAGATGGCTCACCTCAATCGAATAAGAAAGTGGGGTCTTGCACATCATCCACCACCAAACGGTCAATAAAAAGGAAACCCTAGAAAGAGTCACCACTAATATCAAGCTCACCTTTCTAGTCCATGGTGAGAGGAGAGTATTGCTCAAACAACTAGAACACAAGCTCACCTCAATCGGCTAAGGGAGAGAGTGGTGTTGCTCATGATACTAGGAGCTCAAACTCACTCCTCTAGACCAAGGGGAGAAAGGAGTATTGCTCACCAAGAAACCCTAGATCATAGGTTCGGCCAACAAGGAGAAACTAAACAAGAACTAAACTACTAACATGCATAGTCGATCATGGACATAGGAACATATAAGAACATAGAAAGAGAGTAGAGTAGTTAGGGTTAGGAGTTATGTAACCCACCTTAAGCAAGCTCCAAGCTCCTAGCTCCAAGCACCACCAAGCATGGAAGAAGGAGACTCCAAGGATCTCGGCCACCAAGATTGGTCCTCCAAGGGGTATCGACCACCAACTTGCGAAGGAGAAGGGTGTGTCATGCACACCAAGGTGGACAAAAAACTAAGGGACCAAAGGAACTCCTAGCAAAGGAAAGGAACCACCTATATAGAAGGAAAGGGAGGAGAAAACAAGGTAGAACCAAGCAAGGTGTCGACTACTTAGTGACACTCGTCCTAGTGCATGAGCCACCACTCTACCAAGCCCTACACGCATGTCCAAGGTCATTTCCACATGTAAGCATCATGCACCAAGTGTCCACTAGTGGTGACACAAACGAGGTCAAAGCTTGGTCAAGGCTCTAGGGCGACACACCACCAGCACCATGGGCAAAACAAATGGACGATACACCCCTAGGGAGACACAACCCTAGGCGTCACAAGCTCAGGCGGATAGAACTTGCTCTTGCCCAACACAGGGAACAAAGAATCAAAGGCAACACTCAACAAGGCCCAACAAGCTCAACCAAGATCAACAGAACACCAAGCAACGAGCCCAATCCTTCTTCTCTACTCTAGAGGAAACAAGTAGAGGGAGGAACACCTCACAAGGTGACAAACTTTCCCACAAACCCTAGACTTGGGTTATTTGCAAGCAACACCTCCAACTCTCAACAAAGCACAACCAAACCCTAATCACCACTGAAGGTGATTAGCAAGACACTAAGCATCAAGGTTAAGCAAAGAAAATAGGGTAAAACCTAAATGAAGGTCAAGGTCGTTACAACTGACCCCTAAGATCGACTGGCCACATTCGGTCTTCTGAGATCATTTGGTAGCAAACGGTCTCCAAACCGTTTTGGAGGGAATATTTCAAGACCATTTGACGAACTGAAACCGTTTGATGCAAAAAGCCACAAGATCATTTGGGACCAGACCTGTGCCTATAAATAGGTCTAATAGGGTCCCTAGTTTGACATGGGTTCTCAGATGCCGACAGACTGCCAGTACACAAATCTGATCCAAATCCAGTCCCGTCTACACTAGTTCCATTCCACTGACTGCCTGTATTGCAAGCAAGGAGACTAAGAAGAGAAGGAAGATGGAGCGAGAGATAATGTCTGGACTCTCTTGGCGTCTCCCATTCCGTGTCCAGATCTGCTCTGACACGACGCAAAAGACTGCTTCATCTTCACTGAGCTGCGACTACCTTCTGCACAGAGTCCATGGCGGATTTCACCTTCTTTCTCATTCTTCTTGTTTCTCATATGAGGAGCAATTAGTACCTTTTCACTGGGGCACGGGGACTAGCCCCGCTTCCCATGTTTTGTAATATGTACTAAAAAGATGTTATCATTCTAATTCAATACTAAATTGTTTCTTACATGCTTGAATGTTGGTTGCGTTCTTGTATGCATCTATTGTCTTTCGTTGTTGTTTGTCTATGACCGCTCTTGAGACTCGAATACCAATTTAGTATTGTTTTCTGGTGTGTGTATCCACCACGCATCTATTTTGGTATCTAGGAACGCTTTCTAAGGAGTGGAGTAAACTGACCTCCATCATTGTGCTTTTGTATTATGAAATAGAATCAGTTGACGTAAAAAAGTGCAACCTTGATGGGTCGAGGAACACACTCTAAGGAGAGAGTGGTGCAAAGTACTTGACCATTCGTTTGGGAATGGCTGATGTTGCAACACTCCTGTGTTTCTCATAGCTATATCCTCCAAAGAGGGATAGTCTATAAGGATACTAATCGAATTAGTAATTATCGCTCACTTGTTAGTTTTCCAGTACACTTTTCACGAGGTTGAGTAAGATTCTCTCTTCAGATACTATATATCTTCATTGACATGTAGACATGTACCGAATGAGGGCTACTCAACCCGTGAAGGATATGTGCATTACCCTTTTCCTATAAGACATCACTATTGTATAACATCCATGTATCTTGCATGTAGGTCTTGCTATGATTGGTACATGTACAATACATGTGTAGTGGTGGTGAATACCCGCATCACCCCAGTGATCCATCATCATTTGCTTATCTTAGATCTTAATCCTCAAGCTAGTTTTTATTCTTGCCTTTACTTTTATATGTTTTAGGATTAATAACTCAAATCACACTTTTGGTATTAGATGATTGACTTAGATTGATACGAAACAAGAAAAAGACACTCAGATTCTTAACGTTGTCCTTTGGGCTCGATCCTAAATATGTACTATGATAAGGCTTCCACACTCTTGTGGGGTTGGTGCATTTATCTAGCACCAATTGTAGGTAAACCTAGAGAGAACATTAATCCCCTAGGGTTTTTGGTGCACTTTAGGACTTCCATTGGAGGAGTAATCTTTTGGTGTAAGTTCTAGCTCCATCACTAACCATGAGTCAGATGGAGAGAAGGAGAAAGGAACTAGGAAAAATTATATAGTTTTGTCTCTGTGAAAATTTGGAGGTAGAGAAGGGTTCTTCATGAAGTTGAGATTGCAGTCCACTCCTCTAGTCTCATTGTAGAATGGTTTCAAGTCTTATATAGGCAGGGATGTCCACCATAAAGGTGGAAGTCTTCATCTCACACAAGATTAGGGAAACTCATGGGTGATTGGTCTTAGTTTCACTTCCCAAATCTAATGGGAGTACATTTAGGAGATTTTGTATCCCAGAGAGAGAGAGAGAGGAGTCAAAAAGGGAAGGAATATATGCACCACAACTTTACTAGTAGAGAGGATGTATGTAACACATTTTCTTCAACACAATAAATGAGAAAGCCTAAGTTCTCAAGTATATTAAAATGTGATGATATTATCCTCCAAGTATTAATGGCACACTTTATGCAAATCTAAATAATTTATAACACATTTTCCTCCACTCTGATTGGTCCCAAATTTGGATATGTTTTTTATGATCCCATAATCTTGCATTGAACATATTTTGGTATCAAAGGGATCCTTTTAGATACTTTTTTCTCTCTCTTCAAATAAGGGAACGACATTTACTTATTACAAGTAGGTCCCTCATCCTTCATGATTTTCTATAGGCTTCTAGGAACATCCTTTTTCTATGAAACTTCTAGGGAATCTCATTCATGCCTTTCTCAACTTATATGTAATTTGTGGGATTTATTGGGAAAACTTTAGTACACAAAACTTATCTTTCAACAATTTATTTAATTCAATTACCACTATCACATCTAAGGTCCTCTTCCTCTCAAATTCTAGAATTCTCTTATTTTTGTTATTATTTCAATTATATCAAAATTAAGATAGAGGTATTCCTATTTTATGCCTCAAAATTTGTGTTGCCAATCTGGGTTAGATAATTACTCCATTAATTATCTAAATCACATCCTATATTAGAAGCTTGAGGAAACTTGTCTATTTTTCCATATTTTCATTATCTAGCAAACCATAAAGTCATTATTCTTCATTTATGCATGAGTTTCTTTTATTTTCTTTAATTGTGCCACAAGGACCTATTTGTAGAGAAAATAGTCTCATGGGCCTCACTTGGGCCATGGATTGAACCCATGCCACAAAGATAACTTTATTATTCCTTCACTAATACTATTGGGGAATTTACTTATCAATTCAAGCTTCATATTTATATAATTCAAATTCACAAAATTTGACGATAATACAAATCCCATCCACATAGACACTGAACATTGTCGTTGTTGCCACCTTCTAGACCTTGTACTGCTCCAAATTTAAATCTCTACCACATTCTATTACTACTAAAAAATATGGGTTTTGGTGTCGCAATGTGGTGGCTAGAAAGGCGACAAGAGGGTGTAGGATCCAGGAATAGAAGAAGGCCAAGTAGAGTCATGGTTGTGAGAAGTGGTAGTTAGAAAGGGGGAGAATGGATTCATGGGACATGTGACGTGCATAATTCGGGTCATGTGGTGTGCAAGAGGAATTGGGGGTGATGGGGTGTGCATATTGCAGAGACAAAAGACCAAGTGTCACTTCTGCCCTTTTATTAGAATTATTGAATTGAAAATGGTTAAACAAGAATTAAAAAAAGGGTGGTTTATGTGGGCTATGTGGTAGTGATTCCTTACCTTAGTCAAATGTACCACATGGAAAAGTTTCACCTTATAATATATGATGTACTCTTGATATTCAACATGATTGGTCTAAATCTTACTGGTGTGAGTAAGAGCATGGGTTGAAGGCATAAACACATCACTTACAGTGGTGTTGAAGTCATAAAGAATACCAACAACACTTTTTGGTAAGTGTCTCATAAGGTATGTCTTCAAGAAAAGTGCCATGTCTAACAAGGTTTACCAAAAGATAGATTACTTCACTCATTTCTTGTAGAAGAACAAGCCAAGTGTAGTCAAAGACGGTCACATGCTAAGAAGGAGGTCAACCACAAAGCTTCACATACATTGAAACCTTATAAAAAACCCTAAACATGTATACAAATTGAAGTGAGAATAGCCTCAAACCTAAAATGACGTGGAATAGAAGATCCCAGACAAAGAGTTAAAGTGGTCTCAAAATTATAGCTATATTTTCTTTCTAAAAATGACAGGTTGAGGGCCACCCCCTTAAGAGAAGTTAGAACCCCCATGAGAGAAATTGCAACTTATTTATAGAGTCTAAAACCCAAGATTCAAAATAAGCATTCTTCCTTCCTTGAGTTGACAAACAACCACCCCGCAAAATAATAAGATCCCCCATATTTCACCATCAAAGCCTCAAAAGCTTCAAATTTGGGGATCAAGTTCATATCTCTTGGTAGAAAAGGAGAAAGATGACACTCTCCCACTCCGTACCGCATCTAAGTAAGGTATATTGAGTAGAAATGTCATATATCTCCCCCCACTTGCTGTTTGCAATCCCAAAGTGGTGTGATGATATGAGCATCAAAGATTAACAAAGTTGCATATGTTGTAAATGAGCTAACCCTTTTTATTTTATTCTATTTCCATGCATGCATATGCATTTTCTTTTATCTCTTTGGGAACATACAATCATGCATTTGCATGTTCATTTGTTTCTATGTTTTGTCCATAAAGCCTAATTTCTTAAAAATAAAAGTTAGTTTTCACATCTTTGGGATTTGCAGTACTGAGTTGATGCATCATTGGGAGTGTCTAATACCTCCCTCACGCGTAACCTAATGACTAATTATTATCTTTGGTTTAACATAAAGCCTATTCCACCCATTTTTATGAATCCATACACGCCCTTTTTATAGTTTTCCTCATTTTTCCTCATAACTTTGGTGGTAACTCTATCGTTTATTTTTTTCCTTTTGAATTGACCTGACCGCCTCACATTGTTGATGGCGCACCTCCTAGTATCCTAAATGTAAAAAAACTACACTCACATAGTATTGTTAAGCACTACAAGATATAATAGTGTAAAGATCTCAAACATTAGTACGTATAAGATAAAAAAAACTACTTGTATTATCAAATTTTGTAGAAGTTTTTTGGGATAAACATCATGTTGTGTTCAGATATTTTTAGACATGAAGTAGAATTTAATACATCATATTTCATCATGAGAAATGGTTGAGTCCATATAATATAGAAAATAAAATGAAGAAATTTTATTAGAGGGAGAGTAGTCAAGTATACAAGCATTCCTATGGCTATGCCAAAGGTGAGAAAGTTCATAAGGTCGGAGATCTCATAATAAAAAGCACAATTTTTCTAAAAAGGCAATCTATGGCTTATGTAAGTTTATGACTCACACACTGCATTAGAAAATAGAATTGAATACTTTGGCATACTAAAACTCAAGTACAATCCCTAACTCTAATCTGTTTATACCTTTTTTCTTTTAGAATTGGTTATAATCCTTGCATCCATAACTTAGAACGTAAAAGGGTATGTTAGGTGTTTATGAACATAGTGTTAAAGCTATATGTTCAATCATGGGTAGCGATGGTGCAATTAGTTCACTTAGACTTTTAGTAAGGTTTGGGATGCAAATCCGTTATCTAAATATGCTTTACTCTAGAACTTCTTAGTTTTAGATGAGTAGAAAGGTGAAAGAAAATCATTATGACAAACTATCATCATTAATCATGCTTAAACATTGATTAATCTAGTTAAGCATGTAATAATCTAAGTAGATCCTAATTATATGGCTACCTAAAATGGGTCATTCCAATTTATACTTTATTTTGATAACTACATGACCTCTTTGCATATCCCAATCTTTTGGACCTTCTTTAAAGGTTGAAAGACAAATAAAGAACTCAAACCTTGGTCGATGTGTCGTATGCCAAATTATCTCTGTTGATTTTCCAACTTACCAATTTTTTTTGCAATAATAGACATTGATGATTCAGATTTATCATCAAGGGGCAAGTTGTAAATCCTAATCGAGCAAGATAACCACATCTTCAACTTATTTTAGCGGTAGGAGTTATTGCCAAAATTCTAGGGTCCATTCTCAAGGATCTTCTGCATCTTATCTTGTCAAAGGAAGAATTGTTTTATAAAAGACATCGATCAATAAGTTTGTAGATGTAAAACTTTGTTATTTGCACCCTAAGCTTGAACTAGGGTCCTCTTCATTGTCAAAAAGTTATAGGACATTGCGTTAGTAGGCGATCGGTGATCGGTGATATCCAATTCAATGTGGTCAATTGGTACCTCTTCTCCTCATTCAAATCAAGAATAACCCAGTCTTCTTCTGCTATCACTAGATGTTTGCAACACTCTATCAGCTCTTTTGTCATATCTTGTGGAAAGTGAGAGCTTTATGATAATATTTGACCTACAAGAGAGAGAGAATAATCTAGAGAGGAATAGGTAGAACTGTAAATGGATACAAGTAGACTCGTGTACTCACTAAAATCTGTCACAAGTATACCCCCTTGCCCATATTTTTTTACAGGTCCAATAACGAGTATGGCCATACACATACCTCCATTACCAGATAATTAAATAAATAAATATAAATGATGTGTATATACTCATTTATGAGAATCTGATGAATAAAAAACCTTCTCCTATGAACTAACGGGCCGAGTTTTTAACCTAATACAATGTCTAGGTCAATCATATCCACAAACATGTCGTTTTCATATTGTTATATTTACGAACCGTGACTCCTTGGCTCCAAGGTTTTGCTCCAATCACAAAGGCGGTTGTTTGACTCCTATGAGTCCACCAATGCCCAACATCGTCTAGATCTAGGTGACGCCTTCCTCCTCCGGACTGCAGTGCGACTACTAACCGTGACACCCAGCCGCATAGTGGACCTCCTCAAATCCAGTCTTTCCTCCGGCAAATTGGTCCCCATCTGTATTCAACTCCAGGTGGCCGCTCAGGCGCCGCTGCTCCAGCTCCAACTACCGCATTACACTCTAGGTGCTCGCCTAGTCAAATCAGGCTCCAAGCTTGAAACAACGTATGCTGTTGTTTGCTTTGTTGCTCTTTCCAACAACGTCCGTTGTTTTAATTTTGATTTCAAATCCGTCAACTACTTCTGGCCCCGATATGTCAACATTTTTTTTTATTTTCTATTTCATGTTTTTATATAAAAGGGTCAATTGCTTCATCATTCCAAATCCATACGATTTTCTTATTATTTATAATCTGATAACAAAACAACAAGATCAATTATTGAACAATTTTCCTTATTAGTACCAAGCTAATAACAAAACAACAATATCAGTTCGTATTGAACAATGGACGTGATTCAAATAACAAGTCTTTGTTTCTCTAATATGCAATTATTTAATTAGCAATATATAACAAACATCATTCCCTGTGTGGTCTCGCGTCTCGCTCACGTCTGGAGACAAAATGAGCGACTAGGGCCGGTGCTCCTGTGCATGGTGGCTGGCTTGGGGGAGGGGTTCCGGCTGCCGGTGTGCGCCGACCTGCTCCCCCCGGGCTCTCTCTTTGTTTGGGTAGGGTGGATCCAGATCCTAGTGGTTAGCTTTGGCGGGATCGGCTTCCTCCTCTTCTGCTCCGAGCGGCGCTGGCTTCTGGACCCTAAGGTCCAGTTCTCGACGGTACTCACAGTGGGGGTGGTGGCTGTGGCGCAAGGGGCACTGAGGCACACCTCGACTCTCCTCTTTATTGCTACAATCTCTTTCTTCCATAGCTTGTCGACTTTCTGGGATCGCGTAACCCTAGTTTCCCGTTCCTTTGTGCGTTTTTCAGTCTACGTTGTTTCCCTTTTTTTCGTTCTGTCTTGGCTTGTTTAGCCAACGGTTTTTGGCAGTTGATCTGCCTATTTTGTCGCTGCTAGTCGGCGTTTATCTTTCGCGCTTCGCTGCGACCTCTCTTCAGGAGAGCGATGAGATATCTTGCTACGGCTAGATCTCATCTTTGCTTTGGATTGATCTTATTACTCAGTTGTATGACTTCGTTTGAGTTGATATACGAGCAGAATATCATCTTGTTCCAGTCCCTCTACCACTACTCAACACTCAGGTTGAAGGAATTCATCATGGAAAGCTGCTTAAGACACCCTCAAGGAAGAAGAATCAATGCAGAAGTGTCTTTCTCTTGTTCCAATATGAGTTGTAGTGTTCTTGGGTTACTGAACGTGATGTTTATATGTTCTATGTCTGTATGTTTCTTCTCAATTGTAGATGTCGTATGGCTAACAAGTAATTAATCGATCCATTTGCTCTAAAAAAAATTAATTAGCAATATATATTGAATTGAACGAGTAAGTTTGCACTACATTCGTTTTTTTGTGCATTATTGTAATCATTTCGGGCCTAAAAACGTATCTGCAATACTGTTAGTGTTTTAAATATGATTTTGTACGGAACTGTATATCCATATGCCTGCACCGCATACCGCATACTTTTTTAGGAACTGATAACGGTACGGATTAGGATATTGTTCTGGATATTTACTTATATCCGCACCACCCTAGGGAGAAGGTCCCACTACCTTTACAAACCAAAGACGTCTCCTATGCCGCTAAAGAGCCTTAAGTACGTTGTGCGCAAGGGGGAGGCGATGTCGCCGATGTGTTTGTAACTTGTTAAGGGCCTGTCAGGTTGGACTGCACTTGAACACATGCAGTTGTAACCTAGTGTGTTTTTCAATGTCAACCGTTTGGTTGGATGCGGCTTTATTTCACGTTGAGAAAATTAACTGCAAGCATTGTATGTTTCTGTACAAAATTCGTGAAAATGGACCGCGTGCTTTTCCGGCGCGGTTTGTTTTCCAGCCTGGGGTGCTCTCCTTCATCCCCCGTCTTCGTAGCAGTCACAGTTGCTTTTTTGGTTCTGCTCACCACTTTCTGGTTGATGCTTCTGCAATTACAGCAATCGAGCGCTGAATTTTCAGGTGGTATGTCTACCAAATGTTACAGTAACCTCGTAAAACTTCCAACCAAACAGAAGAAATCGAAAATGATTAGTGCAAACTATGTCCAACCAGACAAATAATCAGTAACTGAATTACGTGTTTTGCAGTTCTCGTGTTCGAACTCATCTATCGTCTTCAAACTATTAGCAACCAAACGAGCCCTAATACTTTTGTAGCCTGTGAAAGCGATTGATCTGTTTTATTCTTATCTAGTGGTCTGGAATGCACGGGAAGAAATAAACATATACATAAAAAAATGTGGGAAAAAAGTAATAGACTGACGGTGACCAATTTTCTTCCTCCAAACAGTTATTAGAGTTGTGGTTTAAGGTTATGCCGTGTACTACGGTCCAACTCACAGTCTCTTACCTCTCTCTCTCTATCTTGCTTTTCCTTCTCGCATATATATCCTTTTCTCCTTACCATATATGGAATCCGGCGCTTTTTCGTGACGCTGGAATCGAATTGGTTGAGGGTTTATGGCATGCGCTTTAGGCTGTTTGGCCTCTTCTTGGTTTGTGTTTTACTTGCGCAGGGAAGTCAAAATTTATGTTAGCTTCTTGTTTGTATTTTTCTTGCGCAAGAAGTCAAGTTGTACGTTGGATGTTTGGCACACTATGCCTTATTCATTCGCTGAAGTTGCATACTTCCAAAACCGAAAATGATCGGGTCACGCGCAGCCCCCCTCACGCGGGTGCTACGCGCGCCTCTTTGGTGGTTTCGTGTGGGGAAGGCAGTTTGGTGGGGGATGAGGTGTCATGTTCTGATTGGATGGGCTGGTAGATGTTGTGTAATATGCAAATAAATGTGTTTTGCTTATAACTTTTGAACCATAATGAATTTTTTAATGAAACAAAAACCATTGGATTCGTTATGAAAAATGCATTCAAATAAGACTAATATTGATATATTTTTGACCAAAAAATATAAAAATGATATGGATACATTATTCTGGATGTCAATGAACCATTTTTAGGCGTCAAATAATCATATTTGGGTGTCATTACCAATTTATAGGTGTCATTAGCCATTTATGGGTGTCATTATAATTTTAGGTGCATTAGCCATTTTTAGGTGTCACATAATGACACCCACCTAAAATTGTAATGTCTGTTAATAATATTTTGTTAAAATGCTTTTGTAAATAAACCAGACTCATTAGGTTCAATGGAGGTGTCAAATACCCATTCAGGTGTGACCTAGTGTTGTGGGGTGTCACTAAGTCATGTATGGGCGTCAAATACCAATGTTTGGGTGCCATAAAGGGTTTGGATGTGTCAAATAAACATACAGGTGCCAACTAGTGTTTTGGGGTGTTAGTCAATCACATTTGGGCGCCATTACATATTTGCAGTTGTCCACTACCATTGTTTGGGCGTCATAAAGGGTTTGGAGGTGTCAAATATCCATTCAGGTGCGACCTAGTATTGTGGGGTGTCACTAAGTCATGTATGGGCGTCAAATACCAATGTTTGGGCACCATTACCTATTTTCAGGCGTCAACTGCCAGTTTTTGGGTGCCATAAAGGGTTTGGAGGTGTCAAATACCCATACAGGTGCCAGCTAGTGTTTTGATGTGTCAGTCAATCACTTTTGGGCGCCATTACAGATTTGCAGGTGTCCACTACCATTGTTTGGGCGCCATAAAGGGTTTGGAGGTGTCAAATACCCATTCATGTGTGAGCTAGTATTGTGGGGTGTCACTACGTCATGTATGAGCATCAAATACCAATGTTTGGGCGCCATTACCTATTTGCAGGCGTCAACTTCCAGGTTTGGAGGTGTCAAATACCCATACAGGTGCAACCTAGTATTTTGGGGTGTCACTAACTCATGTATGGGTGTGATTACCCATTTGCAGGCATCATCTACCTATGTTTGGGTGCCATAAATGGTTTCTAGGTGTCAAATACCAATACAGGTGCCACCTAGTATTTTGGGGTGTCAGTCAGTCATGTTTGGGCGTCATTACCTATTTGTAGGCGTCACTACCAATGTTTGGACGCCATAAATGGTTTTTAGGTGCCACTTACCCATGGTTGGGCGCCATTACATGTTTCTGGGTGTGAAATAGTCATTTTTTGGCGTTATAGGTGGCACTATGTGTCACCCATTTACTGGCTCTATTATTAGGTGTCAAATATATATTCTGGGCGCCATAAATAGTTTGTAGGAGTCAAACCATTTATGCAGGTGCCACTTAGGGTGTTGGGTGTTCAGTCAGTCATTTGTGGGTGTCATTAACTATTTCTAAGTGTCACATGCCACTTTTGGTAAATTTAGGTGTCAGTTAACCATTTTTGACGTCAAATAGTCATATTTAGGTGTCATTAGCCATTTATGGGTATGACACTTTAGTTGGTTGTCAATTAACATATATATATATATATATCATATTTTTATTTAAAAAATATGTCAATATTAGGTTTGTTAGATTGCATTTTTTGTAACGAAACCAACGGTTTTTATTTTATTAAAAAATTCATTAAGGATCAAAAGTTAGAAGCGAAACAAATTTATTTGTTTTTTACAAAATTCCAAAAACCGGCCCAATCACCACCTGCCACGTGGCGGCAGCTTGGGCAGTGGTTTTACCCGCGCGTGAAGGTGCGCGTTACGGGCGTGAGGGTGATAGAATCTTTGTCCTTCCAAAACCATCTCCACCTGCAAAACCATCTTGTAGCGCGCACTTTCGCAGGATGACACCCTCTCTCGCATCGATTTTTACCGTACGTCACTCTTATCTTTGTCACTACTTACTAGTCTTGGAGTTGGAGAGACACATCTCCGCCTGCCTTATCTAACCGGTGGTAACCATGCACTTTATATCCACAGGTCGACCATTTATCGATTAGCCATTGTGCTGTCGTAATTGTGCATGGCGTCATCCAACATTCCTATTGCAGGCAAACAATCCTGTTGTGAGGATTCAGACATTCTGGATCTGGGTCTGGGTCTTTTACTCTAGCTATGACATAGTGTTACCGAATTCATGGCGTAAGCGCACCCATGCGCATCTCCACTCACTAACTCACTGATCCACCTTTACGTGTAAGCGGCACCTCGACAATGAATACACCTCAATTCAAATGTATCAACGTGACCATCTTTGCCACTCAAATACTTAGCAGCCACGTATACACCTCAGGGCGCAAACGTTCACCTGTCTCTATCGATGTGCTGTCATGCGGATGAATAATTCGCCATGGTGCATGCACAGCTCTGTTTAATTAGCTGGTTGCATAACAGTTTTCAGGGTAGCAAACTATCCTATATATGCATGTATAGTCTGAATTTGATACATGCGTAGAGCAGTAAAACAACTAGACCTATCCCTATTAGTCTATTACCTTGGTGCGATCTAATCCATGCCACCCCAACCCCACTTACACACACAACAAACATACACGTGCAACGAAGTCAACACAAATCCGATATATTTTCGCTTACTCGTACACGGCGCTGTCAAAGATGTGGTCTTTTTAAAATTGTAACTTAATTAGCATCTGCACTTTCAACTCAGACCTAAATGCTAGGGTTTATGTCCGTTTCTTAAGAAAAGTGAAAACTTTATCTATGCATCCTACCCTCCTCCCTGCAAGTAAACCAACGGACTTACAAACCAGTGATGTTAGTGTTTGGAAGGAAAAACGAAATTATGATACAAAACAGGCTAGATTTCATGAGTCATATGGAGCAAAAGGAAAACATAATTTTTAACACAATCTTTCCATCTCCTCAACAACACAAGTTCTATTTTTAGTTTGTGGTATTGAATGGTCAAGTCTCTCCTATTGCCCACAAGGATAGGACGTCAATGTGTGCATGCCTTGATACTATCGGGTAGTGGAGGTTTTTTCGATCGGACGAGAGATAGGTTCTTGTTAGTTGAAGAACAATTTTTTATGCTTTTGACTATGATCTAAAAAAAAGCAGATATAGATAGAGTTTCAACTTATGATATGTGTAAGGTTTATGTATTTTTTAATTCCTCTTAGTCATCTGCACCGTTGAAGTCGAGCCCATCCACCTAAGTCCCCATCTTTTTCCTTCCATGGATTACATATTGAAGTCATGGATGATGACAGTCAACTAATTTTACTTAGCTTGCATGGCAAGTTGGTAAGAAATTATTTCATAACTCTTTAAAATGCATCCTCTTTGTAAGGTTCCTAATTGCTTATTATCATAGATGCATGGAGAGACTTTCATGGATTTGTTTTGTATGGCAAGTCGTCATTATTCAATTAACTGATCCACTGATCCAGTCCAGTTCATCAAGACATACTGGATCCAATTGGCCGACCCACTGATCCAAGATATAATGGATCCAATTGGCCGATCCACTGATCCAGTCCAGATCATCAACTGAGTGACTGGATTTGGTCAAGACATACTGGATCCAATTGGTCGGTCCACTGGTCCAGTCCAGTTCATCAACTGGACCAACCAATCAACTAATTGGCCAATCTTATCAATTCAATCGACCTGACTATCAAATTAATTGATTGCATGGATCTAGTCCTAGTCAATCAACTAGAAAATCCAGGAGATAGGTTGGTCTATCTAGTTGTACAATAGGAGTTTCTAGTCAGTCGACTATGATTGCATTCAATCTATTAATGATTCAATTAATTACCTAAACCTTTTAATAACCAATTAATCATTTGTCTATTATTATACTCTTTTCCCCATGTGTCCTATGTATGTGACCCTATAGCTTCCAAATTATAGTCATAGTGATATTTATAATCGTATTATGATTTTAGAGACATTGATAGGTATCTAACATAACTCATTACGACTCAAGTATTTGGAGAAGTTGGAGAACAACTTCAATCTAGTATTTGAACCAATGTTACAGTGATCATATAATCCCTTTTTCTTTGATATCTTGATTGAATCCAATGCATGGCAATGTCATCCTCCTAATGTTCAATCTTCGTTCCTTGTGCTATTGTAGATTATTTGAGATATATATGACCTCAACTTTATATGTTGACTCAAATGAGAATGACCATGCATATTATAGTATCACTCATCAAGTGGTCAGGATATCACCTAATAGGAGGACATATTCATCTACATCACTCATAATAACCCACATGTGTTAGAGTGCACCCAAGCATTATATGTACGAAAACCCTTATATAAGGTCACATTGAGTAGTGTTAAAGTACATCAAACAACATGTGATCATTGTAGTGACTTCAAGTCTTAGGACTACAATCATCATTGTCACATGTGATATGATTTTGACTACCTTTTATGGCTTCCGTGTATCATACTTGTAACGACCCCGCCTCCTGGTAACCCCCAATTAAGGGAGAACAGAAGGTCAGAGCCGTTATTCAATTAACAGGATCAAAGGTTCGACAAATAATTAATAATATTTATGAAATTCTACTAACTAACTGGAATTTGGTATAAGATTAAAATTTTTCTTACCTTTGAAAACTTTGGAAATCTATCTATCTAGACCTTGAATTGTTCTTTCAATTGTTGTTCCTAAAACGTCGACAAATAAAACTTCGGTCAGTATATCGAAATATACTGGTATGTGGGAACAACCAAAATCTTGCAATTATGGCTAACAATTTAATAATCACAATCAAATTATTTAACAAGCAACTTTACATTTTCAATGTGTCATTCTCCACCGCTTTTGCCCTAACCCTGGCATACCCCTCTAGGGTTTCTCATTTGCCATTGACTTAAGGTCACCTTCTCAATCTCGAGCTTGGTGCCTGGGAGTCACCTCTCACAGTGCTCCATAGTCATGCATCATAGACCACCTTCTCATTCCCGAGCTTGGTGTCTGGGGGCACCTCTCATGGTTCCCATGGGTCTACCCTCTTGGGCCTGACCTTTATGGCATCTTCCATCAGGGTTGCATATAGGTGCGAGAATACACATGTCTTTATAATTGTGATAACCGTAGTGACTTTATAATTTCGCAAGTATGAACATCCAATTGTTTAGATTGCATTCAATATGACGAAACATTCGGGAAACCCTCGGGAAACTAATGCGATTAATCATAATTAACCACATACCTGATCTGACGATTTGAACAGAAATATCCATACAAATTAGAATCCACGCAAAGCAAGCATTTTCAACAAGATCCTGAAATAATCATGTGATTCCCTTTTTATTATTCATGTCATCAAGATCCATTAAACCTAGCTCACTTCCTAGGGTTTCTAATTCACTATTAGTGTTTCTATTGCAATTAGGGTTCCCTTCATCTTTTACTATTTCAAACCCTAATTTAACGCAATTGATCACAAACCCTAATTATTTGAACATCTAATCCTCAGTTTCAGATTAAAGGCATAAATAACCATTAAATAAGTCCATTAATCCTCTTTTACATTAAAGCTACTATTTTTATCCTTTCCAATTTATGACAAAGTCATTACACTCATTTATCATCAATTTATAGTTGATTATGATTGAATTCACATACAGACTCTATTTGTCATTAAATCCACCTTTTATTCATTAGAAAATCATGCTTACTATATTAAGGGTATTTAGCAATAATTAGGAGCTTAACCATCATTTAACACCTTTAATATCCAACAGGTTGCAATTACACACTTTCATCAATTAAGTATTATGAACTTAACCCTAATTCTTCATTATCTTCAATAAGGATTCTGTAATCCAACTTCTGTTCACAAATCATTATATTTCAGTTGTATACTAGAAATTTTCAAATTATAATCACTAAAAATCATGTTTTCCCAAATTAGGGTTTTTATCCCATTAAACAATGTACATAATCACAAAACCCCTAAAAGTAACATATTAATCATCCTTTTATGATTTTACCTTTTTCTTTTCTCTAAACAAGTTTATTTTGATCAAAATCCAACATCAATATCCATCATGATTGCTTTTATCTCTTCCTAGGGGTTTTCCATTATTTAATGCATTAAAAGATGAAAAACCCTATACTTCTTGAAAAGCATTCACAAACAGGCTCTACTATCATTTTTATCATGTTCTATGCATTTTTCTGATTAAAAAGCACTACTTACTTGTATGTTTTGGACAAAGGGTCTATTTTTAATTGAATTATATTCCTTGTATTTCGAATAGAGAGGCAACTAACCTGAGATTTTCTAGAAAAATCTCGATCGCCAGATCATGAGTCGTCGTTGACTGAGCCTGATCGAGTGGCTCTCTGCACGTGCGCCCACTTAACAGACTTCAGACTTGCAGGCTTTCGTGGGTCGTCGATTCTCCTTGCGGCCCATGATGGAACTTCATCGTACGACTACTGCTAGTCGTCTTCTCCTGATCTAGCAATGTGACCCCGTGGCGGTGCCACAACCCAAGCTCACTGAAGGGATCTTGTCCCACTAACCTAGGCATAATGGTGGTAAGGAGAAGACTGATGGTGATCATGAGGGTCTGCCGCATACGAGTGCAGTCCTATTTATAGGGCATAGGGTCCCGTTTAGGATTTCCCAATCTCCCTTCGTTCCTTGCTCTTGGCACTTCTTCTAAAACGAACGAAACTACCCTCAACCTAGGTGTATTTGGGTGCGAAATCATCTCACGAAACCAACCAACCACTTTCCATGTTTGCATATGGTCAGATCTATGAGGAAAAATTGAGGGAAAGTCCCTCTGTCGTGCGTCACTTTCCTTCTGTGAATCGAGGAAGGAGACACACAACTAGTGTTGGATCTTGATCTGACGAATGTCATCATCCCAAGCAAATTTCTTTTAAATCGATAAATGTGTGACATTTATTATAATCACAACACTTTAGGGAAATTTGTAAAAGTCATAACTCCCCAACCGAGTGTCCAATTAATCCTAAAATTTGAGGAAAAGTTTATAATAACTTTATCTACATATCTACCATAATTAGGATCAGTATCTAAAAGAAAACGTGCCTTTTCTTTAGATGCAATATATCACTTAATTATATATATATCACATATTTTCTCTTTCCCTTGCTATTAAATTATTATGTTGAGTTCCTTGAACCTCAAGGAACCTTAATGGCTCAAAATCCCATATTGGGGATATACCTTAGCCTCTTTCTTTATCTTACATCCTTTTTCTTATTATCTTGCTTTTTCTTTATTAAAATATCTCTTTTTGAAGATTTCTCTTTATTTATCTTTTATTTTCCTCATTAGTACTCCTTTTATCATTAAGAATCCTCGGGATATGAAATTCCACCAATGATAACTCAATTATACCTCTTTTCACTTGTTTTCCACATTTTACAATAATTTTCAATTTCTTTCTTAATAAAGAAATACTTAATTGATCTTTTCTTTTCTTATTGTATTTTCTTTACAACTTTGGACTCTTTGGAATCCAAAGAACCCAAGAGTCACGAAATCCCACTTTAGATTTGCCTTCTAAAGGTTTCCACACCTTTCTTTTCTCAAAAGCTCAATTATTCATTTACGAATTGAATTTCCTTTTTATTGGGCCCAATAGCCAATAAAGCCCACAACACACACATCAAGGCTATTGTAAACGAGATCCATTTATTCAAAATAAATTATATCATTATTTGTTCCAATATCTTTAATATGAGAAATTGCATTTCTCACCAATGAACCCAAACGTTGGGGTTGTAACAATACTCAAGGTGGGTCTGTCTAGTAAACTGTTCATAATAATTATCTATGTGTTTGACTTAATAACCATTATTATGACTAATGAGACATAGTCATTAGTCAATCAGCATACTAGTCTTAATGTTTTATTTTAGTCCTAAATTCACAAGGATATTTGTCTAGGTACCTAGAGAAGAAAAAATTATCTTACCATACACATGACCTCATGTTTAGATCCTCAACCTAAAACACATGTCATTGAGTCATTAATTCTTAAAACAATATTATGTTTATTAAATATCTGATATTGAAGTATAGACAATATTTGGAATTGTCTCTATGTGTAATGAAATCAATTCAAAAGTGTGTCATTATAATCATCATATGTCTGGCTCTTAGGGCATACTACCAACATGCTTCCACTTATACTAGAGTCAATCATTAGTGAGTCTAAGACCAAGTGATCTATCATGACTATTATACTTCTTCTACGAAAGTGCTTTCGTCATAGGGTCAACAATATTGCTTTTAGTTGGTACTATACAAATCATCACATCTCCTCAATGTATAATGACTTGTATGAGATGGTAGCTCTATAGTGTATGATTGGAATGAGTATGCTATTCGGGGTCCTTAGCATGTGCAATGAATCCATTTATTCTATAATATATATCTGTTGCATCATCATGGATGGAAACACTCTTAGATCACTAATGAACTTCTTAATTCATATAACTACCTTTGCTACGATGGAGTTAACAATGTACTTAGAATTTGTTGTAGCGTCATCAATTATATTTCTTGATTGGAACTTTTCCAACTCAGAACTTCATTTTGAGGCAAACACATAACTTGATAGTGATCAAAAGTTGTTCTTGTATTTTGGTAGGTTGCATTGGTATAAGCTTTTACAACAAATCCTCCACACCACCATAAATAGGGAACCAGTCCTTGGTTCTTCCCAAGTACTTGAGGATGTCTTGTATAATAGTCTAGTGACCTTTACTAAGATATAATGGGTACCTACTCATCATTCTCAAAGCACATGAGACATTAGGACATGTAAACAACATTGCATACATTATGATCCAATTAAATATGCATATGTAATTTTACTCATGCATGCCCTCTCTTCAAAAGAGATGGTAATTTGAGCACCAGAGAGACTTCTTGCATGAGACATGGGTAAGTTTCCTCTCTCAATCTCTTACATATTGAACATTCTCAGTACTTTGACAATATATGTACTCTAACATAGATCGATAAGCCTTCTATATATATCTCTATTTATCATAATTCCTAGTATATATGATGCTTCCACTAAGTCCTTCATCGAGAAGGTATTTCCCAATCATATTTTAACCAACTATAGAGTTGGGATGTAATTCATCATCAATAGTATGTCATCTACATACAATACGAGATATACAATAAGGACCATTATGAGATATACAATCATACTCCCATTGACCATTTTGTAAACACAAAGTTTATCTTAATTTTAAATAAAGCCAACTATTTAACTTTCTAATCAAAAGGAATATTGCATCTTTGAGATTATTGTTGTTGGGTTTTGAGGTGAGGGAGAATGCATCAGAAATAAAAAAATTCTCTCACCACAAAACCATAACCACGGATCGCATCAACAACTATGATATAGGAAGGATGGTTTTGGTGAGGTGCACCTGGTCCTAAGGCTTGCTCAGTGGCAATACCTAGCAGCTAGTACAGTCTTAAACACCTAGTCTTTGATGACGTCTATGCAGCTCCAGACCCTGACCCAGACTATTGTTGACCATTGTCCTTCTGAGCACCAAAAACCACCCACCTCTATAGATAGTCCACACAGACCACTGAGAACTCTAGTCATCTTATCCCACAAGACACTAGAAGGAGTCATCCTTTTCTGACAGTGTACTAGTCACTGACACACTCTCCCACAACCAATTATTATCCTGCAACTGTCTTTCTCACATTGTTCCTCCCTGTATAGGTAGAATCTACTTGGGTCATCTAAGTTACCACGACCAAAGAGGACACAACTTTGAAGAGAAACTGATATTCTGAGTTTTGCTATCTGAGAAGCCCCCAACACCCCTCTATACATAGGAGGGGTCAGGGTTCTCAGCCTTGGGCAATGCAGGACAAAAGTGGGAGTAGAAGGGTCTAGAATTTTCACGAACTAATTACACTGCGGCAGTCGAACATGTCATTTCACAAATGAACCTATCAGTTGGGAGTGTGGGCCGATCAGTTCACCAGTTGAACCGGTCGTTTCACATTCCTGAATCGCCTACAATTGACTTTCCTCTTTTGTTTCCTACTAGTCCAAAGATTAATTCTTATCCCAATCGAATTGTACAAGTAAAACAAAAAACTTTCCTCACAAATAAGGACAACCCATCCTTTGCTGGTTTGGTCCAGTCAAACCGATCAGTTCACAAAGTGAACCGATCATCTCATTGACCAAGAGCATATCGGTTCACCTAGTGAACCGGTTGGTTGGTGGTCCAAATTGTGTAGAACATAATTAATGGAATTCTTAATCAATATAACATTCAAATTAGTTAGTTCAACACTTGCACTTGATGATTATTTGAGTCAATTTATTTGATTAAATGTTTGATTGAGTACCTAAACACCTTTAACAATTAATCAAAAAATCATTCATGGATAAACTCCTCTTATAGGTAAATTCATTTTGTGTGACCCTATAGGTCCCATTTCATGTTGTAAGTGAATGTCAATAACTCACTTATGACATCACAATCAAAGTGCGGTGCATAGTCACACATCAGTGATACCCAATTAAAAAGGAAAGTTGGAGAACAACTTTTAATCCTACAGGCTGTGATTGGTGTTCTAGTGAATGTATAATCCCTTTGTCTCTGATATTCTGAATGAACTTGAGGCATGGAGTTGTCATCCTTTCAACGTTCATTCATGTTCCTTGATCTAAAGCAGACTGTCTGAGATATGTGTTCCATCAATATCACATATTGACTCTCATGTGCATGCACATGCCTTTTTCAGTCTCACTTATCAAGTAATCATGGACATCATACTCCCTTAGGAGGGATAAATCCCATATCTATCACTGACAGTCAAAACCACATGTGTCAAAGTCACCCAACCATCACCTTTATAACAATCTATATTTTAGTATTGTGTTTGATGATGTCAAAGTGTACCCAACGACATGTGATGAGTGCAGTGATTCAGGTCTAAGAATCCCAATCACCACCATCAGTTTGAGAGCTGACTGTGACTACCATGCCATGGTTCCATGTGTCACTCTCACGATAGGTCTATTCAATACACTGTTATCTAACATGTATCTATGTTCTTGATTTGATATCACATATAATGACTAATGAGACTATGTTATCAACCCACACACACTCTAGTCTTGTTGTGTCATTGTTGTCTATCAACCTTCCATAATGACATCTGACTAGGGATAAAATAAGAATGTACAAGCGCTTAGCATCTGTATGATCTCATTCTTCATGTCCTCAACCTGAAGACATACGTCATTGAGTAGTATCATTATCTAAACATTCATTCTATTCTATCATTATCACATAACGATTAAACCAGAATAAATTGGAAGCTTGCCTTTGAAATTTATCGAATCAGTCATAATGTATCCCAATCCAAATCATCATAAGATTGGCTCTCAGGGCATACATACTAACACTTGCTTCATTCACATATTGACCTTTATAACTTACACACTTGTCCAACTTCAATTGGAGAGATAAAATTTTAGGTTATGTCATGTACACATCCTCTAGGAGATTGTCATTAAGAAATATGGTTTTAACATCCATTTTCTAGATTTAATAATCATATTAAGATACAGTGGTAAGCATGATCGTGATGGATGTGGAAATTAGTGTAAAGTTTAAGCTTAGTCAATGCCATGAACTTATTTAAAACCTTTTGCAACCAATCTAGCTTTTTAGATTTATTCATTACCATCCATGTCAGTCTTCTTCTTGAAGACCCATTTTCACCCTATTGATTTTACCCATTCATGTGTATCCTCCAATGTCCATATATTCTTGATATATATGGAGCCCATCTCATATCTCATGACCTCAAGCCATTTGTCAAAGTTTGGTCCCTCTACAACTTCATTTTTAGGTTTTTAGTTCATCATCATCAATGACCAACACGTCATCATGTTGAGTCATTAGAATGCATACATATATGCGGCTCAAGACATGCTACTAGATCTTCAAGCTTCCTATAGTTGTATGAGAAACTTGAAGTTTCACAAAATTTTCTGATTCCTCATGTTCCTTGTAAACCTCCATATGTTTAATGTTATCTTTTTGGACCAAAATTATTTGATTTCAATTTTCCTCCCACTGGTTCCTCTAGAAATATGTTCCACTTTTATGAATACAACTACTTTGGTAATAAACACTTAACGCTCTAAAGGAACATAGAAGTAATATCCTTTTGTTTCATTAGGATATCCATAAAATTGAAATTTACTAGATTTGGATCCAAGCTTTTTATAGAATTGATTCTTAACATAAGATTCACATCCCTGAATCTTCATAAAACACTTGTTGGGACATTTTTCATTCCATAACTCATATGATGTCTTCTAAACTAATTTAGAACTTACACAGTTAAGTGTAAATGCTACGATTTCTAGAGAATATCTCCAAAAGGAAGTTGGAAGAACAAAAAAATCCCAACATAGATAGTACCATGTCCAATAGGGTGTGATCCCTTCGTTCTAATGCACCATCATGTTATTATATTCTAGGTCTATTCCATTATAATACAATTTCATAGTCCCTCAGAAAGGCCTCAAACTCTTAGCTTAAGTATTTGCCTCACTAATATGATCAAAATGCTTTAGTTCTCTAAATAAATTGATCTTGCACTTTATTTATGTATTCCTTGAACTTTTTGATGGACTTTGAATTGTGGACATAGCCAAATCTATTGCATTGATAAATGTGATGAGGCATTGCTAACTACCTCTAGAAGCATTTGTCTTAAAAGGTCCACATATATCATTGTGTCTCAGTCCTAATAATCACTTTCCTTTCATTGTTTACACTAAAGGGTGCTTTTGTCAACTTGCCGAATAAAACATATTTGTATGTCTCAATTGATTCAAATCAAATGAGTCTAGACATCCATCCTTTGGTCTAGAAATCACTTTTCACATATGTGGTTGAGATGATAATTCTACATATAAGTTTTGTTGGAGTATCAAGCTTAGGCTTCTGAATATTTTTCTTATGAATATTTGTATCTAACAAATAAATACCATATGACATTAGGGCACTATTATAAAGACCTCATCTTTAGGAATAGAACATCAATCATTCTTGATACGATATTTAAAACCATTCTTACCAAAAATGAAATAGAAATGATGTTCCTATTTATGGAAGGTGCATAATTGAAAATCTCTAAATTCACAATCCAATCAGGCATGGATCAATTGTAGGTTCCTACAACATTACTAGCAAATCTTGCTCCATTATTCCACACATAGATCCACCTCTCGTGTCTTCAACGCTCTACTTTTTTCTTAAATCCTGCATATTTAAACATATGTGAGATCCACATTTGATAACATATATCTATACTATAGAAGTAGATATGTTTATCTGTAATATATATATATATATATATATATATATATATATATATATATATATATATATATATATATATATATATATATATATATATGTGTGTGTGTGTGTGTGTGTGTGTGTGTGTGTGTGTGTGTGTGTGTGTGTGTGGGTGTGTGTGTGTGTGTGTGTGTGTGTGTGTGTGTGTGTGTGTGTGTGTGTGTGTGTGTGTGTGTGTGTGTGTGTGTGCGTGTGTGTGTGAAGTGTAGATATCTATGCCCTTCTTCTTGTACATCAATTCTTCTAGGTAGGGAGGGCAATTCCTCTTCTAATGTCTAGTTCAGTGGCAATTGTGACCATTGCCTTCTTTACACATTCCTTTTTCCTTAAGTGCAGAATATTCAAACTTTTGAGTAGGCTTAGAACCTTTCTTGGATTTTCCTTTTTCCTTCAATTTTTCTTTTCCTTTGTTGATCTCAACATAGAATTGGGCTTGTATTTCATATTTCATTCAACTATTTTCTAATATGGTTGAATAAAAGTGTTTATGTTGTAATTCATGATAAATTATTTGTATATATCTGATAATGATTGCAAGATCACATCCGCGTCCAATTCTTGCCTAAAGGAAATTCTAATCTTGTTATACCTTCCACATACCCAATTAACTTTAGTACATGGGGTCTAACTAGATCAACTTTTACCATCTTGCACTTAAATAATGTCTTGGACACATAATGCCTCTCTTTCCCTGCTTGTTCTCGGTACATGTTTTTGAGATGTGTTATCATCTCAAAAAATCCATATTCTCATGCTGCATATAAACCTCATGATTCAGGGAGCATAACATAAGTAAGTTGATGTTCATGGCATAACCAATGCCAACTCAATTCTATGTGAGTCTCTCCTCAGATCTAAGCATAGTTGAGAATTCAGACATGGGTCTTTTACTCTAGCTAAGACATAGTGTTACGGAATTTATGACGTAAGCGCACCCATGACATTCATTGACGTTGCTTCGCATCTCCGCTCACTAACTCACTGATCCACCTTTACGTGCAAGCGGCACCTCGACAATGAATACACCTCAATTCAAATATATCAAAGTGACCGTCTTTGCCAATGAAATACTTAGCAGCCACGTATACACCTCAGGACGCAAACATTCGCCTGTCTCTATCGATGTGCTGTCATGCGGATGGATTATTCGCCATGGTGCATGCACACCTCTGTTTAGCTGGTTGCATACGAGTTTTCAGGGTAGCAAACTATCCTATATATGCATGCATAGTATGAATTTGATACATGGGTAGAGCAGTAGAACAACTAAACCTATCCCTACTTCGTTGGTGCGATCTAATCCGTGCCACAGTGCCCAACCCCACTTACCCACACAGAAAACATACACGTGCAACAAAGTCAACACAAATCCAATATATTTTGGCTTACTCATACACGGCGCTGTCAAAGTTGTGGTCTTTTGAAAATTGTAACTTACTTAGCATCCGCACTTTCAACTGAGACCTAAATGCTAGGGTTTATGTCCGTTACTTAAGAAAAGTGAAAACTTTATCTATACATCCCACCCTCCTCCCTGCAAGTAAACCAACGGACCTACAAATCAGTGATGTTAGTATTTGGAAGGCAAAACAAAATTAAGATACGAAACAGGCTCGATTGCATGTATCAGGAATCATATGGAGCAAAAGGAAAACATAATTTTAACACAAAATTTTCCCAACTCCTCAACAACACAAGTTCCATTTCTAGTTTGTGGTATTGAATGGTCAAGTCTCTCCTATTGCCCACTAGGATAGGATGTGAATGTGTGCATGCCTTGATACTATCGGGTAGTGGAAGTTTTTTCGGACGAGATAAAGGTGCTTGTTAGTTGAAGAATAGTTTTATGTTTTTTACTATGATATAAAAATAGTAGATATGGATAAAGTTTCAACCTATGATATGTGTAAGTATTATGTATTTTTTAATTCCCCTTAGTCATCTGCACCATTGAGGTCGTGCCTATCCATCTAAGTCCCCATCTTTTTCCTTCCATCAGTTACATATTGAAGTCATGGATGATGATAGTCAACTAATTTTACTTAGCTTGCATGGCAAGTTGGTAAGAATTTATTTCATAACTCCTTATTATGGATCCTCTTTGTAAGGTTCCTAATTGCTTATTATCATATATGCATGGAGAGACTTTCATGGCTTTGTCTTGTATGGCAAGTCATCATTCCATAGATGGACCGACATGTGTTATATCTATCTACCTATTTATCTACATGGTATGTCACAGTGTTCTTCGTATATGCGAGTATAAAGTGGATATAAGAGAGTACATTAGTGATGATAATTTTTTTAGTTGGTAGGCATATCAAGGTAAGATGGATCACTGCGTCTATTAACATTTTCTAAAATATGTCTATGATATAACAACCACATATGTTCTTCAAACTATTGTGAACACTTCACTTGCTAAATGCACTTCCATTTCATCATGTCTACTCACAAATTGGCCATGTATCAATAGGCAGTAAGCTTAGTGAGTGTTAAAAGATTCTCTATTGAATGATTTCAGGTCAAAAAATCACCCCTCCCCCCAAGTGTTTGTTAGGTGGGTAGCAAATGAGTGCATCCACGACTTCCTATTTTTCAAACTAGTACATGGAGAAATCAATTTTGAAAAATGAAAAGATAGCGACTCACCCAACTATTTGGAGAAGTTGGAGAATGACTTCAACCTATTATTTGAACCAATGTTACAGTGATCGTATAATCCCTTTTTCTTTGATATCTTGATTGAATCCAAGGCATGAAAATGTCATCATCCTAATGTTCAATCTTCGTTCCTTGATCTAGAGTAGATTATTTGAGATATATATGACCTCAACTTTATATGTTGACTCAAATGAGAATGGCCATGCATATTGTAGTCTCACTCATCAAGTGGTCAGGATATCACTCCAATAGGAGGACATATTCATCTACATCACTCATAATAACCCACATGTGTTAGAGTGAACCCAAGCATTACATGTATGGAAACCCTTATATAAGGTCACATTGAGTAGTGTTAAAGTACATCGAATAACATGTGATCTTTGTAGTGACTTCAAGTCTAAGGATTATAATCATCACTGTCACATGTGATATGATTTTGACTACATTTTATGGCTTCCATCTATCATACTCAAGGTGGGTTTGTCCAGTAAACTGTTCATAACAATTATCTATGTGTTTGACTTGATAACCATTATCATGACTAACGAGACAAAGTCATTACTCAATGTGCATACTAGTCCTAATGTTTTATTTTTGTCCTAAATTCACAAGGATATTTGACTAGGGATCTAGAGAAGAAAAAAATATCTTACCATACACATGACCTCATGTTTAGGTCCTCAACCTAAAACACATGCCATTGAGTCATTAATTCTTAAAACAATATTATGTTTATTCATTATGTCATATTGAAGCATAGAGAATAATTGGAATTGGCTCCATGTGTAATCAAACCAATTATAAAGTGTGACATTACAATGATCATATGACTGGCTCTTAGGGCATACTACCAACAGGCTCCCACTTGTACTAGAGTCAATCATTAGCGAGTCTAAGTCCAAGTGATCGATCATGACTATTATGCTTCTTTTATGAAAGTGCTTTCATCATAGGGTCAAAAATATTGCCTTTAGTTGGTGATGTACAAATCTTCACATCTCCTCAATGTACAATGGCTTGTATGAGATGGTAGCTATATAGTAAATTCTTGGAATGAGTATGCTATTGGGGTTCCTTAAATTTGCAATGACTCCATTCATTTTGTAATATATATATGTTGCATCATCATGGATGGAAACACTCTTAGATCACTAATGAACATCTTGATCCATATATCTACCTTTTCTATAATGGAGGTAACAATGTACTTAGCATTTGTTGTAGCATCATCAATTATATTTCTTGATTGGAACTTTTCCAACTCAGAACTACATTTTGAGGCAAACACATAACTTGATAGTGAGACAAAGTTTTCCTTGTAGTTTGGTAGTTTGCATTGGTATAAGATTTTACAAAAAATCCTTCTCACCATCATAAATAAGAAACTGATCCTTCGTTCTTCCCAAGTACTTGAGGATGTCTTGTACAATAGTCTAGTGGCCTTCACTAAGATATAACGAGTACCTACTCATCATTCTCAAAGCACATGAAACATTAGGACATGTACACAACATTGCATACATGATTATCCAATTAAATATGCATATGTAATTTTATTCATGCATGACCTCTCTTCAAAAGAGATGGTACACTGATCACTAGAGAGACTTCTTTCATGAGACATGGGTAAATTTCCTCTCTCAATCTCTTACATGTTGAAACTTCTCAGTACTTTGTCAATATATGTACTCTGACATCGACCGAGAAACCTTCTAGATCTATCTCTATAGATCTTAATTCCTAATATATATGATTTTTACACTAAGTCCTTCATGGAGAAGGTATTTCCCAATCATATTTTAACCAACTATATAGTTGGGATGCTTTTCATCATCAATAGTATGTCATCTGAATACAATATGAGATATACAATAAGGACCACAACATTTGAGATATAAAATCATATTCACATTGACCATTTTGTAAACACAAAGTTTATCTTAATTTTAAATAAATCCAAACTATTTAACTTTCTAATCAAAAGGAATATTCTAGCTTTGAGATTCTTATTGTTGGGTTTTAGGATGAGGGAGAAGGCAGTGAAAAAAAAAATTTCTCTCACCACAAAACCATAACCATAGATTGCATCAATGACTATGAAATAGGAAGGATTGTTTGGGCGAGGTGTACCTAGTCTTGAGACTTGCTCAGTGACAATACCTCACAGATATTGAGGTCTTCAACCACTTAGTCTTTGACGACACCTATGAAACTCTTGATCCTGACCCTGACTGCGGTTGATCGTCATCCCCTTGAGTGGAAGAAACCTCCCACCTCTATAGATAGTCCACACAGACCACCAGGAACTCTAGTCATCCTGTCCCACATGACACTAGAAGGAGTCGTCCCTTTCTGTCAAGTACTAGTCACTGACACTTTCTCCCACAACCAGTTGTTGTCCTACAGTTGTCTTTCCCTCACTGTTCCTCCCTGGATGAGTAGAACTTACTTTGGCTCTTTCAGTTACTACAACCCGAGAGGACAACAACTTTGCAGAGAAACTGATATTCTGAGTTGTGCTCTCTGAGAAGCCCCCAATACCCCTCGATATATAGGAGGGGTCAGGGTCAGGGTTCTCATCCCCAAGAAATGTGGATATAAAGTGGGAGTAGAAGGGTCTAGAATTTCCATGAACTGATTGCACTACAACAACTGAATGGTTCATTTCACAAATGAAACGGTCGGTTGGGAGTGTGAGCCGATCGGTTCACCAGTTGAACCAGTCGTTTCACATTCCTAAGTCGTCTACAATTGACTTTCCTCTATTGTTTCCTACTAATCTAAAGATTAATTCTTGTCCCAATCAAATTGTACAAGTGAAATGAAAAACATTTCTCACAAATCGGGACAACCCAACCTTTTCTCATTTGGTCCAGTAGAACCGATCGGTACACCAAGTGAATCGGTCATCTCACTGACCATGAGTCGATCGGTTCACCCAGTGAATCGGTTGGTTAGTGGTCGAGATTGTGTAGAACAAAGTCCATGCAGTTCTCAATCAATCCAACATTCAAATCAGTTAGTTCAACACTCAAACTTGATGATTCTATGACTCAAGTCGATTGATTGAATGTTTGATTGAGTACCTGAGCACCTTTAGTAATCAATCCTATCATCATTCATGGATAAACTCCTCTACCAGGTAAATCCTTTGTGTGTGACCCTATAGGTCCCATTTCACATTGGTAGTGAATGTCCATAACTAACTTATGACATCACAAGCAAAGAGCGGTGCCTAGTCACACATCAGTTCTACCTAAGTGAAAAGAAAAGTTGGGAAATAACTTTCAATCCTACAATCTGTGATTGGTGTTCCAATGAATGTATAATCCATTTGTCTCTGATATTCTGAATGAAGCATGAAGTTGTCATGCTTTCAATGTTCATTCATGTTCCTTGATTCAAAGTAAACTTTTTGAGATATGTGTGCCATCAATATCACATATTGACTCCCACGTGCATGTGCATGCCTCTCTCAGTCTCACTTATCAAGTGGCCATGGACATCATACTTCCTAAGGAGGGAAAAATCCCATATCTATCACTCATAATGTGTCAGAGTCACCCAACCATCACCTTTATAACAATCCATATTTTAGGGTTGTGTTTGATGATTTCAAAGTGTACCCAATGACATGTGATGAGTGCAGTGATTTTTGATCTACGAATCACAATCACCACCATCACTGTGAGAGTTGACTGTGACTACCATGTAATGGTTCCATGTGTCACTCTCACAATGGGTTTGTCTGATACACTATTCTCTAACATGCATCTATGTGCTTGGTTTGATATCACATATCATGACTAATGAGACTCTATCATCAACCAACACACACTCTAGTCTCGATGTGTCATTATTGTCTATCAACCTTCCACAATGACATATAACTAGGGACAAAATAAGAATGTACAAACTCTTAGCACCCATATGATCTCATTCTTTAGGTCCTCAACCTATAGACATACATCATTGAGTATTGCCATTCTCTAGACATTCATTCTATTCTATCATTACCTCATAACTGATTGAACCAGAATAAATTGGAGGCTTGCCTTTGATGTTTATCAAATCAATCATAATGTATCCCAATCCAAATCATCATATGATTGGCTCTCAGGGCATACATACCAACACTTTCTTCATTCACATATTGACCTTTGTAACTTACACACTTTTCCAACTTCAATTGGAGAGATAAATATTTAGGTTTTGTCATGTACACATCCTCTATGAGATTCCCATTACCACATGTGGTTTTAACATCTATTTTGTATATTTAATAATCATATTAAGATACAATGGTAAGCATGACGTGATGAACATGGAAATTTGTGAAAACTTTAAGCATAGTCAACACCATGAACTTATTTAAAACCTTTTGCAACCAATTTATCTTTTTAGATTTATACATTACCATCCATGTCAGTCATCTTCTTGAAGACCCATTTTCACCCTATTAGTATTACCCATTCATGTGTATCCTCCAAGGTCCATACATTCTTGATATATATGGAGCCCATCTCATATCTCATGACCTCAAGCCATTTCTCAAAGTTTGGTCCATCTACAACCTCAATTTTAGGTTTTTAGTTCATCATCCTCAATGACCAACACATCATCATGTTGAGTCATTAGAAATTCATATATAAATGTGGCTCAAGACATGCTACTAGATCTTCAAGGTTTCGAGTTGCATGAGGAACTTGAAGTTTCACAAAAGTTTCTGATTCCTTGTGTTCCATGTCAACTTCCATATGTTTAATGTTATCCTTTTGTACTAAAATTATTTTATTTAAATTTTCCTCCCATTGGTTACTCTGGACATATGTTCCTCTTTTAGGAATACAACTACTTTGGTAATAAACACTTAACATTCTAATGGAACATAGAAGTAATATCCTTTTGTTTCCTTAGGATATCCAACAAATTGAAATTTAATAGATTTGGATCCAAGCTTTTTATAGAATTGATTCTTAATATAAGATTCACATCCCCAAATATTCATAAAAGACTTGTTGGGACATTTTCCATTCCATAACTCATCTGATGTGTTTTGAATCAATTTAGAAATCACACAATTAAGTGTAAATGCTATGATTTCTAGAGAATATCCCGAAAAGGAAGTTGGAAGAACAAGAAAACCCCAACATAGATTGTACCATGTCCAATAGGGTGTGATCCCTTCATTCTAATACACCATCATGTTATTGTATTCTAGATCTATTCCATTATAATACAAGACCATAGTTCCTCAGAAAGGCGTCAAACTCTTGGCTTAAGTTTTTTTCTCACTAATATGATCAAAATGCTTTAGTTCTCTTAATAAATTGATCTTGCACTTTATTTATGTGTTCATTGAACTTTTTGACAGATTCTGAATTGAAGACATAGACAAATCTATTGCATTGATAAATGTGATGAGGCATTTCTAACTACCTCTAGAAGCATTTGTATTTAAAGGTACACATATATCATTGTATCTCAGTCCTTGTAATCACTTGCCTTTCATTGTTTACACTTAAGGGTGCTTTTGTCAACTTGTCAAGTAAAACATATTTGCATGTCTTAATTGATTCAAATCAAATGAGTCTATATATCTATCCTTCGATCTAGAAATCACTTATCACATATGTGGTTGAGATGAAAATTCTACAAATAAGTTTTGTTAGAGTCATCAAGTTTAGGCTTATGAATATTTATCTTATGAATATTTGTATCTAACAAATAATACGACAGTAGGGCACTATTATAAAGTCATCATCTTTAGAAATAGAACATCAATCATTTTATATATGATATTCAAAACATTCTTATGAAATATGAAATAGAAATGATGTTCCTATTTATGGAAGGTACATAATAGCAATTTTATAATGTCATAATCCAATCCGGCATGATCAATTGTAGGTGCCTACAACATTACTAGAAAATCTTGCTCCATTTTCCCATACATAGATCCACCTCCCATGTCTTCAACGATATACTCTATTCTCAAATCCTGCATATTTAAACATATGTGAGATCCAAATTTGGTAACATATACCCAACTGTAGAATTAGATGTGGTTATCTATATAAAATATATATGTGAAGTGTAGATATATATGCCCTTCTTCTTGTAAATCAATTCCTCTAGGAAGAGAGGGAAATTTCTCATATAATGTCTTATTCGGTGGAAGTGGTGACAATTGCCTTGTTTACACATTCCTTATTCCTTAAGTGAAGAATATTCAAACTTTTGTGTAGGCTTAGAACCTTTCTTGTATTTTCCTTTTTCCTTTGTTGATCATCAACATAGAATTGGGCTTGTATTTCATTTTTCATTCAACTATTCTCTAATGTGGTTTAACAAAAGTGTTTATGTTGTAATTCATGACAAATTATTTTTATGTATCTGATAATTATTGCAAAATCACATCCACATCCAATTCTTGCCTAAAGGAAATCTAATCTTGTTATACCTTCCACATACCCAATTAACGTTAGTACATGGGGTCCAACTAGATCATCTTTTACCATATTGCAATTAATTTATGCCTCTCTTTCCCTGCTTTTTCTTGGTACATGTTCTTGAGATGTGTTATCATCTCAAAAAATCCATATTTTCATGCTTCTTGTAAAACTCATGATTCAGGGAGCACAACATAAGTAAGTTGATGTTCATGGCATAACTAATGCCAACTCAATTTGTAACATACCTGACCTGGGTTATAAGTTAACCCTAGGTGTTTTTCTTAATCATGTAATTATATGCTTGTGATTATACCCTGGTCAATAATTAAGTTCCTGAGGAACATACAATTTCATTTCTGTCCTTTTTAAACAATGTTGTAGTATTGTTTTGTAATGCAGCGACCTATGTGCAAATTACCCAGTTAGAAGAATTACCTTGCAAATTGCACATGTTAATACGTTCCTTTGATTATGATACATCATATGAGTGAATATGATGAAGTATGATGGATTCTCCAAGCTTGGACACCAAGATGCACCTTGTGAAGCAATCCTTGTGCTTAAAACACTAATTTTGGAGTAAAGTGTAATTTACCCAAAATATGGGGTGAAACTTGTAAAATAAACCTTCTAGAGTATCTTTTGTGACTCTTGACATCATTTATAGAAGAATGATGAAGGGGGCACTTCAATTAAATAACCAGATAAGAAGAATAACCTTTGTAGTAGAATCATCAAGTTATAAGTAAAGAGACCTTTTATATATGTGCACCTTAGTGTTCATGTTGGCTTTCTTTACCATTATATCTTAAGTTTTGATGGGTTTTCCTTAGTTATGATAGAGTGAACGTGCCATTAGAAGAAAGGGACCTAGATTTAAAAAGAAGAAAGTTAGAAGTCCTTATGATGAAAATGACTCTAATGTACATAAACTTGTTTCCTTTGCAACCAAGAGAACCGTTTCCCTTTCTCCCTCACTTATCATCTTGCTAAACTGACCCAAGAAGCAGATCTTGGAGCAGAGGAGAATGGATGAGGAGGTTCTAGGTGAGCTTTGGTCATCTTCTTGCTCTAATTCATGGAGGAAGTTGAGTTATAAGGTTGATTTTATGGTTATCTCGCTTAGCTTTCTCTTTCGAGCCGACTTTCCACAACCTTTTCTTGGAGAAATACCTTTGGCCGACCTGTGGAGCTCAGGACGCCATTAAAGGCTTGAAAGCTTGGAAGCTTGGAGCTCTAGGGACGACCTTTGAGGCGGGTTTTATAACTCTAAACCTTTTACTTTGCTAAGCATATCTTCTTTATTGCATATACTAGTTTGTTCTTCTTCTTCCCCACTCTTCCTTGCTTTCTTGCAAGAAAAACCACAAAGAAAATAACCTGATCTGAGGTTGAAGATGATGGGCGTGTTTTCCTATGTAACTTTACCAAACAACCTTGGACCTTTGATCTAAACGATTTGTACAACCGTTTAGAATCAAACACTCTCAAGACCGTTTGGAAATTTTGACTAAGTGAAGACCATTTAGAGGTCTTCTATATACATATTTAATTAATCATCTACAAAGAATCATAATCTAATTGCAAACCAATCACAAATTGAAGGCACTTCAATCCTCTAAACCCTAGTCGGGTTCAATTGCTGAATTCATAAACCAATTTTGTTGAACTTTGGGTTGAGTATCCCAAACGGTTTCAAGACCATTTGGGGTTCACTCAAACGGTCTTAAGACCATTTGGTGGTCATGCAAGACCGTTTGGAGGTCTAGGTTTAAGATAATTCTATCAATTGAGGGTCCAATCACAATAGGTTGTTGAATTAATCAAAATTGCTGATTTGAAACTTAATTATGGTTCAACCCATAAAATGGACTTAGATTTTTATGAAACTTTGGTAAAACGGTCTCAAGACCGTTTGGAGGGTGTCCAAACGATCTCAAGACCATTTGGGCCAAGTTGGGGCCCATTTGAGTGCCCATTGATGGGTTCAACTTCAATTAAACTCACATTGATGATTGTTGATGGTTGAATGACTACAAACCCTAATTCAATCAATTTCAACCCTAATTGGCTATCAATTGAGGGTCAATTGAGTGTCCAATTGGTTAAGGATAACCCTAATTAGCTCAATTGATAAGTGGTTAATAACGATGTGGCCAATTGAGGGGTTCAACATTAAAAACCCTAATCGATTATAAGAGTTGATAAACCTTTGAGGTCCATGCGGTTTTGAGCCATTTGGACCAAACGGTCTCAAGACCGTTTGAATCTAAATGGTCTCAAGACCGTTTGGGACCAAATGGTCTCAAGATCATTTGGAACCAAATAGTTTCAAGGTCGTTTAAATTCAAACGGTTTCAAGGTTGTTTAAATTCAAACAGTTTCAAGGTCGTTTAAATTCAAATGGTTTCAAGGCCGTTTAAATTCAAATGGTTTCAAGGTCGTTTAAATTCAAATAGTTTCAAGGTCGTTTAAATTCAAACGGTTTCAAGGTGATTTTGTTCAAATGGTTTCAAAGTCAACTCTGATCAAACGGTCAATGCTTCCAAACAGTTTCAAAATAGTTTGGAGGTTAAGGTGTGAAACCGTTTGGGGACTTCTAGGGTTATGATTGCTTAGTAACTTGAAGGCTTAATTGGTACAATGGTTGTCTAAACTAAACCTTAATGATACCTAGTGACATTAATGGGATATGTGATTAATATATTGAACCATGTTGTGAATCAATGGTGTACATTACCAATGTGTCCTTGAAGGGTTCAAGTAGATGACACCCTTGTTTAATCAAAACCCTAATGACATGATAGTGGTGATTTGGCTTATGATAATCAAAGATGACTTGACCTAACCTAATCTAGAGAGATTTAATCAACATCTATTAAGTAAGAGGAGAGATAAGGTCCCATTTATGATTGAAACTCAAGCAAAATACCTTCAATGTATATGAATGTGCATAATTAGGGTATGATCCACCTATGTGAGATCATGAAAACCCTAATTATGATAATTGATGAATCTTGACCTAATTTGAAGGCATCAAGGATTATAATTTCTTACATGGTGATGCTATGATCTCAATTCACTATGAAGTGAATAGTAAAACCTAATTTTAGGGTGATGACATGTTAAATGAATAGTAAACCCTAATTGAGAGTAATGTGATGAAATGTACAATAAACCCTAATTCCAGGTTATGCTTTTAAGCATGAATCTCTACAATTGATGTATAAGGTGAGGAATTATCATTCCTAACCGTAATGAAGGGATTGAATAACCCTAATTGATGATTAATAGGGAACCTAGCCTAAATGAGGGCATGAAGGTACAACCCTTAAACTGTAATGTTAATTCAGCTTTATAAATTGCTGATCTGGAATTGAAATGCTATTGTCAATTAAATTGACTATGCAAGTTCTTATAAGATCATGATCATAACCTTGTAAGGGTTATGATAGTATATTAATTTGAAAGCCTGGCATGCTTTATGAGTAGTGATATATGTCATGTTGCCTAAGTTTATGTGGCACATATGAGAATGTTGGGCTGTATTAGCCATGAAGTGGCATCAAAGTCATATTAGTTAGATGACTTATGATGATTTAAGGGGTTGAACGACCCCACTCTTGAATCATGGTACTGAAATGATTAAGAAGTGATATCAACATACCAGTTGATGTGACTTAAACTTGATACATTTAGTATTCTTCTTTTATAATTGTTGTTCTGATGATGGATGCTTGGAAACATGCTTGATGTTAAAAGAATACTAAAATGTTCCTAATTAATCAAGTATAATCATACCATGTAGAGCCCTGATCATAGATCCATTATTGTCAGTAGCTTAATGATGGTGAAATAGGTTTTCCTAAGGGAACTCCTGGATCACATACTTCTGAGTATGTGGGTATTATGGATGCGATTAACCTTACGTCCTAGTGTAGAAATTGATGTAGATGTACTACAAATCCATCAAACCTACACTATGTGTTTATGCCGGGGTGATGTTTCACTAATCTCCTGAGGAAATCTTTAATGCCGTATCGGTGAGAAATAAACAAGAGATCTTCCGATAGCGAAGAGAGAACAGAATGCCACTATGACTCTAATAGTGAAGTGCTAGAATACCCTAGCTAGCTATAGTAGAAGAGACACTAGATGTCCTGCAAGTAGATCCTCATACTGAGTGAGGAAGATGAAGTCATAAGAATCCGACTCTTTTAATGACCTAGTATGATATCGATGTGACTTACTAGTGATCGGTTGGAGTATGAGCGGTATACCTCATCTCTACAAGGCATAATGATGTTTGTAAAACATAATCAGCCGCGTAGCATATCTGCTTAGGTTGAATTGTGAGAAATAATGATTGTTATTACATTGTTTATAAATGTTCATGTTTAGTAACTAGATTACTTGTTCTTCATATCCTTTGATGAAGTTGCTTACTTAGCATAGATCTGCTGTTGAATGTCTTAAAGCTTATATTGTTTATTTATCCCTTAAATGCTATAACAAAGTTTATGATAGAGAGTTATAACTCTCGCTGGGAAAATTATCTAAATGATTGTCTCACCCCGTAGATTTCAACTTTTTAGGTGGTCGCCGAGGATGAAGGAACCAGTCATAACCTTGTAAGGGTTATGATAGTATATTAATTTGAAAGCCTGGCATGCTTTATGAGTAGTGATATATGTCATGTTGCCTAAGTTTATGTGGCACATATGAGAATGTTGGGCTGTAATAGCCATGAAGTGGCATCAAAGTCATATTAGTTAGATGACTTATGATGATTTAAGGGTTTGAATAACCCCACTCTTGAATCATGGTACTGAAATGATTAAGAAGTGATATCCATATACCAGTTGATGTGAGTTAGACTTGATACATTTAGTATTCTTCTTTTATAGTTGTTGTTAAGATGATTGATGCTTGGAAACATGCTTGATGTTAAAAAAATACTGAAATGTACCTAATTAATCAAGTATAATCATACCATGTCGAGCCCTGATCATAGATCCATCATTGTCAGTAGCTTAATGATGGTGAAACATGTTTTCCTAAGGGAACTCCTGGATAACATACGTCTGAGTATGTGGGGGATTATGGACGCGATTATCCTTACGTCCTAGTGTAGGAATTGATGTAGATGTACTACAAATCCATCAACCCTACACTATGTGTTTATGTCGGGGTGATGTTTCACTAATATCCTGAGGAAATATTTAATGCCGTTTCGGTGAGAGAGATAAACAAGAGATCTTCCGATAGCGAAGAGTATACAGAATGCCACTATGACTCTAATAACGAAGTTCCAAAATACCCTGGCTAGCTATAGTAGCAGAGACACTAGATGTCCTACAAGTAGATCCTGATACTGACTGAGGAAGATGAGCCATAAGAATCCGGCTCTTTTTATGACCTAGTATGATACCGATGCGTCTTACTAGTGATCAGTTGGAGTATGAACGGTATACCTCATCTCTACAAGGCATAATGATGTTTGTAAAACATAATCAGCCGCGTAGCATATCTGCTTAGGTTGAATTGTGAGAAATAATGATTGTTATTACATTGTTTATAAATGTTCATGTTTAGTAACTAGATTACTTGTTCTTCATATCCTTTGATGAAGTTGCTTACTTAGCATAGATCTGCTGTTGAATGTCTTAAAGCTTATATTGTTTATTTATCCCTTAAATGCTATAACAAAGTTTATGATAGAGAGTTATAACTCTCGCTGGGACAATTATCTAAATGATTGTCTCACCCCGTAGATTTCAACTTTTTAGGTGGTCGCCGAGGATGAAGGAACTAGTCTGTGGGTGAGCAGTACCAACAAAAACAACACCAGGAGTAGCAGTGAATCTCAGGTGGAGATACTGACTGCGAATCCTGTAGTTAGATGGTCTTCTGTTGTCTCTTTACTCTCAGGTCCTAGGAGTTGATAGGTCTTAGATTTTGGTTTTTAATCTTGAGATTTTGTATCTGGTTGTATATAATCACTCAAGAGGTGATTTAACAGAGATGTAAACTATTTATCTTGTTTCTATGAAAGAAGTTTTATGATTTAAGATATTTGTTTGAAAGTTTTTAATTTTTTGTGATTTTTCATATTTCGCTGCTAATTTATCGCTTTCGCTGAGTTTATCTTATGTTTTAGAGATCGTACCCCACAATTAAGTGGTATCATAGCTCTAGGTTCGCTGAGTCTATAGAGACATAGGATTTCGGATGTCAAGTCTATCTTTAGTGTTTCCAATATATCTAATAGAGTCTTCTGCTCCTCAGGAGAAGAAGATAAGTAAGGATGTCAGAGCCACATGAAGAGTATGTGGTAGAAAGTAGTGTCGCCGCATCCTGAGAAGGTGCAAGAAACCCAGAGATAGAATATCCTGTACCTGAGCCACCTGTGCAGACACCTAAGTTTGACCCAGCTGATATGGCAAACCCAGCTGTTCAAACTATGTTTGGTAGTTTATGATTGCCATTACACACATCACCGATAGAATGCCCATGCCTGCACCTAGGGCACCTGCCTAGCCTGAAGGACAAGGTATGGGTAAGACGTTCGAGTGACTTCGCAGATTCGGGGCGACCGAGTACTTTGGGACAGATGACCCCACAAATGCCGATCTATAACTGACCAAGTTGGAGAAAGCCTTCAGAATCTTGAACATCCCTGAAGCTGAGAAGGTTAGACATACCGTCTATCTTCTCAAAGGAAGTGCTAGTCACTGGTGGACCTTGGAAGAGCAGAAAAGGCCAGGAGTGGAGGTTTCATGGGAAGACTTCCGTCGGGAATTTGTCAATAGATACTTCCCAGAGACATTCCTAGACGAGAAAGTCTCTCCGTTCGAGAGATTAAGGCAAGGTATGATGAACATTAGTGAGTACAAAGCTAAGTTCATGGAGTTGATGCGGTTCTGTCCGCACGTGGCTGCTACAGAAGAAGAGAGGATCAAAAGGTTCGAGAAGGGGTTGAACGCCGAGTTGACTACTCTCGTGTCTACCCTAGAAAACCGGGAGAGGTTTGCTACCTTCGTTGAGTCAGTCTGAAGGATAGAAAGGTCCGCAGCCGAGAAGAGGCAAACCCATAAAAGATATCCGCAGTTCCAAGGGTCTTCATCTAGAGACTTTAAGAAGCCTATATTCATTTCAAAGCCTGACATGCTTTATGAATAGTGATATGTGTTATGTTGCCTAAGTTTAGGTGGCACATATGAGAATGTTGGGCTATAATAGCCATGAAGTGGCATCAAAGTCATATTAGTTAGATGACTTATGATGATTTAAGGGTTTGAATAACCCCACTCTTGAATCATGGTACTGAAATGATTAAGAAATGATATCCATATACCAGTTGATGTGAGTTAGACTTGATACATTTAGTATTCTTCTTTTATAGTTGTTGTTAAGATGATTGATGCTTGGAAGCATGCTTGATGTTAAAAAAATATTGAAGTGTACCTAATTAATCAAGTATAATCATACCATGTAGAGCCCTGATCATAGATCCATCATTGTCAGTAGCTTAATGATGGTGAAACAGGTTTTCCTAAGGGAACTCCTGGATAACATACGTCTGAGTATGTGGGGGATTATGGACGCGATTATCCTTACGTCCTAGTGTAGGAATTGATGTAGATGTACTACAAATCCATCAACCCTACACTATGTGTTTATGTCGGGGTGATGTTTCACTAATATCCCGAGGAAATCTTTAATGCTGTATCGGTGAGAGAGATAAACAAGAGATCTTCCAATAGCGAAGAGTATACAGAATGCCACTATGACTCTAATAGCGAAGTTCCAAAATACCCTAGCTAGCTATAGTAGCAAAGACACTAGATGTCCTACAAGTAGATCCTGACACTGACTGAGGAAGATGAGCTCATAAGAATCTGACTCTTTATATGACCTAGTATGATACCGATGCGTCTTACTAGTGATCAGTTGGAGTATGAGCGGTATACCTCATCTCTGCAGGGCATAATGATGTTTGTAAAACATAATCAACCGCGTAGCATATCTGCTTAGGTTGAATTGCGAGAAACAATGATTGTTATTACATTGTTTATAAATATTCCTGTTTAGTAACTAGATTACTTGTTCTTCATATCCTTTAATAAAGTTGCTTACTTAGCATAGATCTGCTGTTGAATGTCTTAAAGCTTATATTGTTTATTTATCCCTTTAATGCTATAACAAAGTTTATGGCAGAGAGTTATAATTCTCACTAGGACAATTATCTAAATAATTGTCTCACCCCGTAGATTTCAACTTTTTAGGTGGTCGCCGAGGACGAAGGAACCAGTCTGTGGGTGAGCAGTACCAACAAAAACAACACCAGGAGCTGCAGTGAATCTCAGGTAAAGATACTGACTGCCGAATCATGTAGTTAGATGGTCTTCTGTCGTCTCTTTACTCTCAGGTCCTAGGAGTTGATAGGTCTGAGATTTTGGTTTTTAATCTTGAGATTTTGTATCTGGTTGTATATAATCACTCAAGAGGTGATTTAATAGAGATGTAAACTGTTTATCTTGTTTCTATGAAAGTAGTTTTATGATTTAAGATCTTTGTTCGAAAGTTTTTATTTTTTTGTGATTTTTCATATTCCGCTGCTAATGAATCGCTTTCGCTGAGTTTATCTCATGTTTTAGAGATCTTACCCCAAAATTAAGTGGTATCCTAGCTCTAGGTTTGCTGAGTCTATAGAGACATAGGATTTAGGATGTCAAGTCTATCTTTAGTGTTTCCAATATATCTAATAGAGTCTTCTGCTCCTCAGGAGAAGAAGATAAGTAAGGATGTCAGAGCCACATGAAGAGTATGTGGTAAAAGTAGTGTCGCCGCATCCCGAGAAGGTGCAAGAAACCCAGAGATAGGATAGCCTGTACCTGAGCCACCTGTGCAGACACCTAAGTTTGACCCAGTTGATATGGCAAACCCAGCTGTTCAAACTATGTTCGGGCAGTTTATGATTGCCATGACACACATCACCGATAGAATGCCAATGCCTGCACCTAGGGCACCTACCTAGCCTAAAGGACCACGTATGGGTAAGACGTTCGAGTGACTTCGCAGATTCGGGGCGACCGAATACTTTGGGACAGATGACCCCACAAATGCCGATCTATGGCTGACCAAGTTGGAGAAAGCCTTCAGAATCTTGAACATCCCTGAAGCTAAGAAGGTTAGACATGCCGTCTATCTTCTCAAAGGAAGTGCTAGTCACTGGTGGACCATGGAAGAGCAGAAAAGGCCAGGAGTGTAGGTTTCATGGGAAGACTTCCGTCGGGAATTTGTCAATAGATACTTCCCGGAGACATTCCTAGACGAGAAAGTCTTTCAGTTCGAGAGATTAAGGCAAGGTATGATGAACATTAGTGAGTACAAAGCTAAGTTCATGGAGCTGATGCGGTTCTGTCCGCACGTGGCTGCTATAGAAGAAGAGAGGATCAGAATGTTCGAGAAGGGGTTGAACACTGAGTTGACTACTCTAGTGTCTGCCCTAGAAAACCGGGAGAGGTTTGCTACCTTCGTTGAGTCAGTCTGAAGGATAGAAAGGTCCGCAGCCGAGAAGAGGCAAACCCATAAAAGATATTCGCAGTTCCAAGGGTCTTCATCTAGAGACTTTAAGAAGCCTATATTCATTTCAAAGCCTGACATGCTTTATGAATAGTGATATGTGTTATGTTTCCTAAGTTTAGGTGGCACATATGAGAATGTTGGGCTGTAATAGCCATGAAGTGGCATCAAAGTCATATTAGTTAGATGACTTATGATGATTTAAGGGTTTGAATAACCCCACTCTTGAATCATGGTACTGAAATGATTAAGAAGTGATATCCATATACCTGTTGATGTGAGTTAGACTTGATACATTTAGTATTCTTCTTTTATAGTTGTTGTTAAGATGATTGATGCTTGAAAACATGCTTGATGTTAAAAAAATACTGAAATGTACCTAATTAATCAAGTATAATCATACCATGTAGAGCCCTGATCATAGATCCATCATTGTCAGTAGCTTAATGATGGTGAAATAGGTTTTCCTAAGGGAACTCCTAGATAACATATGTCTTAGTATGTGGGCGATTATGGACGCGATTATCCTTACGTCCTAGTGTAGGAATTGATGTATATGTACTACAAATCCATCAACCCTACACTATGTGTTTATGTCAGGGTGATGTTTCACTAATATCCCGAGGAAATCTTTAATGTCGTATCGGTGAGAGAGATAAACAAGAGATCTTACGATAGCGAAGAGTATACAGAATGCCACTATGACTCTAACAGAGAAGTTCCAAAATACCCTGGCTAGCTATAGTAGCAGAGAAACTAGATGTCCTACAAGTAGATCCTGATACTGACTGAGGAAGATGAGCACATAAGAATCTGACTCTTTTAATGACCTAGTATGATACTGATGTGTCTTACTAGTGATCAGTTGGAGTATGAGCGGTGTACCTCATCTATGCAGGGCATAATGATGTTTGTAAAACATAATTAGCCGCGTAGAATATCTGCTTAGGTTGAATTGCGAGAAACAATGATTGTTATTACATTGTTTATAAATATTCCTGTTTAGTAACTAGATTACTTGTTCTTCATATCCTTTAATGAAGTTGCTTACTTAGCATAGATCTGTTGTTGAATGTCTTAAAGCCTATATTGTTAATTTATCCCTGAAATGCTATAACAAAGTTTATGGCAGAGAGTTATAACTCTTGCTGGGACAATTATCAAAATGATTGTCTCACCCCGTAGATTTCAACTTTTTAGGTGGTCGCCGAGGACGAAGGAACCAGTCTGTGGGTGAGCAGTACTAACAAAAACAACACCAGGAGCAGCAGTGAATATCATGTGGAGATACTGACTGCCGAATCCTGTAGTTAGATGGTCTATAAAATTAAGGAAAATTCTAATTTGAGATTAAAAGTAAAAGATAATTTATTGATTGGGTTGCCTCCTAAAAAGTGCCTTTGTTTTACATCAATGGCTCGATGTGGATATTGTTACCATGCTGGGGCTCCAGGTGGAGCTAGATTGACATATTATTTTGGTGGTTTCTTTCTCAACCAATAATTGATCTTCACTTTTATTTTAGCCTCTTGTATTCTTCCCCATAAAGAACGAGTAATGTCATAGCACATAGGGAAACAACCTGTGTTATGTTGACTTGTTCTTTGTTTCCCATTAAGAGGTGGAGAATAGTTGTAGGGAATCTAAACGACATCATTGATAAAGTAGTGTTGTTGAGTCCTGGAAGAAAAATTCATTTGTTGATGTGTTATCCCTTCATCATAGCAATGTTGGTCATTACCATCTATCAGATATATATCAGGGGGATGTTCTCGGTAGAAACCACAATCCAAATCTTGTTGCAGAGGGAATATGAAATCAGTAATCTTTGTCTGTTGGGTTATCAGTGCTTTCCAGAGGATAGTTGTTCCTCGATGAGGTGGCTCATGAACACCTGAAAATGGTTCGGTATATGTCACAACACGGTTGAGATGTGTCTCCTCCACAGTTCGTGGAATTTCTTTTGTCTCTACATAGACCAGTTCATTCTTAGTTTCCTTATCATTATGATCTTCTTCTGAGGGAATATCAACATTTGAGGAAAGGACTCGCTACTCCATTTCAGTAAATTGATTGACACATTCAACAAAATATGCCTCTTCTTCTGCAGTGCACTCCTTTTCACTTTTGGATGCATAGAAATCAAAAGATTGGTTTCCCACTCTTAGGGTCAAAATTCCAGCTTCAACATCAATTAGGGCTCTAGCAGTGGAAAGGAATGGTCTTCAAAAAATGAAGGGGTAGCGTGAATTTTCTCTGATGTCCCTAACTACAAAATCACACGGGACATATAGACTCCCTAGCTTTACTGGGATGTCCTCTATGATGCCAACCGTCTTGTTCATGGAGTAGTCAGCAAGATTGATGGACATTCTGGAAGTCAAAATCTACTGCATAAGCTCAGAGGTATGATGTAAATTCTAGCTCTAAGATCAGCTAGACCTGGTCGATTGATGGAATCGCTTATCAAGTAGGAAATTTTGAAAGATCCAAGATCCTTATGTTTGCAAGGCATCCTATCCATCACTAAGTCTGATGATGCTCTTGCCAATTTCACTGTCTGATGATCTTCCATTTTCTATTTTTGACTGAGCAGGAGTTTGAAGAACTTTGACCATTGGGGCATCTCATCCATGGCATCGAAGAGAGGAACATACAACTTTTTCATGATTTCCTTGAATTTGTAAACCTAGTATCGAGCTTGGTAAAATTGAGTCGAATTAGAAATGGTACATGAGGTTTATACACTGGAATGACTGGCTCAGGTGAGTCTTCTGCATCGAAAACAATAGGTTCTTCAAAAATTGCATTGTTAGTAATATCGTTCCGAGTCGCCACTATGCTATGCTCAGCACCTTGGACATTTGTTATGGTGACATAAGTCGTGGGTTCTGGTAAGACAAAGCCTAAACGAGTTGTCACAACTTTAAGTTATTCAACATGCCTCATATTTTCTTCTGGTTGCCTAGCTAGAACTCCAACAGGTGGCTTCATGCTAGCTACAATTGAGCTAGTTGAGCTTCAATGGCCTTCTGATGAGCCTGTTGGTTAGCTATCATCGTCAGTTGTGACTGTAACATCTTTTCAATGGTCAATAGTTTGTCATCCGGAGAAATTGGACCGGCTTGATGTTGATAAGGGGCCTTGTTTGGATCTTGATATTGATTTCTATTCAAAAAGTTACTTTTGAAGTTACCTTGGTTTCCAAAATTCTATTGTTGGTTATATTGGTATCCCTGTGGACCTTGTTGTTGATAGTTTGAACCAAGTTGATGAGAGTTTACCGCTCCAGAAGGATTTCCATATAAAAAATCGGGATGGTTCCTATTCTGATTTGGATTGTAATAACCTTGGCCAGGGATAGTGTTGACAACATTCAGACTTTCCATCTGGCCATTATCTCCTTGTCCACCTACTTTGCTTAGAAGAACATCGTAGAGAACATTGCAGGACAATGTAGAGTGATCAATTCCTTTGCATGCTTCACAGAATAGTGAAGCTGACTTGATCTGCTCTTGTTGTTGAGGGGGTCAACGTCCTCTTCCAATTGCAGCAAGGGATGATTCAATATGGTCTTTTTTGGAAACTAAGAGTTTTAGGGTTTCAGCGATAGACTTGTACTCAGGAGTAGCATCAGCAATAGCTACTTTCAACACTCCTTTACCGACAGATATACCCAAGTAGTTTGATTTTCATTTCCAAGGGTGACGACTCTCCATGAGCTGTCATACTTGACTCATGAAATTTCCTCTAGATGAGGAATCTAAAAACCTCTTAATATCATCGTCCATACCCCTATTGAAGATTTCAATGAGTTGATTATTAGGAATTCCATGGTGTGGACACTTGCGTAGAAGCTCTTTGTATCTTTCCCATGCTTCAGTAATAGTTTCTCTAGGAACTTGAGTGAAATTTGTTATTCGACCCCTAAATTCATAGGTGAGAGGGGGGGATAAAATTTCTCCAAAAAGACATTTTGAAGTTGTTCCCAAGTGGTGATGGGTTCACTTTGCAAAGAATCTTACCAACTTATAGCTCTATAAGAAAATGAATACTTGAAGAGATGGAGTCTAATGGCATCATCGGAAACACCATTTTGCTTTGTCATGGCACATAGATCAATAAGCCTCAAAAGATGTTCTTGACTATCCTCTCCTTGTTTACCATAGAACGGGTTGTTTTGAAGGAAGGTGATCTAGTGTGCCCATATCTCAAAATTTGGAGCTTTGATGGGAGGAGGACGGTGATGAACATCATTAGCTTTAGAGATTGAGAACTCCCTAAGGTCTTTCTATAGTTCTACAGCTTGCGCTGCTACTTGTGCTTCTTGGATTTCTTATTGAACTGCAACTCTAGCTTCTTGCATGATCCTTTCTCTTTGTGCATTCATGGCGTGAGCTACCCTTTGGGCTATTTCCTCCTCTTGATCCATTCTTGCTTGGTTTTTTCCGTACTGATGATGAAATGTCTGATATATCTCAGGGTTAAAGCTAGTAGAGAGACTGAGACTATTCAAACGGTGCATGCACTAGTCCTTGATGGTACCTGAGATGAAAAGATCTGAAGTAAGATTGATGGAGTTGAGTGAAATTCAAGTACATGATCGATTTTACCAAAAGAAAAAGAAAAAATCTAAATTTGCCTCAAAAGAACTAGATTTGACTAACTGATTCCATTGTCCCCGGCAACGGCGCCAGAATTTGATGTGGTCTATTATGGCACTAACAACTTCACCCAGGGTTCAAACCCCTGGGCTTTTACCAAAACCTTGTGCAATAATACCACCCACAAGCGGACGGGCCATATCACAGTATAGTTGAGGATCGAACCCCAAAGGACAACATTTTTAAGAATCTCTGTTAGTCGAGTCTAGTTGAAACAACACTAATATTTAGAACGATTGGTTGATTTGAGTTTTATTAAACTAATTGCAAGAAAGTAAAGAGCGGAATTAAAGTTGAATCTATTTTAATGATATGAAATCGCTGGGATGGTATCGGGTTTCACCACCACTGCACATGCATACACATCCAATCACAAAACATCCATGCAAGATATAACTATCCAAATAGAGATGCTGGAAAAACCTCCATACGGGCATTTGGTTTGTGTAAGCATCACTTTAGGCATCACCATCTGAATCACACGCTTACGACTCTGAAGATACAGAAATCCAACTAAGGTTCTGGCCCCCCTATACAGGCATTAGGCACACAAAAACATCATCGTAGGCTAGATGGCTCATCCCCTCACAGATCATACACTTACGACCTCAAGGAATCCCATTCTATTTCTAGTTTGGGAGTCAACTGTGTTAATCAACGTTCTATCCTACATATTGAAGTTCTCAAAACATAGGAAAGAACAAGATAAAAGCAAGCAGGTGATCAATCTACAAGAAAACATTGACGATTAAAAAGGAAATGAAAAGTTATATTTCCTTGGAATGTTTAACAAAAGAACATGCAAGCATGGGTAGCGGGGCTAGTCCCCACACCCCAGCGAAAAGGAACTATTTGCTCATGATTCGAATAAGAAAGAGGGAAGATTCTGCCCTGAGCATGATGCAGAAGGTAGTCGTAGCTCGGTAAAGATGATGCAATCTTCTACATTGTGTCGGAGGAGATCTGGACGAGGAACGAGGGACGCCAAGACAGAATGAGTAGTCTTTCTCTCTCCTCCTTCCTTTTCTTCTCATCCTCCTTGCTTGCAGCAGGAGGAACAGGGTGTGGATACGTAGGTGGAATGGATGATGTGTGGATGTGCAAGCCTTCCACTAACCTTGGCTGTGTAGATCATCCTCCACCAGGGGTTGAGTGATTCTTAGGCACAACCTGGTAGTGGAGTGGAGGATGAAGAGAAATGGAGGTGGAGGAGCTTCCCAGGGGTCGAGTGCTTCTTAGGCACAACCTGGTGATGCAGTTGTGGTAGATCAGGGGGATCATGGGTCGATCTCGCAAAGGAGAAGCCTGGAGGCATCCCAGATCCGTTTCCCAAAAGGGGACCCTTGTGGTCCTATTTATAGACACTGGTTGGGGCCCTCATGTTTTTGGTGTGACTCTAGCCCAAACGGTCTTGGAGACTGATCAATGACAAAATGATTTTGGTTTCCTGGCTCCAAACAGTCCTGGGCTCTTATCAATTTGGTATATCCAAATGGTCTTGAGTCACTGTGTTCTTCACGGTCTCAACTCCAACCGGTCTTGGATGATCTGCTCTAACAGTCTTGGTAAACCGATAGGCTCCTATGGGTCTTGTGCATCCAAATGGTCTTGAGCAAGCGGCCACACACTCTCCATCCAATCGGTCATGGGTTTTCTATCCATTCGGTCTTGATCTTGATCGGTCCTCATCATGCAAACGGTCTTGGACACAGATTGTTACAACCTCAATTTTGCATATGTTTTCATAATTAAAATGTATTGATTTTATGAATTTGGACTTAATTGAAAAGGTTGTATGCTTTGCTTAAAATGATGGATTTCTTTGCAAATATCCCTTTGGATAGGAATTTTGTGATCCTTATTATTAGATTAATCCATTAGTGGATTTAAAGAGGAAAAGTCCAAATAATGGAAAAAGATAAAAGATAATGTATATTAAGTAATGTATTTATAAGAAATACATAGAAATCTCTAGAAAGTGGCATTAATGGCCACAATTGGGTAAAATTTGTTTCAATATGATTTCTAATAAAAGAAATATGAAAAGAGGAAAAAAGGAAGGAAAAGAATAATCTATGATTAATGTTCAAATTAGCCAATAAAGTGCAGGGTATGGATATGTTTTCCTTTATGGCGCATTGAGTGTCAATCAAGTAAAATTGATAATTTAAGTAAAGTATACTTACAAGACGTATATGGATAGTGTGTCACCATTTTGAGAATCATTTTAGCGTGAATAATTTTCCATAAGAGCTTGCCATAACCATGAGAGAGGACAAACCTATGGCAAGAAAATAAAGTAAAAAGCATTATCTTTGTGGCAAGTCATGTATACACGCACAACTAATCAAGGGGTAAAAGAGACAGCAAGCTGCCTTCGCCTAGAATAGGAAGCTAGCCTCGAAGAGGCAAATCCCAGTAGAAGGGTTATGTAAGGTTAGTATATATATGTGTTCATGGGTTTCCCATCCATCAAATAGGACTCCTTCTCCATCGTGTTCCGCCTTCACGCTTCTAGGGTCTTGCCTGGAACCTGTTTTAGGAGTAGGGCTCTTTGATCCCCTCCTTCCCAAAATGCCAAGACAGAGCGCCAATATGTTGAAGCAGATGATATGGTGGCCGTCAGCAGCACGGATAATGAACCTGCTTGGTTAGATTTGAAGAGCATAGAGCGGTGAGGCTCGTCGGACTTGGCCATTATAGGAAGGGAGATGATCGCAGCAGGCCGTAGCGAGTCCCACGACCATGGCTGAGAGCAGCAAGGATCCTCTTCATCCTTCTCTGAAGTGTCCCCTCCTAGAGGGACCTGCATGGGCGGCCTGTCCTCACGCCAACCGTGCAGAGATGGGAGCCGCCCCGGAGCGGACTCCCTGGATGCGATCATGTCTCTCGTGAGAAGTGGGAGGTGAGGGTACAGGAAAAGAGGGAACCAAGTCCTCGTCAATGTTGCAGGTCTCTAACGCATGGGAAGACAAAAGCGACGACATCCAAGGAGGGAAGCAGCATGGCGACGGCGGAGGTGGGTCTGGCGTGGCAGAGACCTGCACAGCACGACGTGGAGATGGCGGTGTCTCGACCTGTTCATGTGGAGGAGAGTGATGCGTTGTCGAGCAGTGGTTCTGGGCGGGCGGCGTTATGTATCCTAGCCAGCGGAGCGCCACCGTAGTGCCTCCAATCACACCGTGTGTGGAGTCTGATGCGACAGGCGTACGTCAGGCGGAAAACCTACCCGTCACAGGGTGGAAGAAGAAGAAACATGGTTAAATGCCCAAACCACCCCCAATATGCAAATAACCAGACCTGCCATGGTAAGGGCATTTAAGTAATTCGATTTTTTCTTTTAAGTATCCATCCATGCGGTAGCAAACGCTGACGTGGCAACATATTATTGGTTTGAATCTGATTGACTAGCAAAATATGGAATTAATTATCGGTAACTCGGATTGCAACATGTAATATATGAAAAATGATCAGGAAAATGAGAGGAACACAAAGAAAATATAATTGAGGCTTAATAATTCTTCATTTTTCTGAAGTAGGGTATCATATGTTAAAGTAGTGATTAACATGTTATAAACCCTAGTTTGAGTTTTAAATAGGTGGAAAAAAAAGGTTAAAGTCCCTTCTTTTATGCTATTACATGACCTTGTTGAATAATCTGATTAGTATAAGGATGATAATTATGACTAAAAAAGTGGATAGCTATACATGTGTATAAATAAGATTATGAAATTAAGACCATATCTTGATTAACGAAAATAATCCAATATAAGTGTTCATAATAAAAGAATATGGTAGATTTGATAGTCATGACAACCCTTAGATGAATTAGGGTTCTTAAATTATTAAAGTGAGAATCATAGGAATTAGGGTTGTGAGGCATAACCCTAATGGTAACTCAATGATAAGAAAACTTAAATCCTAGTTTGGGACCGAGTAGGATTTAATGAGATTGATATGATTGGTGACACTTTAGAATTTATGTAATGTAGATTATATGATGATTGGTTGGTTTGCTTGCTTGATTGGACTATGCTTGAAGTATAATTGAATAATCTGCATGGCAAAGGTATGTGGCTATGCTTATGGCTATCCCGATTAGTTTATCGAGGATTGCATCGACGTTTTCCCTCCATGCATGAAATAACTGTTGGATGTTTTAATTCATGCCATTATAAAGTGACTATGACTATCATCGTGAGTATACATGTATAACTAGCTAAATCCGAGTCCACCCCTATGGCTATGCAAAGGCTAAGGATAACCTAGAGCAAGGTCTAGGGTATCATGAGTTAGAAACTGGGCTACACATGTGTAGTGCCATGAGACTCTTAGCATACCATGAGTTAAGGAGTGGGCTACCTATGGGTAGTGCCATGTGACTCATCCCTTGAAATTGATTCACCTATTAGGTGAAGTCATGAGGGGTAAAATGGGAATATACCACAAGGGAGGTAGTATCCAGGTCCACTGCAGGGACAACGCAGGGGATAGGGTACACATGGATCGCGTAGTTATACTTAAAACGTAAACTTGTTCGTTAAATGATAATTGAATGTGATACATTGTTACAGATAATTGCATGATTATTGTTTCCCCCACATACCAGCTTCGGCTGATCGACGTTTTGTTTGTCGGTGTTTTATAAACAAGCCAAAAGGACAAACACTAAATCGTCACATTGTGAAATACATCAAGAAAAAATACAAGGAGGGTTAGTTTGCGTAGAATCCTTAAGTGGATAGAAGTTAGAAATCCAAAATTTCAAAAGGTATGTAAAGTTTTTTTTCTTACAACTTTTCAGTATAGTATGTTAAAATTTGATAATTATTCTTGGTTAATTGTTGAACCTTTGATCCGGAAATCATGGGTGCGGCTTTGACCTCTCGGTCTCCCTTAATTGGGGGTTATCGGGAGGTGGGGTCGTAACATTTGGTATCAGAGCATAGGTTCCTCAGTTAACCATTAATAATTATTAAATTTTACAAACTCCATAGAACCCAAGGGAGTTATTAGAGGATTATCCGAAAGACGGAGGTGTCTAGAAAAGGATCACGACCGGGGGCTGGCAATATTTTCCTCCACACCGCTAGTCAGAATACGAGGACTCCCGGATCCGTGTGACTGCCTGGCCAAAGTCTTAAGGTATGCATCAGAATAAGATACCTTTAGGACTTCTCATCTTATTCATCCCTTCTCATCACAAAAATTCTGATAAGGACCTAAAGGATTAGGGTTTTCTTTCTTTTCCTCACCCTCTTGAGGTGTGGGTAAGGTTAATAAGGTTTAAGGAATCCTCCACCAAATTAATGAAAATCATGTAAATAAAATGTCATGGACATAAGCTTAATAGATTAAGCGCAAATTAAAGAATAGATACATGCTTAGGTCGTATGCCATAAGTTGTCATGTCCTCAGAAGAGACATGAGGCTAGACCTTCTTGTTTGGAGGATAAGTCAGTCATGGAGACATAGATCTCCATTGCTAGTAGAGACCTGGAACATCCTCTGAGGATGATGCTAACCCTAACCCTAAGTGATGGTTAGAGAGAGATGAGTTGGACCAGGTGTTTGTAGGGACATGCCTTTGGGATGCCATATGATCAATGGGTGACCTAGAAACTTTGGCAACCCAACCCTGGGAAGGGTCGTGCATGTTAGGGTAAAGGATAGCTCCTTAGATGATGATGTTAGTGAAGGACCTTAGAAACCCTATGGCCTTGTGCAAGTAGGGTATAACTGGCACCTAGGGCACGTCATAGTGCTGACAGTAGGATGAAACCCTGGATAAGGAATCATGATGGAGCATAAAGGGTTATGGATGAGAAAACATAAGTTCGAACCTAGGTTTCACCCATATATAGGATGCTTTTGAGGTTTATCCTTCATGAAGAGAGGACCTCTAATGGTGAGGTTGGTTGTAGGGTTAGCTCTAGAGAGAGAGAAGGAAACCCCTCCGAGAAGGTTGGGAAGCCCCTTAACTTTAAGGTATGTTTGATGAACCCCTCACAACTAGGTTGTTGATAAAGGAAAGTATGACCTTGATCCAGCATCGAGGAAAGAGGACAAGTATGACCTACCATGGTTTGGTAGGTGATCTGTTGTGCCTTAATAGCTTGCTAGGGTTAAGTAGGCTCATGTGGATGTAAATCCTAGACCTAAGAGCTTTTGTGACCATGGTGTCAAGAGATAGTTTTCCTCCCATCCTGGGAGAGGGACCCCTTTGGTAGGGTATATATCAGTTTTGTTGGTTTAAGGTAACCTGAAGAGGTCTCATAGGATCTTGAGAAGCTAAGTGAAAAGTACACGGTATGAGAATGAGCCTGTACACCCATAGATATCCATCTCTAATTGCATATGAATGTGTTACCATGGAGGTAACCAGTATGGGGCTCCACCAAGGTAGGCAGGTTGCCATGATCCCAATGAAAGGATGAAGGCGAGCCCATGAATGTAGAAAGAGAGATGATGAAGACTTGGGTAAGGTTCTAAGTGAACATGTACTATGATGAAGAATCTTCAGTCTATCCTAGGGTCAGGTAGGGATAAGACTGATGAAAGTAGGAGTTGCCTAATTCCCCAGTTACACATTACCATAGTTTCAGGAGGTAAGAACTATCATTGTCCTGAGGGCCATGGGTTAGGAGATTGATCACCTTCATGAACTCATGGGACCCAAAGGGCAGATGAGTAGGGCACTCTCTTGATGCATGTGGGAAGAGGGATGACCCTAAAAGAGTCGGTACCCTATAGACCTAGAGGAGATGACCAACGATAAAAACCTCAGTAGGTTCAAGACTAGTTTGATATCATGATGTATGTGACGTGGAGACATATGTGGCATGTTGCAACTTAGATGTAAAGGTGTATTGGCAAGGTGGGATGTACCATCTCTACTCTTGGAACAGGAAGAACTCTATATTTGGACTGCAGCCAAATGCTTATTTCCACTTGTTATGGGGGTGAAAGATAGGACATTACTCATGCCATACATGAAGGGTAAAAGATAATGTAGCTTGGAACGTTGCCACGAGAAATGGGGATAGAGAAGATAACCTACCCTAGTAAAGTGAATGATACATGGATGGTTTGCAAACCCTAAGAGGAATGAGGTAGTCACCTTATGAGGATGTTTTTATAATGAGATATGTAGAACTTACAAGTTATACCAGGTTGAGTTTGACCACCAAAAGAGGAGCTCAAAGTGTTTTCTATGAAGATAGACTTAGAGTTTGAGACGAGATGATAAGTGGAATACATGGAAGTGTATGTCTTCAAGGTTACATAATACCTAAGGATGTGAAGTGGTAATGGATGCTCCTATTGGGATACATCTAACTTGTTTGAGTAGACGCTAGAAGAGGTTGTTTGGCTAACCCTAAGTTTGGAAAGAAGAGGTGTTTGGATAACACTCAGATGTAATAAGATACATTGAAAAGTTAAGGGTTGTTTGGTTAGCCAGTCTAGCCTTGATGCAATGAGAGGATAGAGTAGAACCTCAGATGCACTTCTTTGGAAGGGAAGGTGATGAAAACCCGACTAGAGTGGTTTAGGGTTTTTGAGGAATCGATCTTGAGGGATCATGTCCTATAGGAAATCATACACCGTGGTAAATGGCAATAGCACTTTGGATGCTTAAGATAAAGTTGCATGTGGTATATGGCCATGCAAGACAAGGGTAAAGGACGAACACCAGTGACCCAGTGCATTGATATAAAGGATAAAAAGTCCCAGATTGAGAAAGGGAGTTCATCACCATGGATGTTGTAAGTCTCCCCTAGACCAAGGAAGGTCAAGATGCAATGTGGTTATGGTATTTCACCTTACCTAGATGAAATGAGAAAGAAGGAGTTCTGTCAAGGGACAGATCTGGTTGAACTACCCATGAGAGAGAGATGGTTCAACTATGAAGCGAGTTCAAAGTTTTTTTCTTTGAGTTTGACCTAAAGGATCCCTTCCAAAAGGTGGAAGTGGGTACATGAAGAACGCGACGGTACACTCACCCTTAGCTAATGGTTAATATGATCCAGACTAAAGGGTCTGATGAGGGCATATGTGCTCGTTCAGGGTGATAGTTAGAAACAGTTCCTGTCCTATGAAAAGATGTGATGATGACCACCATAGCTAGTATCGGGATTCTAAGAAGCTCTATAAGGGAGGTTGAGTCGGTCACCACTTCAGTAAGGTGATGTTGGTGAAAGGACCACATGATGATTAGAAAAGGACCATAGTGCATGAAGACAAAAGTCACTTTAATCATGCAATGGCTGAAAGGAGCCTAGAAACGACGAGAGTCATGAGAAGATGCAAGGTAGACTAACATACAGTGCATTATGGGATAATATAATGTGAGAGTCCGACCCCTCTGAGCTGCAGTCGAGAAAGCTGAGTCCCGATACTTGGGTCCATTAGAGATGGATGGGTGGAGATGGTTAGGTTTTGACCCTACCTCTCAGGATAGAGTTATGTGAGATGTTTTCCATGTGTCCAATTTAGAGCACTATGTGAGGTACCCCAACCATGTGCTGAGCAAAGAACCTAGTGAGCCCCAAGGGAGGCTGAAATGGCCTGAGTCCACCTGTGCAGTTTATAGATGCCAGGATGAAAGAAATCAGAGAAAAGAATATGTGATCATAAAGGTTCTTTGGAAACGCCATGAGTACGGTAAAGCCACATAGGGGCTAATGATGGACATGGAAAAGTCTTATCTTAAATTGTTTGATTGCTTGATAGAATTTTGAGGACAAAATTTTTATAAGAGGGGAAGGATGTTACAACCTCAATTTTCCTAATGTTTTCATAATTAAAATGTATTGATTTTATGAATTTGGACTTAATTGAAAAGGTTGTATGCTTTGCTTAAAATGATGGATTTCTTTGCAAATATCCCTTTGGATAGGAATTTCGTGATTCCTATTATTAGATTAATCCATTAGTGTATTTAAAGAGGAAAAGTCCAAATAATGAAAAAACATAAAAGATAATCTATATTAGGTAATGTATTTATAAGAAATACATAGAAATATCTAGAAAGTGGCATTAATGGCAACAATTGGGTAAAATTTGTTTACAATATGATTTCTAATAAAAGAAATATGAAAAGAGGAAAAAATGAAGGAAAAGAATAATCTATGATTAATGATCGAATTAGCCAATAAAGTGCAATGTATGGATATGTTTGCATTTATGGCACTTTGAGTGTCAATCAAGTAAAATTGATAATTTAAGTAAAGAATACTTACAAGACGTATATGGATAGTGTGTCACCATTTTGAGAATCTATTTAGCATGAATAATTTTCCATAAGAGCTTGCCATAACCATGAGAGAGGACAAACCTATAGCAAGAAAATAAAGTAAAAAGCATTATCTTTGTGGCAAGTCATGTATACATGCACAACTAATCAAGGGGTAAAAGAAACAAAAAGTTGCCTTCGTCTAGAAAAGGAAGCTAGCCTCGAAGAGGCAAATCCCAGTAAAAGGGTTATGTAAGGTTAGTATATATATGTGTTCATGGGTTTCCCATCCATCAAATAGGACTCCTTCTCCATCGTGTTCCGCCTTCACGCTTCTAGGGTCTTGCCTGGAACCTATTTTAGGAGTAGGGCTCTTTGATCCCCTCCTTCCCAAAGCGCCAAGACAGAGCGCCAATATGTTGAAGCAGATGACATGGTGGCCAGCGGCAACACGGATAACGAACTTGCTTGGTTAGATTCGAAGAGCATAGAGCGGTGAGGCTCATCGGACTTGGCCATTGTAGGTAGGGCGATGATCGCAGTAGGCCGTAGCAAGGCCCACGACGGTGGCTGAGAGCGGCAAGGATTGTTATAACCCCAATTTTTGGGTTCAAGTGGTGAGAAATATAACTTCTCATATTAAAGATGTTTGAACAAATAATCATATATTTGGTTGAGAATAATTGGATTTCGTTTAAAATGGCCTTGTTGTTTGATTTATGGGCTTTATTGGCTATTGGGCCCAATAAAAAGGAAAATAACAAAGGAAATTCAATTAGTAAATGGATAGTTGAATTTTAAGAAAAGAAATACGTAGAAACCTCTAGAAGGCAAATCCAAAGAGGATTTCGTGCCTCTTGGATTCCTTGGGTTCCAAGGAGTCTAAAGTTGCAAAGAAAAGCAATAAGAAAAAGGAAAGATTAATTATGTATTTCTTTATTAAGAAAGAAATTGAAAATAATGATAAAATGTGGGAAATGAATGGAATGAGGCATAAACGAGTGTTCTTAGTGATAATTCGTATCCATGTGGTTTCTAATAATAAAAGGAAGGCCAATGATGAAAATAAAAGAGAAATAAAAGAGAAAATACTAAAAAGAAAAAATAAGAGGATAATAAAATGCATTATTAAGGAATTATGAGGAATTGTTAAAAAGAAAGTAATTTCTATTAAAGGAAATAGAAATTTCGTGGTTAATGGATTAAAAGCTAAGAATAAAGACAATAATGACAGGGATTTTCGAATTCCTAACATTTGAATAATAGGAAATATCAAAGGAGAGAGAGAGAAAAGAATTGCTTCTCTTCAAAGGAAAATAATTTCTATTAGAAGAAGGACTTCTTTTCCTAATGGAAAGTTATCCTAGGGCTTCGTTGGCCTCCCCTATATAAGGGATAAGACCAAGGGGCCGAGTCCTGAAGATCCTCCACATATATCTTCTTCTTCTTCCATGGTTTTATCCCTTAAACCCTAGCTAAGGAGAAGCTGGGTGTTTTTGAAGCCATGAGGCTACAAGAGGGGGTTGCGACGGAACCTTTCCACTGCCGCCATGGCCTGAGGTGCGTGGGAGAGCATACCTTAAACCGAGTTGGCCGTGGCAGTCGCAGCACGGCTGCATAGGGCGGCCGTGTTGCAGGCCTGCCCAAGCGGATTCACACCACCGCAGTGGCTATTTGGGAGCCCTGTTGGTGCGCCTGTGCAGGTCGGAGGCAACACCGCCCTCCTTGGTGGTCATCGGGGTCAGGGTGAGAGCCGGGATCCCGCCCAACCGCAGCTAGGGCTTCTATAGCCGCCAGCGTGAGGTTGAAGGTGAGCGGAAGGCAGCTTGGACGGAAATGCCCTCCGCGGGCTGAAGGCGAGCGCGGCTTAACAAAGGGCATAACGGTATTTCTGTTATGTTTTCCAAAATGTGGGCAAAGTTGCATGAAAAGAGCGACGTGGCGCGCTCTGAGTGGTCCAAAAAAGGTAAACCTTGTTAAATTTGTATCTAATAAACCATAACTCGGATTAAAACAAGTTATATATGAATCTTGATAAGGAGAACGAGAGGAATCTAATAAAAATAGTTTTATAGCCTAAATCTGATCATAGTTCGAAATATAGTGTGAATTATCATCTTTAATGAATTAAAGATTAAGAAATCCTATTTTGATATGATTAATGTGTTTAAAAGGGGTTTAATGGATTTTAGAGTTGATGTTAATATGTTAAATGTAAAAAGGCACATTATGTTCAAAAAGGAAAAACTTTGCACATGATTAGTCTAATTTAGGGTTTATGTGCTTAAATATGCATGAAATTTGAAAAGTACTTGAAACAATCATCTATCATGATTTGTTTAATGAAAAATCTTTAGATTTGATGATAGATGGATAATTTAAGTCAATATTAACCTGTTGTTGATAAACAAGGAAATAGGATCTAAAAAGATGATGTTTTTACACAATTGGCTTAAGTTAGGGTTTTGTGCATAATTATGCATTAATGAGCTTGAAAACCCTAATTTAGGTGAATCTGACTTTTAAATGTTTTAATTGTTCAAATATGTAATTAAATAGGGATATGATGATCCTAAGACAATTTTGGGTATAAAAGACTATTAAATGAATAGTTTAAGCAATTAGGGTTTATATAAATGGAAAAGAGTACTATTAGGTTTTGTTAACCTAAAAGAGGTAAAATTCGAGAAGTTGAGCTAAGAAACCCTAATGAGTATCAATGAAACCTTAATACGGATTAGAAACCCTAGAAAGTGAATTCAAGTATATAGAGTAGATTCTTGATGAAGTGTGTAACAATAGAGTACAAATTCTTTTCAAGAATTATGTGATGATTGAATTACTTTCTTGGATCTGTTGATTGTATAAACATGAAGTATATGTTCAATAATCTGCATGACTCATCAAATCAGGTATGTGGTTACTTATGGTTAATCGTTTAGGTTTCCTGACGTTTTCCAAATGTTTAATCGCATTGAATGCAACTAAACAGTTTGGATGTTTATTTCTGCCATGCAAAGTATAAAGTGACTATGACTATCACTTAATGTATATGCCATCTAGCTCAATCCTTGATTCCCTCTGTGTCGTAATGGCAGACCTGATAAAAGACTACCTAGAGGGTAGGTACATCAGGTCATGAATGACTTTGACTACCTATAGGGTAGGGTCATGAATGACTTTAACTGCCTAGAGGGTAGGGTCATGAATGACTTTGGCTGCCTAGAGGGCAGGTCCATCAAGTCACCTTATAGAGGTACCATGTAAGTCCTAAAGGGACAACACAGAGTTGTGAAAAGATGCATTGAGTAGTTTGGCTTATAACGTAATCATGGTTGTTAAATTATTAATTAAATGATTACATGGTTATCATAGTTTCACGATTATCTGGTTCCCCCACATACCAGCTTCGGCTGACCGACGTTTTGTTTGTCGGCGTTTTAGGTACAATGAAAAAAAACAAACAGTAAAGTGGCACATATGATACTAAAAGGGAATTAAAGTACAAAGGAGGATTAGATAGATTAGTATCAGTGTGGATAAAAGTTTAGAGATCCAAGTTTTCAAAAGGTATGTAAAGAAAATTTTTATTACCATTTTCAGTATAGTCTGTTAGAATTTGATAATTGTTTATGGTTATATGTCAAACCTTTGATCTGGGATTAATGGATGCGGCTCAACCTCTTGGTCTCCCTTAATTGGGGGTTATCGGGAGGTGGGGTCGTAACATTTGGTATCAGAGCATAGGTTCCTCAGTTAACCATTAATAATTATTAAATTTTACAAACTCCATAGAACCCAAGGGAGTTATTTGAGGAATATCTGAAAGATGGAGGTGTCTAGAAAGGGATCACGATCGGGGGCTGGCAAGATTTTCCTCCGCACCGCTAGTCGGAATACGAGGACTCCCGGACCCGTGTGACCGCCTGGCCAAAGTCTTAGGGTATGAATCGAAATAAGATACCTTTATGATTTTCTCATCTTATTCATCCCTTCTCATCACAAATTCTGATAAGGACCTAAAGGATTAGACTCTTCTTTCTTCTCCTCACCCTCTTGAAGTATGGGTATGGTTAATAAGGTTTAAGAAATCCTCCAATAAATTAATGAAAAGCATGTAAATAAGATTCCATGGACATAAGCTTAATAGATTAAGCGCAAATTAAAGAATTGATACATGCTTAGGTCGTATGACATAAGTTGGCATGTCCTCAGTTTAGACCTGAGAGTAGACCTCCTTGTCAGGAGGATAAGTTAGTCTTGGAGATAGAGATCTCCATTGCAAGTAAGAGACCTGGTACATCCTCTACGGATGATGCTAACCCTAACCCTAAGTGATGGTTAGAGAGAGATGAGTTGGACCAGGTGTTTGAAGGGACATGCTTTTGGGATGCCATATGATCCATGGGTGACCTAGCACCTTTGGCAACCCCACCCTGGAAAGGATCGTGCATGTTAGGGTAAAGGATAGCTCCTTAGATGATGATGTTAGAAAAGGACCTTAGAAACCCTATGGGCTTGTGTAGGTAGGGTATAGATGGAATCTAAGGCACGTCATAGTGCTGACAGTAGGAAGAAATCTTGGATAAGGAATCATGATGGAGCATAAAGGGTTATGGATGATCTTGAGCAAACATAAGTTCGAACCTAGGCTTCACCCATGTAAAGGATTCTTTGGAGGTTGATCCTTCATGAAGAGAGGACCTCTAATGGTGAGGTTGGATGTATGGTTATCTCTAGAGAGAGCAGGAAACCCAGCAAGAAGGTTGGAAGCCTAAAAACCTAAACAATGGATGATAGTGGTTGCCTCATGATCGATCCCTGAAAGTTGATGATATCTTGGTTGCCTTTAGAGGGACCAACCCTAGAGAATGAGAATGAAGCATCTGGTGCCTATGTGCCTACGGTATATGTGTTTATCTTCTGAGGTAGGAAGAAGAATTCCTTAGACCTAGAAAGGTTTAGTAGTAGGTTATGAGGCCATGCACCTTGTTAATTGTCCTTAAGGAGGACCCAACCCTAAGTGTTGATCGAGAAGAAGGATGACAGGAAGTGCACGAGATGCCTTTTGCAAGCTTGATTCATGGTTCAGGGATAGAGCATGCAGTCAGACACCTAAAGTGAACCTAGGGTTCCTAGGCCTAAGAGGAGAAGTGGTATACCTAATGCTCATGATGAGAATTAAGTTTCTATAGTTTCGAGCATGGTACGCCTCATGAATAGAACAAATGAGAAGCCCCTAAAGTTTAAGGCATGTTTGATGAACCCCTCACAACTAGGTTGATGATAAAGGAAGGTATGATCTTGATCCAACATTGAGGAAAGAGGACAAGTATGACCTAGGATGGTTCGGTAAGTGACCTGCTTGTTCCTTACTAGCTTGCTAGGGATAAGTAGGCTCATGTGGATGTAAACCCTAGACCTAAGAGCTTTTGTGACCTTGCTGTCAAGAGATAGTTTTCCTCCCATCCTGGGAGAGAGACACCTTTGGTAGGGTGTATATCAGTTTTGTTGGTAACTTAAAGAGGTCTCATAGAATCTTGAGAAGCTAAGTGAAAGGTACATAGTATGAGAATGAATCTACAGACCCATAGTATCCATCTCTATGTGCATGCATATGTGTTACCATGGGAGTAACCGGTATAGAGCTTGACCAAGGTAGGCAGGTTGCCATGATCCTGATGAAAGGATGATAGTCAGCCCATGAATGCAGAAAGAGAGATGATGAAGACTTGGGTAAGGTTCTAAGTGAACATGTACTAAGATGAAGAATCCTAAGTCTATCCTAGGGTCAGGTAGGGATAAGACCGATGAAAGTAGGAGTTGCCTAATTCCCCAGCTACACATGACCATAGGGTCGGGAGGTAACAACTATCATTGTCTGAGGGCCATGGGTTAGGAGATTGATCACCTTCATGAACTCATGGGACCCAAAGGGCAGATGAGTAGGGCACTCTCTTGATGCATGAGGGAAGAGGGATGACCCCAAAAGAGTTGGTACCCTATAGACCTAGAGGAGATGACCAAGTATATAAACCTCAGTAGGTTCAAGACTAGTTTGATATCATGATGGTTGTGATGAAGAGACATATGTGGCACGTTGCAACTTAGATTTAAAGGTGTACTAGCAAAGTGGGATGTACCATCTCTACTCTTGGAACAGGAAGAAATTTGTATTTAGACTGCAGCCAAATGCTTAATTCCTCTTGTTATGGGGGTGAGAGATAGTACATTATGCATGTCATACACCAAGGTTAAGAGACGATGTAGGTTCGAGCATTGCCACGAGGAATGGGATAGAGAAGATATCTACCCTGGTAAAGTGAATGATACATGGATGGTTTGTAAACCTAAGAGGAATGAGGTAGTCACCTTATGAGGATGTCTCTAGAATAAGCTAAGTGGAGCTTACAAGTTATACCAGGTTGAGTTTGGTCACCATGATGATGAAATCAGAGAGTGTTCTTATGAAGATAAAAATATAGTTTGAGGTGACATGATAAGTGAAATACATGGAAGTGTAATGTTACCTAATACCTAAGGATGTGAAGTGGTAATGGATGCTCTGGTGAGATACATCTGACTTGTTTGACCAGAAGCTAGAAAGGGTTGATTGGCTAACCTTAAGTTCGAAAAGGAGAGGTGTTTGGATAACACTTAGATGTAACAAGATATATTGAAAAGTTATGGTTGTTAGCCAGTCTAGTCCTGAATGCAATGAAAGGATGGTAGTAGAATCTCAAGTGCACTTCTTTGGAAAAGAAGGTGATGAAACCCTGACAAGAGTGGTTTAGGGTTTCGAAGGAATCGATCTTGGAAGAATCATGACATACAGGAAAATGGCAATAGCACGTTAGATGCTTAAGATGTGGTTACATATAGTTTATGGCCATGCAATCCAGGAGGTAAAGGACGAACCCCAGTAACCCAGTGTATCGATATAGAGGACAAAAGAGTTCCTGAGAGGGAATGGGAGCTCAACACTATGGATGTTGTGATAGGTCTTCTCTGGGCCAAAGAAGGTCGAGATACAATATGGGTTATGGTAGGTCGCCTTATCTAGATACTATGAGAAAGGAAGAGTTCGGATAAGGGAAAGATCCAGTTGAACTACCCATGAGAAAGATGGTTCAACTACACCATGAAGCGAGTTCAAAGGTTCATGAGTTTGACCTAAAGGTTCACTTCCATGAAGTGGAAGTACATACATAAAGAACTCAATGTTAGTATAGTTTATCACCCCTTAACCATGGTTAGTATGATCCAGGCTGAAGGGTCTGATGAGGGCATGTGTGCTTATTCAGGGTGATATCTAGAGATAGTTCTTGTCCTATGAAAAGATGTGATGATGACCACCATAGCCAGTATCAGGTCTTATATGAAGCTCTATAAGGGAGGTTGTGTCGGTCACCACTTCAGTAAGGTGATGTTAGTGAAAATGACCACATGATGGTTAGAAAAGGACCACAGTGCGCGTAGATGAAGTCACTTTGATTGTGCAAGGGCTGAAAGGAGCCTAGAGACAATGAGAGTCGTGAGCAGATGCAAAGTAGACTGACATACAAGTTACTGTGGGAGAAAATGTGACATGAAAATCCGACCCCTCTAAGTTATAACTAAGAGAGCTGAGTCCCCGATACTTGGGTCTATTAGAGATGGATGGGTGGAGAAAGTTAGGTTTGACCCTACCCCTCAGGATAGAGTAATGAGAAATGTTTTCAATGTGTCCAATTTAGAGAACTATGTGAGGTGCCCCGACCATGTGCTGAATAATGAACCTAGTGAGCCCCAAGGGAGGCTGAAATGGCCTGAGTCACCTGTGTAGTTTATAGATGCCAGGATGAAAGAACTCAGAGAAAAGAATATGTGATAATAAAGGTTCTTTGGAAACGCCATGAGTACGGAAAAGCCACATAGGGGCCAATGATGGACATGGAAAAGTCTTATCCTGAATTGTTTGTTTGCTTGCCTGAATTTTGAGGACAAAATTCCTATATGAGGGGAAGGATGTTATAACCCCATTTTTTGGGTTCAAGTGGTGAGAAATATAACTTCTCATATTAAAGATGTTTGAACAAATAATCATATATTTGGTTGAGAATAATTGGATTTTGTTTAAAATGGCCTTGTTGTTTGATTTATGGGCTTTATTGGCTATTGGGCCCAATAAAAAGGAAAATAACAAAGGAAATTCAATTAGTAAATGGATAGTTGAATTTTAAGAAAAGAAATATGTAGAAACCTCTAGAAGGCAAATCCAAAGAGGATTTCGTGCCTCTTGGATTCCTTGGGTTCCAAGGAGTCTAAAGTTGCAAAGAAAAGCAATAAGAAAAAGGAAAGATTACTTATGTATTTCTTTATTAAGAAAGAAATTGAAAATAATGATAAAATGTGGAAATGAATGGAATGAGGCATAAATGAGTGTTCTTAGTGATAATCAGTATCCATGTGGTTTCTAATAATAAAAGGAAGGCCAATGAGGAAAATAAAAGAGAAATAAAAGAGAAAATACTAAAAAGGAAAAATAGGAGGATAATAAAATGCATTATTAAGGAATTATGAGGAATTGTTAAAAAGAAAGTAATTTCTATTATAGGAAATAGAAATTTCGTGGTTAATGGATTAAAAGCTAAGAATAAAGACAATAATGACATGGATTTTCGAATTCCTAATATTCAAATAATAAGAAATACCAAAGGAGAGAGAGAGAGAGAGAAGAATTGCTTATCTTCGAAGGAAAATAATTTCTATTAGAAGAAGGACTTCTTTTCCTAATGGAAAGTTATCCTAGGGCTTCGTTGGCCTCCCCTATATAAGGGATAAGGCCTGAGGGCCGAGTCCTGAAGATCCTCCACATATCTCTTCTTCTTCTTCCATGGTTTTATCCCTTAAACCCTAGCCAAGGAGAAGCTGGGTGTTTTCAGAGCCACGAGGCTACAAGAGGGGGTTGCGACGGAACCTTTCCACTGCCGCCATGGCCTAAGGTGCGTGGGAGAGCGTACCTTAAACCGAGTTGGCCGTGGCAGTCGCAGCACGGCTGCATAAGGCGGCCATGTTGCATGCCTACCCAAGCCGATTCACACCACCGCAGCGGCTATTTGGAAGCCCTGTGGGTGCACCTGGGCAGGTCGGAGGCAACACCGCCCACCTTGGTGGTCATCGGGGTAAGGGTGAGAGCCGGGATCGCGCCCAGCCGCAGCTAGGGCTTCTGTAGCCGCCGGCGCAAGGTTGAAGGTGAGCAGAAGGCAGCTTGGACGGAAATGCCCTCCGTGGGCTGAAGGCGAGCGTGACTTAACAAAGGGCATAACGGCCTTTCCGTTATGTTTTCCAAAACGTGGGCAGCGTTGCATGAAAAGAGCGACGTGGCGCGCTCTGATTGGTCCAAAAAAGGTAAACCTTGTTAAATTTGTATCTAATAAACCATTAAAATAAGTTATATATAAATTTTGATCAGGAGAACGAGAGGAATCTAATAAAAATAGTTTTGTAGCCTGAATCTAATCATAGTTCGAAAGTGTGAATTATCATCTTTAATGAATTAAAGATTAAGAAATCCTATTTTGATATGATTAATGTGTTTAAAAGGGGTTTAATGGATTTTAGAGTTGATGTTAATATGTTAAATGTAAAAAGGCACATTATGTCAAAAAAGGAAAAACATTGCACATGATTAGTCTAATTTAGGGTTTATGTGCTTAAATATGCATGAAATTTGAAAAGTACCTGAAAATATCATCTATCATGATTTGTTTAATGAAAAATCTTTAGATTTGATGATAGATGGATAATTTAAGTCAATATTAACCTATTGTTGATAAACAAGGAAATAGGATCTAAAAAGATGATGTTTTTACACAATTGGCTTAAGTTAAGGTTTTGTGCATAATTATGCATTAATGAGCTTGAAAACCCTAATTTAGGTGAATATGACTTTTAAATGTTTTAATTGTTCAAATATGTAATTATATAGGGATATGATGATCCTAAGACAATTTTGGGTATAAAAGACTATTAAATGAATAGTTTGAGCAATTAGGGTTTATATAAATGGAAAAGAGTACTATCAAGTTTTGTTAACCTAAAAGAGGTAAAATTCGAGAAGTTGAGCTAAGAAACCCTAATGAGTATCAATGAAACCTTAATACGGATTAGAAACCCTAGAAAGTGAATTCAAGTATATAGAGTAGATTCTTGATGAAGTGTGTAACAGTAGAGTACAAATTCTTTTCAGGAATTATGTGATGATTGAATTACTTTCTTGGATCTGTTGATTGTATAAACATGAAGTATATGTTCAATAATCTGCATGACTCATCAAATAAGATATGTGTTTACTTATGGTTAACCGTTTAGGTTTCTCGACATTTTCCGAATGTTTAATCGCATTGAATGCAACTAAACAGTTTGGATGTTTATTTCTGCCATGCAAAGTATAAAGTGACTATGACTATCACTTAATGTATATGCCATCTAGCTCAATCATTGATTCCCTATGTGTCGTAATGCCAGACTTGATAAAAGACTACCTAGAGGGTAGGTACATCAGGTCATGAATGACTTTGACTACCTAGAGGGTAGGGTCATGAATGACTTTAACTGCCTAGAGAGTAGGGTCATGAATGACTTTGGCTGCCTAGAGGGCAGGTCCATCAAGTCACCTTATAGAGGTACCATGTAAGTCCTAAAGGGACAACACAGAGTTGTGAAAAGATGCATTGAGTAGTTTGGCTTAAAACGTAATCTTGGTTGTTAAATTATTAATTGATTGATTACATGGTTATCATAGTTGCACGATTATCTGTTTCCTCCACATACCAGATTCGGCTGACCGACGTTTTGTTTGTCGGCATTTTAGGTACAATGAAAAAAACAAACAGTAAAGTGGCACGTGTGATACTAAAAGGGAATTAAAGTACAAAGGAGGATTAGATAGATTAGTATCAGTGTGGATAAAAGTTTAGAGATCCAAGTTTTCAAAAGGTATGTAAAGAAAAATTTTATTACCATTTTCAGTATAGTTTGTTAGAATTTGATAATTGTTTATGGTTATATGTCGAACCTTTGATCTGGGATTAATGGATGCGGCTCAACCTCTTGGTCTCCCTTAATTGGGGGTTATCGGGAGGTGGGGTCGTAACAAGGATCCTCTTCATCCTTCTCTGAACTGTCCCCTCCTAGAGGATCCTGCAAGAGCAGCCTGTCCTCACGACAGCCGTGTGGAGATGGGATCCGCCCCGGAGCGGACTCCCTGGACGTGATCACGTCCCTCGTTAGAAGAGGGAGGTGAGGGTATAGAAAAAGAGGGAACCAAGTCCTCATCACTGTCGCGGGTCTCCAACGCATGGGAAGACAAAAGTGATGACGTTCAAGGAGGGAGGCAGCATGGCAACGACGGAGGTGGGTCTGGCGTGGTACAGACCTGCACAGCATGATGCGGAGATCGCGGTGTCTCGACCTGTTCGTGTGGAGGAGAGTGATGTGTTGTCGAGCAGTGGTTCTGGGTGGGTGACATTATGTATCCTGGCCAGCGGAGTGCCACCATAGTGCCTCCCATCACACCGTGTGTGGAGTCCGACGCGACAGGCGTACGTCAGGCGGAAAACCTACCCGTCGCAGGGTGGAAGAAGAAGAAACATGGTTAAATGCCCAAACCACCCACAATATGCAAATAACCAGACCTGCCACGGTAAGGGCATTTAAGTAATTCAATTTTTTCTTTTAAGTATCTGTCCATGTGGTAGCAAACGCTGACTTGGCAACATATTATTGGTCTGAATCTGATTGACTAGTAAAATATGGAATGAATTATCGGTAACTCAGATTGCAACATGTAATATATGAAAAATGATCAGGAAAACGAGAGGAACACAAAGAAAATATAATTGAGGCTTAATAATGCTTCCTTTTTCTGAAGTAGGGTATCATATGTTAAAGTAGTGATTAACATGTTATAAACCCTAGTTTGAGTTTTAAACATGTGGAAAAAAAGGTTAAAGTCCCTTCTTTTATGCTATTACATGACCTTGTTGAATAATCTGATTAGTATAAGGATGATAATTATGACTGAAAAAGTGGCTAGCTATACATGTGTATAAATAAGATTATGAAATTAAGATCATATCTTGATTAACGAAATTAATCTAATATAAGTGTTCATAATAAAATATTACGGTAGATTTGATAGTCATGACAACCCTTAGATGAATTAGGGTTCTTAAATTATTAAAGTGAGAATCATAGGAATTAGGGTTGTGAGGAATAACCCTAATGGTAACTCGATGACAAGAAAACTTAAATCCTAGTTTGGGACCGAGTAGGATTTGATGAGATTGATATGATTGGTGACACTTTAGAATTTATGTAATGCAGAATATATGATGATTGGTTGGTTTTCTTGCTTGATTGGACTATGCTTGAAGTATAATTGAATAATCTACATGGCAAAAGTATGTGATTACACTTATGGCTATACAGATTGGTTTTACCGAGGATTGTATCGACGTTTTCCCTCCATGCATGAAATAACTATTGGATGTTTTAATTCATGCCATTATAAAGTGACTATGACTATCACCATGAGTATACATGTATAACTAGCTAGATCTGAGTGCACCACTGTGGCTATGCAAAGGCTAAGGATGACCTAGAGCAAGGTCTAGGGTATCATGAGTTAGAAACTGGGCTACACATGTGTAGTGCCATGAGACTCTTAGCATACCATGAGTTAAGGAGTGGGCTACCTACGGGTAGTGCCATGTGACTCAGCCCTAGAAATTGATTCACCTATTAGGTGAAGTCATGAGGGGTAAAATGGGAATCTACCACAAGGGAGGTAGTATCCAGGTCCACTACAGGGATAGCGCAGGGGATAGGGTACACATGGATCACATAGTTATACTTAAAACGTAAACTTGTTTGTTAAATGATAATTGAATGTGATACATTGTTATAGATAATTGCATGATTATTGTTTCCCCCACATACCAGCTTCGATTGACCGACGTTTTGTTTGTCGGCATTTTAGGAACAAGCCAAAAGGACAAACAATAAATCATCACATTGTGAAATACATGAAGAAAAAATACAAGGAGGATTAGTTAGCATAGAATCCTTAAGTGGATAGAAGTTAGAAATCCAAAATTTCAAAAGGTATGCAAAGTTTATTTTTCTTACAGCTTTTCAGTATAGTATGTTAAAAATTGATAATTATTCTTGGTTAATTGTTGAACCTTTGATCTGGAAGTCATGGGTGCGGCTTTGACCTCTTAGTCTCCCTTAATTGGGGGTTATTGGGAGGTGGGGTCGTAACACAGATAATCATCAAAACGGTTTTGATCTCTGATCGGTCTTGCGTTCACACGGTCCTTGCATGACAGACGGTCTTCATCTCCAACCGGTCTTCATCTCCAACTGGTCCTTATCTCCATCCGGCCTTCATCTCCAACTGGTCTTGGATGCTCTGGCCTCCATGCAGTCTCGATCATCCAAATGGTCTCGATGTCTGTGGCTTCCAAACGGTCTGGTGTTCATCGTCCAAATGTTCATGAAAGCTTCTATTGGACAACCAATTTTGAGATCAATGGGTTTTAATCGGTCTTAAAGACCGTTTGGGTACATAGCAGGTGCAGTTAGTGTGTCGACCATGGGTGACGAGGAGGTGTTGCATCGAGTATTTGGTTTTGCAGGTGAAGGATTAGGGTTTCTGAGGTTGAAGATGATGGCATGTGGATAGGGTTAAATGGAGATGGTATTGATGGTAGAGATTATAAAGATAAAGATGGAATGAAGCAATGGGTGGTGATGATTATGTCAAAGATGGATTAGGGTTAAATGGAGGTAGGTGCCAGCTGGTGGTTCAACCTTATCACGACCTACATAAAATTGATATAAACTCAGTTAATATTCTTGATAATTGCACTATTTAAGCAACTTTGCATATTGTGATAGTTAGGAGAAGAAATCATATGAATTGGATCAAAATGATCCCAAGATGGAGATTGAATAAGATGATGGATATGCATTCATCAACGAGTTGAATCTTATATTTGTCTATATGCAGTCATACTGATAATGACATGAACTGAAGAAAAAAGAATTAAAGTGGAATTCAGCCTCAGTTAAAGTTGATTTCGTTACTGCATTAAGAAAAAGAAGGCATACCTTTTGAATTAGAAAAATTATCAATTGGGCCAATAAATGAAGTCTATCCAATTACCTTTGCATATTACAGTTAATGCAGATATGGCATGGGGAACTTGTAGCTTATAAATTATCTGTTACATACCGTATACATGTTAAGAACAAGATCCTAGAGATGCCTTACTAGCTTGTTGATCTTTGTCTCGCACCTTGAAATTTAGTACAAGAAAAACAATGCACTAAGATCGCATAAAACTAGAGCTACTTAAGTATTTATTTACATACTCAAAATTCAGAGTTAGACGGAGTAACGACGGTGGAGCCCAGAGGTTTATTTTAGAATAAGGTTAATTTTTTATTGAGGATAATCACAGGTGTTAGTATTTTAGATAGATATTACTTATGCTCACATCATTCCTTTCCTATTCTTTTCTCGACTCTCACAACAGCTATTGCAAATGTAGTTGTAATCAAGTTTTATTATTAATATAACTTTTCAGGTATATCAATGGATTATATGTATCAAAGGAGGAAGTTTTCCACACACACATTTGCCTAGAGATGGTGACGTTCACTTGCACTCACACTGGAACCCTCGTAGTTCAAATTGACATTCTTTCTGTCCATAAGCGCCCCCCAACAATGGGCCCATATTTGCTACCACTCGAATGATTCACATTCGGTTGCTGTTGGGGACTACTCTGCACAGAGACCTTGCTGCCAGCCACCAGGACTACAACGTGTATGTGTCCAGCGTAGGGCAGAACCGTAGATCCACGTACATACGTGAGAACGATGTAGGAGGTTAATATCTGGAGTGCTCATTGTCAAATATCTGTGTGGATCAGGATAAGGTGCCAAAGGGAAGGGGTTTTGAATATGCGGCGCCGACATGGTTGGAGATAGACTGAATCAAGGTTGCAATTGGTGACATCACAGTAGTCCGGCCTAGTTTGCATGTGATGGTAGCAAAGCAGCGCCATTGTAGCCCCCAAATGCTAAGGAACCAGTAGTGGGGGAAGGAGCAGATTAGGTTGGTGACTACAAAATTTTGGAGCTCCCAGCAATCGTGCAAGGACATTGATTCCATGGAAAGATACTGATAGTGTTAATATATTCAAATTGAATTGCTAGAGATGTCAAAAAATATGATTGAATGATTATTAACAGAGAAAAAACTAGAGTAAGAGTGAATGGGAAGGAAGATATGATTACCACATTCGAGACAATCAGATTTTTTAGATTTGCACATCTAACATGTCTAGTACTCTAGTGTGCCATTGAGAACTACGGAAAATGATGTCCACTATCCCACGAGTGACGGATCTCAAAGCTAGCCTTTTTTTGTTTTAGGGTAGTTGAAAGGGAACAAGAGTGAAGAACTGGGTGGAAAAATTTGTATCGCCCGCCACTCTGCTAGCAAATAATGAAGGGAGGGAAAAGCATATTGGTAGTAGGGGAGGGGGAAAGTAAGATGTGTCTAATTTTAAATGTGTGAAATATAATAAATTTTTAACAATTACGACTAAGTACATATAATTTGGTTACACTCATAAAAAGTGTAAGGAAAATATATTGTTATCTACAAATAAAGAAAATGTAGCCATATGAAATGTAGGTAATTCCTAATTTTCTCGTAGTGGGTGTGCCATAAGAGAGACATGTTGGTATCCTTGCATCAGATGAATGTAAAGCTCGAGTTGTCTATCTTAGCAATGATGTTGGCAAAATTGTAGGTAAAGCCAATGTTGAGACAATAGATCAAAGAAGCACTACATATTGATATTGTGATGCAACAGATATGATCAAAGTTAAAAAGTGAGAAGTGTGATGGCTTCTAAGAGGAAAATGATGGGACAGTGTGTTACCACAGTAGAGTTGTGATTCATGATACTGGTGATTTGAGAAAGATGCTTCTGGAAGAGGATCACTCTTTGATGTATGATACACACCTAGGTAGCACCAAAATGTACCATAACCTTAAGGATATGTATTGGAAGTCCGGTTTAAGTGGGATGTAGTTGAGTTTGTGGCCAAGTGTGCATATGTCAGCAAGTGAAAGTAGAGCATCAAAAGCCTACAAGGACACTTCAATGGTTGCCTATACCACAGTGGAAGTGGGATCTCATCACGATGGACTTTGTTCATCTTCCTAAGACAACCAAAGGATAGGATACCATTTGGGGGATAGTTGACATGTTGACCAAGTAAGTGCAGTTTTTTCCTGTAAAGATGACATATTCAATAGAGAAGCTCACTCAGATATATGTTGATGGGATAGGGAATTTGCATGGTGTCCCAACTACTATTGTGTCTGATAGAGGTCCTCAGTTTACGTGCCTCTTTTGGGAGCACTTGTACACAACTTTAGATATGTAGTTAAGGTTTAACACCGCTTTCCACCTATAGATAGACAGTCAGTCTGAGATGACCATATAGACCTTGGAGGATCAATTGAGAGCTTGTGTCTTGTAGTTCTTGGGTAGTTGGTACATCCAAATCGGTCTGATAGAGTTCACTTATAATAACAATTATCATTGAAGCATTGACATGGCACTATATGAAGTGTTGTACATGATAAATTGTAGGTATCCATTATGTTGGTATGAGACATGTAAATATCATCTTCTTGGTGCTGAGCTTGTCCAGCAAACCATAGAGAAAATCAAGGTAATTCAACACTAGTTGAAGGCATCACGGGACAGGAAGAATTCATATGTAGACAACCAACATAGACCCTTGGAGTTAAAAGTGGGAGACAAGTTGTATCTTAAGGTCTCTCCTTGGAAGGATGTCTTAAGGTTGGGAGAGAAGGGTAAGTTGGCTCCTAGATATATGCAACCTTCCCCATGATGGAACATATTGGAAAGGTGGCGTACATGTTGGAATTGCCACCTGAGTTGTACAAGTTGCATCTTGTGTTCCATGTTTCCATGTTGAGGAAGTGTCACCTTGATACCAAGTTGGTTTTGCAGCCAATGGATGTTGATCTTGATGAGGATATGTCCAATGTCGAAGGACATGTACTGATCCTTGACAAAAGAGTGAAGATGTTGAAGAAGAAGTACATAGTGTTGGTGAAGGTTCTTTGGCATCACCTTGGCTTTGAGGAATCCACGTGGGAGCTCTAGGAAGAGTTGTGTAGGAAGTACTTGTCTCTTTTTGCTTAGGATTTTGGGGGGCAAACTCCTTGTTAGGGTTTTATGGCTTGTGAGACCCCTAACCTATGTTTTGCACAAACCCTATTTTTGTTGGCTTGATTAAGTGATTATAACCTTGCTCTAATCCCTTGAGATGTTTTTTTAGCTTTTGTAAAGCTTAAGTTTCTAGTTTGAGCTTGTTTGGATGACGTTTGTTCTTTTTGTATTTGTTTTGGGGCAAATTACAACTTACTCATTTCATACGATTATCTTGAAATTTTCCTCCTCTAAAGTGTTGTTTCTCTGTATTGGTTCTATGAGGGAGATTGTGATGCTTTGGGGAACCTTGGTTGAGGCTTGGTTAAGTGATGACACCCGTAGTGGTGATTAGGGTTTTAGGGTTTGGTGTGCCTTGACCATGTGTACCTTGTGGGTTGCCTTGACCTAGGTTGTGACTGTGGTCATGGTTTGTGAGTGTCATGGTCGATACACCTACCCCAAGTGTAGTTTTCATGACCAAGAGGGTTTTTCTTGGTCTTGGGTCAAGACAAATTGTTGTGGAGTGTCTCGACCTAGGGTGTGTGTGTTGGTTTCTTATCTCGATCATGTTGATGCTTGGTGCTTTGTCGTGACCATGGATGGTGTCACGCCTGCATCCCACAATTTCCACTAATCATGAGATGTGGGCATGAGTTTGTGGATTTACTTAAGACAAAGTTCACTCCCTTATTTTTCCTTTCCTTTAATTCATATCAAACTCTTGGTTTTCTTGCATCCAAACACATAAACAAATTTTTACCAAAGAATTAGAATTTTATTACTCTATATATGATCTCAACATTAATGATACACATACATACACTCATTCTATTTCTCACACTTCCATTTACATACGATATGACAATTAGATACATGCTCGCTTATTAAGGAAACTGTAATATCCCAAATTTTTTAAAATTTATTTAAGCCTTAAAAGTGGATTTTCTAAAATAAAAATTGTCTTGGGTTTTAATGTAAAAAGACCCCCAAACGAAATCTTTTATAAGATAATAAAGTAAGAAAAATGAAATATAAAATATATAAAAAGGTGAGCCACCAAATACCTTTCTCTTTTGTATATGCATTATGTTTCCATTAACTTAAATGGATGGATATTATTTTTCTTTCCTTTCTTTTTCTCTTTCATATCCTTGAAAGTGTTTAAAATAAATAAAATAAGAAGATAAATGGGGTATAATTTGAAAAGATAGAATAACTTGACTCGGAGATCCAGTTCCCTTCCCCCCCCCTTTTCTATATTCTTTTTATGAAAAGAAAATTTCTTTGACCGTTTTCCCTCGCCTACTCCTTGGTTTGTGAAAAGAAATAATAACTACCCCTATGTACTAATTTTAAAAATACGGGATTATTTACTCACTTGGACAGATAATAAATGATTTTATCTATTCTTTTAAATAAATATGAAGAAAACAATATAAAATTCTCCTTCTCTCTATTATGTGAAAATTTCCCAAAACAGCGTGACATATAGGGGACAATTAATATATATCAAATATTTGACTAAAGGTTCACAAAGGAAAGTAGTTTAATAGAGAGTTATCTCTTTTAATTGCTTACGACGTATAAATTAATTGTAGACGATTCACCAAAAATAACAACACGTTATGTAATAGGTGATTAGAATATTAAAAAGAAAAACTGATGGTAATGATGAACTATCTACTTAACGTAAGGATCCAAATCTAGAAAGGAATAAACCCTTTGCCAATTAAAAAGGGATTATATGTCTTTTTTTTATTGACCGTATGAACCCAAGAGAGCGAGACTTTTCCATCCAATAATGACACGAGTCTTTGGATCCCGGAATCCCAATTTATTAGGTTTCCTTTCCCATCTTTTACCCAGCAAACCGAGACTCTTTGCTCGATTCAGCTTCTATCACGGACCATACCCCTACCCATACCAGCCTCCATCTATACATATGTATAACCATCCGTAGATGATCAAGGAGGTAGAAAGACCTCACAGGAACAACCAAACCTACCTCCTACATATTCAAGACTCCATCTTTCCTGGTTGCAACCATAGGGGTTGGTTTCGGTGCCTTGTTACCTTCTTAGCCGCGTGTTGGCACGGTGAAATCACTGGACAGCGCTGGATCTAATGGATTTTCCAAGCTTATGGATCATCAGGCATGGATGGCGTTATCGTTCCCATGGCACAGACCAACACAGTTGTCTGTCTGAAACTGCCCAAGTGACCCTATGTTCTGTAACGCAGAACAGGGCAGAAGCAACTCCATGATCGTGCATCGAGCAAGGAAGAATGAGGGCATGAGGCCCTATTCGCAGGTCGTCGATTGCAGGGAGTCATGAAAATGCTCTGAGGTCTCTACTCACCATCCTGGCCAAACACTGGCAAAAGGTACCTTGTTCTCGTGTCTCAAATCAGAGGAGAGTGTCTTCCATCCTGCGCTGCCAGAGAAGAAGAGGGGGGGCATCATGCCCAGGTTGTTGGATGGTAGGTCGTGGGCCATACCTGCTGTGAGGCCTGGCCAACCAAAAGACATATATGAGGTATTTAGTCTTATTTAAGTCCTATTTCAAACAATCACGATAACTACATACTTCATCGGAAAATTATGCATAAACAGTAGTCATAAAGGTATTAAAATAATGATTCAATTTTACTATGTTCAGATCTTAATTTAATTTAATCATATCAACATCAAGGATTAGGGTCTAAGGTCATCCTAATATAGGTTTTGGTGTATGCATGATATTTTCAGGTGGTTTAGGAGTTGACCATGAGTAAGAACGCTTAATTTAAGGATGTGTTTTGCTTCAGGTAAGTGGTCCATGCTAATTGAACATAAGTAATGCTTGTTTTTATGTATGTATGCATGCAATGAATGTTATGAATGTTTTATCTATATAAATTGTTTAAAGTCAATGAATGTATGATGAATTAAATTGAATGTTTTACTGTTCTTATTATTGTATCACTTTCATGAATATTGAGAGTAAAGTTAAAGTTAGGTTTTAAGAGAAAAGTAAGAGTTTTTTTTAAGAGAAAGATTCTGTAAAAGATAGCCTATATAAGGTCCTCATTAAGAGGCTCCTCGGAGAAAAATTTAAGAGGCACTTCGGTGCATAAGAGAAGTGGCACTTCGGTGCATAAGAGAAGAGGCACTTTGGTGCATAAGATAAGAGGCACATATGTGCAACCCGACGATCTTTATATAGGTCAAGATAAAAGATATTTAAAAGTAATCATTGATCTCTTCAATGTTTCATGTTAAATGTTTAGTGTTCAAAGTCTATTTTCAGTTTAGATGCTTTCTTTATAATATGTTCAATTCCACTTACCATTGGTTTTATGCATGGCTGGGGCGAGATGCCCACAGATAAGGAGCAAGCTTAGGAGGAAGAAGTTACATGACATGCAAGGATTAGTTCAAGGAATCTTCAAGGAGAAGGAACCTAGTGGGGTGCCATTTACCAAGATGATCCAAAGTTTAGATAGAATTTATATCATGTACAGTCTTCCTACCAAAGTAGATTAAATGTATTTGATGTAGTTTTCTTTTGCCAAAAATCTATGTATGAATCAGATTTACATAATGCAAAGTGTTTCATTTATTCAAATTACAAATGAATATCATGCTTGTGACACCCCCTTGAGTAAATTGCTTCCGCTCAGTGATTTATACATGTGATGAAAAGAGGGGTGTTACAGAAACAAAGATACATTATATCATTTACAACTCTCTCACATCTATACAAGGACCTAGAGTGACAAGGATAGACTAAACATGACTATTATCAGACTTAACTCTTGTGGAAGATCTACTAAAATTTGTTAGTAGAGGGGTGAGCCTACTCCCTCAGTGAATGAGTAAAACAATAATACAATCTATAGCACTGTATTAGACATTCATCTTTCTTAAATAACTGAATTAATAGCAAGATAGTAATTCATATTTAAAGACTAGATATTCAGAAATTTACAAGTAGCATTGAAGCTATCATTATTAGAATAAACTAGTATAGAAACAAAATCCTCACTATTTTCTATTTGATCTTTATTAACTTTAACTTAACATGACTATTAAATTCTTTATTTGAACTCAACTGAACTCAATTCTCTTTCACTTTTACTTTGCCCCTGAACTCATTTGGATTGTACCATCCAAGAAAAATCCACTACTGCGTGACTTGTTTTATGTTTATTAAACAAGTATGAAATACATGAATTTACTATACTGAGCAGATCTGGAACAATACAGTTAAATAACAGGGAATGCCAATATTACATTTAAAGAACAACTACTATAAAACTTATGCTTGAAACGTCTTTCTGAACTTAACTCTGTTTGCTAATAATGATCTCTATAAACTGATACTAATCATCTTTTAACTTATATTATCTTCTTTTAGCTTATGCCCTGATCATATGATGTGTACTCTACATATGAAGACTCATAGTGAACTACGATCTCACCGTACAAGACTTAGCTTAAAACCTAGGAAGCTAAGCCTAGAACTGAATCCGGGTCTGCTTGACTTGAACCGTCATGTCTGACTAAGGCGGCTAAACAGCTGGCCTTTAATTGGACATGTCCTTCTAGGCTGAGTACACAGGCAAAGGGTCTGAGACACTCTGTGGGACTCATTAAGGTACTCTCTATGGGTACCTCTGGGTTACCACTGGGATCACCGATTCATGTTGGGTAACCTACCTTCTCTTAGGATACTTCCTCAAGGGCTTTGTCTCCCCGCACGCACTGTGGGTGCATTCCGATCACCGTATATTGGTCGCTGCCAGGGTGGATCGTTTCCTCCCTAAAGTGCAGAAATCCATATGGAATCTTCGGTGTTCAGGGCACCTATGTCTATTATAACTTTGATTATATCTTTCTCTTAGACTAATATCTCTTAACTCTATATTTTACTATCTACCCAGACTACTGAATTGAAATCATTGATGATACTGAACTCAATGTTAACATATTGTTTACCCTTTTTTAGGGTTTTTCCTTACTCATGCACATACAACATTTCTCATGTATTCAAACATATATCATGTCTACTAGAATATATATTCTCATTCAACATTTCTCACATTTATGCATGGCATCGATAACATCCCAATCTAGGGCATGTCATATCTCTGCGCTTGCAATAGCATAATAACATATCATTTCATGAGTATTTGAATTAGAGAATTTGAATCTCATAAACAAATCATACATGCATATAAGATAATATTCAGCTAAAAACCCACAATATCACATTAATCATTTCAATCAGCCATTTAATACTAAATTAGATATGTATACTTTTAAAAGCATACTAGATTGGGTTTCCTTCCTAGATTACTTTCTATTCATGGGATATGTATTGTGAAAATCAGAAACTGTATTGTCTATATATCAAATCAATTAGAACAAACATGTAGACATGAATGAACTAGGAACATAAGTAAGATCAATTAGGCTTAAATCTGAATTTCAGCTATAATGTTGTTCAAGCACCCGAATAACCTAAAAGTTCAGATCTTCAGTAGATTCTCAATCAACTTATAAATTCTCTATTATTCAAGATACATGGATATCTATATCCACGTCATCATATAAACAATTTCAGATCATTGTTAGAACATGGTTTGAGGTATACTATAAATTGAATTAAAAAACAATTCTTTTCATTTATTGTCATCTAGGCAGAAATCGAGAATATTAACTAAATCATCTAATTGAGTATATTTGATTGAATTATTCTTTTACCCACTCACCCTAGGCTATGAAATCAGCTTTAAAATGTATCCCATATCTGAAATCTCGATCTCATATCAGATCCCTAGCAATTCACCGAATTCTTCTTCCTTTAAACTCAAAAACCCTAAAAATGAGGGAGTATGAAGAAAGAGTGAGAAAAGGGTAAGTTTTGATACAATTTCAGATAAAATTATAGGAGGGATAGAATATTTACATGTGAGAGAATATTCACCATTAAAGTCTATGCAAAGAAGCTAAACTTACTTGATTTCATCATATCTTGGATAGAGAAACCCTAAATCAGCGATTCCACCCTAACTCTCCATCTCTCTCTAGGATTTCTTTTATCTGGATTGAATCACTAATAATGAGAGCTCCTAGTGTGTTTGCTTGACCATATAGAGCAATTGAGCTGCTTGGGTCAATTTCACATTGACCCCTCTCTATACTTTCTCTTAATTCAGTTCAATTTTCTGTCATACAAATGTTATTGTAATTTGTCTACTGAATACCAAACAAATCCTCCAAAAATTTTGAAAATTTTATATGTTGTTTAAGTTTCAGATCTTCAGTAAAAATTTCAGATCATTTGGAGTTACCAATAAAAAATTAAAAATCAAATATCACACTACTATCTAGAATTCTGTAGAAATGTCAGTTGAAGAGAAAATGTGCTAGAATGCCCATGCAAGGTGCCACGTTCATGCCAAGATGGAAACAACACATTTGTGCTTCCTACCACGACCGTGGTGCATTGGCTTCATCATATTTGAGTACAAAAGTTGGTTAATAGTTCAATTCTTTCAAAACGGTCGTGTGGCCTAGCATGCCCGTGCCACCAATGACCTAGCATGGTCGTGCTACCCACAACAACCGTGCTATCCAAGACTAGATACCATTTTCATTTTCCTTTGCTTACCTCTCTCATTCCTCTCCATCATTGGCTTGTTGGGTAAAAACCCTAATTTCAGTCGATTAGGGTTATATTTTTCAAACCCAAATTTCTCAAAGTAAGAGCACACTTAAAGTTCTTATTAGGTTTAAAACTTCATAATTGAATTATCATCATTAATTAGATTTAAGCAATGATCAATCCAATTAATCATGTAATCATCCAAGTAAATCCTAGTTTACCAATTAAGCTCAGATACGGTCATAATAATTCTTCCCCCCTAAAAATGTTTCGTCCTCAAAATATAAACGTGCAAGAAAAGTACATTCAAGGTTTATTTTAAGCTTCTGAAATCTTACATGTCATTATATTCTTGTATTTCATACTTGAATGCAGTTTTCAACATTAAGTCCTTTAATTCTTTACTAAATCACAACTTGTTTGAAATAGTTCTCAATGATAACAAACAAATTCTCTATGCCACAGTCAATCATAGGATAGAGAGATAAACAACCATTTCAATATTTTCATATTATTGAGGTGTTACCTCAACATTGATAATCTGATCCAACAATCTCAATTCATACGGCTCAATATGTACTGTTGTTCTGTATTACCTTTAAGTCACAAAAGAGAGTTCACCATGTTGATTTGAATTTTACTATTGTGCTACTCAAATAGCAAAATAGTCTGGAGCTGGAAGACTAAATCCAACAACAATTGTACAATACTAAGATGGATTATTGGTATGAATGACTAAAACCATCAGACACCTTTAATTAACATATTGTTTGCACATGTACACTGAAATCATATGTAGAACCAATTTACAAGGCTTCATATACCTTCAACACATTATATTTTGAAAGACAAATTCACATATTACTAAAAGCCATTATTTTCTCTTATCTCTCTCTTCATTCATTACCACTTACTTTTTACTACTTATCCTTCTCATTTTAATCATGTATATTAAACATCCTTAAAATTGAAACATACAAGGTACAAATAGATTATTCATCATTGTTGCTATCACTGCAAGAATTTATTTCATGTCGCACATTACTCATATTGTATTTTTCCTTTGGTTTGAAACACCACTCTTATATTTCAAAACTATTTCTTATCCTTTACGCTGAATCATTTCCATATTGTTTATCTACCTTTCATATTAGCTACCTTTAAAACCTAGATTACTATCAATGCTAGTTTACTCCTCATAGTGCAAATTTCATGATCTTCTTTTATAGAGATGTGAGTATTCAAGGTCAAATCACTAATGACGTCCCTTATACTGCTACAAGTCTAAACATTCTAGGGTTTGGTACTTATCAGTAGCATGACGTTATTGTGATGTGACTTTATTCCTTAATTTTAAACTCAAACTCTAGATCTCACAAGTTTTACTAAAGTCTTCCTTATCTTATCAATGAAATTTCCTTTCTCTTACTTTGCCATTCAAATAGATTACATTCTCAATTTACCCTACTAGGGTTTCATCATCATACTGTGTCACTATTACATCCACTTGATGTCCCTACCATGGTGTTTATGCATCATATATGATTCATTTTCTTATCACTTCATTCCCACCTTTCTCTCATTAAGGAAGATATGAAAGAGAAGATGATTCTGAGACATAGAATTCTTATATTCAAACATTCCCTTAATACATTTCTCGTATGTAGGTTTAATTAAGTATCAATAGGAATACTTGACTAATTAGCACTTGCTTGAATCTCACAACCTCTTTCTTTTATAATCTGTATTACTCCATCATGTTTCAAACCCTTCCTTACTATCCATAATCCTCTTACCATATACTACTATTCAACCTGTCATCTTTAACTTCTAATTTTCTCTTATGACCATGTTGCTTATTCATGTGTATGATCATGTATACCACGTAGTACATATTTCTTTTTATCCTTCTACTAATGTGAAGTTAAAATTCTAAATCAATATTCTCTCTACTAGTTTCACCTCATGTTTAATACATTACATATTCTTCATTTTAAATCAAACAGATCATGCATGGGTGAAACATAGTTTCTTATTCAATCAAGTTTTCTCCTTCCTGAATATAGTCTACCTTTGTATGACTTATTCATTTGTTAAACTACACTTTTGTTCTTCATCTTTTGTGGAAGTAAGGTAAATATATTCCAAAGGGTGTAGCAAAGCTACCGGTTACAAAGACATAATATCAACATAAAAAAGAAGGGTTGTACAAAATCCCATTCAGCAACGTATAGCAGGGTTATATACAAAATCCCCAGTATACTCTAGCCCTCTCGGGAACCCTTTTAATGAGGTTTTTCTTTGCATGTATATGATGTGTGAGTGCAGCAGTAATCTTTTTTAGCAGCTCACTCTCACAACGAGAAGCACGAGAATGTGCTCTGTTGTTTCCCTCCTCCCATATGTAGTAGAAAAATGCAGAAAAGCACAACCCATCGATCTGTAGGCTTCTCTTAGTGTTCAGATTCACATTCATCAGCTGGATGATCCCCTCCAGATTGCTATTATGATTTTGACCCTAAGTGTTCTTCAAGCAAATAGTGGACCAGACCAGCTTGGCATAGCTACAAGCAATGAACAAGTGCTTGTGATCTTCATACTCTTTTTTGCACAAAAGGTAGCTTCTCTTCACTTGAATGCCCCAAGATAAGAGTCGATCCAAGGTAGGAAGCTTCCCTAGCATTTCTCTATACGCAGCAGTACTCCATTTGGGGCAGTGGTTTGCGCCTTAAAGCACCTTAGCCCAGCTAGCGTTAGGCATATACCCTTTGTTGATCCAAGGTTTGATTTTTTGATTGACAAGGCCCACCAAACCATGATCACCAACGGTATACAGGTGTCTGGCCTCTGTCCAGTTGTGACAAAGGTTCCTCCACACCCTAGATGAATGCTGATCAGTGCCAATAGGAAAAGAACCATATCTTTCAGACATCCACCGGGACCACACATTATCCCTTTCAACGAGAAATTTGTTGAGTCTCTTCAGTTGGCATTCGGTGATGATATCAGTAGGCTTCTTTATGTTCAAACCCCCTTTAGCGTACAGGAAAACCATGGCATCCCACGAGATCCTATGGCCCTTACCACCCCATATGAAGCTACCTACTATCTTCCACATATCCTCAGCCACCCTATAGGGAACATCACATACCTCCCCCGAAAACCACACAAGGCTCTACAAAATGGATCTAACCAGCACCAACCTGCCAGCAAGCGCCAAGGTGGTGTTTCTCCAGCTGTCTACCTTCTCCCTCAACCTATCTAAACAAGGTCTTTAGTCTTTAGAAAACCCCCTACCTCCTTCTACAGGCACCCCCAGGTATCTAGTAGGTAACCGACCTCCTTCAACACGATAGGCCACTTTCAATCTTCCCCTTCTACAATCACAAGATTTTGAGAAGAATATCCTTGACTAGATGGCACTGATATACAAACCAGAAAGTTTACCGAAGATGTTAAAAACCTTCTTAAACTCCCTCAATCTTCTAGCATTCCCAATAGAGAAGAGCATGATATCATCCACAAAAATGAGGTGCGATTTCACCTTGGTCCTCCTGAAAGTGAATGATTTGATGTGCCCACTTCCTTCAACTTCCTTAATCATGTGTTTAATCCCCTCCATCAGAATAGTGAACAGGAGGGGGGAGAGAGGGTCCCCTTGTCGGAGTCCATTAGAAGCTTTTATCAAACCAACAGCCCCCCCCATTAATAAGGATCGAGAAAGAACTAGCTTGGACACATTGAATGATGGTCTTTATCCACCAATCAACAAGCCCCATATCTTTCATAATAGCCCAGTGAGCCTCCCACCTGACATAGTCGTAAGCTTTCACAGGATCTATTTTCGCACACACCTTCAAGTTACCTCTTTTCACATTGAACCCTGTACGGAGTTCAGTGGCAAGAAGGGTGCTATCCACCAACCTCCAACCTCTAATGAAGGCACTCTGTTCTTCAGATATAATATGCAGCAACACCATCTTATGTCTACCTAAAAGGACTTTACCTATACATTTATACAGAACGTTGCAACAAGCGATGGGCCTAAAATTTGACATCTCCTTAGCATCCTTTCTTTTAGGGATCAACTTGATGAACGTATGGTTTATATCTCTAACCATGCTCCCACCATTAAGGATCCATATAATAGCAACGTTAATGTCTTCCCTTATAAAGTACCACATGAACTGGAAAAATCTACCATTGAGCCCATCCGGCCCCGGAGCCTTAGATGGGTTGATAGAGAAAATTGTATCCTCATTTGTAGCTTCTTTACACATGTCCTCATTCATTCTATCACTGATCTTCCTCCCCGGTAGCAGCTCATCAAACCTCATGTCTAGACTGGCTTGTTGATTAAACATGTTATGGAAGAACATATTTGCACAAGAAGCTATCTCACCCCTACTGTCCACAGTCTGCCTGTGTTCATTTATGAGCTCATGGATTGCTTCCCTCATTTCCTTCTTCTTAACAGCTGAGTGGTAGACTTTCGTGTTGAACTTCCCATCTTTTATCCACTTTAAACGGCTCCATTTCCATTGAGACCTTTCCTCAGATTTCTTTAGATTTCTAAGTCTATTCTCTACAATAAGTTCATCATTAATAGCTCTTATATTGGTGGGAAAGGCTCTAACATTGGCATCATCTTTATCATAATTCTTGGTAGCATCGTACAATAGGTTTTTAATATTGACATTTTCCCTACTACACTCCTTCAAAGCTCTTTTAGTATGTTGGAGTTTCTTTAATACCCTATACGGGGGTTGACAAGGGCATCTAAGTCCCAGCTTCTCTCGGTGACATCCTTGAATCCCACCCACTCGCACCAAAGGTTTAAGAACCTAAAGGGTCATTTCACAGGTTGTTTGCTAGAAAACTCCATTTTCATCCATGAGTGGTCACTCATGATATTAGCACCTAGTTTGACAACTGCGTGCGACCATACATCAAGCCATGCCTCATTGATGACAAATTTGTCGATGCAGCTAGCAATCCTTCTCTCTGGCTGTTGTTTATTAGACCACGTAGTTCCTTCAACAATCTGGTTCATCTCGATCAGACCAACATCTTCAATTGCATCATTGAAAGCCACCATGACTCTCTCAGGTACCTTGAGTCCACCGTGCTTCTCTTTAGCTTTTCTAATATTATTGAAGTCTCCTAAGACAAGCCATGGGATGGTCGACTAGGTAGTTCTTCTAATCATCTCCGATATCCAACTTCTATCCTTCTCAAGAGTCTCACCATACACTCCAGAGACAATGCACTCCAGACTGCCCCTGTTACCGCAACTCCATGTGATCATTTGATCACTCACATTGATAGGGGATATGTCCCACACATCTGGGTTCCAGCCAACAACGATCATGCACCCATCTCTATGTTTGATGTTTGATAGCATCTCCCAACCAATGGGGAACAAGGTCTTCAATTTGTCCTCAACATCTCTTTTTATTCTAGTTTTCAGGCAAAAAACTAGGCTAACACCTTCTTCATGAATCACCTTCTTCAGCTTCGTCTTCCTGTAAGAAAGGGGACAAACCTCTCACGTTCCACGCGAGCATAGACATATCTAACAGTTGGGTTATCCCACTCCCCTCCCAGGAGTGGGTAGACTTCTTCCTTAGGTTCTTTTCTTGTCCCTTGGTAGTACTTTGAGTTTGCTTTGGGCTCATGCTTCTCGTTGGCCCTGCATAAACCACCTCAATGTCAACCCCTTTGCTCAGAGCAGAGAAAGGGTTACTGAGGTCAACCACCCTTGGTTGTTCATTGTCTTCATTAGTAGTGTTGGGCCTCCTTGCTCTCTCAGCCACCATGGAAGTTACAACAACATCAGTAGCAGGACCTTCGGGTGCAGAAACATCCGGGCTCTATAGGACCTCATCTTCAGTCGAAGTAGTAGGGGGAGGCTCAAGCACTGTCACCTCAGCCTCTGAGCTAGCCTTCTCCTTTCCTTTCCTTCTATCTGCTTGAATAATAGATTTTGTTCTGGTATGTGGTGGCCTCGACAGTTGTCTACTGTGACCCTTAGCTGGTCACCGAAATTCTCCAGCTATGACAGGTGGCGATAGATAAACCGTGGAGCTTCTCACCCCTAGACACCCCCTGGTGCGATGTCCAAACACCTGATAGGAGTCACAGCGGTCAGGGAGAGCTTCATAGTTGACCTTCATCTCCCACTCATCACCATTTGGCAGTTCCACCATAACCATAGGTGGTGGAGCCTTCTCTGTAGAGATCTCAAAACAAAGCCTTACGCACCCTAACAGAGAGCTGTCAGGCCTCCTGTTGATCGCCCTAGGTCTGGTAAAGACACCCAAGCCAGCGCCATCTTCAGAGGAATCCACCTGATGTCTGCCTCAGGAGTCCACCTCCTCACCAGCATAAGATGGCCATCGAAGAACCACATTCCTCCTCTGAGGTCATTGTTGATGTTTGCCTCATTGAAGAACCTTGCCAGGATGAGCCCATTGACCATGTTGAAAACCTCCAGTTCCCCCCTTGGTCTCTAGGTGTGTATCATCCACCCTCTAAGTTGTTGAATGCTAGTGTTGTTTTCGAGCACCTGAACAACCACTGAGTACCGGTGGTAGTCATCCATATCTTCAAGGATCGGCTCTATAAACCTAATCCAGGTGTGGTCATTGCCCTCTTTGAAGAAAGTCTCCTTGGGATATGCTGCCACTGAACCCCTAATGTACAGGGTCGGACCCTCCACGATCTTGGCATTCTCCCTAGCCACCATAACATCATCATCTAGCTTGCCCCAGGTACCGGGTTCGGGGGAAGGTCTCTTCTTGTCTACGACATCGGTATCTCCCTTCTCCGCTCCAACTAAATCTCCCTTCTCTGCTCCAACAGTGTCACCCATTGCTCTTTGCCAAAAATCAAACAATTTATTAAGTGTACTTTTGTTCTTCTTTTAGAAACTAGTTTGTTGTTCTATAGAGACTTGAAATCCAAAGTTAATAAGGATGAATGTATTAAGCTCTATAATAAAGGTATACATTTTGTGCTATCAATTATATCATAACGCTCATTCCTTAATCAAGGTCATAATTTTTACATTTCTCTTTGTTTCAACTAAGTATGTTGTTCTAGTCTTATGATTTACATGTTCATCCAATTCTCTTTACTTTAACTCTTCTGAAGAATTTTCACTTCTATGTACTTATTGTATACTCAACTCTTTTCTTCTATTTTGCCTTTTCTTTGGAGTACATAAAAGCATTATACTGGATTATATGATCCATTCCACATGATTGATTCTTACTATCTCGGCCCTTACATACTTTTCTCATATCATTCCCATATTTCATATTTAGAGTTCATATAATACTTATCATTTAACTTAATCAGAACCATATGTTGTGTTCCTTTATTACCAATTAAGGATTTTTCATATGAGGCCCCAAAATTGGATCTCATATATCAGTTCCAATTGATTCTTAACTATTCTAATATTTCCTATATGTTTCAATATCTTAGTGTATGTACATTCTCACTATGATGTGGGTCTAATTTTATCTAGTGTCTACTCTTATTATATTTTCAATAGAAGTCATTAGATCCCAGTAACGCATACTGTCAGCCGAACCAGGCATAACCTGTAGTCCCGAAGCCAAGAGCTACTCAAGTTTAACCAACACCTATTAATCTCATACATGTGGAAATAATACCCACATAGGTAAATTCATTTAAACATAACTTCCGGTCTACTTGATACAAAGAATATAAACAATGACTGAATTACTTCATGATACACAACAATATAAAAGAACCATATATATTCTACAAACTGATAATTTGAATTCATAGATATAAGAGCATTTCTATTGATCCCCAATCAAAGAAGCAATATAAAGTAAGAGTTGTATCACATTCTATGTTTAATCTCTTACTCCTTCATTACTTCGGTCTCCTAACCCTAAGATTTCTAGGGTTTCTCTCTAGCCCATCCTTACTCTGCATACCTGGCCAAGGCATCCAGAGAAGAATAGACATACTAGATTGATAATGGTCAACCTAAGTATTCAGATACCAGGCTGGGGTATCTAACTACTCATACCTCCCCAAGGTATAGATACATCACCTCCTGTCTTCCACACTTATAACTCTGACTTTCTATCCTAATGGTCCCTGATGACTCAGCCTTGGCTCGGATACTAAATTCATCACATCCTCATCCCATGATTTCCACTAATCATGAGATGTGGGCATGAGTTTGTGGATTTACTTAAGACAAAGTTCACTCCCTTATTTTTCTTTTCCTTTAATTCATTTCAAACTCATGGTTTTCTCACATCCAAACACATAAACAAACTTTACCAGAGAATTAAACTTTTATTACTCTAAATATAATCTCAACATTAATGATACACATCCATACATTCATTTTGTTTCTCACACCCATGTACATATGACATGAAAGTTAGATACATTCTCACTTATTAAGGAAACAAAGATACATAACATCATTTACAACACTCTCACATCTATACAAGGACCGACTAAACTTGACTATTCTCATACTTAACTCTTGTGGAAGATCTACTCTAATACAATGATATCTTCAATCCACATGATTACCCTAAAAATTGTGAGTAGAGGGGTGAGCCTACTTGCACAGTGAATGCGTAAAACAATAATACAATCTAAAGAAGTGAGTTAGACATTTATCTTTCTTGAATAACTAAAATAATAGCAAGATAGTAATTCATATTAAAAGACTAGATATTTAGAAATTTACAAATAACATTGATGCCTTCATTATTAGAATAAACCAGTATAGAAACATAATCCTCACTATTTTCTTTTTTATCTTTCATTAACTTTAACTTGACATGAATACTAAACTCCTTATTTGAACTCAACTGAACTTGATTCTCTTTCTCTTTTACTTTGCCCTGAACTCACTTGGATTGTACCATCCAAGCAAAAGCCACTAGTGCGTGACTTATTTTATGTTTATTAAACATGTATGAAATATAAGAATTTACTATACTGAGCAGATCTTGAACAATATAATTAAATAAAAGGGAATGCCAATATTACATTAAAAGAAGAACTTTTGTAAAACTTATGCTTGAAACTTCTTTCTGAACTAAACTCTATTTGCTTATAATGATCTCTATAAACAGATACTAATCATTTTTTAACTTATATTATCTTGTTTTAGCTTATGCACTGATCATATGTAGTGCACTCTACATATGAAGACGCATAGCGAACTACGATCTCACAATACAAGACTTACCTTAAAACCCAGGAAGCTAAGCCTATATCCGTATCTGGGTCTTCTTGACTCGAACTGTCACGTCTAACTAAGGCGGCTAAACATTTGTCCTTTAACTAGACCTCTCCCTCTAGGCTGAGTACACAGAAAGAGGGTTTGAGATGCTCTGTGGGCCTCATCTTGGTATGCTTTGTGGGTACATTTGGGTTACCACTAGGATCTTCAGTTCATGTTGGGTAACCTACCTTCTCTTAGGAGACTTCCTCAAGGGTTTCATCTCCCCGCATGCTATGTGGGTGCGTTCTGATCCCCGTGCACTGGTCACTTCCAGGGTGGATCGTTTCCTCCCTACAGTGCAGACATCCGTAGATAATCTACGGTGTTCAAGGCACCTATCTATTATAAATTTGATTATATCTTTCTCTTAGACTGATCTCTTTTAACTCCATATTTTACTGACTACTCATACTATTGAATTGAAATCACTGATGATATTGAACTGAATGTTTAACATATTGTTTACCCTTTTCTTAGGTTTTTGCTTACTCGTGCACATACAACATTTGTCATGTATTCAAACATATATCATGTCTACTAGAATATATATTCTCATTCAACATTTCTCACATTTATGCATGGCATCGATAACATCCCAATCTCGGGCATGACATATCTCTCCGCTTGCAATAGCATAATAACTAATTATTTTGTGACAATTATTTGAATTAGAGAATCTGAATCTCATAAACAAATCATACATGCATATAAGGTAATATTTAGCTAAAAACCCACAATATCACATTAATCATTTCAATCAGCCATTTAATACTAAATTAGATATGTATACTTTTAGAGGCATACTAGATTGGGTTTCCATCCTTGATAACTTGCTATTCACGGGATATGTATTATGAAAATTAGAAACTTTATTGTCTATATATCAAATCAAAGAGATCAAACATGTAGAATAGAATGCACTAGGGGCACAAGTAAGATCAATTAGGCTTAAATCTAAATTTCATCTATAATGTTATTTAAGCACCAGAATAACCTAATAATTCAGATCTTCAGAAGATTCTCAATCAACTTATAAATTCTCTATTATCCAAGATACATGGATATCTATATCCATGTCATCATATAAACAATTTCAGATCATAGTTAGAACATGGTTTGAGGTATCATATAAATTGAATTAAAAAACAATTCTTTTCATTTATTGTCATCTTGATAGAAATCAAGAATATCAACTAAATCATCTAATTGAGTAAAATTGATAGAATTATTATTTTAACCACTCACCCTGGGATGTGAAATCATCTTTAAAATGTATCCCATATCTAAAATCTCGATCTCATATCAAATCCCTAGCAATTCACCCAATTCATCTTCCTTTCAAATGGGAAACCCTAAAAATGAGGGAGTATGAAGAAAGAGTGAGAAAAGGGGAAGTTTTGATACCATTTCGAATCAAATCAGAGGAGGGATAAAATATTGACATGTGAGAGAAGATTCACCATTAAAATCTATGCAAAGAAGCTAAACTTACTTGATTTCATCATATCTCGGATAGTGAAACCCTAAATCAGCAATTCCACCTCTTTCTTCTCTCGAACCCTAACTCTCCCTCTCTCTCTCTCTAGGATTTCATTTCATTGGATTGAATCATGAATTATGAGAGCTCCTAGTGTGTTGGATTGACCATATAGAGAAATTGAGTTGCTTGGGTCAATTGCACATTGACCCCTCATATACTTTCTCTTATTTCAACTGAATTTTCTATAATACAAATTTTACTGTAATTCGTCTATTGAATAGTTAAAAGATCCTCCAAAATTTTTGAAACTTTTATATGTTGTTTATGATTGAGTTTCATATCTCTAATAAAAAAATTAAAATCATATGGCATTACCAAAAAATAATTAAAAATCAAATAGTGAATTGCTATCTAGAATTCAATAGAATTGTCAGTTGAAGAGAAAATGCCGTAGAATGCTCGTACAAGGTGCCACGACCATGCCAAGATGGACATAACACGGCCATGCTGCCTACCAAAGCCGTGGTGCATTGGTTTCATCAGATTTGAGTAAAAAAGTTGGTTAATAGTTCAATTCTTTCAAAATGGATGTGTGGCCTAGCATGCCCGTGCCACCAATAACCTAGAACAGACGTGCTACCCACGACAACCGTGCTATCGAAGACTAGATACCATTTTCATTTTCCTTTTCTTACCTCACACATTCCTCGACAACATTGTCTTGTTGGGTAAAAACCCTAATTTCAGTCGACTAGGGTTATATTTATCAAACCCTAATTTTTGAAAGTAAGAGCATACTTAAAGTTCTTATTAGGTTTAAAACATCATAATTGAATTATCATCATTAATTAGATTTAAGCAATGATAAATCCAATTAAGCATGTAATCATCTAGGTAAACCCTAATTTACCAATCAAGCTCAGATGTGGTCATAACAGATGGTGTTCCATGGTGGGTCACGACTATGACCGTGTTGTATGACCTAGGTGGTTGAAACCCCACATAGAGTGTCTCACCATCTCATGCATGAGTGTTTTAAGTGGTTGCATGTTAGTTTCATGGGTAGACAAATGTCCCTTTGAAGCCCCACCTTGTATACACCTCATCTGTTACACTACCTATCTCCTTTTCTACATAAACCATCTCCTCTCTATGAAAGTGTTCTTTTTCTACCATCTTCCTTCTTCTTCCTTTCTTGGTCGTCCTTGGAGCTTGGTGGAGTAAGAAGGTGTTGTTCTTGGTGCTTTGAAGGATGTTCAACCTTGCATGTTGTGCTTGTGGTGATTCTTTCTCATTCTTTATCTTGGTAAGTGTTTACCTTTCCTTTATGGTGTTTTCCTTGGATCTTCTATGTGGCATCCAACTTAAAAGAGACAAGATTAACTAAGAGGAAGTGAATCATTTGCAGCGGATTACTGAAAAAACACTAAAAATTAAAACTTTTTGCAAAGAGATACAAATGTAAGAAATCTCTTACATAAAGAACCATTGTATAACATTTACATATTGATTCAAAAGTACATGACTTGTACAATTTCCTCTCGAGGATTACAACATTAGCTGCTCTATAACATTATAGATAGACAACATAAAAACCTCGAGGCGTCAGGCCAAAATCTCAGATCGATTCATTAAAACACTATCTATAAACTCTGAGGACCTGAGAGTATAGAGACGACACATAGGACTTTCTAATTATATGACTTGACAGTCAAGGCCTCCACTTGAGATCTCATTGCTATCCAGGCTGTTGCTCTTCTTTTCCTACAAAAGAGTATCTGCTCCTTTGTCTGCGTCCACCTAAAAATGTTGGGTTCCACGGGGGTGAGACAATTGTAAATTGCCCCAGCGGGAGATATAACTCTCCGCCAAAACATTATTATTGCAGTTTATTGAATTAAAACTAAATAGGAGTTCTTACATATTGACAGCAGTAGTATCCATTTTATGAACAGAATAAGATAATCTCCTTTCCTAAAGAGAACATTATATCTACTCATGGTAGATTCATAATTTCATCCATCTACTTGCAAAGAATAAAATGAGATATGAATAACATCTATCAACTATAGATGCATAAAGGAAATACAACATCAACCAATGAATTTCCGTACTCAATCCTTAAGCAAACATGCTATACAACTGATTACATTTTACAATCACATTTATGCCCCGAGGAGATGAGGTACACGACTCATACTCCAACCGACCACTGTGAAGTCAAAATCAGTATCATACACGGTCAAAGGTAGAGCCGGCTACCAAGACTTCCCATATCTCAGTCAACGTGAGATCACATTCATGACATCTTGTGTCTCTGCTATAAATAGCTTTCCAGGATATACTGACAACTTCGCTATTAGAGTTACAGTGGCATGCTACACTCTCTTCGTGATTGTGAGATTTCATGTTTATCTCCGTCGATTCGGTATTAACATTATTGGGAGATGTGTACGACATCTAACCTAATCATCAGGAGATTTGAGATACATCCAACCCGTTACATATAATGAAGTATTGAGAGATTTAATGTTTATCTCACATCAATTCCTCCATTAGGGCGTAAGGATATTCACACCCATAACCCCCACATACTCAAAAGTATGCCCTCCGGGTTTTTCCGTGTAGCAACCCCTTTCACCATCACCAATTTACTGATGATGATGGATCTATGGTCAGGGCTCTACATGATATGATTTCACTTGATTAATTAGGTACATTATCATATTCTGTTAGCATCATTCACTTCTCATTCTTTATGAGGCATTGGGATCTCAGTCTCTCATTTCAATACTAGTATTTCTCATCCCTCAATTACATCATTATCATGCTTATCAAATCTAGGTATTTAAAACCCTTAGTTCAACACTAAACATTGTTACCACTTAATAGGTTACTATTACCTCTGGGTCCTCAGACCAAGGTATTCATGATACTTATTATAAAAGCATATCACATGGCTCACAAGGCCCATAAAGTATCTTGTCATCTTTCACTGGGAAACAACTTATTCATGGAACTCATTAGGTTCATACACATTTTGTTACTTTTACTAAGCAACAACAACAATATTAGGCACATAGGGATATTCAACATATTTATTATATGAATGTCATAGCTCAACTCTATCTATGTTCATCACCTCATGATGTGTGCATGATTAATAGACATGATATCAGTCATGTAAATCATTTATCACATCATATGAAACAATAATATCACCTCCATCCTTTATCAGGATTAGGGTTATCTATCAAATAGGACTTTTCAATCCCTTTACCCAAAATTAGGTTTAGGGTTTCCCCATATTTCATTTATTAGGGTTTCATGCTCACATTATTAGTTCAACCCTAATATATTGCTCCACACCTCTAGGAGCATTCACAGATATCATAAGTATTTACTTATGATCACCATTCTCATCATATATCATTAATGATCATCAATTCAAGGTATGGGTTAATTTCCCATTCTTGTCATGGTATGATTACATCATACTCACTGATTTGTCTTAACCCCATTCTCAAGGTATATTAGTCAACATTTATCAAGGTACATTGAGTTCATTACATCTTTATTATAACAATTGCATATCACACACTTTGTGTGTTTCTTATCCAAGAATATTGGATTAAAGGTACATCAAGGTACGTCCACCCTGAAATGTTGAATGTGATATATATCATGTATTGATGTATCACTTTCTTCTCGTTTCCATCTTACTTAAGTTAATCAACTAACCTTGTATTAAGGTATTTCCCTCTTAATACTTTATCCACTGATTTGTCACTTTCATCATATGGTGCATAGATCACACATTACAATTGTCCAACTATCTTTAATGATATGGACTTATCCAATGATTAGACGTTATTGATATAGGATAATCCATCATTATCCACTTTAGGTATTTCAACCCATAGGATGTTATTAACTCCATTATGCATTATTGCATACATTTCTCCTTAAAGTTTCTTGTCCTCATCTTTGTAAGATGTAAAGGGTTGCTACACATGTATAAAGTTGGATATATATAAGGATCTAGGCATCATTTTGTCTCTTAGATCATTATTCATTAGAATGACCATATTACAATTCACATGGTTCATCAACCTTACCCTACATGGTTATAACATTCTCATATTATTTTATTGTATTAGTCACACCCCACTTTTGTATATTGGTTAATATACCATCACTAGGGTTTCACACATCATAGTCTTATTATATGGCATCATCCTAGATTAAGTCTTACATCACCTTATTTCATCAAGGTTCCATATAACATCATTCTGATTTAGGGTTTCACATGGCATTACTCTAGATCAAGGTTTCTCATTCCATAGCCCACAATGAGGGTTTACTATTCACATCACAATACCCTAGATTAGGGTTTCTCATAACATCACCCTCAATTAGGGTTTCTCATGGAATCACCCTCAATTAGGGTTTCTCATGGAATTATACTCAATTAGGGTTTCTCATGGAATCACCCTCAATTATGGTTTCTCATGGAATCACCCTCAATTAGGGTTTCTCATGGAATCACCCTCAATTAGGGTTCTTTATTTCTCCTAATTAGGGTTTCACATTCCAAAGCCCATTTAAATTAGGATTGACATTCAATTCTCCCCAATTAGGGATCACTATTCATCCCAATTAGTGTTTCATTCAACTACCCGTAAATTATGGATTCACTATTCATTCATATTAGGTTTTGAATTTCATTTCCCTAAATTAGAATTACCCCTTTCATCACCCTTAATTAGGGTTACACTAACACCCTTGATTAGGGTTTGACTCAGAACTGCCCTGAATCAGGGTAAGGATTCAATAACCTTGTCAATTAGGGTTTTATGCTCATGATCAGAGTTTTATGATCTCTTTACTAAGTATCATACCCTTAATCATCACATGAATCATACTCAAGTATGAATTACATTCCATCATCCATTACACTTGATTTGGTTACATCAATCATCAGATCAAGTATATGCAACTATGTTTAACATAATGTACTGATTTATTGCTCTTATAAGCAATTAGGGTTTATCCCTTTAAGGTACTAATCATATAGGTAATTTATGGATTCAACCTTTTTACCTATCATTGATTGTCATTACTATCAATCATTGGATCATTGAAACAATCATCGCCTTCAGTTTCCAAATGATTGAATCTCAATTGAACTTTATTCGGTTTTGGGGTTTCATTACCAAATGGTTTTGAAACCGTTTGGTCTCAAATGGTCTTGAGACTTTTTGTACTCAAACCGTCTTGATACCGTTTGGTCCAAACCTCCTCAAAACTGATTGGATCAAAATTGGTCTCAACCACTCAAATTGATTTAGGGTTTCCAATATTGATTCCTTCATCAATTGGATTCATGTAACCAATAATCAATTGAACCTAACACCATACTTAAAGTGAGATTAATAGGACATCCAACAACTTATTTAACCCTCATTGGATCATCAATTAGGGTTTAGATTCCAATTGGATTAGGGTTTGGAATCAATGAACCTTCAATGTTAATCATTGTGAAACTAGTTACTTTGAAACTATTGAACCACCATCCAAAATGAACATGACCTGACCTCAAACGGTCTTAAGGTCGTTTGGATGACCTTTAAACGGTCTTGATACCATTTTCCCATAATATCATCAAAATCCATGGCATCCAATTAGGGTTTGGGTCATTGGATTGATCATCAAATCAACAATTAATTACAGTTCAATTTGAGAACTTTGGACCTTCAAGTACCCAACCATACTCAACCCTAGACATCCAAATGGTCTTGGTTGACCTCCAAACGGTCTTGAGGCCGTTTGGGTAACCTCCAAACGGTCTTGAGACCATTTGGGTAATCCCCATTCGGTTTTGAGTCCATTACCCATTCAGTTTTGGACTAAATTACCCAATCGATCTTGAAGTTGAAACCCATTCGGTTTTGAGATGAATTATTCATTGGATCTTGGGTAAAATTACCCATACGGTCTTGAGTAATTGCCCATGAAGTCTTGGGTGTATTATCCATGCAGTTTTGAGTAATTACCCATGCGGTCTCGGAGACAATTACTCCAAACAGTTTTGAACTCAAAAATATCCATTCGGTTTTGCAACTAACTAGTTCATGTGGTTTTGAAAATCGTTTGCTCATTCCCTTAGATGAGGTGTGTGCTTGTTATGATGTCATCATCATCAACCTTCATCCCTATGAAAATTACTGCAATCTTCATGGAAATTACATCAACTACTCAAAGGTATTTTGAAAAGAGAAATTGAATCAATTGAATTGAGAAATTGAGTTCAATAACAATGAATATGGGTTCAAGTTATAAAACCCGCCTCCAATTGAGGTCCAAAGCTCCAAGCTCACAGGAAAAATGGTGGATGAAGCTTTTGCAACTCCCCCAAGGCTCTTCCTCAAGCTTTTGGGCAAAAAGATTGGCTAGGGTTGAAGACGGAGTGAAGAAAAGAAGAAATGAATGATTTATTTTCGATTTCCACCATGGAATCAAGGTGAAAAGGGTCAAGAACCTTACCAACAGGTTGGGGGTCGTCCTCCTGGTCCTCCCACACTCCCTTGGTCGGCCAAAGCAAGAATAGAAAGAAAAGGATCGAGGAAAGCCTTTCATTTGGCTTGTAAAAGGTCTTTTTATAAGAAATTCCATGAGAGAGAAAATGCTTTATAAAAATTCATTTAATCCCAAAAATGGAGCCGCCTCTTCCCCTTCAACTCTATGGATACGAGTCTATCTTGTTTTCCTCTTATTCCCCTCAATTATCCATGATCGAAAGAAAAGAAAATTAAGCACCTCAAATCATATTATACTAATATCCATATGTGAGTGGATATTTCTTTTTCTTATAATAATGTAAGTGGGGTTTTCACCTCCTTGAGATGTTTTCGTGGTCCTTACAAAGCTCAAGGAAGTCCACACACATCTGAATTCAACCATTTTAATTTTGGTTGAAGGCCCTTTAATTAATACATTTATTTTTGCACTAAATTGAATTAGGGTTTCAATTAGGCATTAATCTTGATTATTTTAATATCAAGATTCTCTCTCCTCCAACTTGATTCAAATGAGGCACCCTTCTCATTTTCTTTTCTCTAAATGATTCCAAGAAACATTATCCACCTTATTGAAGTGGTAATTTGCATATTGAACCCTAGGTTTTGGGTAAATTGCACATTACACCAAAACTAGGTTTTAATGCACATATATTGCTTTATCAGCTCTTTCTTGGTGCTCAGGCTTACACAAGCCATACCTCTACATCATATTCACTCTCATGATGCTTCAACACTTGAGGAACATTTATCAATTGACATTTGCAAGTTTACCCCTCGAATTGGGTAAATTGCACTTTAGTCCAAAATAAGCAAACATTGCTTCAACTTTATTCAAACAGGATCAAAATTGAAACATAAGTTCCTCTTGAGCCTTAATTACTTTTCACAAAATAAAATTAATGATATAATGAACTTGATTAAGCAAAACTTCTAGGGTTAAGGCATAACCTAGGTCAGGGATGTTACAAATTATAAACCCCTAACAAGTATGTCGTCCCTGAAATCCCAGATAAAGGGAGACAGATATCATGCATGCATTATATCATCTAGTCTCCACCTAACATCTCATTGTTATGGAGACACCATAGAGCTTTGATCAATACAATGTTCTTCCACACCAGATTCTCATAGAATCGATTTCGCATGACACATACTCCACTGTCTTCTCATCATTGACTATGGATTTTATGTCAAGTAACACTTTTCTTATTCAAAGAAACATCATACATTCTTTATTGATATCATGTTTATGCAGAGCATAAACCCCTAACATATGATGTTCATATTATGTTATATAATCAGACTAATTTCATAGTTGACCACTCCAGGTAGCCAACATAAACCATCTGATATTTATCAGATACCAAAATATTTCACCTTGGTATCTATCACATGTATTGAGAACACATCACATCCTCATCTCCCTTTCATCATGAAACATTACTTGTTACATATGTCTTTACCTTGGAAGTAAAGTCCAAGATAAATTGATACTTTTTCTAAGTATCTATCACATATACATTATTATTTTATGCCCATCAAGTGTCCTAAGACCCACTTGATTGCCATGTCCGTGAAAGGAAAGAAAACAAGAAATCATATTCCTCTTGTTGTCTCATGAATTTTCAACTATTCATGAATCATTACTCTTGTCGCATCCCAGGTTTCTTTCCCTTAGCATAGGAATTTTATAAGGATGGTCACATAATATTATTCCTTTCTTTGTTATGTTCTAACATGTTCATGAGCATCTTATGATCTCATCACATCTCCCATTACTTCTTTAGGGAAAATATATTTATTTTATTTACAACTTTATCGAATATGGATCACCTCCCTTGCTCTCATACTCATCATATGAGGATCATACTTTTGCTTACTCATATACATATATTGATCTGAGATCATGTTAGATACTTCTTTCTTGTGCCTAAGGTATGTTACATTTATCCATACCATAATTAAAATTTCATGATACTCATTAGATTGTCTCAGAATGACTACTTGATCACAGAAATCAAAAAGATAACATTCTAAGAGTTCCCATACTCACTTTTTTATCAATAGTTGTATACCTGACCAGGGTTTACAAGTACTTAGATCAAGTAGTATGCACTTTGTATACTATTATATTCCTTGTTTTTCATATTATCACAAGCATAAGATTTAACATCCCTGGATTTCATCCAGGCATCTCTTCTATACCTCTTCCTCTTTCATAGAGTTAAGAACAATATAGAGCATTTAAAAGAATACTGAACATAATACAAATTCTAGTTCTCATCATTCCTTCCCTATGTTCCCATAGGGAAACCAATAGGGAAATCAATAACAACAATCCTCCTTTTTAAATAAAAAGGGTTTTGGTGTACTCAACATGTACACATTTATAGCATACCTTGTCCTCTCACCATGGTTTTATTGGTCTTATTACCGATGCAAAAACTAAGCCATGGGTTCTTATAGGTAAAAGGTTAAGAAATGGCTACTTCCCTGGTACACTAGGCATTTGTTGTACTATTAGTACCAAAAACATGGCTTTTTAAAACCATTAGGCACATGTCTCTAAAATTATAGAGACCATTCCATACTTCTCAGATTATTGCCCCTTCTTGGGCACTGCCATCACAGATTTATTATCTGTATAAACTCATGGTAGAGTCTACTTTCTTGCCATAAGTTAGTCTTTTCCATATTTTTCCTTTTTCTAACATGACTAAGTCATTCTAGAACTCTTTTAAAGCTCAAATTTTTTGTATTAAGGACTGATAGCCTAGGTTGTAAGGCTAGTATGCAGTCCACTATATGCATTATTGTTGCCCTAATCTACCCAACAAGAGAATGATCATAGGATTCTTTATCCTGATCAGGTCTTAATGGGGATTCTCAAGCACTCATTCTATTCTTGCATGATCCCTTGCACCTCTTCCTGGTGCAACAATGTTGCTCTCAACATCATGTTCTTTGTGTGATCTAGACATCTTCTACTTCTTCTTCTCCTATTTGAGCTGAAGACATTATCAGATACACTAGAAGACACTTGAACAGACTCTACTACCTTAGTCCTATGTCTCTGTAGACTCAACAAACCTAGAGCCCTGATACCACTAAGTTGTGGCATCCAACTTACAAGACACAAGATTAACTAAGCGGAAGCGAATCATTTGCAGGGGATTACTGAAAAATCACTAAAAATTAAAACTTTTTGCAAAGAGATCCAAACGTAAGAAATCTCTTACATCAAGAACCATTATATAACATTTACATCCTGATTCAAAAGTACATGACTTATAGAATTTCCTCTCGAGGATTACAACATTAGATGCTCTATAACATTATAGATAGACATCATAAAAACCCCAAGGCATCAGGCTAAAATCTCAGATCGATTCATTAGAACACTATCTATAAATTTTGAGGACCTGAGAGTACAGAGATGACACGTAGGACTTTCTAACTATATGACTTGATAGTCAGGGCCTCCACATGAGATCTCACTGCTGTCCAAGTTGTTGCTCTTCTTTTGCTGCAAAAGCGTATCAGCTCCTTTGTTTGTGTCCACCTAAAAATGTGGGTCCCACGGGGGTGAGAAAATTGTAAATTGCCCCAGTGGGAGATATAACTCTCTGCCAAAACATTCTTATTGCAATTTATTGAATTAAAACTAAATAGGAGTTCTTACATATTGACAACAATAGTATGCATTTTATGAACAGAATAAGATAATCTCCTTTCCTAAAGAGAACATTATATCTACTCATGGTGATTCATAATTTCATCCATGTACTTGCAATAGATAAAAACAGATATGAATAACATCTATCAACTAGAGATGCATAAAGGAAATACAACATCATCCAATGAATTTCCATATTCAATCATTAAGTGAACATGCTATACGGCCGATTACATTAGACAATCACATTTATGCCCTGAGGAGATGAGGTATACCGCTCATACTCTAACCGACCACTGCGAAGTCGAAATCGGTACCATACAAGGTCAAAGGTAGAGTCGGCTACCAAGACTTCCCATATCTCGGTCAGCGTGAGATCACATGCAAGACATCTTGTGTCTCTGCTATATATAGCTTTCCAGGGTATACTGGAAACTTCGCTATTAGAGTTACAGTGGCATGCTGCACTCTCTTCTTGATCGTGAGATTTCATGTTTATCTCCATCGATCCGATATTAACATTATTGGGAGATGTGTATGACATCTAACCCAATCATCAGGAGATTTGTGATACATCCATCCGGGTACATATAATGAAGTACTGAGAGATTTAATATTTATCTCACATCAATTCCTCCATTAGGGCGTAAGGATATTCACACCCATAACCCCCACATACTCAAAAGTATGCCCTCCGGGTTTTGTCGTGTAGCAACCCCTTTCACCATCACCAATTTACTGATGATGATGGATCTATGGTCAGGGCTCTACATGATATGATTTCACTTGATTAATTAGGTACATTATCATATTCTGTTAGCATCATTCACTTCTCATTCTTTATGAGGCATTGGGACCTCAGGCCCTCATTTCAATACTGGTATTTCTCATACCTCAACCACATCATTATCATTCTTATCAAATCTGGGTATTTAAAACCCTTAGTTCAACATTGAACATTGTTACCACTTAATAGGTTACTATCACCTCTGGGTCCTCAGACCAAGGTATTCATGATACTTGTTATACAAGAATATCACATGGCTCACAAGGCCTATAAAGTATCTTGTCACCTTTCACTGGGCAACAACTTATTCATGGAACTCATTAGGTTCATACACATTTTGTTGCTTTTACTAAGCAACAACAACAACATTAGGCACATAGGGATATTCAATATATTTATTATATGAATTTCATAGCTCAAGTCTGGCTATGTTCATCACCTCATGATGTGTGCATGATTAATAGACATGATATCAGTCATGTAAATCATTTATCACATGATATGAAACAATAATAAGACCTCCATCCTTTATCAGAATTAGGGTTATCTATCAAATAGGGCTTTTCATTCCCTTTACCCAAAATTAGGGTTAGGGTTTCCCCATCTTTCATTTATTAGGGTTTCATGCTGACGTTATTAGCTCAACCCTAATATATTGCTCCACACCTCTAGGAGCATTCACAGATATCATAAGTATTTACTTATGATCACGATTCTTATCATATATTATTAATGATCATCAATTCAAGGTATGGGTTAATTTCCCATTCTTGTCATGGTAAGATTACATCTTACTCACTGATTTGGCTTAACCCCATTCTCAAGGTATATTAGTCAACATTTATCAAGGTACATTGAGCTCATTACATCTTTATTTTGACAATTGCATTTCACACTCTTTGTGTGTTTCTTATCCAAGAATATTGGATTAGAGGTATATCAAGGTACGTCTACACTGAAATGTTGAATGTGATATCTACCATGTATTGATGTATCACTTTCTTCTCATTTCCATCTTACTTAAGTTAATCAACTAACCATGTATTAAAGTACTTCCCTCTTAATACTTTATCCACTTACTTGTCACTTTCATCATATGGTGCATAGGTCACACATTAGAATTGTCCAACTATCTTTAATGATATGGACTTATCCAATGATTAGACATTATTGATATAGGATAATCCATCATCATCCACTTTAGGTATTTCAACCCATAGGATGTTATTCACTCCATTATGCATTATTGCATACATTTGTCCTCAGAGTTTCTTGTCATCATCTTTGTAAGATGTAAAGGGCTACTACACATGTATAAAGTTGGATATATAAGGATCTAGGCATCATCTTGTCTCTTAGATCCTTATTCATTAGAATGACCATATTACAATTCACATAGTTCATCAACCTTACCCTATATGGTTATAACATTCTCATCTAATTTGATTGTAGTAGCCACCCCCCACTTTTGTATATTGGTTAATATACCATCACTAGGGTTTTACACATCATTGTCTTATTATATGGCATCATCCTAGATTAAGTCTTACATCACCGTATTTCATCAAGGTTCCATATAACATCATTCTGATTTAGGGTTTCACTTGGCATTACTCTAGATCAGGGTTTCTCATTCCATAGCCCACAATTAGGGTTTACTATTCACATCACAATACCCTAGATTAGGGTTTCTCATAACATCACCCTCAATTAGGGTTTCTCGTAACATTACCCTCAATTAGTGTTTCTCATGGAATCACCCTCAATTAGGGTTTCTCATGGAATCATCCTCAATTGGGGTTTCTCATGGAATCACCCTCAATTAGGGTTTCTCATGGAATCACCCTCAATTAGGGTTTCTCATGGAATCATCCTCGATTGGGGTTTCTCATGGAATCACCCTCAATTAGGGTTTCTCATGGAATCACCCTCAATTAGGGTTCTTTATTTCTCCTAATTAGGGTTTTGCATTCCAATGCCCATTTAAATTAGGATTGACATTCAATTCTCCCCAATTAGGGATCACTATTCATCCCAATTTGGGTTTCATTCAACTACCCATAAATTAGGGATTCACTATTCATTCATATAACGGTTTTGCATTTCATTACCCTAAATTAGAATGACCCCTGTCATGACCCTTTATTAGGGTTACACTATCACCCTAGATTGGGGTTTGACTCAGAACTGCCCTGAATCAGGGTTGGGGTTCAATAACCTTGTTAATTAGGGTTTTATGCTCATGATTAGAGTTTTATGATCTATTTACTAAGGATCATACCCTTAATCATCACATGAATCATACTCAAGTATGAATTCCATTCCATCATCCTTTACACTTGATTTGGTTACATCAATCATCAGATCAAGTATATGCAACTATGTTTAACTTAGTGTACTGAGTTATTTCTCTTATAGACAATTAGGGTTTATCCCTTTAAGGTACTTATCATCTAGGTAATTTAGGGATTCAACCTTTGTACCTATCATTGATTGTCATTACTATCAATCATTGGATCATTGAAACAATCATCACCTTCAATTTCTAAATGATTGAATCTCAATTGACCTTTATTCGGTTTTGGGGTTTCATTACCAAACGTTCTTGAGACCGTTTGGTCCAAACCTCCTCAAAATCGATTGAAGCAAAATTGGTCTCAACCACTCAAATTGATTTAGGGTTTCCAAGATTGATTCCTTCATCAATTGGATTCATGTAACCAATAATAAACTGAACCTAACACCATACTTAAAGTGAGCTTAATAGGTAAACCCATAACTGATTTAATCCTCATTGGATCATCAATTAGGGTTTAGATTCCAATTGGATTAGGGTTTGGAATCAATGAGCCTTCAATGTTAATCATTGTGAAACTAGTTACTTTGAAACTATTGAACCACCATCCAAAATGAACATGACCTGACCTCAAACGGTCTTGAGGTCGTTTGTATGACCTCCAAACGGTCTTGAGACCGTTTTCCCATCATATCATTAAAATCCATGACATCCAATTAGGGTTTGGGTCATTGGATTGATCATCAAATCAACAATTAATTGTAGTTCAATTTGATATCTTTGGACCTTCAAATACCCAACCATTCTCAGCCCTAGACCTCCAAATGGTCTTGGTTGACCTCCAAATGGTATTGAGACCGTTTGGGTAACCTTGAAACGGTTTTGATACCTTTTGAGTAATCCCCATTCGGTTTTGAGTCCATTACCCATTCGGTTTTGGACTAAATTACCCAATCAATCTTGAAGTTGAAACTCATTCAGTTTTGAGATGAGTTATCCATTGGATCTTGGGTAAAATTACCCATGAGGTCTTGAGTAATTACCCATGAGGTCTTGGGTGTATTACCCATGCAATTTTGAGTAATTACCCATGCGGTCTTGGAGTCCAATTACTACAAACAATTTTGAACTCAAAAATGTCCATTCGGTTTTGCAACTAACTAGTTCATGCGGTTTTGAAAACCGTTTGCTCATTCCCTTGGATGAGGTGTGCTCTTGTGATGAAGACATCATCATCAACCTTCATCCCTACGAAAACTACTGCCATCTTCATGGCAATTGCATCAACTTGTCAAAGGTATTTCGAAAAGAGCAATTGAATCAGTTGAATTGAGAAATTGAGTTCAATAACAATGAATAAGGGTTCAAGTTATGAAACCCGCCTCCAATTGAGATACAAAGATCCAAGCTCATGGAAAAAATGGTGGATGAAGATTTTTCAACTCCCCCTAGGCTCATTCTCAAGATTTTGGGCAAAAAGATTGGCTAGGGTTGAAGATGGAGTGAAGAAAAGAAGAAATGAATGATTTATTTTCGATTTCCACCATGGAATCAAGGTGAAAAGGGTCAAGAACCTTACCAACAGGTTGGGGGTCTTCCTCCTGGTCCTCCCACACTCCCTTGGTCGGCCAAAGCAAGAAGAGAAAGAAAAGGATCGAGGAAAGCCTTTCATTTGGCTTGTAAAAGGTCTTTTTATAAGAAATTCCATGAGAGAGAAAATGCTTTATAAAAATTCATTTAATCCCAAAACTGGAGCCGCCTCTTCCCCCTCAACTCCATGGATACGAGGCTATATTTTTTTCCTCTTATTACTCTCAATTATCCATGATTTTAAGAAATGAAAATTAAGCACCTCAAATCATATTATACTAATATCCATTTGTGAGTGGATATTTCTTTTTCTTATAATAATGTAAGTTGGTTTTTCACCTCCTTGAGATATTTTCTTCGTCCTTGCAAAGATCAAGGAATTCCACACACATCTGAATTCAACCATTTGAATTTTGGTTGAAGGCCCTTTAATTAATACATTTATTTTTGCACTAAATTGAAATAGGGTTTCAATTAGGCATTAATCTTGATTATTTTAATATCAAGATTCTCTCTCCTCCAACTTGATTCAAATGAGGCACCCTCTCATTTTCTTTGCTTTAAAAGATGACAAAAAACATTAGGGACCTTATTGAAGTGGTAATTTGCATATTAAACCCTAGGTTTTGGGTAAATTGCTCATTACACCAAAACTAGGTTTAAATGCACATACATTGCTTTATCAACTCTTTCTTGGTACTCAGGCATTCACAAGCCATACCTCTGCATCATCTTCACTCTCATGATGCTTCAATACTTGAGGAACATTTATCAATTAACATTTGCAATTTTACCCCTCAAATTGGGTAAATTGCACTTCAGTCCAAAATAAGCAAACATTGCTTCAACTTTATTCAAACATGACCAAAATTGAAACATAAGTTCCTCTTGAGCCTTAATTACTTTTCACAAAATAAAATTAAGGATCTGATGAACTTGATTAAGAAAAACTTCTACGATTAAGGCATAACCTAGGTCAGGGATGTTACATTCTACCCCTTCTTCTTCCTTTTTATCGGCCTTAGACCATGTTTTAGACATTTTGAACTTCTCCTCACAAGGGTCATAGGCCATGTTTTAAGAAGGTGACACCCAAGTGAGAGGAAGTTTCTTCTCTCTTTCCCCCCTTCATTCTTTTGGTTCAGCCTTGAGCTTCTTGTTCTCTTTTCTTGGGAAACATTTGACCTTGGTGCCTTCTTCTCCTTGAGGTGTTCTTGTGTCTGAGAGTGGAGCTTTTGGTGTAGCGTCATCCTCCCTCTAGATTGTGTGCTTGGAGCTTCCAACACATGGAGTGATCTTCCTTAAGGTGGGTGATAAAACCCTCTGACCTCTCTATTCTTGAACCTTTCTTTTACATGTATGTTGTTTTTTTCTCTCTAAATGTTTCTCTAGTATTTTAGAAGATGGTACCATGTTGTAGACCTTGGTTGGTGTTGGAATTTTGCTCGACTTGGGTGTAACTCGAAACCTTAATTTTGTACCTGATTATGGTAATTGTGGTATAATGATGGTCTTTTCCCTATATCTTGATTTTTTCTTTTGATCACATGCATGATGGACGAGTGTCTTGATGTTCTATGAACTTAATGTTCTATTTTTGTGGTGTTAAATGTGGTTTCTCTCTCTTTTTTAAGGTCCCTTGAATGATGATCTCCTAATGCAAGTTTTAGGGCTTTAGTAACCAATTCTTGGAAGATATTTTCATCTATGAGGGTGATGGTGTTCATCGCTATTCTCTCCTATTTAGACATGGTTTGCTTCTGTTTTGACCTTGATTAGACTTTGTTTGATGATGATCCTTTGTCTTAGTAGTAGCTTGACCATTGGTGGTCATTAAACCTTGATCTTTCTTGGGTCGTGCCACCTTGAGGCTTGGTTGGTTTGGGTTGAAATGGATGACCTAGTGTTGTGACTGTGATCTAATTCTAATAGGCTGAGGGTCATGACATGCTTTGATGCTTGTTGTCATGAAATGGTGTAGTTTGAGGTTGAAATAGTCTTGGTTTTGGTCGGGTTGTTCTGTTGGGTTTTAGGGGAGACAGAGAAGGCAGCGGAAACAAAAAATTTCTCCCCAACCCATACCGAGGAAACGCGTCAACGTCTATATAATAGGAAAAGATGGTTTGTGGAATCATACCTTGTCTTGAGGCTTTCTCGGCGACAATACCTCGCGCAATGTGCGGTATTCTACTCCGAACTTTGACGGTGTCTGTGCAGCTCCTGGTCGCACCGGGACTGACAACTCCTACTCGAACCGGACTGTCAGATGACAGTTGTCCTCCAAAGTAGCAGTGTCCTCCCGCCTCTGTAGTAGTCCACTCAGACCACCTGGAACTCCACACTCCTTGTCTCATAAGGAAGTGGAAGGAGTCGCACCCTCCTGTTGACGTACTACTCGCCAACACGCTCTCCTGCCTCCTGTTGCAACTGCAGTTGTCCTTCCCTTGCTGCACCTCCCTTTTTGTGGGAAGCACTTGCTCGGGCTCTCTCACGGTTACCAAAACAAGAGAGAATGACAACTCACAGAGCAACTGGTTGCACTGAGCTGTACACTGAGAAGCCCCCAAGTACCCCTATATATATAGGAGAGTCATGGGACAGGGTTCTCCATCCCGGGCAATGCGGGACTAAAAGAAGGAGTAGAAGGGTTCGGGATTTTCCGCAAAAAGCAACCATCTCGCAACCTGAATTGATCGGTTCACTACTGATCCGGTCGGTTCAGCCACTGAGCCGGTCGGTTGGAACTGAGCCGACCGTTTGGGGCACTCCAACCGATCGGTTGGTGCCCTGAACCAACCGGTTCATGGTCCTATTCTGGCTCAAATTGACTTTCCTTGTTTCTTTCCCAATTGGCATCGAAATACCAATACTATTTCCAATCAAATTGGAAATCCTATTTCCAATCAAATTAGAAATCGAAACGAAAGGAAAATTCTCACCAATCCTACTTTCCCAAGTTGCTCGATTGCACCAGTTGAACCGATCGATTCAACACTTGAACCGGTCATTTCACTCTGTGCATGAGCCGATCGACTCAACCCTTGAGCCGACCGGTTCAGCAACCTCAGCCGACCGGTTCATCACATGAACCGACCGGTTGGGAGTGCAGGTTGTGCAGAATCAGTCAAATGTGATTTCTATCAATCCGATACTCCAATCAATGCGTCCAACACCTTAAACCATACGATATTGAGCCATCGACAGATTGAGTGTTTAATTGAACTACTAAACCCTTTAGTAATCAATCTAAACATTGCTTTGTGGAGAAAACTCCTCTTCTCAGTTAAATCCTATGTGTGTGACCCTGCAGGTCCATTTCACATTGGCAGTGAAAGTCCATAACACTTATGACTTCACAAGCAAAGAGCGGTGCCTAGTCACACATCAGTGCTACCCAAGTGAAAGTAGAAAGTTGGAGAACAACTTTCATCCTACAATCCGTGAATGGTGTTACAGCGAATGTATAATTCCTTTGTCATTGATATCCCAAATGAACTCGAGGCATGGATCCGTCATCCTGTCAACGTTCACTCACTTTCTTGATCTCAGAGTAGACTGGAAGAGATATGTATGACATCAGTATCACATAATGATTCACACATGCATGCACGCCTTTCTCAATCCTACTCATCAAGTGGCCATGGATATCAAACTCCCTCAGGAGGTACAAATCCCATATCTATCACTCGCCCCTCAAAAGCCCCATGTGTCAAAGCCACCCAATCACCACCTTTATAACAACCCATGTTTCAGGACTGCGTTTGATGATGTCAAAGTGTGCCCAACGACATGTGTTGAGTGTAGTGATTTCAGGTCTAAGAATCAGACTTACCACCATCACTTTGAGTACTGACTGTGACTACCATCTCATGGTTCCATGTGTCAAACTCACGGTGGGTCTGTCCGGTACCTTGTTCCCTAACAAGTACCTATGTGTTTGGTTTGATATCTCTATATAATGGCTAATGAGATTCTGTCATCAACCAACACCACAATCTAGTCTTGTGTGTCATTGCTGTCTATCTACCTTCCACAATGACATCCGACTAGGGACATAACAAGAATGTACAAGCTCTTAGCATCCGTATGATCTCATCGTTCAGGTCCTGAACCTGAAGGCATATGTCATTGAGTACTGTCATTCTCTAGACATTCAATTTGTTCTATCACTATCTCATATGAATGAACCAGAATGAAATAGAAGCTTGCCTTCAATGTTTATCAAATCAATCTTAATGTATCCCATCAATCATCACATGATTGGATCTCAGGGCATACATACCAACAGACTCCCACTTGCACTGCGAGCCAATCACCCTTGAATCATATTCATAGTGATCTTCAAACATGTCCCACATGTTACTGTGCTCTAGTGCCAACATAGTGAGAAATGACAAAACCTTGCCAAAGTCTATACAAATTGCATGTCTCACATCTCTTCGTTGTACATCACACGTATGAGATGGAGTTGTCGTAATATGCGATCTAGTATTCGATTTGCTAACTTTTATCCACATTGCATGATCAAGGATTCCGTACATGTCATCAATGAGTGGAATATCTATAAGTTCATCTCATGAACTTCTAGATCCATATAATATCTACTGCTATTCACTAACACATAGATACTCAGCATTTCCCCTTTTAAATGGCTTTATTGGAACATTTCCAATTATCAACAAACTTTCACTTTTATACATCTTATGTATATTTTGCGATTAATTTTCTGTCTTTTCGGAAGTTCACATCAATGTAACTCTTTACATCGAACTCTTCCTTATTTCCATAGAACTAGTACTTCACAGGTACTTATCAAGTTCTCATGGTATTCCAGTAACCCTTACTGGAAGTAGACAGACATCCACTCGTCATGTCCCACATACGAGTTATCAGGATGAGCACATCATATTGCCATGTCCTACATACAAGATGATGAATGCATTTTATTCTTGCTATGTAACACATGAAAGACAACGGGATGATTACATACATGATAGATCCATATCTATTTTTTAGTGTTCCCATTCTTCATAAGGATTGGACACTTGGCCTTGGGATACTAATCTCCATGTAACATGGACACGTTTTCTCCCACTGAATCTGTGCATACTGAACACTTCAGTACAGATTGCCAATGTATGCTTTCCAGGTCAAGAGATTTGGAGAACTATCTCTATAGATCTCTATTCCTATCACATAGGAAACATCTCTATCTTCCTTAAAGATAATTTCCACTTTTGGATTTCCAATCTAGAACATTTCCATTTCACATCAATATGTGGAATGTGAATACGCTCCCACTAAATCACAGATCCCTTCTTTGTCTTTGACATATCAGTCAAACCCTTTGACTATATCATCAAAGTAAAGATCCAATTTTGAGTTGCTTGTCCTCAATCAATCACATTGATTAGTTCATTGTAACTTATAGACTTCATTGGCATTAGTGGATTCATAAACCTTATAGGTTGTGTCACATACACATCCTTGTTTTATTCCTCATAGGAATGTGGTTTTAGTATCCATATGCCAAATCCCTTAGTCATTAAGTTGCAATCAACAAGCATCATCCTTCTCAAAATGTTATCCATGTGTCTTAACACTTAAGACTTATTTGCACTTATGGATATGATCCAATGAGTGCTACTACCAAGGTCATACCTTATGGCTCACATGGAAGTCATTTAGGATGTAATGGTTATAAACCATAACTCAAGATTCGGTTCCTCATATACATCTTGATAGTTGACTCATCACATGAACAACTCATCACATAGATAATTGAGGTGTATTTTTTAATGATATAAGAACTCACAACCCTTGTGATTCTTAATTTCTTTTATTAGTGTGGGGTATTCATTTATTAAGAAGAATTCAGTTATTTGATAATCATTCTCTAACTCCTTAGAGTGTGATTCCTTCTTGATTTAGACATCACTATGCCTTAATCATGAGTTCACTATGATACACTATCATAATCACTCATAAGGATCTCAAACATTTGGTCCAAGTGTTTTATTCATTGATCTCATCAAGAATTAATACTTTACCAAATTTGTACCTCATCTATGATAATCTTGAATACTTCAAGACATTCATATTGGTATTTCTCTAAACACCATTTGAAGTATTAGAATTTGTTCCAATAGGTATGTAAATACATCACATGTATTATACCTAATAGGATAATCACTCTCCCACTACATTAGTGAAGATTGATTAATCATGTCCAAGATATTCATGTCCCTTACTGGTTCTCTAACCAAAAGAGTCTAGTTTTATCCATCACATGGAAACTAGAAATGAATTTCTCATGATTAATGCTAATTAAATTGTTTGAGTTATCTATAACTTTTAGGTATAATTTTATCTTATGCATATCAAATATCACAAGATAAATAAGGCATTGCCACAAAGATCACATCTTTATAAATTGAAACATCTCTTTATTAATTGCCATCATTGTCATACAATATGCAAAAATATAGTGTTTGTATTTATTGGAAAATATGAAATAGCAGTTCATAACTGTATTACATGCCTTATGGGCTGAAAATAAACTAAAGTATTCCTATCTATAAAGGCAACACTTGCCCAAAGTAAGAATGCTTTACACTTTACATCTTGATATCATATATCTCAGAAGTGTTACAAGTTTACTTTCATGACACCTTTAGGTAGAGGCCTCAGTCACCTCCTTCTTATTTTGTTCTTCCAGGTAGAGAGGACAATTCCTTTTCCAATGTCTTGGATTTTGACAATGGTGGTAATTTCCTTTCTTGGTCACGCCTCCCTTGTCCTTGAGAGCTGAAGATGGCTTGGACTCCTAGCTAGCTTCAGAACCTTTCTTAGCTTTGCCCTTGCCCTTGCGCTTGGACTTGCCTTTCTTGCTCGTGATCACCATCACAGACTTAGGCTTGTCCTTCTTCATCTGTAACTCGGTTGTCCTTAACATGCCCAACAACTCTAACAGTGGCCTATCAAAGTTGTTCATGTTGTAGTTCATCACAAACTGACTGTAAGATTTTGGCAACGATTGCAGTATCACGTCAGTAGCCAACTCTTGGCTGAGTGGAAATCCCAGTCTTTGCAGGTTCTCCACATACCCAATCATCTTGAGTGTGTGAGGACCAACTGGATCTCCTTCTTTCATGACACACTTGAACAGCGCCCTAGAAACATTGTACCTCTCTTGCCGTGCCTGATCTTCATACATGTTCCTGAGATGCTGAATCATCTCTATGACACCCATGTCCTCATGTTGCCTCTGCAACTCATGGTTCATTGAACATAGCATCAAGCACTTTGCATATGGCATCATCAGAATGCTTCTTGTAAGCATCCCTTTCTGTCTTTGGTGCATTAGGAGCGGGTTCCTCTGGAATTGGAGTATCCAGGACATAGAGCTTATGCTCTTGAGTGAGAACAATTCTCAATGTCTGATACCAGTCGTGGAAGTTTGTCCCATTTAGCTTGTCCTTGTCAAGGACCGATCGCAAAGAAAAGTTGTTGTTGTTTGTTGCCATTTGAACTACAAAAAGGAAAATATGCAATTTTAGTCCAAAACTCATTTTTGACTTATTTGATTGATTTGAAAGTTTGATGATATAATTAGGCCTTTAATTAATTATCGCTCCCACTATTTTACTTCAAATTGATAGCCCTCACCATCAATTCAGAAGATTGCAGCGTACAACCTTCTAGTGGGCAAGATCCTGAAATCCTCTAAGTCATGAGTCAGCTTTGGCTGATCGCCCACAACTTAGATCTCTCGGGTAGGCAACTTTTGCCAATTGCATCATATGCAACTCTTGATAAGATGTCATCTACAACTCTTTGCAATGATCATCTATATGCCTCAAGGTACTAGATCCCATCTAGATCACCTTGTTAAGTCCGACCCAAAGCAAACACGATGAATATGCACCCTGCTTTGGCAGAACCACACATTCATCCTTCACGCTTCCACGAGATAGACGGTGCACCACGATTTGGCGTGCCCACACTTGGTCGATCAAGCTTTTCACGTGTGTCGCATTTGGAAGGCATCTAAAACTTAATATTTTAAGGAGGGATTTGGTTTTATATACATATACATATCCAATCACCACAATACATAGTACGTATCATATACATGCTATATCTCACAGAAAACATGCACAAACGATAAAAAGCGATGATTATGGCCATCCTAATGTGATTCCCCGAGCCAAGAGGAATCACGGTCATCTAGGTCAACATCACATGCAACCTGTATAAGATGAACATCTGTGCCTTGCCATCCGAGTTGATCAACTCATCACATGAATGATCTGTACTCTCCAGCCGGTCGTCTGGGTGCCACCAGCCAATCGGTTGGCTCCTCCAACCGATCGGTTCGCCTGGTCATCGTGCATCTCGTCATGTCTGCCACCCGCTCGTCTCGCTCCTCGAACCGGTCATCAACCGATCGGTTCACTCCTTGAACCGGTCGTCTACAAGGTCGTCTTCATGTCCACTGGTGTTTGACATAACAGGAAATAAAATTATATCCTATTACATTGCTTTAAAAAGGGAAATCCCATTTTACATTTGGGGGGAGCAAAGGTAGGAAAGAATCTCGAATTATTTCGAGTTACATCAGGAATAAGAGAGGGAAGATCGGTGCGCAGACCGAGATGCAAGTAACCACACACAACCAATCACAGATAGGTTTTATAGGCCATAATCACGCTACACACGTCCACCACAAAACTAGTTTAAGGGGATGCATATCGAGTGCATTAATAATATATATCATATATGTAATTAGGGATTTGTGGATTTAGGATTGGACATGCATAAAGCCGATATTATTCGCATCGCATGCAATAAATAAAGGCGACAAACCAAAATCGATCATATCAATATTCCTAAAATATAGAATAGCTGACGTGGCTCTGATACCACTGTTGTGTTTTAGGGGAGACAGAGAAGGCAGCGGAAACAAAAAATTTCTCCCCCAACCCATACCGAGGAAACGCGTCAACGTCTATATAATAGGAAAAGATGGTTTGTGGAATCATACCTTGTCTCGAGGCTTGCTCGGCGACAATACCTCGCGCAATGTGCGGTCTTCTACTCTGGACTTCGACGGTGTCTGTGCAGCTCCTGGTCGCACCGGGACTGACAACTCCTACTCGAACCGGACTGTCGGATGACAGTTGTCCTCCAAAGCGGCAATGTCCTCCCGCCTCTGTAGTAGTCCACACAGACCACCTGGAACTCCACACTCCTTGTCCCAAAAGGAAGTGGAAGGAGTCGCACCCTCCTATTGACTTACTAGTCGCCAACACGCTCTCCTGCCTCCTGTTGCAACTGTAGTTGTCCTTCCCTTGCTGCACCTCCCTTTTTGCGGGAAGCACTTGCTCGTCTCTCCCACGGTTACCAAAACCAGAGAGAACGACAACTCGCAGAGCAACTAGTTGCACTGAGCTGTACACTGAGAAGCCCCCAAGTACCCCTATATATAGGAGAGTCATGGGACAGGGTTCTCCATCCCGGGCAATGCGGGACTAAAAGCAGGAGTAGAAGGGTTAGGAATTTTCCACAAAAAGCAACCATCTCGCAACCTGAAATTATCGGTTCACTACTGAACCGGTCGGTTCAGCCACTGAGCCGGTCAGTTGGACCTGAGCCGACCGTTTGGGGCACTCCAACCGATCGGTTGGTGCCCTGAACCGATCGGTTCATGGTCCTATTCCAGCTCAAATTGACTTTCCTTGTTTCTTTCCCAATTGGCATCGAAATACCAATACTATTTCCAATCAAATTGGAAATCCTATTTCCAATCAAATTAGAAATCAAAACTAAAGGAAAAATCTCACCAATCCTACTTTCCCAAGTTGCTTGATTGCACTAGTTGAACCGATCGGTTAAACACTTGAACCGGTCATTTCACTCTTTGCATGAGCCGATCGACTCAACCTTAAGCCGATCGGTTCAGCAACCTCAGCCGACCGGTTCATCATATGAACCAACCGGTTGGGAGTGCAGGTTGTGCAGAATCAGTCAAATGCGATTTTAATCAATCTGATACTCCAATCAATGCGTCCAACACCTTGAACCGTACAATATTGATCCATGGACTGATTGAGTGTTTAATTGAACTACTAAACCCTTTAGTAATCAATCTAAACATTGCTTTGTCGAGAAAACTCCTCTTCCAGGTTAAATCCTATGTGTGTGACCCTGCATGTCCATTTCACGTTGGCAGTGAAAGTCCATAACACTTATGACTTCACAAGCAAATAGCAGTGCCTAGTCACACATCAGTGCTACCCAAGTGAAAGTAGAAAGTTGGAGAACAACTTTCATCCTACAATCTGTGAATGGTGTTACAACAAATGTATAATTCCTTTGTCACTGATATCCCGAATGAACTCGAGGCATGGATCCGTCATCCTGTCAATGTTCAGTCACTTTCTTGATCTCAGAGTAGACTGGAAGAGATATGTATGACATCAGTATCACATATTGATTCACACATGCGTGCACGCCTATCTCAATCTTACTCATGAAGTGGCCATGGATATCAAACTCCCTCAGGAGGGACAAATCCCATATCTATCACTCGCCCCTCAAAAGCCCCATGTGTCAAAGCCACCCAATCATCACCTTTATAACAACCCATGTTTCAGGACTGCGTTTGATGATGTCAAAGTGTGCCCAACGACATGTGTTGAGTGCAGTGATTTCAGGTCTAAGAATCACACTCACCACCATCACTGTGAGTATTGACTGTGACTACCATCTCATGGTTCCATGTGTCAAACTCACGGTGGGTCTGTCTGGTACCTTGTTCCCTAACAAGTACCTATGTGTTTGGTTTGATATCTCTATATCATGACTAATGAAATTCTGTCATCAACCAACACCACAATCTAGTCTTGTGTGTCATTGCTGTCTATCTACCTTCCACAATGACATCCGACTAGGGACATAACAAGAATGTACAAACTCTTAGCATACGTATGATCTCATCGTTCAGGTCCTGAACCTGAAGGCATACGTCATTGAGTATTGTCATTCTCTAGACATTCAATCTGTTATATCACTATCTCATATGACTGAACCAGAATGAAATGGAAGCTTGCCTTTGATGTTTATCAAATCAATCTTAATGTATCCCATCAGTCATCACATGATTGGCTCTCAGGGCATACATACCAACATGTTCCCCTTGAAATTGGAGGTTGTGACATGTTTTCTTTAGATGATTGGAACCCTAGCCCTTATTGGGTCAAGACATGTACTCGCTTGGGTGTTTCACGGTCACGACATCAGGGGTGTTGGTCATGGTTGATACACCCATGGTGGTGGTGGCTACCCATGTTGGTGGGTGTCTGTGACACATGGGTGATGGATGGTTGAGATCTATACTTGAACATATAATCAATGCACTTGTATGAGTAATGAATGCGATTGGTATGTTGTTTGGACAAATGTTTTCGTAACCATAATCATGATATTTAACCCTAAAGTGCTCCAAAAATATGGGAGATGTCATAGCTAGGGTATAATGTTTGAATATAGCTATTAAACCATAATCAGCTAAATATGGAACCCTAATCTTAATCTAGGAATGTTTGATGTGTTTCCTTTCTCTCTTGGAATGACTATGAGATTTTATAAACCCCTAACCTTACAGATGAGTTGAATGCCATGGTTTGTATATGTTGTGGTGATGATTATATGATCCAGGTTGGTGCTTATGCACATAATGAGGCATAATGTGGTGATTTATATGTAGGGTTTATGCAATGGGCCCTATGACCTAGTGATGTAATAATTCCTATTAAGAGGTGGCATTCTGAAGTGATGTGATTAGGGATTGATATCCATAGTGATGTGTAACATTGGTGATGGCCTTGGGAACGACAGAGCTTTTAGTATCAAGTGGTGATTGTGTGACAAGTTCGCACCTTGTACATTTTATATCTTTTGAAGTTGCAATATACCATTGTTCTTGTAGAGTTTGTTTTGGGTTTATACGTCATAACTTTATTGATAAAAAAAGTCACCCAATTGGCTTAACTAATCAAGTGAAATCTAATCATGTTGTTGTCTTGTGCCATAGATTCATTCCAGTGTCTGCAATATTTGCTGGATTGGTGAAACAAGTTTAACTTAGAGCACATATTTTGAATATGTGGGGGTCCAAGTCGACTATATCCTTGTGTCCATAATTACAGGTTGTGTGAGATGGCCATGTGTGAGATGCTCTCCTTGTGATATGGATGGTCCTGTGTTAACCAACCCTTCTTTTTTAAACCGCCATGCGTGAGCATGTTCTTCTAGCATCGTTACCTATTCCAAGGTAGGCTAGGTGTTTATATATGGATGGACATGAGTTTATTGATCCTTCTGCTGACTATATGTCACTTCTTATAGATGACTGATATGTTTCTATGGCATTCTCTTGTGTTGACCAAGAGGTGTTGGAGAGGTCATGGATTCCAAATCTTCCATTGACCTTGGATGGCACTGATTTTGACTTAGTAATGGTTAGTTGGATTTGGGTGGTATGACTCGAATCCTCAAGGCATAATAAAAGACGTAATATAGCCGTGTAGTATATCTACTTAGGGTGACATACATCTCATGTTGGTTGAACCTTTGCCCTGTTGTTGTACTAATTTCTTTAATTATAAGGCAATAAGAGAAATCAATTGTTATTCAAGTTCTTCATATTCCTTCTAAAATTATAAGTTGTTCTACAATTCTGTTGGATCATCTTATATTTCTCTAACACTACTACTTTCTTAGCATGTTATTGCTTTACTTTCTTCTCTTATTTATCATATATGTTCTTTAATAGCACTGATAGATAGTTATAGGTGCCACTGGGCATTTCATATCACTCTGTGGATTTCCACATCTTTTAGGTGACCGTGCATGAAGAGATAGATAAATAGCAGCAACAACCACCATAGCGTGATAAGGTTGGTGTGTTTCTAGTCTTTTTGTGTAGAGCCTTAGAATCGCCCATGTACACTACGTCTTTGGGGTGTTTTGAGATGTTTAGCGGTTATTCTATTGATATGTGGTTTTTGACCTGTGTGCCATGGATTTTAAACATGGCATGCGTGTATATATATATATATATATATATATATATATATATATATATATATATATATATATATATATATATATATATATATATATATATATATATATATATATATATATATAGATACACATATACATATATATGTGTATGTGTATATATATGTATATATATATGTGTGTGTATGAGCGTTCATTCAATACGCGATGGGTAGCCTGGATTTTTGCTACCCATCAACCAAAAAAGTAACTATTTTGCCAGAAAAGTAACTCACTGGACAAAAAAGTAACTATACTACGAAAAGAGTAAATATGGGTAGAATACACAACAAATATATATATATGGGGCAGGTAGCTATCCGAGTTGGTATTGAATATGGACCCTATATATATGTGTATGTGTATGTAGACATATACATACACACACACACACACACACACACACACACACACACATATATATATATATATATATATATATATATATATATATACATATATATATATATATATATATATGTATATATGTGGAACCTGTATTTCATGTAAAAAGTTGGATGATAGACATGTTGAACTACAGTGATGTAAGAACCATGCGATATGATATGTAATGTGTGTGTCTGGCTTGTGGACTGGTATGTAATGTGTTTTTAGCTTATGAAGCTTTTATGAAATTGATTTAAATTTCCTGTGATTTATTGTAATCCACTTGTTTAGTGTTAAATCTGCACTTTAGTTTGTGTTATCTTGTTTGTGGTGTGTTGGTACGTCACCCCCGCAACCAATACTATAGGACAAAGGATGAGAAAGAAAAAGTTTTAAGATTTACACAAGTCTACACTTAGATCTAGAACATCTAGGTTTTAACCTAGAGGATAAGTAAAAATAGTCCAAAAATTACAACTTATTAAGTTTCTAATATTTAGATGTAAGATCAAGTTTAATTTGTGTTTCATGGTCAGACACTTATTAGCCAACGATATGTACAAGTTAGCAACTTTAAGAAAAAAGGGGATTTTCTTGAGGTTTTAGGGTTTAAAACTACTCCCATTTGTAGATCTCGTCAGCTTGATCAAAATAGTTTATGGATTTGCATGCTTTGTCAAGGTGGTTTGAGATATATCAATTTTTGAAAATTTGATTAAGAACTATAGAGAAATGGAGGGTGGCATTATTGAATGATTTTATGGTCAATATGGGCCCTTGGCACTTGATTGTATGATCCAGTGTGTGTCACGTAATCACATGCCTCCATGGTAAACCTTGACCCATAGTCAAGTGCAAGTGGGAAGAAGAGGGGGGCAATGACCAAAACTCATATGACCCTTGGTTTCCTAAAACATTGTGGTCCCATTGAATCCAAGGGAGGCCGATCATCCTATCCTACATTGTAAGCCCACATGCATAAACTAAGGTGTAGTAGCGCAGCCTCGTCAACCAAGACCCAATTCTAGCATGAGGGATATGGGGAACCTCATAGGTGCCTATCTGGATCATGAGAGGCCATAAGAGTCATTGGTGAAGTCACTCGAGCTTAGGAGAAGCTAGAGAGGAAGTTACCTAGGCTGCCATGGTCGGCGACTAATCACTCTAAGATCGAAAGTAGGGAAAGGCAACATTCTCTGGAATCATTTGACCTAGAATGAGGGGGGAAAGGGAGATAAAGGAGAGATGAAGGGAAATGAACATATATTTTTTCTCAAAGTGTCATGAAAAGGGAGGGCACAAAACCTCCTCCTTACCCAAGAAGATGGTTTGTACAAAGGGAGGAGATAGAGGCCTATTCATAGGATCGAGGGAGGATTTGTGGATAAGAGATTTGAGGGCCACAACTGGTCAAAAACTAGAGGGGTTGACTGTGTTGAGTTAGTGAAGGGTGGGTTGCAGTTGGGTTGTGCCCAATCCTATGGGCATTTGAAGGCTCTAGGCCATCCCAAAGCTAGGGAAAAGGTGATAAAACAAGATTAATATTTAAGATTACTAAAGGCAAATTCACAAAGTCAAAAATTAAGCTTCTAGCTCTGATTGGGGTGATTTTTACACTTTTGGATTCATAATTGAACCTTCTACATACATGACTTGTCAAAAGAGCATATGGATGGTTAAAATCAATTTCAAGAAGATGATACATTGATATCCTAAAACATAGAACAACCTTGATTTTACTTACATATTTTAGAACACAAAATAAAATGTGACTGAAACAAAACATTAAAATATATAAAACATGAAATTGGACACAAAATGTGGGAAATTGAACAAGATATAGTAGGAAAGGGTACATATTAGAAGGGAAAGAAAGTTAGGTTGTCACATATATACCCAAAGTTGATAGAATAATAACTTTCTTATAGAATTTAATGGCTTTTTTTATAGAAAGACATTCTATTTGCATGGATATACTCAGAGATCATATGAAAATTAAATGTATTATACACTATAGTTGTTTATCTTTTTTAAAGGCTATTGTATGTACATATATATAGTTAGGGTCATATGACTACAAAATATCTTATACACTCTAATAATTTACTTTCCTGAAAAGATATTGTACCTACATGGCTCAGAGTTTATATGACTACTAAATATCATACACACTTTAATGGTCCATATTTCAATAAATCTATTGTATCTGAATGGATATACTCAATGTTCATACGACTAGTAAATATCTTATTGGCTCTAATGGTTTATATTCTTAAAAAGCTATTATACCCACACGGATATACTTAGAATTTATACAACTACTAAGTATCTTATATACTCAAATATTTATTTTAATGAAAATATATTGTATCTGCATGGACATATTGAGAAATTATATGACTACAAAATATTTTGCAGACTCTATTGAGTTATTTTTGAGAAAAGTTGTTGTACACTTGTATCTGTACAGATATACTCAAAATTCATATAGATCATCTTATAAAATCTAATGGTTTTTATATTCTAAAAAACTGTTGTATCTGCTTGGATATACTCAGAGTTCATATGACTACTAAATATCTTATACACACCAATAGTTTATTTTTTGAAAAGTTATTAGATAGATATACTCAAAGTTTATACACCTAGAAAATATTTGTGTGCAATATAATGTGTGTAGATAGATATACCAAAGGCTGGATTGTCTTTATATTTTGTGTAGACAAAAAAATTCGTGCCAACCCATAAGAAAACCTTTAGGTGAATATCATGCACAACCAGGAGCGTAGCCGGGGGAATGTCAGGGCATTAGCCCCCCCACCCCCCCCCCCCCCAAATCTAAATTCATATAAATCACTTATAATATGAGTACATTTAGAAAATACATTTGTTATAAATAAAACTTTCGTATATTGTGTATACACAGTTGTAGTTAGTTGGACTGGTATCTCTTTGTCACTTTACAATGGGTGACCCTGGGTTTGATGCCCAGTGTTGCAATTTTTCCATTCTGACTTTTTATTATGTTAGGTTTATAGCATTATATTTGTAATGCATCACACAATTGTATACTTGTGTGTATTCTAGTTGGTTGAGTTCTGTTGTTGCATTTTTGTTGGCCTGAGTTCCATTCTCAGTGACAACACAATTTTTGTCCCCAAAAAAAGTGCATCTAGCACGGTCTCAGCCCCCCCCCCACCCACAAACATTATAATTTTTTGGATCCAACATTGTGCATGATATTTTTTTCCTTTAGATGAAGCATGTCAAACATATTCACTACTTCCTTAGATATGGAGATTGCCCAAGAAGATAGTGGGACTCCTAACTTCTCAACATGCTTGCTGATTTATTAGTTTTGTGTGAATTTTCTAGCTTAGTATTTTTTTAATTATACTATATATCATGTTCTCCTTATGTGGATGTAAGCCTACGAATTTGAGTCGATGGCACTATCATGACTTGGTTTCGTGTAAGGAGGAATCGTATATGATTTGAGTACATTTTTTCCTTTATGTTGAATTGTGGGTTACAGTCCCTCAGATCTTAATTGCTGGAATAGTAAAAAGGATCGAAGAGTTAGTTATACAATTCTATACCATATATGGAAGTTCAGGAATATAGTTATGTTTGAAGAGTGGATTCCTAATACCGACTGTTGTTGGAAGTTTATTCTGACTGATTTTTATTCTTTTTACAGTCATGTATAAAAAGTGTCCATTCTTCTTTTCTTTCCTGTTATACTCGACAGTTTGGATGTGGCGTTTTCCCATCATCTGAACTCTTTAGATTTGAATAAAAAGGTGACACACTTATGAACTTTCCAAAGATGATGTATTTCAAGGAGTTATCCACATCTTCAAATGTAAAAAATGGAAGCAAAAGATGACGAAATAGGTAGATGGACTAGACCTGGAATTGTAGTTGAGGCCACGGGTGCGCTTATGCCAGCAACACCCAGTTCTGTCATTCACTTTGCTTTTTCCACTGCAAGAAAAGTAGAATAACATGAAATTACGTAACACAGTGTCATAGGTAGAGTAAGAAACCCAGTAGATCTGATCCTGAAAGTTATCCTCACTGCCAGGCTTGTTTTCCTACAATAGATGTATGAACCTGTTTAGATATAACATCCATGCACCATCGACCATAATCATCATCTCTCTAGGTGACAATTGAAACCGGTGCATCTAAAATTCGTAGCGCGAGAGATGGGGAGGCTGCTGACTAATGTGTATTGGCAGACCACCGGATCCATAACAAGTTTGTGAGGGAGGTTGAGTCAGTCCGGTGGAGATGTGTCTATCTTAAGGCCTAGGGAGTAACACGAGATCCTTACTTTTTAATTCTAGGAATTAAGATGTATTTTTCATTTGGTTAGCAAATGGGAAAACCAAAACGACGGTTTCTAACTCGCAAATCACCCGGAGTTGGTACCACGCCCAAAATGGACGTGGTCGGGTGCAGTTTGCATCCTGTACAGCCCAAAACCCGTGGTTACATACTATTGCTGAGCAAAAAGTTGCCCGCTACTGCAAACTAAATAAACACACAAGCGACCCCGAGTTCTGTCCGTGCTAATACCAAATAAAAGTAAATGCAAGCAAAAAACATGTTTCCTTTTGATCTGTTTTCTGATTCAGCCAACTGCATCGTATTACATCTTAGCAAACAGGCCCTAAGACTAGTAGAAAGATGTATTTTTCATTTGGTTAGCAAATGGGAAAACCAAAACGACGGTTTCTAACTCGCAAATCACCCGGAGTTGGTACCACGCCCAAAATGGACGTGGTCGGGTGCAGTTTGCATCCTGTACAGCCCAAAACCCGTGGTTACATACTATTGCTGAGCAAAAAGTTGCCCGCTACTGCAAACTAAATAAACACACAAGCGACCCCGAGTTCTGTCCGTGCTAATACCAAATAAAAGTAAATGCAAGCAAAAAACATGTTTCCTTTTGATCTGTTTTCTGATTCAGCCAACTGCATCGTATTACATCTTAGCAAACAGGCCCTAAGACTAGTAGAAAGATGTATTTTTCATTTGGTTAGCAAATGGGAAAACCAAAACGACGGTTTCTAACTCGCAAATCACCCGGAGTTGGTACCACGCCCAAAATGGACGTGGTCGGGTGCAGTTTGCATCCTGTACAGCCCAAAACCCGTGGTTACATACTATTGCTGAGCAAAAAGTTGCCCGCTACTGCAAACTAAATAAACACACAAGCGACCCCGAGTTCTGTCCGTGCTAATACCAAATAAAAGTAAATGCAAGCAAAAAACATGTTTCCTTTTGATCTGTTTTCTGATTCAGCCAACTGCATCGTATTACATCTTAGCAAACAGGCCCTAAGACTAGTAGAAAGATGTATTTTTCATTTGGTTAGCAAATGGGAAAACCAAAACGACGGTTTCTAACTCGCAAATCACCCGGAGTTGGTACCACGCCCAAAATGGACGTGGTCGGGTGCAGTTTGCATCCTGTACAGCCCAAAACCCGTGGTTACATACTATTGCTGAGCAAAAAGTTGCCCGCTACTGCAAACTAAATAAACACACAAGCGACCCCGAGTTCTGTCCGTGCTAATACCAAATAAAAGTAAATGCAAGCAAAAAACATGTTTCCTTTTGATCTGTTTTCTGATTCAGCCAACTGCATCGTATTACATCTTAGCAAACAGGCCCTAAGACTAGTAGAAAGATGTATTTTTCATTTGGTTAGCAAATGGGAAAACCAAAACGACGGTTTCTAACTCGCAAATCACCCGGAGTTGGTACCACGCCCAAAATGGACGTGGTCGGGTGCAATTTGCATCCTGTACAGCCCAAAACCCGTGGTTACATACTATTGTTGAGCAAAAAGTTGCCCGCTACTGCAAACTAAATAAACACACAAGCGACCCCGAGTTCTGTCTGTGCTAATACCAAATAAAAGTAAATGCAAGCAAAAAACATGTTTCCTTTTGATCTGTTTTCTGATTCAGCCAACTGCATCGTATTACATCTTAGCAAACAGGCCCTAAGACTAGTAGAAAGATGTATTTTTCATTTGGTTAGCAAATGGGAAAACCAAAACGACGGTTTCTAACTCGCAAATCACCCGGAGTTGGTACCACGCCCAAAATGGACGTGGTCGGGTGCAGTTTGCATCCTGTACAGCCCAAAACCCGTGGTTACATACTATTGCTGAGCAAAAAGTTGCCCGCTACTGCAAACTAAATAAACACACAAGCGACCCCGAGTTCTGTCCGTGCTAATACCAAATAAAAGTAAATGCAAGCAAAAAACATGTTTTCTTTTGATCTGTTTTCTGATTCAGCCAACTGCATCGTATTACATCTTAGCAAACAGGCCCTAAGACTAGTAGAAAGATGTATTTTTCATTTGGTTAGCAAATGGGAAAACCAAAACGACGGTTTCTAACTCGCAAATCACCCGGAGTTGGTACCACGCCCAAAATGGACGTGGTCGGGTGCAGTTTGCATCCTGTACAGCCCAAAACCCGTGGTTACATACTATTGCTGAGCAAAAAGTTGCCCGCTACTGCAAACTAAATAAACACACAAGCGACCCCGAGTTCTGTCCGTGCTAATACCAAATAAAAGTAAATGCAAGCAAAAAACATGTTTCCTTTTGATCTGTTTTCTGATTCAGCCAACTGCATCGTATTACATCTTAGCAAACAGGCCCTAAGACTAGTAGAAAGATGTATTTTTCATTTGGTTAGCAAATGGGAAAACCAAAACGACGGTTTCTAACTCGCAAATCACCCGGAGTTGGTACCACGCCCAAAATGGACGTGGTCGGGTGCAGTTTGCATCCTGTACAGCCCAAAACCCGTGGTTACATACTATTGCTGAGCAAAAAGTTGCCCGCTACTGCAAACTAAATAAACACACAAGCGACCCCGAGTTCTGTCCGTGCTAATACCAAATAAAAGTAAATGCAAGCAAAAAACATGTTTCCTTTTGATCTGTTTTCTGATTCAGCCAACTGCATCGTATTACATCTTAGCAAACAGGCCCTAAGACTAGTAGAAAGATGTATTTTTCATTTGGTTAGCAAATGGGAAAACCAAAACGACGGTTTCTAACTCGCAAATCACCCGGAGTTGGTACCACGCCCAAAATGGACGTGGTCGGGTGCAGTTTGCATCCTGTACAGCCCAAAACCCGTGGTTACATACTATTGCTGAGCAAAAAGTTGCCCGCTACTGCAAACTAAATAAACACACAAGCGACCCCGAGTTCTGTCCGTGCTAATACCAAATAAAAGTAAATGCAAGCAAAAAACATGTTTCCTTTTGATCTGTTTTCTGATTCAGCCAACTGCATCGTATTACATCTTAGCAAACAGGCCCTAAGACTAGTAGAAAGATGTATTTTTCATTTGGTTAGCAAATGGGAAAACCAAAACGACGGTTTCTAACTCGCAAATCACCCGGAGTTGGTACCACGCCCAAAATGGACGTGGTCGGGTGCAGTTTGCATCCTGTACAGCCCAAAACCCGTGGTTACATACTATTGCTGAGCAAAAAGTTGCCCGCTACTGCAAACTAAATAAACACACAAGCGACCCCGAGTTCTGTCCGTGCTAATACCAAATAAAAGTAAATGCAAGCAAAAAACATGTTTCCTTTTGATCTGTTTTCTGATTCAGCCAACTGCATCGTATTACATCTTAGCAAACAGGCCCTAAGACTAGTAGAAAGATGTATTTTTCATTTGGTTAGCAAATGGGAAAACCAAAACGACGGTTTCTAACTCGCAAATCACCCGGAGTTGGTACCACGCCCAAAATGGACGTGGTCGGGTGCAGTTTGCATCCTGTACAGCCCAAAACCCGTGGTTACATACTATTGCTGAGCAAAAAGTTGCCCGCTACTGCAAACTAAATAAACACACAAGCGACCCCGAGTTCTGTCCGTGCTAATACCAAATAAAAGTAAATGCAAGCAAAAAACATGTTTCCTTTTGATCTGTTTTCTGATTCAGCCAACTGCATCGTATTACATCTTAGCAAACAGGCCCTAAGACTAGTAGAAAGATGTATTTTTCATTTGGTTAGCAAATGGGAAAACCAAAACGACGGTTTCTAACTCGCAAATCACCCGGAGTTGGTACCACGCCCAAAATGGACGTGGTCGGGTGCAGTTTGCATCCTGTACAGCCCAAAACCCGTGGTTACATACTATTGTTGAGCAAAAAGTTGCCCGCTACTGCAAACTAAATAAACACACAAGCGACCCCGAGTTCTGTCCGTGCTAATACCAAATAAAAGTAAATGCAAGCAAAAAACATGTTTCCTTTTGATCTGTTTTCTGATTCAGCCAACTGCATCGTATTACATCTTAGCAAACAGGCCCTAAGACTAGTAGAAAGATGTATTTTTCATTTGGTTAGCAAATGGGAAAACCAAAACGACGGTTTCTAACTCGCAAATCACCCGGAGTTGGTACCACGCCCAAAATGGACGTGGTCGGGTGCAGTTTGCATCCTGTACAGCCCAAAACCCGTGGTTACATACTATTGCTGAGCAAAAAGTTGCCCGCTACTGCAAACTAAATAAACACACAAGCGACCCCGAGTTCTGTCCGTGCTAATACCAAATAAAAGTAAATGCAAGCAAAAAACATGTTTCCTTTTGATCTGTTTTCTGATTCAGCCAACTGCATCGTATTACATCTTAGCAAACAGGCCCTAAGACTAGTAGAAAGATGTATTTTTCATTTGGTTAGCAAATGGGAAAACCAAAACGACGGTTTCTAACTCGCAAATCACCCGGAGTTGGTACCACGCCCAAAATGGACGTGGTCGGGTGCAGTTTGCATCCTGTACAGCCCAAAACCCGTGGTTACATACTATTGCTGAGCAAAAAGTTGCCCGCTACTGCAAACTAAATAAACACACAAGCGACCCCGAGTTCTGTCCGTGCTAATACCAAATAAAAGTAAATGCAAGCAAAAAACATGTTTCCTTTTGATCTGTTTTCTGATTCAGCCAACTGCATCGTATTACATCTTAGCAAACAGGCCCTAAGACTAGTAGAAAGATAGGAGTGAATGTAAAAGTTAGTGGTGCGAGACACGGTGTCATCCAGGCACCACGGAAGCGCAACAAGGTCATTTTGCGGACGAGCAACGTTGGTGAATGAATTGAGTAGGTATTCCCCTGCAAGGAAAAAACAAACAAGAAGCCAAGTCAGCCAACACATAATTTGACTTCATGCGCAAAAAAAACACAAACAAATCATGGCACACATCTCAAAATTCTTAATTCCACTTGTTGATTTTAGGAAAATATCAAATATCTAACATGCTACATAAAGCAATAGGTGGATTCGACACCGGACAAAGTGACAACTATAACTCTGAAGGAGTACTAACACCATACTGATACTAAACCCAGAATCCTACTAAAGGCCCGTCTGGTTGGGCCGCAAACCAACTCACGTAGTTGCAAAACACTGATCTTTCCATTTTCATTCGTTTGGTTGGGCTGCAAGTCAAGTAGAGGTGTGAAAACGAACCCAATGGCACGTTTGATTTATACAAAAAATTGGGAAAAGAAACCGCACAGAAAAAGGGTGTGGTTTCATTTACTATCCACGTCCTTGTCTCCGTGAACCTGCTTCCTATCTGATTAATTATTATTTTTATCACAGCCAATGCTTGTACACGTAACTTTATGCATAATCTACATCCAACCAAATGAAAACTAACAGAAAAATAGATCTGAAAATGCTTCCAACCAAACTGGTGACATCGAGTTCTATTTCCTATTACATGTTTCCTATTTTTAAATTTAACAAGTACATTGCAAGTGCAACCACACAGAATCAAATTAGCCCTAATAGGCGGACAAATGACAATAGTGAAGTAAACTAACATCCAAACAAAAAAAAGGTACGCAGGGGTGTTTGAATTCCACCCAGTCATAATTAATCATGCTCTCCTATATCCACACAGCAGTCAGGTTATCGATCAGAGTTCTAGGAAAGTCCAGCTCATCAAGCATGGCTCGCAAGGTTGTCGTCCTCCACTCTCCAGAAAGGAATGGACGCTGATAGGAGGTGGCATTAACCCGTAAAGATGCCAAGGATTGGAATAAATGAGTACAAACAGAAGAAACATATGTAGTGCACGTGGAAGGGAATCAAGGAAGGGATATGGATCGATTAGGAGAGGAGGAGAGGAGCCGAGACAACTGGGCAGTACAACCGATTAGGGTGGTGATGATTCTGGTAGGATTTATTAGTAGCGCCGTAGTTGTAACAGGGAGGGTACTGGGAAGTGTTTCTCGCGGGAAGGACAAGAGCTAGGTGAGACGAGAAGGATGGCATTGGCGGCGGTGAACTATCTATATTGCTAAGTGGTATATCAAAAGTTAAAATTGACTTCCTGTCGTTCCGGAAGGGTCCATCCCATTCGCCTGCAGCTGCACGAACCGGGACATGGTCACCGTACCGGACCAACGCCTACTCCGGGATTGCCTGGGACGAGTGTCCCTGGTCAAGGTCGACGTATAAAGCACTATCGCGGAAGTGGGTGTGTGGGGAGGTGACAACAAAAAGAAATGGGTTATCTAAAACGGGTCTGGTCGGTCATGTATTCATGTTGACTAAAAACGATTTGGGTCGGACCCAACGCGTTGCCGTACCTACTTTCGTGCAAGAATGCATTGTATGTGCTTTTAGTACAAATTTTTTTCTTTATGTCATTTTGTCGATTCAGGATGAGGAGCAATTGCAAAATAATTTTGTTGTGTACGTAGTCAGAATTGATATTGGTAGAACAACAGACACGCATATTATACTGATGATATTTTTTATATATATGTTATATATATAAATAATACAAAATAAATCAAAATAGAACACTTTGAAGAAAAAAATCTTAATATAGAACCAATGCGAATATTTTAGAGAGAAATCGCCACTTGGATTGGCGTTTTCAAGTCAGCATAGCGAAAACGTTGTTCAAATTGAAGCATTCAACCAAAAATAAAAAAAATAAAAAAATTAAAAATAAGGCAAAAAGGCCAAGTTAATTGGCACTTAATGTAGGAGCACAAGATATGTGATTAAGTCATTATTAAATGACAATGTTTTGGTAAGCAGCACAGCAACACGTGTATTAGGCACAATCCAAAAGGGGCTAGGTAACGAGCAGTCGCATGACATGACCAGTTGAGCATATGCATCTTGATTTCTATAACCATTCCTCTCATCGTCAACCAACACAAAGCAACATCATCAATCGGTTAATTTATTAATCGATTCAATCAGATACCGGGGACCATGGAGTTCCCCTCTTATTAGGTTTCCCTCTTTTGCTTTCCCCCAGAGAACAAGGTAAAGGCTGGCGACGATAAGCGCAGAGCCTTCCACGGTACCGGCGTAAAATTTCTCGTCGAGCACGGCCCCACGGCGACGAGTATCAGCAACAAGGGGCTGAATATTGAGGCATACAGACAACTCTTGGCCAGAATGCAGCACGAAATTTGCTGATAACCGCTTTCTGATGCATGTTTCTTTTCTACAGGGCGGTCTTGGCTCCGGTTTCGCATTTGCTGCCATCTCATGATGCATTCAAGGCAAGGGTGCACTATACATATCCATATTTAGCCACGTCTTACTCATCATCATTGCGGTGTTAGGGTGGTTCGTGCTCGACCAAAAGTTTTTCTCGGTCAGTTTCGGTTTACCTTTTTATACTTCTCCCGATCCTATATAAGTCACTCGCGATGTCGTTCTGGCAGATCACCTACCAACAGAAAAACTTTTCCAAGTTTTGGCACCGATATTCAGATGTCCAAGCCTGAATTGTTGCTAGATATATACAAGATAGTTTGCTAGCCCAGAAACTCCTATGCAACCAGGTGCATTGATAGAGACAGGTGAATAACTGCGATGGGTTGTATATGTGGTTGCTAAGTATTAGAGGAACGACAAAGATGGTCAGGTTGATATGTTTGAGTTGAGTTCTACAAACTAGCAACACAAAGGATAGAGAAGATTTTTTGTCGAGTGGCCACTTACAATAGTTTCATCATCCAATTTACCTTCAACTAATTTTTTCCACAGCAAGAAAAAAGCAGAATGCGAAGAATTCTGTAACATTATAAAAAGACCCAGACCAAGAATGTCTGATCCTAATTAAAAATTATCCTCACAACCAGGCTTGTTTTCCTACAATAGGAATATGACTTCCTTGGGATTGCTTATGTTAAAGTTGGCGACATATCCTTATTTCTTGCAATCAACTTCATTCTTGTTTATTTTCTAAAACCAAGGTATGCCCATATATTAGAAAAAACTAAAATGGACCTAATGCATATCAGAATAATATGTATTACAAAGAAACAGAAGGAAGACAGGCAACAAGTTATGACGTCAGTCCTTTTTGGATGGAAATTCCAATCTTCCGAAAACCACATCCATAAACATATGATTCATAACATTACTTTGCATAATTTTTTTAGACCCTGTTGAGAAGTTCCACCACCTTAGGTGCTAAGAATCTGATAGTATCAAATCTGAGAGGGATAAAACCATGTTGTTGCCAATACATGCTTTCTCAAGCATGATCACTTTACCTGAGGCAGCTTTCTTGGAAGCAAGTCTCGTAGTAAAATCACCATCTTTCATGCCCATCAATGGAGAAACTCCATTTAAATAAACACATGTGAGTTTCCTCCTATCCACAAAAAAAATAAAACATTTGTTGGGCTAAGTTTTGATTTCCCTTCTTGTGGATTCGTCAAAAAATTTACAGATGCTTCTTTCTTAGAAGCAACTCCAACGTGTCTAAGTACATCATAAAGAACATATGTGACAATATCATGTCTTAGAGTTGCTCATTGCCATGCTATTACTTTTTTGACACCTTTTTTATGATATCTTTATTTTATCCTTGGTTTCCTAACCACTAGATAAGCTTTATAAACCAATGAATATCTCCAGCCACAAGACTATAACAAGTTACAAACCCATCTTCTCCCCCGATCGCACAAAATAGGACTTTTTAGTGGCGTAGGTTTGTAATGGTGGTGGGAGATTCTCCTAGAGATGGTAAATAGTGAGGATATGGGACACGCCCACAAGTCCATAACAATACCCTTTAACCATTAGTAGGTAGAATGAGTGAGCTCAGAGAGACTGAGCACGAAACTACCCTCGTGGTATGGGTTAGAGGAACCTCATTTGGACTATATAAATGATCACTAGTACAATATTGGTCAGATTAAACGACAACAACCCTCCGATCAGTAGCAGAACGAACATGAGAGATGTTGTATTTAGATGTAATCGTCTGATATGCCCCATCCCTCATAACCCCATTAATCATGTGAGCAACATGGATAGGTCATTGCTTAATCAACTGCTCTTTCCATTTAATTTGGGCTATTAAAATATCAGTAAATATCAACTCTAAAGTAACAACTACTGTCGAATTTGGGTCAATACAAAAAAATTAATTCTTTTTGAAGGAGACTACTTCGTCACAAAGCAGTCAATCTGTTCTCAACCATTAATAACTTTTATATATCACAATCCTGGTACTGCTACAAAGTTATCATAGCTTAAGTTGTACATTCTGACACTAGAACTATCTAAACTAACACAGAAAGCATATATAAGAATAATGACCAAAACTAGAACAAAAAAAATATAGAAAAATAACAATGCTTATATAATTTTAGTGTTTATATATGTGGGGTTGCCTCTTATTGTGTTTGTGTTTTATCTTTATTTTGTTTGTGTGGGGAGAACATAATATAATACGCAATAACAACAATGAGAAATATGTGTTGTGCTTTACCACGCTATTCTCGACTTCTACCTCCCCTCTCCATAATTCATCCCATGGACAATGCAAGGAGTCTAAGTGAGAGAGGGAGTTGCCACCACCACATTCCTTTAGGAAAGATGGAGTGCCATATTTGACCGTGAAAACAAGCACACTAGTACCCTACAATAAAGTACATATGCAACCCACCACATGCTTCTTGGACCTGTGTGGAAGTAGTAAAAAGCCGAGAGGGTCCATTATCGATGCTATTGCATGTGTTCTATAATGGATGTTCTTTGTTGTTGTACTATAAGTAGTGCTTATCAGGGTCCCTAATTGAGATCTTTACATGTCATGGTTAGTGAGGAAGGATAGTCTAGTGTGGAAGTTGGACCCAACAAATCTCAAAAGCTACTAGACTTGATATGGGTTCTAGTGTGATGCAACATTAAGTAGTGACGAGTAGCATACTTATTTTGACTAGATGTTGATGTTATGTTGTTGAAAAACTTGTTGGGCAGTCGAGTTGAAAAGAAATAGTCAAATAGTCGACCCAATAGGGCGTCTATCCAGACACACATGATTAAGATAACTCGATCCTCTCCTAGTGAAGCCCATAAATGGGCCCTGTCTTGATGCCCTCTTGGGACAAGATGAGCAACTAGTAAACTGTCAGTCATACATGATTAAGATTTTCTAGGGTGGGAAGTCTGCCTAGCCAAGCACGGGCTTAGGTTCTTCATGTTATATTTTTCTCTATGATACCCACCACCCTCGACTCCCTAACACAAACATGCAACAACTGCCTGACATGAACGCTATACTCCCATGCACAAGAGCATAGAGTAATTTTGGTAGCTTTCTTCCCTCTAGGCTTCCACATATAACATGGATAGATGTAGAGGGAGTGGAATCATATCTGTGTTAATCAGACTCAGTATGGTGAGATGTAGAGGAGATTCCACATATACATTATGAGGCTTATGCCTCGACCACCTCGATGCGCCTCACACACTTTAAAGTCATGTTGTCGAGCCAGATGCCTCCCATTCTACCAACCTCCAAAATGGGATAGGTATCTCCCACCCTATACCACAATGACAGTAGTGGGACTTATTGTCGCTAAACTCATCATAAATGAGCGGTGACCACAAGTAACCAAAGAAAATATCCTACATGTTGGGTACTACCTACTCATTGCTAGTATTGAAAACACGGTCTGAATCTTGTATTTCAAGTCCCCAATGAAACTAACACTATAACTCACATCACTTTACACTCATGGAAATAACTAAGATAGAATCATCTCATGTCATATATTGAAACATTGTGAGGCATGGAAGTAGACTCAGAGACAACAAATTAAAGATGAAAAGAAAACTCCAAAGTTATTCATAACATATAGTTCTTAAAAGTACAAGTATGATACATGGAATATACTTGGAGATGTCGTAATAGTTCTTAAAATGAAAACTATGACACATGGTGTATACTTGGAGATGGTGTAACATGTATAACACAAGGATAATGCCAAAGAGGAGTAATATTTTATTTAGTTTTCCCTACAAAATTGTATATTATCTATGTCACGAGGGTACACACATATAAATCACAGAAGTTGTCTATAGAAACTATTGTTGTGTTGGGTCTCCAAACGTGCTACCGTTGGGGACTGATTCTGATAATGTTCAACATAATAATGCAACATATCTCTTGTTCATATTTTGTTAACTATTTCATAACTTTACTCATATTAAAGGGTAGCTTGCATTAAAAATTAGGGTACACAATGTGAACATCTATTTGTTTCTAAACATAATTAGCAAGAAAATTTGTAATTGTTTCTATTTTTCATTTTTATTTCGGGTAATGCCAGTTTGTTTGAGAAATTTGAAGCAATATCAACTCAGACTATCAGTTTGATTTAAATTGTCCTATTTGATTGTCACTAGTCAATAAAGGAACAAAGTAATTTCACTTCGACCTAGGCACATCTCACTACACACAAAAGATACACCAAATATTTAAACCATCCTAAGTACAACAAAAAAAGTGAAAACCATTAGACCATAGTTCGTATCAAAGGTGAAAGATATGCTACACTAATGAATAGTGGTGAGTAGCTTTCACAATAACATAGATGGAAGAGGAAGCAAAACATGTTGAGAATGAAAGAAATCAAGGTCATTTTGGTGCTAGCAAGTTGGTCATATGACTTCAATTTAGACCTAATCTAGGTCATTTTGATGCTATACAAGCCTATTTAGACCCAAACTAGGTCATTTTGGTGCTAGAAAAGGCTAATTGAGATCTGAATTAGGTCATATGAGGTCATTTGAGGGCTAATTTGTTGGTCTATTTTTTATTTGGTTAAAATCAGGTCAAATTGGGTTTAGTTTTGTCAAATGGGTCAAATTTGGTTTAGTTCAAAGCAAGTTAGGTCTATTTAAGGTTAAGTGTGATCAACACAAATATTGGGTTCGTTAAATTATTAGAAACCAATATTGAAGCTTGCATGCCTAGATGATTAGGAAGCTTAGTTCTAGTACCACCTCCTAGTCATGCATGCAAATACATAAGAAAATATTCTTTTCAAGTACACAAAAGATGATTTCTATTTTAATTAGATTTAAAAGTTTCCACTATGATCAAGTTAATCCACACAATCGTCGATTCCCACTCAACTTGTGTGTGGTAAGGTACTACAGTTTTGCATGTCAAGTTATAACAAATGAAACCCAAACCTTTTTGGTATTATTTCAAACCACGTCCACATGTTCCAAGGGAGTTCCTTCCCTCATATTAACACCCTCTTTGAATTTTTTAGAGAGTATGCCTCCATTCTACAAAGTACATAATATTAGATAGTTCTTTGTGCACATCCTACATGCTCCATGTGTCTTTGAATTATCTTATGTCCCACCCATTGCATCAAATAACCCTTTTATTACATCAACCATACTCCATTATGTCTAATTCTACCTTAGATATATTTCACTCCCAATCTACCACCACTCCCACTCATTTCAATCTAACAAGGGTTTTGTACCACTTGTTAGTCTGAAAGGATATAACTTACACATCTCATATAAAATGTATCAACCTCATCTTCACCAAATCGAGCATCTTGTGAACTGTCTCCTTATGGAAAAAAAGTATTAGGCACCTAAAGGTTGAGGTTAAGGGGCACATTGTGGCTATTGTTGTAATTATTTGATTTTCAACGTTGTATGAAAGGCACTATCAAGAGTGAAATATTTTCCATATGATGTATGTTTCTCTTAATTGAATGTTTTGACTTTGATTTTTATCATTCATGTTGTGGCTAAAATATCTTCTATAATGGTGAAAAATATGGAATGATGTACACAAACATATATAAATATGTTCATTAAATCAATTCATAGTTGAATATAAAATTTATATGTACCATTAAATACCATTCCACATGAAATAAAACATCAAATTGGAAAACTAACTGATACCAAAGATATAGTCTGAGTTTTTCTAGTTTCTCACATAGTTTCTTTAGCATCAAGTCCTCATGTGTGAGTCATGTTTCAACCAATGGCGTCAATGTTAGCATGAAAAATCGAACCTCAAAAATCCTATTGAAAACCAATCAGTATAATGAGACAAGAAAAATGTGAGTAGAATCAAATGAATAGGTCAAGGAGGATAAGGACACAAAGACTTAAGAAACATCTACGTTTCATGGCATGTGATGATTAAAGTTTCAATAAAACATATAGTACACAACATAAAATAACTAAGATCCAGATATAGACATGGAACTAGAATTTATCATGATTCTAAATGATAAACTCCATGAGAATTAAAGTATTAAATGAAAATATCGATTGAGCATTAGGGAACAATCACACAAGATTCATTTATTTAGATCAAATAATTACCTGACATTTTAGTAATGTATGTCAAAAAATTGAAGCAGACAATATAAAGTAATAAATAACTGAATAAATATTGAAGTTGAAACTGATCTCATTTAAAAAGTCAAATATTTAATTTAAGTTTGTCCAATTATAACATGTGACAAAATCATTTCACCTACTTATGGGAGAGAAAACAAGCCACATGAGGAATAATGAAGACAATAAGTTTTCAACTTGTGTTGGTGAGCTATACTAAGGAAGTTGTACACGAGTATGAAGCCCATTCCATAGTTAGTGGTTACTTGTTCTTTGATCAAGAATGACAATATTGTATAGTAGTCATGTCTCTCTTTGTGGATTTCAATCTCACGCATAAAATTTTCTGAAAATATTTTCATTCTATAATAAATTTGGTAGATGAACCAACGACATATGTCAAATGTCGTTATCAACTACTCTATACAAAACCAAAATTAGTGTAGTATTTGACTCTTTTTGGAATGTATAGTGAAATAATCAACCAATATGAGATTTATATCTTATGAAGAGATGATTCACTCATTAGGAAATTTACTATATAAATGTATATATATGTGTGTTTGTCTATATATGTAAAATATGTATATATATGTATATATATATATATATATATATATATATATATGAAGAAATACTTACCCCGAAAAGAATTCAGCATTGCAAATAGCTTTGTAATGTTTGATTGAGCTTATAAAAAATGCAAGACAATCATTTATACTCATACTTACTTGATTTCTAAGTATATAATACATTTTTAATAATAAAACATTGGATTTAGGAGTCCATATGAATCTAAAAGATCAAGAGAAAGCATAGTTCTAAGCATACATAATTTAACTAGCACACTAGTTATTCTTCTCATGGTTGGAATCTTGGTGCAAACTTATTATTGAGTCATATTTTAGCAAAACCATCAACTCTACATGATTCATTCCATTAAGACATTTTGTCAAACATTCTACATGCAACACAATGGACACCCTATATACCTAACAGTAAGTAGGATCTCAATAGTTCTTCAGTACTAGGATGTTCTTAGTTAGATTGCATTTAACAAGTAGTTTATTATGGACAAGAAGATCTGAGTTAAGAAAATATATGATCTAACAAACAAGAAATTAAAAATGTCAACAGTTGGTATAATTAAGATCCATTGCTAGAATGTTTGTCATGAGCAGATGGATTGATCGTCTGTCTCTAAAACCCAACTTGCTGTAATTGTGTTATTCGTGGGGAGCCTTTTGACCCCTTACACAAGGGTGATGGAGGACTATGTGAACAAGCTTTTTTCCACCCCTTAGATGTCCATTAGACAAGCGATAGGATTCAAAAAGGGGCTTGGGTGGTAGATCACCGAAAGGTGATGGTATTGAGGGAAAGCCAATGACAATGAGCAAGGGAGAGAAGAGGAGACCTAGATGAATTGTCCAATCTAACATTGTTGAAGTGAAAATATATCTTAGAGTCTGTGCTTTGCCCTTTCATGTTCCTTCATGAAGCCGCATTCCAAATTGTAGTGTCTAGTCGAGACTTCCTAGATGTTATCCAGTGACAAAAGAAGTATGCACTCTGTCTAGGTGGTCCCCTTTAGGCCATTGAGATTTTAGCAAAAATGCTCCTTTCCATCTAGTGCTCCACTTATGTGGTGAATGAAGGGGATGATATTGGGGCTTCAGGGACCTATACTCCATGGTTGAAGGAAAAATATAACTTGGAGTCCACTCTTCACCCTTTCTTGCACCTTCTTCAAGTTGCATTCCAGATTGCAATGTGTGGTAGACGCTCCCTCGATGTTATTCAGTGACAAAAGGGGTATGCACTCCATAAATGCGGTCCCCTTCAGGCCCCATTGAGATTTTAGCAAAAACCCTCCTTTACTCCAAGCGCTCTACCTATGCAGTCAATGAAGGGACAATATCCGAACTTTAGGGACTTATACACCATGGACACACCTGGACAAAATCTCATCGCCTTCCATGATGTTGGTTTTCTAAGACACACTAAAGTCATTAGGCAGATGTGTGGCTGAAACAATAGGAAGACATGGAGATATTTTAAAGGTTGGTCTTTTAACTTTTAGCATCGAAACTGGTGGGAAATAAATTTCTCAAGTGTAGGGAAATGAAGGTTGGTAGCAACATAGGATAAATGGATAAATGGAATAATGGATATTAATGAACCCACAACTTGAACAAGAACTATATTGGACTGCTCTCTTTGTTGATTTCATCTGGTGGTTTCACATATGTACAACCATTCATTGAGACTAATCCCCCTATCTAATAGTGGGTGTAGACCCACATAAACGATAATCAAACCCGTACTACATTTGGATCCGCATTATATATTGTATATGAGTATACGCTTATGTATGAAATGTCACTTTTAAAAGTACCAGTAGTTTATTGCGGATATATTTTTAGGCCCAAATGATAAAAAAATTGTGCCCAAAAGTGTAAGGATGAATGTGGTTCACAATTAATCATTTAATTAAATAGATTTCTAAATAAATATGTTGGTTACTAGAGTAATGAAAACTTGCTATTTTTAAGCAATCGTGTCCATTGTTCAGTTTCAAATGATTCTTTATTCTATTCCATACATTTGAAAATAAAATAAGTGTATGTTTTTTCTATAAACATCATGGGAAAAATGATCAATCTACAATTCAACTATCATATTGTTTCATTCAATATAGGAAATCAACAAGTTTAATTATTCAATCTTCCATCATGAGGCATTGGTAACCTTTCTAAGAAACATAGTCATCTATACGTGTTGTATTTTTTTCTTCTAAATTGTCAAGGAGATATAGAGAAAATTTCTTGGACTTAGCATTGTGGTTGAACAAGATATTTGTGGAACGACACACAAGTAAAATATGTGTAGTTATCACTGGCAATTATAGGGGGACATTTGGCATATAGTAAGTGCAACTTTTCTCCTGTAAGAGAAAATAACATGCAAGATCATTATATATCAAAGTAAGCACTTAATCAAAATTTTCTCAGCATTGTTCAAGATATCATTCTAAGAGTAGTGCCATAAAGTTTAGATTTCAAAAAAATGAAAAGAAACCAAAATAGAAAGCATTTTTTAAAATTATTATTCTTTGATTTGGGACAAATCATGACAAATTACGCAAAAATATGAAAACATAATGAACTTTCCCCAATATATCTATAGACCACGTCATATATAATTACCAAGTCTAGTGAGAAATTTTGTCTTAATTAAAATATATAAGATGCATTTTACCATTCATTTTAATTATAGATTTATGAATTGAGAAATTTAACTCTTCGATGTCATTTTTTTCTACGCCATGTGTTACAATAAATATTTTCATCAATATAGTTTAAATCTCTTGAACATATTATTAAATACTATGGTCAAATATATTTTGTGTATAAGCCTTCTCTTATACAATTTCCCAAAAGTAATACCTTCCTATGCATGAACCATGTAGTTCTATTTCACAACTTACAGAGCGCATGGTTGATAATATGTTATAGTTATTCTGAAATTTCAATTGAATATGAATAATATAAACTACCATAGTTTTTGTCATTTTGTTATATATTGTGTAGCAAAAGGAAAAAGTACAAACTATTAAGACAATCAAGATGGTTGTTTTCAATTAGTTATTGTATCCCACGTATCATACTACATGAATAAGAGACAAAATACAACAACGATTAAATTTAGCATATATTCTATCTGTGATCCTTTCAAGGTGAACTTTTAATGATTGAAAATATTTATGTTGATATTTTGAGCTTTGTAAAAGATCCTTCACCAAAATGGTAGGCATAATTTTAATTTAGGTACAGAAGACCACTGTTTGAGATTCAAAGGATCACACCTTGGCATAAATTTTGTCATGAAGATGCATTTGATTGAAATGATATTACCTTATTTTTTGTGTGACTACTATGGCTACCTAAAGTCACACTTTTATAGGAACTGAAAATTGACCATCATAGTGATATTGTATATGAAAGCTATGGTTTTAGAAGAAAAGAAACTTGAAAGACAAAAAAGACATGAAAGCAACATTTGGCAACATGTTTGATGTTTCCTACTCTCTATCACTGAAAATGATCACCAAAAGATTTTTGTTTGCTGAAAAAAATGACAACAATAGATATTATTCAATGTTGAAAACAATACAAACTAAGAGATGGGGGATGTTGTTTTGGTAGCAGTGGTTACTAGTTTATGCAAGCTGCTAGACCCTATCTGGCCACTGCCTAACCAACCACTCTGCTTTACTAGACAAAGTTCAAGTGAAATGCAATCTTGGAAACTATTATTATAAATTAATATTAGTCTTAGGTCAAAAAATTTGAAAAGGCATTAAAGGAAGTTCAAGAGTCAATAAGGAATATGCTTATCTCCAAACCAAGTAGATAATTTTATATTAGCTAGTCATGACTTATTGCTATTTCACAATTGCATTACTTACATATAAAATTTTGCTAATGAGACATCACTGTAAGAATAAATGCCATCTTTATTCATAATATAAATAAGATATGTAGACAAGAGTGGAAGTAATAAATTAAGCATAAATGTGTGTATATATATGTATGAATATGTATGTTAATATATATATTATATGTAGATTCACACAGACATGTTGACATGATTATATATATATATATATATATATATATATATATATATATATATATATATGTATATATATATATATATATATATATATTCACATGTGTATATATGTATACATACATAACTATATATAAATACATATAATCATACATATATATATTCATACATACATACACCTACCTACCTATATATGCATATATAATCATATATATATATATATATATATATATATATATATATATATATATATATATATATATTCACATGTGTATATATGTATACATACATAACTATATAGAAATACATATAATCATACATATATATATTCATACATACATACACCTACCTACCTATATATGCATATATAATCATATATATATATATATATATATATATATATATATATATATCTTGGTGTAACTAAAGTTAGCCCATTATATCATGGTGTAATCAACATTTTATTGAGCTAATTGTTAGAACAAGTTCTACATTAGCATATGCCTTTTAGGAGGGAATTAACTATAATTAACCCACTTTATCCATCTAGATCACATCAAGGTTTCATAATCATTTTGTTGTGCTAACTGTCAAACTATATATTTTATCTTTATAAATGCAAAGATTAACATCTCATGTAACATGTTTCATTCATATGACCTTATTTCATTATTCATAATAAATTGCAACATTTATTAGTGATTTCATCACAAAATTAACCAACATTATCATATTATCATCATTATTCATGTATATGGTTAACCATTTATGCATTGATATCAATTATACCATATCTAGGTTTTACATCATGTCAAATCCACTATCATATCTCCAAATTAGATCACATCCTTACATATATTAAATCATAGTCGTGTTAAACAAACTTATGTTAGTGGCTAGTTAAACATATATCAAAACTTCATCTAGTCCAACTGAGGTTCTCTGGACCTATGCAATGAGGATAGTTACATGCTCAGTCTCTCTGAGCTAACTCAACTCTATGAGTATCTCAAATGCATATACTTCATCTTCCCTCTCTTAGTCCAGGGTTCTGAGATTACCTCATCGGAACTAGTGATCACTTCAGAAGCTCTGATACTACCTGTGACGTCCCCATATTTTATCAAACTTAATCTAATGTGTGTCGTCCAAATTGAAACCATGACCTTAGCGAGAAACCCAATTTAAACATCACACACTAGGCTAAGAAAGAGAAAATCAAGGGAGTCATAAGGAAACAATCAGTAGCATATGCCTTGTGACATTCATGAATTTAAGCTAAAATCCAGTCTTTCACATCATATAAATCTTAAAAGAAATTTTATCCTCGAAATTAAGTCGTACTTATACTCCAGGAGAAAAACCAAATGGTCTCAATCACAAGTTTAGATCCACTTTAAGTGTAATATATCCCCCAAAAACAACTCCAAGACTATATAAAAACCACTACTAGGAGGTTTCAAGCATCTTGGGTGAATCCCTTAACATATAATTTGAACAAGGATTTAGAAACATTGGTTATGTCATTCCATCTTTTGCATTAGGATTCTCATATTCTTTTTTACCCAAGTGTTAGGGTTCCCACATCATATTACCATATTCTAAAGGAGTTAACTAAAGTTAGCCCATTATATGATGGTGTCATCAACATTTTATTGAGCTAATTGTTAGAACAAGTTCTACATTAACATATGCCTTTTAGGAGGGAATTAACTATAATTAACCCACTTTATCCATCTAGATCACATCAAGGTTTCATAATCATTTTGTTGTGCTAACTGTCAAACTATATAGTTCATCTTTATAAAGTGCAAAGATTAACATCTCATGTAACATGTTTCATTCAAATGACCTTATTTCATTGTTCATAATAAATTGCAACATTAATTAGTGATTTCATCACAATATTAACCAACATTATCATATTATCATCATTATTCATGTATATGGTTAACCATTTATGCATTGATATCAATTAAAACATTTCAAGTTTTACATCATGCCGTATCCACTATCATATCTTAAGATCAGATCACATCCTTACATATATTATATCACAATTGTCTTAAACAAACTTATGTTAGTGGCTTGTTAAACATATATCAAAACTTCATTTAGTCCAACTAAGGTTCTCTTGACCTATGTATTGAGGGTAGTTACATGCTTAGGTTCTTGGAGCTAACTCAACTCTATGAGTATCTCATATGCATATACTTTATCTTCCCTCTCTCAGTCCAGGGTTCTTGGATTACCTCATCAACACTAGTGATCACTTCACAAGCTCTAGCCACAGAAGAACAAACTAAAACAAAATAAGATATGCCATACTCTCCATGGGTTCTATACCTATAAATCATGCTTACCCAAGACTCTTTCTATATACACCTTTAGAGTCCTCCATGGAAAACCACCAACTCGAGCATGAGGCTTCTCAACAGACGAGCATGATTTACCTCCTCCAGGGTCTTGGGACTCTCTCTCCCTCACCTAAATGGTAGGTACTTAGATTTTCTTATTCACATATGCATACATAACCAACCTCTCTCTAACTCTAGGGTTTGGTACTCCCAAGTACATCTAGGTTTCAAAAATACTATAGGAATCATGCATAAAACGACTCAACTCAATCACTCAGGAGTACTCTAGTTTAGGACATATCATAACACATATTTCTCATAATTCTTATATCTTGGATTATAGGTTCTTTGAACTTCTCCCTATGGGTCCCACTCTCTCTGGAGTCAAAAATATAACCGGTCCCAAAACTGGAGATCCTCCTTTGTAAAAGAGGTTGAGGCTCATGCTGACTCACAAGGCTTGGCATAACTTAACACATTGTATCTTATCTTACAAAAACATGCATACATTATCAAATCCTATCTCAAGTCCTCAAACTAAGCGTTATTCCTTAACGACAATATTGATCATCATAAACCATCTTATATACTCTATATAAGACTTACATCATCATCAAATCTTATTTCATCTAATCTATGTATCACATATTCTAACAAGGCTCTACACATCTAATCTATAACTACTCTCTCTTCTAGACTGTTGACATTCACTTTCACTTAGGTTGAATGACCACCTCCTACTCGTATATGTGTAGGGACACATTTTTGTAATAAATATATATAATAAACTATTATATAATTTTTCTCTGATAAAACATGCATCAGAGAAAACTATCAAGGTTCGATCTGATTCAAATCAAAAATTGAATCCAGATAATGAGTGCCCCACACAAAGTAGAGAGTACAATGTCATGGAAACTGTTGAAAAGGGTGAGGACTTGGTGTAGGCTGGTGTAGCTACCCAAAACATAGATGTGTCATATGTCAAAGGTTTCTCTTCCTGTGATGTACGTCATTTCAAAATAATGCAACATCCCATACCGTTGTACTATAAGGAAAGAAGGACATCTAAGGACTTCCTATACAACAAGAACTAGTCTAGACCTAGTTCTCGGACATCTAGGTGCTAACCAAGAGGATAGGTAAGATCTAGTCTCTAAGAGATGACTAATCTAACCCTAAGGATTATTAAGTTCAAGGTTCTTTGGTTTTGAGTTGCATAATGAGAAAATGTTAGGCTTTTCTATAGCTCTTGCTCTGATACCACCTGTAACATCCCTGGATTTAACCTAAAATCCAGTCTTTCACACCATAGATGTCAAATATTTCCCAAATCCTTAACGAATATGTTGGTTGTTCCTTCAGGATAATCATATCCATGTGTATCACTAAGGAAATATATATTTAGGTGTATTTGATTCTCAATTGGATCTTGATTTCATGCTTGTACAAATCAAGTTGTTCAAAGTAGTGAGTATTTTAGTGGAAATTTCCTATCCAGTTGGGTTAAAGCTCTAGGTGTCTGAGACACCCTATGGGATCTATTCTCAACACCTGGTGTAATCCATTTATCACAAGAATGTATCAACGCTATAAAGTGTCCTTAACATTTAATTATTAATATTTTTGGTCATTTTTTATTTAAGTACTTGGGTTTTGATGCTCCAAACCTTAGGATTGGACTTCTCAGTTTCCAAAAGAGAATGCCATTCTTGGTTCCTTGAACACTAATTATTCATATGCACCAATGTTCATGTATTTCTTTCTTATTGAGCTTAATCATGTCATGTAGTAAGTATTCAAGCAACAACTCATCACCCAGTTGGGTTAAGGTACCAAGTATCAGAGACACCCCCATATGCTCTATCCTCAACTCTTTATCAAAGCCAATGATCTTCTCGAACAATATCCCATGAGATGAGAAGATGGGCAACAACCTACTTGATTCACTCAACCTAGAGTCATGCTTCTCCATGTGTCCTCTAGTCTTTTATGGCCCCAACTTCCTCTATTAGAACAAGCGTATGAAGTTGTGATGGAGTGGACTTTTCGAATCCTTAAATGTCCAATGACATAACTTAATTTAGGCATGTTGAATTATTTTGAAGAGTTCAAGTGTTTTAGAAATATGGATGTCAATTGGTGTTGATATCATGACTATGATTCTTAGGTTCATATCTCATTTGAAGTATTACTGAATTGAATTATAAAATAAGTGAGTCTTGGTACTAAAGTTGGGTGGATAATGCTAAAGCTATGGTGAAATATTCATTATATTTAGATATTCCTAGGAGATGATATTGTATTTTAAATTGGTAAAACAATGCATGTGTAGTTTACTTTAGTACTATGCCTATTAATAATTGTAGACCAAGCTATTGTTTCAGAGATGTCACACTACCCTTGACAATAGGTAAAAGGACAAGCATCCTTTCTGATACAACATGTGACTTCCCCGTATTTTCTAAAACTTAATCTAATGTGTGACATCCAAATTGAAACCCTCACCTCAATGAGAACCCCAATTTAAACACCCCACACTAGGCTAAGAAAGAGAAAATCAAGGGAGTCAGAAGAAAACAACAATATCACATGCACATGAACAATAACAAAGCCATACAACACATGTTCACCATTCAACATATAATCACATAATGAATTGTGACAACATTTGATATTACATGTCGAAAAACAAATTTTTACATGTACGTATACTACCACTAAACAATAGGATCTTAATACAATAGGTCTACATATACATTAGCATGCCACACAACTCACAACTATAATGCTATTCAAGATCATACATCCACCACCTAAACAAAAGGTTGCATGTAGTACACGTCAACACGATATTCAAGAATATTGTACAGAGTACGCCTACGTGTCTTTTATTTACCTCTCAACATATTTTGGCAATAAGATAAAACTAGTACTTGGTAGTTATAAAAAAATATAAGAAAAAACATATACTAGCACAAAGATATTCATTAGCAAAAGAGAACACATATTTTAAGCTCATTTTCCATTAAATGCTCATGCATCTTCCTACCAATGGGATAGATGCATTCATGACTAAGGATATGCTTACCAAAGAGATAAATCATTGTACATGTGATCTAATTACCAAAGAGATAGATCACTCACTAGCACTATGCTTACCAACAAGATATAGTGCTTTCATATAATGGAATAGATATATTATGTTTCATGTGTTCATTGCAATAAGTATGGAAAATCAACCAACATATCATACAAGAAAAACCATTTCATCCAATATCATATGCCAAATATTTTACTACACATACAACACAAGCATATTCTATAATAATCCAAGTAAGAGGTAATAGCATACCTTGATCAAGAGATAATCTAAATAACATAATCCTGGTGTCATCTATATCTTGGTCAATCCCTGATTAAGACAAGATCACTAATCACTATCAAGTTGTGATCATCTTAACCCTAATTATGTCCATTTTAGGGTTTGGATTTACTCATTGGATATACTCATTTTTACTTGTATTCTTGTCTTGTAATTATCTTACTGAAATAATGTTCTAGGTTATGGTTCATTATCTGAACATTAGGTTCCATATCCCTTTTTGTGCACATATTAACCCTAGTTTATATACATAATTCAAATTAGGGTTACAACCCTTGTATTAAGGGTCATCTTCATATAATATGCATTTTGTGTATGTAACTGATTTGAAACTTAGACATTAAGTTCCAATTGCAGATATGAGGGTTTTCCATTAATTCCATCATTTATTGAGCACATATGCATTAATTACATTTTATTTAGAGTTATCATCCCTAAATATCTATATGGAGCAAATCATAAGATTTCATACATCAACATCATAATTACTACCATCATATGGATTATACATCACATTTAGGAGTTATTGATGCATTTTTATAATTTAGGTCACTATTTATTATTTATTAGGCATGAAAAGACCATTTTACATCATACATGATAACCCTAATATTTAAGCATTGAATCACTAATATTATGGTTCTATATGATTCTACTCAATTTTCAAATAAAAACGACACCTTGATTGTATTTTTTTGATAATTGAGGTATTTTATATGATTTTTTGAAGATTTGTCTAATTTTTGGAGTTATCCCTTTACTCGTCAATCACAGGATGACAAGTGTCAACACTTTTCTTCTCCTCCATACAAAGCCAGTCTGATTTTTGGCTCTAGACCTAAATTTAGAGTTCCCTTCTATTTTGAGTGGAATGGGATTGGGTCGGTTCAGGGTTTGGACCGATCCCTCTTATCTCTTACTCACGTCTGATCTCACTCCAACCCTACTTAAGTTCTCTCGGTCACGACGCTCGACGTTGTGGGCAACTCTCTGGTGGCAACTGCTACTACATCAAATGGATAAGGTGGAAGGATCCTGCTTATATCACCATTATATGCTATGGCCTCAAAGAGGTGCCCTCTAGAGACGCTCAAGATGGTTGAAAACTCCAACTCAATTGCTGGATCTCATCCTCTTCCCTCAAGAAAATGATCCTACAACGCGGGCACCACCGCAGGCTGTGTCTGTTCTGGCAAGTAGTCAGCCACTGCTCCAACTCTTTGGCTCTCCTACTTGATGCTTGACGCTGACGTGCACTACTACATGGCACACACCTTCGTTGGGTCTGCATTTGATGCTAGTCATGTCTGGCCCCCTCTCGACTCTCATGTGATCCCCAAACTGCCCATCCTGCATGATCTAGCGCTCCGCATTCTCAGATGCCATCGTTGTGGGGATGGGAAATACCAATGAGGTGTATCAGCTGATGTGCATCACCGGTCTTGGGGCTTGATGCCAGTACCGCTGGTGGCTGGACCTCCAACAAGCAATAATGAAACATGGCTTGTCATAGACTGGTCTAAATGCCATCCTCACCTCCGAGTCGGGGTCTAGGAACTAAAGAAACAAGGATAGGACCGGGGCTTCTCTATCAAGTGTCATTGTGGCTACTATGCTCTGTGAGCAACGATGACTCTTCCTCATTTGCCTGTCTCAGTGCTTGCATCTATGCACTCACCGTCAATGGCTCTTCTCTACTCTCTACCCAAACCTACACTATAAGCGGTCACCACTCAGTATAGGTATTGCAATATCAATTGCCGATTTGGTTTCTTCCATGTAGCCATGTCCATTATGTGGCCTTGGTCAAAACTGGGCATCGCTGTACACCCACGACGTTGGGCCTAACTGTAACTTGGAGACAACTTTTGGCCATCGGATCACCACATCCAAGGGTTGCGACTAGAAGATTTGTGGCATCATAAAAGATGCTTATCCTTTTACCTATTGTTAAGGGTAGTGTGACATCTCCAAAACAACAGGTTGGACAACAATCATTAATATGCATAGTTCTAAAGTCACCAATACATGCAATATTTCACCCATTTCAAATCATGACTAGTCATTGACCCGTGCATAGAACGGGCGCCTTAGTAGACTACAATAAAATTTTTATATATTTAACTTATAAAAATTAAAAGATATATGTAAAATACATATATAAATAGGACTTCTCATATACACATGGACCAATGCATAATTTCAAAAAATAATGGATAAAATTACATTAAACTCCCTCCACGGGCTTTCCTATATAGTATAGATGTGTCTCCTAATATAAATATAATTTAAAAATTATTGAAAAAATGTGATATACACACACAAGGACCAATACACAATTTTAAAACATAATGAAGAAAATTGCATCCAGCCCCCTCCATGGGATTTCCTATACAGATAGATGTGTCTCCCAATATAATACATATTTTAAAAAATTAAAGCCAAAAGTTTGATGTACACATACATGGACCAATACATAATTTCAAAAAATAATGTAGAAATTTGCAGCCAGCCCCTCCATGCGCTTTCCTATATAGTATAGATATCTCCTCCTAGGAATATCTAAATATAATGAATCTTTGACCATAAATTTAGCATCATCCACCCAACTTTAGTACCAAGACTCACTAATTTGATCATTCAATTAAATACTTCAAAAGAGCATGAACAATAGCAAAGCCTGACATTTGCTAACTATGCAACTCAAAACTAAAGAACCTTGTACTTAAAACAAATCTTTAGGGTTAGATTAGTTGTCTTTCAGAGACTAGATCTGACCTAGCCTCTAGGTAAGCACCTAAACGTCAGAGAACTAAGTCTAGACTGGTGCTTGTTGTATATAAGGTCCTTGGATTTTGTTCTTTCCTTATAGTACATTTGTATGGGACGTTGCATTATTTGTAAATGATGTACATCAAGGGAAGAGAAATCCTAGGCATATAACACTCATTGTCTAGGGTAGCTACACTAGTCTACACCACATTGTCACCCTTTTCACTAGCTTTCATGACACTGTACTCTCTACTATGTGTGGGACACTCATTTTCGGATTTGGTTTTTGATTCCAATTAGATCGAACCTTGACAGTTTTCTATGACACATGTTTTAACAAAGAAAAATTATATAATATTTTATTATATACAAGTATTACAAAAATGTGTCCCCACACATGTACAAGTAGGATATGGTCATGCAACCTAATTGAAAGTGAATGACATCAGTCTAACTAAGAGAGTAGTTCTAGATTAGATGTCTAGAGCCTTGTTGGAATCTATGATAGATGGAATAGCTCAATTAAGATTTGATGATATGATGTAAGTCTTATATAGATGAAATAAGAGAGTTTGTGATGATAAATGTTGTCTTTAAGGATTAAGGTTCAGTTTGGATGATATGAGATAAGTTTTGATGATGCAAGTATGTGTATTTTTCTAAGATAAGATAAGATAAGTTAGGATGTGAATCATCATGTGAATCAAGCTCTTTTACAAAGGACGACCTCTAGAGTTGGGACCGGTTATAGGGTTAACTCTAGAGAGAGTGGGACCCATAGGGAGAAGGTTAGAGAATCTGATCTCCAAGATATGATAATTATGAGAAATATGTGTTATTATGTGTCCGAAACTAGAATACTCCCGAGTGATTGATATTAGTTGCTTTATGCATGATTCCTATAGTATTCTTGAATCCTTGGTGTCTTTGGGAGAACCAAACCCCAAATATAGAGAGGATGGTCATATATGCACATGTGAATATGAATATCAGTACCTAGCATCTGGGTGAGGGAGAGAGAGTCCCAAGACCCTGGAGGAGGTAACTATGTTAGTTTTCGTAAATCCTCATGCTCAGGTTGGTGGTTCCCCATGTAGGACTCTAGTGGTGCATAAGAGAGAGAGAGTTGAGAAATACTTTTCTTTTGGGTAGAATACGTATGAAGAGAATGTCATATCATGTTTCTGTTTGTGCTTATGTAGCTAGAGCTTGTAAGGCTATCACAAGTTCCAATGATGTAATATGAGAACCCTAGGCCAGAGAAGAAAAATAAAGTAGATGCAATGAGATACTCATAGAGTTGAGTTAGCTCAAAGAGACTGACCATGTCATTACCCGCTGGAATGGGTTAGGAGAACCTCAATTGGACTATATAAATTGGATATATGTTTCACAAGCCACTCACATACGTTTGTGTAACACCACCATGATATAATATATGTAAGGATGTGATCTAATCTTGATATGTGATATAAGTAGACATGATGTGATGGAAACCTAGTGTTTGTTTCATAGAAATCAATGCATATATGGTTAACAATATACATGAATAATGAGGATAATGTGATATCATTGGTTAATCATGTAATGAAATCACCAGAAAATGTTACATTTTATTATGAGCAATGAAATAATATCATATGACTGAAACATGTTACATGAGGGGTTAATCATAGTGCCTTATAAATTAAAAAGGGGGAATAATAGCACAACATATTTTTTATGACACTCTAATGTGATCTAGATGGATAAAGTGGGTTAATCATAGTTAAGTCCCTCCTAAAAGGCATATGTCAATGTTGAACATGTCCTAACAATTTTGTACGATATTCTAATGATGTCACATTGATATGATCTGGAAGGATAAAGTGTGTTAACAAATATTAACTCCTTCATAAAATGTATAAGCCAATGTTGAAACCTAAATTCTTGGGTAAAAGGAATATGAGAATCCTAATGCAAAAGATGGGATAAGATAATCGGAGTTTCTAAACCCTTTTCCGATGTTATATGTTAAGGGATTCACCCTAGATGCTTTAGAAATACTCCTAGGAGTGGTACATATATGTTCCAAAGACCTTTCTTGTGGATGTCTTACACCTAGAGTGATGCCCTACATGTAGATCGTGAACTGTTTGGCTTTTCCTTATAATCATAGATTGACTTAATTTTGAGGAAAAAATTTCTTTTAAGATGTCTATGATGTGAAAAAGTGGTTTTGGGATTAATTTCAAGGACAAAATATCTTTTATGGTGTATAGGATGTGGTGGAGTGGACTTTTGGAATCCTTAAATGTCCAATGACATTAGTGAATTTTGGCATGTTGAATTATTTTGAAGAGTCCAAGTGTTTTTATAAATATGGATGTCAATTGGTGTTGATATCATGACTATGATTCATCAGTTCACACTCTTTTGAAGTATTTAATTGAATGATAAAATAAGTGAATCTTGGTACTAAAGTTGGGTGGATGATGCTAAAGCTATGGTCAAAGATCCATTATATTTAGATATTCCTAGGAGGATATGTCATGATTTGAAATTGGTGAAATAATGCATCGCGGTACACCCACGACATCGAGCCTAACTATAAATTGGAGACAACTTTTGATCATCAGATCACCACATCCAAGGGATGTCAAAATAAGATCTATGGCATCAGAAAGGAAGCTTATTCTCTTACCTATTGTCAAGGGTAGAGTGACATCTCCAAAACAATATCTTGGTCTACAATCATTGATGTCAGCGCCGCTGGTGGCTGGATCTTCAACAAGCAATCAATCAGACACGGCTCATCATAAATTGATCTAAATGCCTCCCTCACCTCTAACTTCGGGTCTAGGAACTAAAGAAACAAGGATAGGACTGGGGCTTCTCTATCATGTGTCATTGTGAATATTATGCTATGTGAGAAACGAAAACTCTTCCTCCTTCATATGTCTCAGCACTTGCATCTATGCGCTCACTGTTGATGGATATTCTCTACTCTCTACCCAAACCCACACTATGAGTGTTCACCACTCTGTATAGGTGTTGTGAGATCAACTGTTTATTTGGTTTCTTCCATCTAGCCATGACCACAATGTGGCCTTGGCTGAAACTGGGCATCGTGATACACCCACAATGTCGGGCCTAACCATAACTTGGAGACAACTTTTGGTCATCATATCACCACATCCAAGGGCTTCCAGAAGAAGATCCATGGCATCAGAAAGGATTCTTATCCTTTTACCTATTGTCAAGGGTAGTGTGACATCTCCAAAACAATAGCTTGGTCTAAAATCATTAATAGGCATAGTTCTAAAGTCACCAACACATGCATCATTTCACCAATTTCAAATCATGATATCATCTTTAAACCCTAGCTTTAGCATCATTCACCCAACATTAGTACCAATACTAACTTATTTAATCATTCAATTAAATACTTTAAGAGAGTATGAACTTATGAATCATAGTCATGATATCACCACCAATTGACATCCATATTTATAAAATCACTTGGAGTCTTTGAAATAATTCAACATGCCAAAATTCACTAATGTCATTGGACATTTAAATATTCCAAAAGTTTACTCCATCACATCCTACACACTTAAAAGATATTTCATACTCAAAATTAAGCCAAAAACCACTTTATCACAGAAGTTCTACATTCAAGGGATCAACTTTTATATTTGGAAGGTGATGGTCATACCATACAAGGAGCCAACCAGATATGTCTCAACATGGAATGAATCTACACTAAAATAAGCCCGACTCAATGCCAAAGCCATAAGCATCCTTTATACAGTCCTTATCCCAATGCGTTCAACTACATCTCCTCATCGGATGCCACCTATGAGATTTGGGATAAGTTATGCATTACCTATGAGGGAAAAAATCAAGTCAAGGAGGCTAAGATATACATGTTGAACAACCTTCTAGAAAACTTCATGATAGGAAAGAAAGAGGGGAATGCTGAGATGTACTCTAGGATCAATGTCATCATAAATGGCCTAGATGCTTTGGGAAACACTTTGGATAGAGGTGTAATCAACTCTAAGATCTTGAGGACTCTATTAAATATATGAGAGTCAAAGGTGACCTCCATGGAAGAAGTTAGAAGCCTTGGTGACATACCAATTGAAGAGCTCATCCGTAACCTACAAGCTCATGAGCCTAAGGCTTGAAAAGTAAGAAGAAGAAGCCAAGAAAGAAGAGAAGGAAGCTAGAAGATCAAAGATAGTTCCTTCAAAGATAAAGTGGAGGATGTAATCCTTCAACAAAAACTTGCTTCTCAGACATCTCCCTCCTCGTCTAGTGAAGATAATGGCCCTAGTGAGCATGAACTCAGCTAGACCAAGGGCAAACACTTCAAGGGAAGGCAATCCTCCTCCTTTGCTCCTATATACTACAAGTGTGGCCAAAAGGGACACTATAAGAGTGAATTTCTTAAATCAATAAAGTCACACCACATGGGAAGCTATAAGAAGGAGGAAGAGTATAAGAAGGAGAGAAGCTACAATATTAAGGAAAAGAAGGAGAAAAGACACAATAATGTAGCTCATGTAGCTTGGGAAGCTTCATCCTCAAATAGCTTAAGCTCTAAAAAAGATGGAGAGTGCCACCTTGCACTCATGGCCTCTACAAGTGAAGAAATTGGTGAGGTAAGTGAGGTAATCTTGCATGAGTTATCTAAAGAAACTCTTCTTGATATGCTTGTTTTACCCATTCTTCTTTTGCCAAATGTAAATATAAAAGAAAAAGGTTAAGGAAAATTATTGATGATTTGCATGCTAAACTTGAAATTCTTGAGAAAAATGGGAAAATTTATTTTGAGAGAATTCATAACCTGTAAGGCCAATTTATTTATATTGATCTTCAATACGATGGAGTTGATGTAGAGAATGTTGTTTACCTTAAGAACATTAAAACTCTTGAGGAAGATAACTAAAAGTTCCTAAATGAGCTTGAAACTCTAAAAAATGAAAATGATGAATTCAAGCTTATTGTTGATGCTCGTAGAGATGAGAGGGATGTTTATGTTAAGGAAATTCAAGTGCTTAAATTTGAAAATGCTAGGTTTATTGGTCAAGTTAATGATTTATCTTCTAGATCTATCTTGCCTAGTAATGATTTTGCTTTTATTTCTCTTAAGAAAGATTCTTATTTGAATAAATCCCTCTATTTAGATGCCAACCTTGTTCATGCTAGAGATGTTCTTGCTACGTGTTCTTCAACTGTTATATCTATTTATGTTGACAACCGTAGACTTAGAGCCTTTCTATAGAAATTCCTCAAAGGGAAAAACTCCCTATATGAAATCCTTGACCATTCTACCAAACAAAGTGGTACTAGTGGTTTGGTATTTGCAGGGGAGAACCTAAGGGCATGAACGAAGCCAAAGGTAAGAAAAAGAGTAAGGAAACTTACTTTTTCATTGGAGAGTCTTTTGGAATTAAACCCTATGATTTGTTCTCACTGAAAATGTGATGATCATTACTCTACTTGTTGTCCTTAAAATCCAAAGGGGACCAACCCAAAAATGTAATGGGTCCCCAAGATAACTCTAGATCCCAATGTTTGAGTTGGGAATTGACACTCTCCTTTCTTATAGGAAAAAGGTAGATGGATTGTTGATAGTGGTTGCACTAAGCACATGACATGTGATATAAGCCATTTCAATAACTTCACTAATAAGAAAGGAGGTTATGTTACTTTTGGGGACAATAAGAAAGGAAAGGTTAAATGTGAGGATGATGTAGGTGAATCCATGTGTATCAAAATGTTCCCTTTTTGGATATCCTACATCACAATTTAATAAGTGTAAGCAACTTGGTCAAGGGAATTCCCAAACTAGATTTTCAAAAGGATGAAGGATGCCAACCTGGTACCCAAGGAAAGCAAACCAAATCCTCCTTCAAATCCAAAGGATTCCTTAGTACCAAGAGATATCTTGAACTTCTCAACATTGATCTATTTGGACAAATGAGAACTCAATTTCTTCATAGTTCAAAGTATTGCCTTATCATTGTTGATGATTTCTCTAGATATACTTGGACCTTCTTTTTCATTTCCAATAGTGATATTCTTGATGTTTTCTCTAGTTTTTGTAAATGAGTTGAGAATGAAGCTTCTTGCCAGATTGTTTCCATTTATAGTGATCATGAGGGAGAATTTGAAAATGATCTTTTTGAATGATTTTGTGAAGAATATGGGTATGCACAAAACTTCTCTTCACCTCAAACACCTCAACAAAATGGGACTATAGAGAGGAATAATAGGTAACTACATTAGATGGCTAGGACCATGCTTTTAAAGTATGACACTCCAAAGATGTTTTGGGTCGAAGTTGTTAGTACCTCATGTTTTGTGCAAAATTGGGTTTTTACACATCCTTCCTTGAAGAAAACCCCCTATGAGCTATGGAATGGTAGGAAGCTTTCTATTGAGTATCTCTATGTTTTGAGATGTCCTTTTTTTTAATACAAAAGATTATCTAAACAAGTTTGATCTGAAATCTTACAAGGCTTTCTTTCTTAGCTATAGAACTACCAGCCAGGCTTATTGAGTATTTAATTTTTATCTTGCTAAAGTAGAAGAATACATTAATGTTAAGTTTATTGAGACTAACCCCTATATTCTCAAATATATTGGTCCAAATGATGATGTTGTAGGTGAGGTAAGTCCTATTCTAAAAGAACTCAACATCACCCAAAAGGAAAAAGAGGTAGTCATTCAAGAAGAAGAGAAAGATGAAGAGAAGAAGGATCCTACCACTAGTACAGAAATAGCATTCAGTGACACTTTTCTGGGCGTCGATTATTAAGGAAAACCGACGCCTTCTATGTTAGGAGTCGGTTGTTTACGCAAACCGACGTCTATATTCGAAGACCAGCCAGACACGGGTACCGCTTTGTCTTCAATGTCGATTGTTGATAACAAACCGACGCTTAAAGTCGCCCGCGAAATCCAAATTTCTATGAAAAAAAATAGTGTCAATATCAGCGTCGGTTATTTAGGTAGAAACTGACGCCTATGTGTGATGAAAATTTGTGCAAAAAGTGTCACCTTAAGCGTCGGTTATTCAAGGATAACCGACGCTGAAGGTGGTTCCCGCCAAACAATTTCATGAAAATTTCGTCCAATTGGACATTGGTTTTTTCAAACAACCGACACTAAAGATGTTTAGGCGTCAGTTGTTTTAAATAACCGACGTTATTTGGGAACTTCATAACCCTTGATCGCCCGACTCTTCCCCTTTCTTTTGTTTCATTGCGAGCGATTTCCAGTCCATTCTTCAGCTCCCCTTCTCCGGTGATTTCTTCTTCAGCTCCCCTTCTCCGGCGCCCCCTTCTCCGCCACCACTCCTGCTCGCCGCTGCTCCTGCCGCCGTTGGACACCTGCTCTGCGTCGCCACCACCGCCGCCGTCAGTGCCTCCGGTGCCTCCCTCCACGCCAATCGCCCGCCACCCTATCTCCTTCCTCCCTGCTCACGCCCGGCGCCGCCCGCTCCGCCTGCTCACCGGCCACCGCTCGTCCTTGCTCGCCGCCGCCCACCGACGCTGCTGCCGCCTGGAGCTCTCCGGCCACCACTGCACCTGCTGCCCTGCCGCCTGGAGCTCGCCGGCCACCGCTGCACCTGCTGCCCTGCCGCCTGGAGCTTGCCGTTCACTGCCACCATTGTTGGGAGCTCGCCTACTTGTCCGCCGCCGCTAACGAAAGGTATGTAAGCTGAAATAATTGGGTACTGCTGTAATGCATCGAAGTAAATATCATATTGCTCTATTATACTAGTAATGCATGATTAGTTTTACTGATTTCCTTGTTGCTTTCAGTGATTAATGATTGGTACTACTGGTTAGTATTACTTTAGTGATTATTTTAATTCAACAATTCGTAGTTTGTTATTTACAATTACTCATCTGATTGATGATTTTAATGATTAGAGATACTGATTAATAGTAAGTATTGATGAATACTTAGTTAATTACTGATTTTTTGATTAGATATGTATAGAAGTTCCTTATAAATATATTTTTATATACACATACATGTAATTTGGTATAAAATACATGATGTAGTGTGATCTTAAATCCTAGAGTCTACCCCTTTTGTTCTATGATGGTACCTAGGACCCTAAATACATCCATAAGGGTCTAAATACATCCATATAATCCACATGTTGGACCCTAATGATACAAATTTTTTATGTTGTAAATGAATGTATGTTTCAAGTGTTGAACCTAATGTTAGACAATGAACAATGAATTTATGTCCCATATAATCCACATTGTTCTTTATATTACTTGTACATTGGTATAAATTAGAATGAACAATCACTAAATTATATATTATTTGTATGGAGTCTGGCTTCATTGTAGATATCTATTATTGTTTTTGTTGGCCTAGAAACCCGTCCAAGATTGACTCATTAGGAGTAAATCTTGGATAGTCCCCGGTTTGGGACTGTTCTTGTACACCTAATCTCACTTAGGATGTAAGTGTATGATGTGTATTGGGTTTTCGAGAAAATTTTGGTAGCATTTCCCAGTTTGTTCTCTAAGTACATATGTACTTAGAGAACAGTGGGGAAATGCTGCCGAAATTTTCTTGAAAACCCAATACGCATTATACACTTACTAGTGAGATTAGGTGTTCAAGGATGGGATAGGTGGTACACATTTATTATATATATGAATGACATCACATGTGTTTGTTTGCCTAGAATGTGAACAATCATTGTTTTTTATATTACTTGTACATTGGTATAAATTAGAATGAACAATCACTAAATTATATTCTGATTGTATGGAGTCCGACTTCATTGTAGATATCTATTATTGTGTTTGTTGGCCTAGAAACCCGTCCAAGATTGACTCATTAGGAGTAAATCTTGGATAGTCCCCGGTTTGGGACTGTTCTTGAACACCTAATCTCACTTAGGATGTAAGTGTATGATGTGCATTGGGTTTTCGAGAAAATTTTGGTAGCATTTCCCCGTTTGTTCTCTAAGTACATATGTACTTAGAGAACAGCGGGGAGATGCTGCCGAAATTTTCTTGAAAACCCAATACACATTATACACTTACTAGTGAGATTAGGTGTTCAAGGATGGAATAGGTGGTACACATTTATTATATATAAGAATGATAAAAGATCACAATTTTAGAGACATGTATGTTAATACAAATGCTAAATGTTTGCGTTTTTCTATTTAATACAAATGCTAAATGTTAGCCTTTTTCTAGTTAATACAAATGCTAAATCTTTGCCTTTTAAATGACATTTTCAGATGGCTGACCATGATGAGCATGATGTCCATGATGAGCATGAAGTCCATGATGAGCATGCTATCCATGACGAGCATGGCGAGGATACTAATGTAAGTTCTAAAAACATATCCTGTATTTCTATAAAATTCATTATCTTCTAGTTATGTCATATATCATATATTTCTATATTGGGCTAATTTAGTGTGTTTATTTTTGTCAAATTTTAGGTTGATGCACCTATACCCACTGAAGCACTGGAGCAACTAGATGCGCATCACCAAACACTTAACAAGAAAAGGGGCATCACTCTTTTGAAGAAGTTATTAGCGCTAAGTGGTAGTGGATCCAAATTGGTGGTGGAGTTTGATAATGGAGGAAATCCAATTGGAGTGAACCACAATAATTTTGTAAACTATCTTGGGTGTACCACTCGGAGCCATTGTGGTGTTAAGTATGATAATTGGCATAAAGTTCCTCAAGGGAAAAAAGACTTGATATGGAAGGATTTATGCATGAGTTATTATTATTTGCAATTCTATTTTGTAGATTACAAATTCTATTATTTGCAATTCTATTTTGGATACTAGTTAATAACATTTCTATTTTACAGAATCTATTTGCATTGGATGAGAAGTTGCATCGTAAAAATGTGATGCAACACGCTGGAAAGATGCTTAGGAATTATAGGACAAATCTGAACAGGGAATACATAAAAGAGGGTGATAAGAAGAAGAAGTCAGCCCTTGAACAATGGAACTTCTTGGACAAAGAAGATTGGGACAATTTTGTTGCTTCAAGAAAATCTGAAGAATTCAAGGTATTAGGCGTCACTCCCAGTTTAATTAATATACATTGTATTCACCTATTCAAGATTAGCATTTAGTGCTACTAACCAAATCATTAATGTGCATACTAACTAGGCCCTCAGTGACGCACAAAAAGCAAGGCATGCACTGAATGTGCATGACCACACTATGGGTCCAAAAGGCTATGCAAGCGTTCGCCAAAGACTACAGGCAGAGTCTGCGGCTACTCAGCAGTCTGCTCCTACCCAGGAGTCTGCGGCCACACCCTTGCCTCACCATGATATCTGGATAGATGGCAGGCAAAATAAAAAGGGTGAAATAAAGAAGCCCGAAACTGCTGAGGCGGCTGCAAAAATGGTAAAATACAACTCTTAGAGCAATCATTTGAATATTGATTATTTGTGGTGTTAACTTACCAATTTTTTTTTATGGTGATTAGTGGGAGCTGCACGAGCAGAGGAAACAAGGAACGTTCATCCCTTAGGGCACAAGGGGTGAATTCATAGTTGCTCTGGGTAACCCAGAGCATCCTGGACGTGTTAGAGGTGTCAGCGCTGGTGTGGGCATCAAAGGATTCTTTGGGCCATCCCAGCGCAAACCCAGAGCTGGACTTTCTCAAGAAGAGGTAACCTATTCTTTTTTTAGAATGTTACTGCAAAAGGAAATTCATTAATATGAAGCTAATGTTTCTTTTATCCATGTATAGGAGAATAAAAGAGTTGAGGATTTAGTTGCTAAGAAGGTCAACGATGTAGTTGCTGAGAAGGTCAAGGAAGAATTGATGCGATGGCAGGCATCTCAGGCTTCCAATATGCCTATGGCGACCCACTCTTCTCCTGATGCACAGACTGCCAGTAATCCTGGAGACCCATCGCCTAGCACATCTGCTGTAAGTATTGTTTATGACATTATAGTTAGTCTTTTCAAGTTGTTATGTTTTCAAGATGATATGCATATATGTATAATATTCTTTACGTAAATTTGTAGGCATTGAAGCCATGCCGCTTAAGAATGAAAGACTACGTTGTTGCAGAGGCACAGGCTTACCCGTCCCTTCCTGGGGCAAAGTTTCACAGGACTCCAATGCCACAGGGCTACATTCGTGTGAGCCCGATACGTGTGTTACCCGAGTGGAGAGAAGCTACATTGCCATATCCCCACCCGGATATTGATACACTTGGTGAGGCAGAAGGCGGGGTCATATTGTGGCCCAAAGCAGATGTCGTCTACACGACTGAAATTGTAAGATAAATTTATATTACTTTAGATTGTTAATGTGTATATATGATGTCAACTGATCTGAAATTATATGTACAGGTTAAAAAGAAGACACCAGGAGCACCTAGGCCTCCACTTCCACTTCCCGCATTACCCGATTGGGTTCCAACTGACCTAACATACCCGTTAGGTCCTGCTTGAAGGGGAATGGCATGTTGGCTACGGGCACATAATGTACATTGCCCTATAATTATTTCTTTAGATGCAGATTATGCAGGTCAATCATACGACAGCTCTTTATTTATACAAGATATTATTGAGTTGTTTATGTATGATTGGCTGAATACATCAATGATAGAGACATGGATAAGGTGAGATCTTGTTTATACATCCATATACCTTGTGTAAGATCTGGTGATCTGGTTTCTTATATATTAATGCATACGCCTATATGTTTTGCAGCTACTTAGTCGAAGATCATTGCAAACAATTTGCATATGATCATGTGGGATTTTTTATTCCATCAGTGATTAGTATGGTAGCTAAAGACCCTGATAGTGTTCAACAATACTGTATAGATGCTTTTACAATTTTTGGTCAGCAAATGAAGACGATAATAATAGTTCCATTCAATGTCAAGTAAGTTTACTTTATTTATAATTTGGACTTAAGAAAATTCCATTTTTATTTTGCATTTTGAGTTATTAATGGTTAACTTTTTACCTGTAGCGGTAAACATTGGGAGTTACTTGTTATTGTCCCTGGGATGTTCACTGTTTATTATCTAGATCCCGCAGGAAGTACATTAAACACTAAAATTGGACACATAATGAGAATGCCATTATTCTGGTGAGAAATATTTCATTTTTATATCAGTTAACATCTTTTATTACATTACTATTTACTTATGCAATTTACTGTGTTATATTAACATGTAGGGGTTTAGATGCATTCAAAAAGGCTGGAGGAAAGGTCCCAAGGAAAAACAACCAGCCAATAAATTGGGAGAACGTAAAAGTAAGTTCCCGACTCCCTGACTCCAATGTATATATTATTGATGTGAATTGTTCTTAGTTGTATTATTTTGTATGTTTCAATTTATAGTGCGCTACACAAGACAATGGTTGGGCATGCGCATACTATGTGATGCGATTTATGCAGATGATTATCAAACATGCCGCATTGGACATCGATAGCATACATGAGGTATTATATATAGTCTCATTAGTTAGTATGAAATATATCAATCTTATTTTTATATTATTACTTATATATATACATCATTCTCTTTGCAGGTGTTTAAAACTGACCACACTATAGGTAAACGCTTAAAAAATATACATGCTCCATATACGATGGAAGCATTAAATGAAGTAAGAGAAGAATGGGCAAAAGCCATACAAGTAGTGGCAACTGTAAGATATAATTGGGATGTTGATAGCGATAATGAATGATACTTTGTAAATGAAAATTTCTAAATGTTAATGCTTTTATTTGAATGTTTCTATATGTGTGAATGTGAGAATTGAATTGATGTCTGAATGTATGTACTTGTGTGAAATTTTCCTTATGACTATTGCAGGTTTGTGGCCTGTTTGTAGGCTGATATCAATGGATGTCGTAAACCTGCAGTTCAGAAAACTGAACTGCAGGTTCTCATCCTGCTGACCAGCCACAGCAGGCCTGCAACCTGATATGAAAAAAAAAATATATATAAATTGGCGTCGGTTATTTATAGAAAACCGTCAGCAAAGACCTACAGCGTCGGTTATGTATAGAAAACCGACGCCTAATGTGGCCAAAGCGTTGGATATTCGTATCTCACTGACGCCTATTTAAACAACCAGACGTCGGTCGTTGGTATACAACCGACGCCAAAAGGGTTCACACCACAGAAACGGCGTCATCTAGGACACTTTAGGCGTCAGTCGTTAAGTAAATACCGACGCAGAAAGTGTCCTAGATGACGCCGTTTCTGTGGCGCGAACCCGTATGGCGTCGGTTATCTACTAAACGACCGACGCCGATATGTTAAATAGGCGTCGGTTAAACAACCGACGCCGAAGTGTTTGACCTTTAGCGGCGCCTACATAGACGTCGGTCGAAAACCGACGCCAAATGGGGTTAAACGACCGACGCCAAAGGCCACTTCTGTAGTAGAGTACCCCCTACTTTACAAAAAATCATCCAAAAGAGATAATCTTAGGTGTTCCATTTGAAAGAGTGAAGACGTGGGCTAACTTCAACAAAGAACAATCCAACATACATTCATCTCACAACTCGAGCCAAAGAACATCAAAGAAACTCTTGGGGTGATGAATGGATCCTCGCCAAACAATAAGAGTTGGAGAAATTTGAAAAGAACAAAGTACAAACCCTAGTGCCAAGACCGAGTGATAGAAATATCATTGGCACCAAGTGGGTCTACCGCAAGAAGATAGATGAAAGTACAAAAGTGGCAAGTAACAAAGCAATGTTAGTGGCTCAAGGCTACAATCAGTAGGAAGGTATAGATTATGATGAAACATGTTCATCTGTATCTAGACTTGAGTCCATTAATATGTTGCTTGCTTTTAATAGTTATAAAAAGTTTCTTCTTTATCTAATGGATGTAAAAATTGCATTTTTAAATGGTACAACTAAGGAGGAAGTGTATTTTGCACAACCACTAGGCTTTGAACATGATAGTTTACCTAACCAAGTTTACTTGTTGCAAAAAGTTCTCTATGGACTCAAACAAGCATGGTATGAGAAATTAAAGAACTTTTTGTTAGGTCATGGATAAATCATGTGCAAAGTAGACTCTACCTTGTTTCTAAGACACACTTCTAAATAATTTCTTATCATTCAAATATATGTTGATGGTATCATTTTTGGAGGAACTAATCTTGATCTTTGCAATGAGTTTGGTGATCTTATGTAGAGTGAGTTCGAGATGAGCATGATGGGTGAGCTTACATTCTTCCTCATATTTTAAATCAAGAAAACGAAAACTGGGAACTTCATTAACCAAGGCAAGTACACAAGTGATCTACTTTAGCACTTTAGAATGGAGAACACCAAGAAGATGGATGCACCCATGTCAAACACCACCAAACTTGATAAAGATGAAGAAGGTGAGAAGGTAGATGAGAAGCTCTATAGAGGTATGATTGGAAGTTTACTTTAATTTACTAACTCTAGAGCTGATATAATATTTCGTGTTGGCTTGTGTGCTCACTTTTGATCAAATCCCAATAAATCACATATTATAGCTGTTACGAGGATTTTAAGATATTTAGACAACTCCAAATTTTTGAATATTGTATCCCAAATCAAGGGACTTTACTCTTATGTCTTATAGTGATGTGGATTATGCAGGATACTTGATTAATGAAAGTGCACAAGTGGCTCTTACTTTCTCCTAGGACCATGCTTGGTGTCTTGCTTCTCCAAGAAATAGAGCACAATGGCATTATCAACCACTGAGGCTGAATACATTGCAAATAGAAGTTTTTGTGCCCAGGTCCTATGGATGAAGAAAATGCTCCAAGACTTTAACATTCATTTTGATGCTTCTCCTATCTATTGTGATAATACTAGTGCAATTAATATGTCTTACAATCATATCTTTCATAGAAAAGCTAAGAAATATACTTATTTGTCATCATTTTCTTCATGATCACATTACCAAATAAGATATCTATATCATGCATGTGAACACAGAAAACTAGTTGGCAGACACTTTCACTAAACCTCTATCTAGAGAACAATTTAATTTTATTAGATCAAAATTTCCCGTAACTGATTTGAATGAATCTGATATGCCTTCTAGCTAGTTTTCATCTGTAAAATATGCTTTTCTTATGTTTTAATCGCCCTTGCATGCTAATACGCTAAAATAAGTTTTTCATGTTCTTTTTGCTTTGTTTTCTCTTGTTTTTGGGATATTCTTTGCAAAACGCTTGTTTTATCACAAAATAGTACCCAACGATGAGTGATATGTGCCTAAGTATGTTTAAAATGTAAAATAGACTTAAAAAATAAATTTAATTAGCATGCTAATGGCTAGAAATTAAAATTTTTAAAGTTGATTCAGGTGGATCATCGGTCGAGTTACCAATTCGACCGATCAATGGCTGAGAGATTTTTTAATGAGCCAATCGGTCAAGTTTCTGAGTCCCAAAACTCGATCGATGGTCGAGCTGGAGAAAAGATAAGTTAGGCTCAACCGACTTTTGTCCCTCTCAACTTGAGAAAAATTGGCCAATCCAACTTCCAGCTCCCACTGGATCTCAATTGTGGCCTCAACTTTCCTCTCCATAACCCTAGTTTGACCTAGATTGAACTTCCTTGACCTCTTTTCTATCAACCCTAGGTGTGTGGACGGTCTGTGACGGTGTTTCCCTCATTTTTGTTCTCTCAATCCTTCTCATTTCATCTTCATGGCATCAAATAGGAGAAATAGAGCCACCCCATTCGGAGCACCATCCTCCTCTTCCAACTCACGCACCCTTTGGTGATACCTTTTTTGTCTCTAATGATGCACAAATTAGGTACAAGGAGATCCTTCCTAGGAACCCCTTTCCTTTTCATGCCCTTTTTGAGCCAAACCCATGTAGAAAAAGGGTTATCAATCAAGTAGCTGAGTTGCTATATGACCACCACTCTCCTCCTTAAGTGTTGAACATGTGCGCTACCACAATTCCATCACAAGAAAAAAAGACATTCATTCATTCTATGTTAACTTTTAATGGAATTATGATACCCTAGTACCCCCACCTAATTCTCAAGTAGTCCTTACTTCCATGATAGTTGGTAAGAAATTCCAAGTCTCAGAGGATACCCTGAATATCGTTTTCTCAAATACTGAGGTGAGTAACCCTTGGAGGAAGGATTACCCTGAGTATTTTAACATAGTTGACTTTGAGGCCTTCTACAAGAAATATGATCTTACTCTTTTTTATATTCACAAATTCTTAAAGAAGCCTCAATTTCCCTATAGGAATAAGTGCACCCTTCCCTCCTTAGCCATAGATGTCAAGAACCGCATACTCGCCCTAGTTGTTAACTGCAATATTCATCCCAAGAAAAATCAGACTGAAATTGCAAAAACATTGCGGTGATTATGTTCTGTATCTTGAAGAACATTGGAGTCAAATAAGCTAGATATGTATTTCATCACATGACCTATTTTGACTCTGGTATGAATACATGTGGCACCCACCCACCTTACCCAGCCCTGATTTGTGGTATTTTTCAAACTGCCACTAGAAAATCTCTTTTCCATGACCTTCATTACAAACTTGACTGAAAAGGAGTTTGCATCAGTGATACCACACTTCATAGGCTTATGCCTAACCCTTCATCTACCACACCCAGAGCCTCTACGTCCAGTCATGCACCTCCTTCACCTCAGCCTTCCTGACCTGCCCGTGTCTCTTTCCATGTATCAAATAAAACACTCATGGGTTACATAACGCATCAGCATGTGTATAACCTTCAGGTTCTAGAGCATATGCATCAGGATCTCCATGCCATCATGTCTACCATGAACCTTTTCTATGCACATCCTTATCCTACCTACCAACCCTAACTAATAGGTGACTATGCATCCTATGCATATGATCACTTCTACCCTACCCATCCACCTACTGCTTCCACTGCTACACCCTCTGTTGTAGTTGGATATACCCCTATTATGCTACCTCTCCCTGTAGGTCCTATTGCTACCCTATTCTCAGGACTTGGCACCTATGCTCGTACCTTTCCACAAACTCAAGAACTACATGACCTTAGTATGTCTTAGGCTGAGCAAAATGCGAGGTGGCCCGATCATGGTTTCGGTTCCTCTATTGATGAGGAGATGCCAAATTAGGCTATTGAGGAAGCTATTGCTACTGATGAGGAGGCCTTTGACAATGATGGTGATGATGGTTCTGGTGATGAAGGCGATGTTTCTTTCTCTAATGCACCTTTAGATGGAAATGATGACTATGAGCCATAAGCCTCTATTGATGATGTTATTGATGTTGATGATGTGGACATAGATGATCTATATGATTAGATGTTTTAGTTTTTAGTCTGTAGATGTTGATCATATACATTTTAATACACTACTTTGTACTAAAAAAATCTGGGCACATTTTTTTAGCTATTCTATTTATCATGTTTTCATCATTTTGGCTTTTAGTTGTTTCTAAGGACATTCTCTCTTGGTTGTAATCTTAATCATATGTACACTTACTCATTTTTTTTATGACGTGCGAACCCTCCCCGAGAACACACCATGATTGTGACCTACTCTGGCAAGGTAAACCCCTAGAGACCTATAACGCACACACATCGGCATCTCGAATGGTCGCATCAGAGGTTGGATGATGTTGTGGGGGAGCTAGTTGTCAGACAGTGCTATAGGGAGAATCGAACCTGAGATCCTTCGTGAGGGGCATCCATGCTTGAAAACTTGAGCTACTGCCCACTGGGATGTACACTTACTCAGTGATTTACTATATCTCATGAGTTGGTGCCACATTTACAATATTTTGATTATGAATTACTTTTTTTGTTTCTCTCATCTCTGGTTGGTGTATGATTTTGAGATTGCATGTTTTATGTTGCGGATATATGATTGGCTGTTCTTGAAGATGACCTATGTAAGTACTCTTCTACCGCCCTTCATTTTTGATAATTGCAAAATGGGGAGAGAAGTTTAATGTTTTGAAGATCAACCATATTTCTTTTATTGCCTATGTGATCCTTTTCTTGTTCATTATATGCTTTATCATGTGACTTACTAAAGGACCATATAGTATATATGTTATATTTCCTTGTGCAGAAAGACTAACTATGTAGATAAGAATATGCATAAATTTAAGGGGAATAATTCAAATTATTTAAATCATGAATCCCCCTACAATTCACAAGGCAAAGGTATACCTTTACACATCCTTTTCAATATGATAGGGGAATGGTTTGTCATTTTCAAAAAGGGGGAGAATGTTGACTTGAGAGTTATACATTACCCATATTTTGATTCGATAATGACTTAACCATTTCATTCCTATGTATCCAATATGTTTTTTGAAGATTGATTTCTCACTGTGGGTACATGAAAAGGATCACATTTCAAAATCCCTACCTTGTTCAATTTCAAGTCAAAAGCAATGCAAGTGCTCATTTTGGGAAATCACTCCAAATGACTTAGATTATTTTTGTAATCACTTGTATTGATGATATGACTTGTAACTAAGATGAGAAAAAATCAAGGACACTTAATTCGAGCATTTGGTATCTCAAAAGTCACTTTAGAAAATTTGTCCAGGTTGTTTATCGGTCGAGTTGGAGAATCAACCTATCCAATGGTGGATTTTCTAAAGATGACCAATCAATCATGTTGCACACTCGCAGATATTGATCGATCAATCAACTAAGCAAAATTGATTTTCACTCATTAGTAGAGTTACCCAGAATAAACCAGACGTATAGCTCAAAAATTGGCTTTGTCACTTAGTAGATCGGTCGAGTTACCTTTATTAAATGTCGACTGAATGTAATATTCAAAAAATGTAGAAAAATTTATTATAATTATTGGAGAGTTGTTTTGAGTGAGAATAGATCCATTGTAACTAGAAAATGGCTATATTTTCCCCTTAAGTGTTCCCACACTCAAGGGAACACCCCCAACTATAAAAAGGACCCCTTGGAGTTCATTTCAAGTTTGATCATTCATGCTATTCTAAGTCCTTGATGTAGTTGAGTGTGTTGCAACTCCTTGAGCCACATTCTCTCTCTCATTTATAAAGCATTTCGTGATTATGAGTTAGGCAAGTTGTAATAGAGATACCTACATGAGCTTGTAAAACTCTCATTCCATTCCATCTTCCCTACCCCCTTTCTCAAAGAGCAAAGGTTGAAGCAAGATACTCCGAGTGAAGGTGAACCTATTGATGTTCTTATTCAAGGTTGAAGAAGTGGTGAAGATGTTCCCCAGGTGAAAGAGAAGGACAAGGACAAGATTCAAGAAGTGTGGGTAATTCCTTCAAGGCCAAAGACTTGATGCAAGTGTGGGTAAGTCATTGTTGAAGGATGAAGACATCTTGATCAAGTGGGTAAGACCTAGTGTAGGTTGAAGACTCTTGTCTTGAGTAGGTAAGTCCCTGGATGTATGGTGGTATACTTGCATCTATTATGAATGAATATAATTATACACAGATTGCAAGGTCCTAGAGGTTGACCTCTTTAGGTAGTGGATTCACTATCTCCTAGTTTAGAGATAGGAACCACTCTAAACCACCTTGTCCAAGTGCATGTTTCAATTTCTCTCATTCTTACTATGCTTGCTTAGTTAGGACTTTAAATTTCTATTAGTTTACTAGTTTTTATTGATATAATTTGAGGGTCTAACTTATCCTATGAGAATTTTCAAGCTCTATTCACCCCCTAGAGCCCTAGATCCAACACACGAAAGAGATGATCAAGCTCAAGATCACCACATGAAAGGATGATCTGCCACCAAGGAACCTCAATAAGTCCTTCTTGGTCCACAAAGATATAAGTATAATCATAAGAAGTGGAGAAGGAGGACCGAAAAGGATACTTTCATGAAGAAGAGAGTGGTTATATATTCGTGGTAGGAGGGAGGTAAGGTTGGTATGTGGTGTCAACACAAGAAAGCACCAAAAAAACAACCATGAGACCACTAAACATTTGCATGAATTGAAGGGTGATACAACCAAGGTGGTGTAGCGATCACTTAGTTCCACTACACACATTGTAGAGGTCAAAGAACACCAAGTGCATGTAGTGACCGATACGCAAGATCACCAAACAAAACTAGGTCAAAACACACCACAAAAGGACAAACCCTAGTGTCCAAACTACCTATAGGTCACCAAGGTTGAATAAAACCACATATTGGGCATGTTTTTAGTCACAAAACTCATCTAAGAGTGATGTTGCAGTTGCAACTTACCAAACCCTAGCAAGGTTGACACTCAACAACAAGGCAACTCAAGCAAACCCTAACTTCACCATATGATGCCATGTCATCAACAATGCTCCAAGAAAGGCACCCCATAGGATCATATTATTTATCATGATGCTAAGGCATAAGAAATACACTATACATGTGACAAATTGCAAGATAACCCCTCAAAATGGGTAAATTGAACTTGGTCCAAAACAAGAAAACATGGCTCAAACATCAACCAACGTGGACAAAACTAAAAACATACATATGCCACATGTTATAAAAGCATCTTATTAGATTATATTAACATTTAAGAATCTTATTAACAAAAACAAATAAATAGGGTGGTATTTTTGAAAAAAAAATTACTAGTGGGTGAAAAGAGGGGTATATATACTTGAGGTTCATGAAAAAGTGTGTAAATGAGGTGTCATCAATTTGAGCTACTAGGTTCCATGTGTTCATGCATGGTTGACATGTATACATGCATTCATTAGCATTTCCTATGAAATGAAAAAAAACATGAGGATAATCTAGAGATAAAAATTTTTCCATTACTTATCTCTTTGAATAAGATATATCAACTAAATCACCACTTTATTCACAACTCGATACAACTTTTCTAAGGAAGTTGTAAATCAATAAACATCACCTCCTTGAGGTGCTTTGCACGTCATGGAATTTTCCAAGAGTCCACAAAACGATATGAGACTCCCCTATGGCTCTTTGGCCGATAGGCACTCATATATAAGCTTTTCAACTTGATACAACTCAAGTTAGGGTTTCATATTCAACCCTTTTCGTAGTCATTTCATCACCAAGAGTACCATCATTCATATTGATTCAAACATGGTGTATCCTCCTTTATATATCATATATATGATACTTGGAGGAATTAGGTACACTCTAGAGGTAGTAATTTGCATATCAACCCTATATTTTGGTAAATTACAATTTGTACCAAAATTTGTGCACAATGCACTAACATTATTCAAACAAGTTGCAACTTGAAATTAGGCTTTCCACAAGCCACCCCTTAGAATAAATCTCTCTATTATGATGCTAAAACACATGAAGTACATTCAATATGTGACATTTTTCATTATAGCCCCTCATTTTGGGTAAATTGCACTTTGGTCCAAAACAAAGGAACATTGCTCAAACAACCTTCAATCAGGACCAAACTTGGAACATAAGTGTGTCACATGATAACAAAACACCTTAGAGTATTATATTCAAGTTCTAAGCAACTTACTTAGTGAAAAAAATTAGGGTTACCTCATAACCGAGGTCAGGGTCATTACAAAGGAGATATACTACCAGATTGGGACTCAGTTGGTAGAAGATATTATGAATATCTAAGAAAAGAAATTATGGAACAAGACTAAATATTATGAATGTAAACTAAGATATTATAAAAGAACTAAAAATTGTGGACAAATAAAGTTACAAAGAAGGAACAAATTATGGTACAAGAAAAAAATATGAAACAAGACTAATATCATGAAACAAACTAGAAATTATGAAATCAAACTAAAAATTATAAAAAGAAGAAATCATAAATATACACAAGTGATCAAGTTTGCAAAACAACGTGTGTCTTCTCAGGAAATGACATCAATTTGATGTGTGCCATTTTGCACACCAAACATTAGGACAAGTTCTAGAGATTAACCTTATGGTAGTAAGGTATTGAATCCAAAGGGACACCAAAAAAGATGGTCAAAATCCAAATTTGACCATGAGAAAATATGAAAGGAAATTCCTGTTGTTAAGAGTTTGGTCATGCTAAGAACAAATAATAGAAAGTTTCAATAAAGAATAAGAAAATGAATGCTGAGATTGATTTGATGATAAAGGATATTAGAGTTATGTGTTTTACTATCGTATCATGTGTAAAACTAGATAGAGAAATTTTTAATATAAAACAAGTTATATGAGGGAATGAGGAAACATTTGCAAATGTATCTACAAAAAATAAATCCCTACAAACCCATAGGTCCTGGTGTTTACTTATCCTAGACTGATCATCCTAATAAAGATTCTTTTGAGGTCTCATCTAGATCTTTATGAATTTTTTTGATCGTTATGAGTCTTGGGTTCTATGTTCACATTACCCAAGACTAATGCTTGATGAAACAAGAGATCAACTCATTTAAAAAGTGAAATTATCCAAATAAAATACCATCTAACAAGTATAATCACATATATCTTGATCAAGAAAACTATGGATATGGGGTTACTCCTCATGTTCTGATATAAGAATCTACTCATGAAGCATGGAAGTTAATGAAAGATAAAAGGATGAAAATTCTAATTTTATTGAAGAACAAAAGAGTACAATTTCAAGAATAAAGTAAACAAATGTTGAAAATCTAGAGTGCAAGTACATAAATTCTATAGGTAATGATACACAATATGATAGAAGAGATACAATTTTTTATGGAATTCCCCCTCCTTTTATAGGGAGAAAGGAGGGGGGAACCTAAGGGGAATGGCTTACTTCATCTTGAAGTCACATGGGTCAAACTTTTACTGCATTAATGGCTTTCATTTTGGCATTTGAAAAAGTCTTCTCTAGCATTCTTTCATAAAATCATATATAATTATCAAACTTTTATAGTCAAAGAAGTGAATTCTTACAATAATAATTGCTTGCCCGCAAACGGAGGGATTTATTGAGTTGTCTTCTTTAATATTTGACCATGTGGCTATCATATTCATTGATTCCCAAAATGATAGAAGGATTAGCTCGCAAGTCCACAAGACCATTAGGAAAGCCTTGAAAATTTTATATTCATGTAGATAATTACATTTCCTTTGCAAGGCATACTTGTGCATTAAATTATGCCAAGGGATGCAAAAGTTATGATCTTTTTGGCACGAGATATATGCATCAAGACTATTGGAAATTGTGAAAATTTAAGTTAAGAGTATTTAATCATTAGATTTATTAGTAAATTTTCCTACAAAATACAAGCATGTATATTTGAACCTCCAATTAAAGAGAGGAAATCTAAACTAGAACAATTAATTTAAAATTAAGAAAATAATCAAGAGAACAATATTAAAGAGATGTCTATTAGATTTAAATAATATTGATAAATACACATTTTTCAACTATAATTTTATTCCATTTCAAATGTGTCGATATACATTTTTCAACTGCAAGCTACTTAAACAAATAAGATGTTCTTCACTACTAGGTTTGGGTACCTAAATAGGCATTAGATTAGACATAAGTTGACATGGAACTAAAACCAGACATGTTGTGTGCCAACTTAGGTTAACTTGTTTTCTTTCCTTCCTAATTTGCACCAAATTGCTATTATAGAACAATCAAGGCATGTTTGAGTTTAGTTCGATATGACCCACTGTGCATATGTGTCCTTTTTTCTATCCAACTTGCCCCCTTTCCCAGGCATTAGAAGAAATCCTTATTCATAAGTTCTACCCTCTCCACTAACACCCTCTTCTATCACCTTCACACCATCCTACAAGTTACCTCACTCAAACTAATCTCTCATCCTCATCCCTATGACCTTTTACCTTCAATTCTATCCAAACTAATAGAAAGATCAAAGTTAACTATGTTTATTATGTTTATACATGTTACAATCAAGTAACATATTTTGGAGTTGTGCCTATAAGTTAAGGATATATTGAAGGATTTCACTATCACCTTCTCCTTACAAGTGTAATCTCTGTGACTTTTTACTCCTTATAACAGATTTTTTTACATATATATTTCTTTTGTCATATCATTTATTGATGGATGTAATCACCCACTCAATTAAATCATTTGTTGATAACCGAAATAAGTAACTAGTTGTGATTTCCCCCTCATAACTCCACCACCTACCACATGTATTTTTCACATCTAACTCAACAATCGCTTCTTTATCTCCCTCATGTTTTCCTCTAGTATTCTATCCTTAAAACCTAACAAATGCCTCACAATCCTTTACTTTCTTCTTTAGTTTATGATGATTGTATCCCGTTATAACTCCCAACACCAACCAATTACCACTCATCAGAACTATCTCCACCTGACTATGTTTCCTATCCTTACCACTACCACACGAAGTATCCTATTTCCAATCCACAACAATTATTAGCAACTCCATTCACCTCTCCTACCACATGTACTCATAACCTAAGAAATAGATATATCCAGTCCCCTTTACACCTCTCACTCTTTAGGTTTAGTTACCACAACTATTATACATATAACTCATTTCCCTCTAATTGTTTCCCCAGTAAAACTATTATTAGATAATAATTGAGATGTACAGTATGTGGTGTGCGTAGTTGGATATGACTATTCTCCTTCGGTGAACCAAATTATTTTATTTCTTTCTAGGAGATTGTATATTAGTTGAGATAGTTGGTAAGGGGTGCAGAGGACATATGTTGGGGTCATGTAAAGAAGTTTCATTATCATTTACTCATGATTTTATTTATATATCTTATATTCTATATGATAATTTGCTACAAATCTTGAATTAAACAACTTGTATTCCATTGAAAAAAATATTATATTAACCTTTTTCAAGAGAAAGATATTCATTATTCAGTAGTATTGTGTTGATTAGAAATGGCTTTATGAAAGGCTCAATGATTTCCTATTCCTTTTAGGTGTGATTTTTTTTAGATTTGTCATTTAGAGATAAACCTATTTTCAAAAATATTTATATTTTCGAGTATAAGTTATGGGAACACAAATTATTTGTATATAGATGCTATATGACATCAAATCTTTTTCATTGAATTCCATGAACCATATAGAATACACAATTATTATGAAGATAATCTTCATGGATGTAGGGAAATGAATAAGATTTAAACATGTTTGATATGTCAATAGATCTAATGCTTAATATTATTATCATAACGAAGTTGATGATTCAACTACAAGTAAAATTATGATAGTTCAATTATCTAGAATTTAAAAGAATGAATGCATATGATAATAATCATTTATCTCCAAATGTACTAGTTGTAGGTTTCATTTATACTTCATCTAGAAAATATGACATGTCATATAGATGGGACTAAGAATGGTGCTTGTGCTATTTGAGTTTGCTCCCAAAATTCCTCATCCAAATTTCATGTGTATCAAAAGGTAACAGAAAACCTAGGCCTAAAGTGTGAAAGGTGAAATGCTTCCCCTAGTAACAAATTGAAATATAGTAGATAATTTGAAATGTAGGTGTCAAAATTGTTGTAAGGATAGATGAATATGTTCAACTTTAAAGAAAAAGAAAATACTTTCAAACATTCCTTAGTACTATATTTTATACTCAAACTTAGAAAATAATCAAGCGGCCATATCGGACAAAGCTACATCGACAAGGTTTTTATGAAAGATATCAACTAGACAAAAAAAACTACTATTACGACATGCATGTTGACATAAACCCTATAGTGATTTATTAGCTACTCTACTTACAAAGCATACAAAAAATTGACTAAAGAAACAACCCATCTGCTAGATATTGTTGACTAATATTCCATAATGATCACTCCATCATACTTTTGATTGAATCACATAAAGAAGTAGCTAGGAGTTTGTTTTGATTACAATGTTTTGGAGATTCATTTTTCTTGCTTTCTCAGCTGCCACTCTAACTACAAACCACTCGTGCATAGCAACATCCAGTACCATATGACTGATTTCACCCATAAACATTTGAATATTCTCTTCATGAGATCTCATAATTGTGCCTATGTCCTACTTTCTTTCCTTTTCCATGGATGCATCACAATTTATCTCGAGGCTCCATCTTCTGATGGTAGATGTTTGATAACTTTGTCCCTTCTCACTTGTAGTTCCTCTATATGCCCAAGAACTTCCCTTTTTCCTTCAATAACTTTGCATCAACTCTAGAAGTCCTTATTAAATATATACAATCTTGATATCCTTATTTTAAACTTGGTTGTTTTTTCTACTCCATATTACCCACATGGTCACCACTATTTTATCCATGTCACTTACATCACTTCAATCAAACAACATTTTCAAAATTCTTGTGAGATCCTTCTTTTTATCTTCCCTAAGGATGGGTATAGTACTTTGTGAAAAACCCTCTCATACCCCTTCTACCTTTTCATATATGATAACATGTGATTTATTGTTATAACCCCAATTTTTGGGTTCAAGTGGTGAGAAATGTAATTTCTCATATTAAAGATGTTTGAACAAATAATCATATATTTGATTGAGAATAATTGGATTTCGTTTAAAATAGCCTTGTTGTTTGATTTGTGGGCTTTATTGGCTATTGGGCCCAATAAAAAGGAAAATAACAAAGGGAATTCAATTAGCAATGAATAATTGAATAATTGATAAAAGAAATGTGTGGAAACCTCTAGAAGGCAAATCCAAAGAGGATTTCGTGCCTCTTGGGTTCCTTGGGTTCCAAGGAGTATAAAGTTGCATAAAGAAAGAAATGAGAAAAGAAAAGATTAATTAGGTTTTTCTTTATGAAGAAAGAAATTGGAAAATAATGAGAAAATGTGGGAAATAAGTGGAAAGAGGCATAAATGAGATTCCTTGGGGAAATTTCGTATCCATGAGATTTCTAATGATAAAAGGGGTCCCAATAAAGAGGAAAGAAAGGGAAAATATTAAAAAGGCAAAATAAGAGGATAATATAATGCATTATTAAGGAATTATGAGGTATTGTTATAAAGAAAGTGATTTTTATTAAAAGAGAATGGAACTTCGTGACCTTTGATTAAAAGGCAAGTAAAGAGAGAGAGAAAGAAATAATTCTTGCTTTTCTAAGTATCCATGAGATAAGAAATACCAAAGGATTAGTAAGGAGGGAGAAAGCATGTTTCCCATTGAAGGAATACAATTCCTAATAGGAGAGGGCTTATTTCCTCTTAGATAGGCCTCTTAGGGCGTGGGTTCCTCCCCTATAAGGGGGTAGACCCCTTGGATCGAGCTCCAGGGAATCCCAAGAATTCTTCTCTATCATCCATCGTCCTCCTTACGTGTAAACTCTAGTTACGAGAGGAAGAGTTATCCTTGAAACGACAGGAGCAACTAGGGGCCAAAGGAGGATTCTGCTGGTAGCTGGATGCCCCCACGATGTTGGGAGTTGTTGTACCATCAGGACAATGCCTTGAACAACACACGAAGGCAGCCATAGATCCGCAACACCTGCTGCAGGTCATATGGTATTTCTTCCCAAAACAGCTGCGTGGGTCGCAACTTGGGTGGTTCCCTAGGTGCGACTCATGGCAGAGGAGTTGGGGCGGCCAACGGCGGTGATCCCCGAACTCTGGAAAGGGAGAGGCGCGCCCACAAGAACTGCAGATCGGCGCCTAGGGCGACAGCCCTCGATCTGCCCAAGGTTGAAGGAAGGAGAAGCACGATGGACGATACTACCCTTCGCTGGCTATAGAACAATCCACTTAACCTGGGGCTATTTTAGACTTTTCGAAATATTTCCAAAGAGGCAATCGGGTTACGTTGCATGGAAGGCGCCTACGTGGCAGCCCCTCATTGTTCCATAGTAAGTTATTTTTGTTTAATTCATATCTCAATAACTGTAGCTCGGATGGACACGCTTTATATATGAATTTTGATCCTCAGAACGAAGGGAATTTAATATAAGTATGTGTAGAAGCTAATTCCTCTTTCTATGCGAAAAATAGTGTAAGATATCATGTTTAATGAATTAAAGATTAAGAAAACCTATTTTAATATGATTAATGTGTTTAATAGGGTTTAATGGATCTTTAGAGTTGATATTAATCTGTTAAATGTAAAAAGGAACATTATGTTAAAAAAGGAATAACTTTGCACATGATTAGTCTAATTTAGAGTTTATCTGCTTAAATATGCATGAAATTTGAAAAGGGCATAAAGTTATCATCTTTAATGATGTAATTAAAGAAAAACCCTTAGATTTGATGATAGATGGACTTAATGACGTTATTTGGATAATTCAAGTTGATATTAACCTGTTCTTAATAAAAGTGAAAATAGGATCTAAAAGATGTTCTTTTCATGTATAAATGGCTTAATTTAGGGTTTTGTGCATGATTATGTACTAATGAGTTTGAAAACCCTAATTTTGATGAATATGTCCTTCAATTGGTTTAATTGTGTAAATCCATGAATAAAATAGAGATGTGATGATCCTAAGCCAATTTGAGCATAAAAGATCCTTAATGTGGATAATTTGAGTAATTAGGGTTTTTATGAGTGGAAAAGTTGTTTTATGGTTTGTTGACCTAAAAAGGGTAAGGTTTGAGAAATTAATCTAAGAAACCTTAATGCATCCTAATGAGACTTAGAAACCTTAGAAAGGTGTCCCAAGTCAATAAGGAGTTGTTTGGGATGTGCTTGTGACAATTAGACATTATACATGTTTTTAGGATCAATGTTTGCTTGCTTGATTGATTGGCTTGCTTGATTGGACATCTAGTTGGATTTAGATAAATTGTTTCTTGAGATGTCCGAGACAGGTATGTGGTTACGCTTATGAATAATTGTTCTAGTATCATGGTGATTTCCGAATGTTTTACTGGTTGCTTTAAATAAACTGTTGGATGTTTATTTAGTTCATGCAAACTATAATGTGGCTATGACTATCACAAAGAGTATATGCCTACAAACTCAGATCCTGGTTCCCTCTGTGGCATTATAGCTAACCTAGTACATGGCTACCTATGGGTAGGTAGATCGAGTTAGAGGAAGACCTAGTACATGGCTACCTATTGGGTAGGTCCATCAGGTCTATGGATGACCAAGTACATGGCTACCTATTGGGTAGGTCCATCAAGTCTATGGATGACTTAGTACATGGCTACCATGGAGGTAGGACCATCAAGTCACATTGAGTTAGATATTGGGCTACCTTTAGGTAGTGCCATGCGACTCTATTACCTAAAAGAGAGGTGAAATCTATGTCCACTGCAGGGACAACCCAGAGTTCGAGAATATGTATGGATAGAGTTGTATGGCTTAACTTGTAATCTTGATTTTTAAATGATTAATTGAATGATTATATTGTTACCATAGTTGAACATTATCTGTTTCCTCCACATACTAGTTTTGGCTGACCGACGTTTTGTTTGTCGGCATTTTAGGTACAATGAAAAGTACAAACAATAAAGAGACACCTTGTGAATTCAAGAATTAAAGAAAAAGGAGGAATTAGATTGAATTGTTCAGCTGAGGTTAGAAGTTAGTTTGTTCCCAACTTTTCAAGGTATGCAGAGGAAAATTTTATTACCATCTTCAGTATAGTCTGTTAGAATTTAATAATTGTTTATGGTTATATGTCGAACCTTTGATCCGGGATTAATGGGTGCGGCTTCAACCTCTTGGTCTCCCTTAATTGGGGGTTACTGAAAGGTGAGGTCGTAACATTTAGTATCAGAGCATTGGTTCCTCAGTTAACCATTAATAATTATTAAATTTACAAACTCCATAGAACCCAAGGGAGTTATTAGAGGAATATCCAAAAGATGGAGGTGTCTAGAAAGGGATCACAATCGGGGGCTGGCAAGATTTTCCTCCGCACCGCTAGTCAGAATACGAGGACTCCCAGACCCGTGTGAGCGCTTGGCCAAAGTCTTAGGGTATGATTCGAAATAAGATACCTTTAGGACTTCTCATCTTATTCATCCCTTCTCATCACAAAATTCTGATAAGGACCTAAAGGATTAGGGTTTTCTTTCTTTTCCTCACCCTCTTGAGGTATGGGTAGGATTAATAAGGTCTAAGGAATCCTCCATCCAATTAATGAAAAGCATGTAAATAAAATTTCATGGACATAAGCTTAATAGATTAAGTGCAAAATAAATAATAGATACATGCTTAGGATGTATGACGTAAGATGTCATGTCCTCATAAGAGATCTAAGGCTAGACCTTTTTTCCAGGAGGATAAGTTAGTCTTGGAGATAGAGATCTCCATTTCAAGTAGAGAGCTCGCACATCCTTGGAGTATGATGCTAACCCTAACCCTAAGTGAAGGTTAGAGAGAGATGAGTTGGACCAGGGGTTTAAAAGGATATGCCTTTGGGATCCATGGGTGACCTAGCACCTTTGGAAACCCAACCCTGGGAAGGGTCGTGCATGCTAGGGTAAAGGATAGCTCCTTAGATGATGATAGAAACCCTATGGGATTGTGCAAGTAGGGCATAGTTGGCACCTAGGGCAAGTCATGGGGCTGGAAGTAGGATGAAACCATGGATAAGGAATCATGAGGGAGCACAAAGGGTATGGATGATCTTGAACAAACATAAGTTCGAACTTATGTTTCACCCATGTAGAGCATGTTCTTGAGGACGATCCTTCATGAAGAAAAGACCTCTAATGGTGAGGTTGGATGTAGGGTTAGCTCTAGAGAGAGAAGGAACCCCAACAGGAAGGTTGGAAGCCTAAAACCCTAAACAATGGATGATAGTGGATGCCTCATGATCGATCCTTGAAAGTTGATGATACCTTGGTTGTCTTTAGGGGGACCAAACCTAGAGGAAGGATGAGGTTGCTGACACCTATGTGCCTAGGGTATAAGTGTTTACCTTCTGAGAAAGGAAGAAGATGTTCTGTATACCCTGAAGTGGATTTGTAACAGGTTATGAGGCCTTGTACCTTATGGTTTGTCCTTGAGGAAAATCCAACTCTAAGTGTTGCTTGAGTTGAAGGGTGACAAGGGGTGTGTGTCATGCCTTATTTATGCTTGGTTTGTAGTTAGGAGACAGAGCATGCAGTGAACCTAGGGTTCCTAGGCCTAAGAGGGGAAGTGGTGTACCTAAGGCTCATGATGAGAAGTTGAGTTCCTATAGAAACGATCACGGTACACCTCATGTATAGTGGAAAAGGGAATCCCTTTAAGTTTACGGTATGTTTGTTGGACCCCTCACAACTAGGTGGATGATAAAGAAACCTTGATCTAATGTTGAAGAATGAGAACCCATATGACCTAGAATGGTATAGTGGGTGATCTGCTTGTGCCTTAATGGCTTGCTAGGGTTAAGTAGACTCGTGTGGATGTAAACCCTAGACCTAAGAGCTTTTGTGACCTTAGAGATAGTTTTCCTCCCATCCTGGGAGAGGGACCCCCTTTTGGAAGGGTGTATATCAGTTTTTTTGGTTTAGGTAACCTAAAGAGGTCTCATAGGATCTTGAGAAGCTAAGTGAAATGTACATAGTATGAGATTGAATCTACAGACCCATAGATATCCATCTCTATTATATGTGAATGTGTTACCATGGAGGTAACCAGTATGGGGCTTGACCAAGGTAAGCAGGTTGCCATGATGCCTATGAACGAATGACAGTCAGCCCATGAATGCAGAAAGAGAGATGATGACAACTTGGGTAAGGTTCTAAGTGAACATGTACTGTGATGGAGAATCCTAAGTCTATCCTAGGGTCAGGTAGGGATAAGACCGATGAAAGTAGGAGTTGCCTAATTCCCCAACTGCACATGACCATAGGGTTGGGAGGTAACAACTATCATTGTCTCAGGGCCATGGGTTAGGAGATTGATCACCTTCATAAACTCATGGGACCCAAAGGGCAGATGAGTAGGGCACTCTCTTGATGCATGACGGAAGAGGGATGACCCCAAAAGAGTCCGTACCCTATAGACCTAGAGGAGATAACCAAGGATATAAACCTCAGTAGGTTCAAGACTAGTTTGATATCATGTTGTTGTCGAGGAAGAGACATATAAGGCACATTGCAACTTAGATTTAAAGGTGTACTGGAAAGGTGGGATGTACCATCTCTACTCTTGGAACAGGAAGAACTTTGTATTTGGACTGCAGCCAAATGCTTATTTCCTCTTGTTATGGGGGTGAGAGATAGGACATTATGCATGCCATACATCAAGAACTAGAGATGATGTAGGTTGGAACGTTGCCACGAGAAATGGGGATAGAGAAGATAACCTACCCTGGTAATGTGAATGATACATGGATGGTTTGCAAACACTAAGAGAAATGAGGTAGTAACCTTATGAGGAAGTTTTGATCCTGAGTTATGAATATCTTACAAGTTATACCAGGTTGAGTTTTGATCACCATGATGATGAAATCAGAAAGTATTCTCAATAAATTTGGACTTAGAGTTGAGATGAGATGATATGTCTTTAATGTTACCTATACCTAAGGATGTGAAGTAGAAATGGATACTCTGGTTGAGATACATCTAACTTGTTTGACTAGACGCTGGAAGAGGTCGTTTAGCTAACCCTAAGTTTGGAAAGGTGGGGTGTTTGGTTAACACTCAGATGTAACAAGATACGTTGAAAGGATAAGAGGTTGTTTGGTTTTCCAGTCTAGTCCTTGATGCAATGAAAGGATGGTGGTAGAACCTCAAGTGCACTTCTTTGGAAAAGAAGGTGATGAAACCCCGACTAGAGTGGTTTAAGGTTTCGGAAAAATCGATCTTGAGGAATCATAACATATAGGAAATCATGATTGAAAATCACCATACACCAGGGTAAATGGCCATAGCACTTTGGATGCTTAAGATGAGGTTGCACGGGGTTTATGGCCATGCAAGCCAGGAGGTAAAGGACGAACCCCAGTAACCCAGTGTATCGATATAAAGGACAAAAGAGTCCCTAAGAGGGAATGGGAGCTCAACACTATGGATGTTGTGATAGGTCTTCCCTGGGCCAAAGAAGGTCAAGATACAATATGGGTTATGGTAGTTCGCCTTACCTAGATCATATGAGAAAGGAAGAGTTATGTCAAGGGATGGATCTGGTTGAACTACCCATGAGAGAGATGGTTCAACTACACCATGATGCGAGTTCAAAGAATCTGAGTTTGACCTAAAGGTTCACTTCCATAAAGTGGAAGTAGGTACATGAAGAACTCAATGTTAGTACAGTTTATCACCCCTAACTATGGTTAGTATGATCCAGACTAAAGGGTCTGATGAGGGCATACGTGCTCGTTCAGGGTGATATCTAGAGACAGTTCTTGTCCTATGAAAGATGTGAAGATAACCACCATAGCCAATGTCGGGTTTTATAAGAAGCTCTGTAAGGGAGGTTGTGTCGGTCACCACTTCAGTAAGGTGATGTTGGTGAAAAGGACCACATGATGGTTAAAAAAAAGGGCCGCAGTGCATGTTGATGAAGTCACTTTGATTGTGCAAGGCCTGAAAGGAGCCTAGAGACGATAAGAGTCGTGAGCAGATGCAAAGTAGACTGAAATACAAGTTACTGTGGGAGAAAATGTGACATGAAAAATCCGACCCCTCTAAGTTATAACTAAGAGAGCTGAGTCCCCGATACATGGGTCCATTAGAGATGTATGGATGGAGAAGGTTAGGTCTGACCCTACCCCTCAGGATAGAGTAATGGGAGATGTTTTCCATGTGTCAAATATAGAGCACTATGTGAGGTACCCCGACCATGTGCTACGCAATGAACCTAGTGAGCCCCAAGGGAGGCTGAAATGACCTGAGTCACCTGTGATATTTATAGACAACAGAGTGAAAGGACTCAGAGAAAAGAATAAGTGATGATAAAGGTTCTTTGGAAGTGCCATGGGTAAGGCAAAGCCACATAGGGGCCAATGATGGACATGGAAAAGTCTTATCCTGAATTGTTTGTTTGCTTGCCTGAATTTTGAGGACAAAATTCTTATAAGAGGGGAAGGATGTTATAACCCCCATTTTTGGGTTCAAGTGGTGAGAAATGTAATTTACAATATTAAAAATGTTTGAACAAATAATCATATATTTGATAGAGAATAATTGGATTAAGTTTAAAATAGCCTTGTTGTTTGATTTGTGGGCTGTATTGGCTATTGGGCCCAATAAAAAGGGAAATAACACAGGAAATTCAATTAGTAATGAATAATTGAATAATTGATAAAAGAAATGTGTGGAAACCTCTAGAAGGCAAATCCAAAGAGGATTTCGTGCCTATTGGGTTCCTTGGGTTCCAAGGAGTATAAAGTTGCAAAAAGAAAGAAATAAGATAAGAAAAGATTAATGAGGTTTTACTTTATGAAGAAAGAAATTGGAAAATAATGAGAAAATGTGGGAAATAAGTGGAAAGAGGCATAAATGAGATTCCTTGGGGAAATTTCGTATCCATGATATTTCTAATGATAAAAGGAGTCCCAATAAAGAGGAAAGAAAGGGAAAATATTAAAAAGGAAAAATAAGAGGATAATATAAGGCATTATTAAGGAATTATGAGGTATTGCTCAAAAGAGAGTGATTTTGATTAAAAGAGAATGGAATTTCGTGACCTTTGATTAAAAGCAAAGTAAAGAGAGAGAGAAAGAAATAATTCTTTCATTTCTAAGTATCCATGAGATAAGAAATACCAAAGGATTAGTAAGGAGAGAGAAAGCATGTTTCCCATTGAAGAAATACAATTCCAAATAGGAGAGGGCTTATTTCCTCTTAGATAGGCCTCTTACGGCGTGGGTTCCTCCCCTATAAGGGGGGTAGACCCCCTGGATCGAGCTCCCGAGAATCCTAAGAATTCTTCTCTGTCACCTATCGTCCTCCTTACGTGTAAACTCTAGTTACGAGAGGAAGAGTTATCCTTGAAATGATAGGAGCAACTAGGGGCCAACGGAGGATTCTGCTGGTAGCTGGATGCCCCACGATGCTGGGAGTTGTTGTACCATCAGGATAATGCCTTGAACAACACACAACGGCAGTCATAGATCCGCAGCACCTACTGCAGGTCATATGGTATTTCTGCCCAAAACAGCCGCGTGGGCCGCAACCTGGGCGGTGCCCTAGGTGCGACTCATGGCAGAGGAGTTGGGGCGGCCAACGGCGGTGATCCCCAAACTCTGGAGAGGGAGAGGCATGCCCACAAGAACTGCAGATCGGTGCCTAGGGCGACAGCCCTAGATCTGCCCAAGGTTGAAGGAAGGAGAAGCACGATGGACGATACTACCCTTCGCTGGCTATAGAACAATCCACTTAACCTAGGGCTATTTTAGACTTTTAGAAATATTTCCAAAGAAGGCAATCGGGTTACGTTGCATGGAAGGTGCCTACGTGGCAGTCCCTCATTGGCCCATAGTAAGTTATTTTTGTTTAATTCATATCTCAATAACCGTAGATCGGATGGACACACTTTATATATAAATTTTGATCCTCAGAACGAGGGGAATTTAATAAAAGTATGTGTAGAAGCTAATTCCTCTTTCTATGCGAAAAATAGTGTAAATTATCATCTTTAATGAATTAAAGATTAAGAAACCCTATTTTGATATGATTAATGTGTTTAATAGGGTTTGATGGATCTTTGGAGTTGATATTAATATGTTAAATTTAAAAAGGAACATTATGTTCAAAAAGGAATAACTTTGCACATGATTAGTCTAATTTAGAGTTTATGTGCTTAAATATGCATGAAATTTGAAAAGGGCATAAAGTTATCATCTTTAATGATGTAATTAAAGAAAAAACCTTAAATTTGATGATAGATGGATTTAATGACGTTATTTGGATAATTCAAGTTGATATTAACCTGTTATTAATAAAAGTGAAAATAGGATATAAAAGATGATCTTTTCATGTATAAATGGCTTAATTTAGGGTTTTGCGCACGATTATGTACTAATGAGTTTGAAAACCCTAATTTTGATGAATATGTCCTTTAATTGGTTTAATTGTGTAAATACATGAATAAAATGGAGATGTGATGATCCTAAGCCAATTTGAGCATAAAAGATCCTTAATGTGGATAATTTGAGTAATTAGGGTTTTTATGAGTGGAAAAGTTGTATTATGGTTTGTTGACCTAAAAAGGGTAAGGTTTGAGAAATTAATCTAAGAAACCTTAATGCATACTAATGAGACTTAGAAAACTTATAAAGATGTCCCAAGTCAATAAGGAGTTGTTTGGGATGTGCTTGTGACAATTAGACATTATACATGTTTTTAGGATCAATGTTTGCTTGATTGATTGATTGATTGGCTTGCTTGATTGGACATCTAGTTGGATTTGGATAAATTGTTGCTTGAGATCTCCGAGACAAGTATGTGGTTACGCTTATGAATAACCGTTCAAGTTTCACGGTGATTTCTGAATGTTTTATCGGTTGCTTTAAATAAACTGTTGGATGTTTATTTAGTTCATGCAAACTATAATGTGGCTATGACTATCACAAAGAGTATATGCCTACAAACTCAGATCCTGGTTCCCTCTGTGGCATTATAGCTAACCTAGTACATGGCTGCCTATGGGTAGGTCCATCAGGTTAGAGGAAGACCTAGTACATGGCTACCTATTGGGTAGGTCCATCAGGTCTATGGATGACCTAGTACATGGCTACCTATTGGGTAGGTCCATCAGGTCTATGGATGACTTAGTACATGGCTACCATGGAGGTAGGACCATCAAGTCACATTGAGTTAGATATTGGGCTACCTTCAAGTAGTTCCATGCAACTCTATTACCTAAAAGAGAGGTGAAATCTATGTCCACTGCAGGGACAACCCAAAGTTCGAGAATATGTATGGATTGAGTTGTATCACTTAAATTGTAATTTTGATTGTTAAATGATTAATTCAATGATTATATTGTTACCATAGTTGAACATTATCTGTTTCCTCCACATACCAGCTTCGGCTGACCGACGTTTTGTTTGTCAGCATTTTAGGTACAATGAAAAGTACAAATAGTAAAGTGACACCTTGTGAATTCAAGAATTAAAGAACAAGGAGGAATTAGATAGAATAGTTCAGCTGAGGTTAGAAGTTAGTTTGTTCCCAACTTTTCAAGGTATGCAAAGAAAAATTTTATTACCATTTTCAATATAGTCTGTTAGAATTTAATAATTGTTTATGGTTATATGTCGAACCTTTGATCTGGGATTAATGGGTGCGACTTCAACCTCATGGTCTCCCTTAATTGGGGGTTACTGAAAGGTGAGGTTGTAACATTTATAGTATCATTCACGACATGATAGACTAGACATTCATGGCTCACTCTATAAAATATATTAAAAAGTCTCCCCATTATAGCCAAGCTACTCATTTTGAAATGCCACAAGAAGTGCACTTCTTTTAGCGACCATCCTCTCCACTACCATTTTCCATAAATATTCTCCCGTACCCTTGATCGTTTGCTAGTTGCAATGAGCCTAACACCCCCCCTCTGGTAGGCAAAACTCACTAAAAATCTTTCATCATTTTTTGGCCGCCATGATATAATATCTACAGATATGTGAAGCTCCATGGGATTGCCAAAGTTTCTTTCACAACAGTTTCTCGCATGATTCTCTGTATCTCCTCAATTTTCCACTCAGATTTAGACTCATTAATGAGCTGGTTGACACATTTAAGATCTTCATTTTGTTTATTCTTGTACTACATTGGATTCTTTGTAGGGATAATCAACCATTTATCTTCCCAGTATTAATTTTCATTCCATAACCCATCATTCATTCTATGCCTCATAGAAAAAGAGACTTTGCATTCCACACACTTCTCTACGTGTACTTGGAGTACACAACATGCTTCTTGTATGGTTGCACATGATAAGTAGAGGGCTTCTAATACTCTTTCTACAAGCCTTTCCTGCCATGTGTGGAGTCTCCATATTTTCTTTGTCAATAGTGTTAGATTAAAAATGTGAAGATCTCAAAAGCCCATACCTCAATGTTGTTTTGGCCTACATAAATTCTACCAACTAGCACATGTTATCTTCCTCTTTGTCCCTTTAGCTTCCTACTAGAATATGAAAATGATACTATGTATGATATCTATCAGTCTTGTAGGTAATTGGAATACTCAGAACATAAATTGGTATTTCTTACTATATTTTTTTATGAGGACTTAGTTTTTTTTTTATAACAAATTTTCCATCCATCCTTGCATCCTGCACGATGTTCTCTCCTTAATGAAGCCAAAAACCTATTTCATATACCTTCCCATTGATATAGGTAGACCCAAATATTGTCATACCGATCAACATCTTTGACCTTCACCGGATCCTTAAGATCTCCATATTTTTGGAAATTTATCAATTTGCTAAATCTACCTCTCTTAGATAATCTTTTTCGTTGATGATTATTCATACTGGCTGATGATCTTAGCTAATTTCACACACTCTACATGAGTATCCATCATGAAAAGGATGTTATGAACAACAAAGAACAAATGAGAGATATGGGCTATATTTATGCTAACATAGACCCCATGAATAAGATTATTTTGTGCCACTAATTGAATGGAAGTACAAAATGCATCCATACATAAAGTAAAGAAGTAAGGAGAAATAGGTTTACCTTGCTCCAGTACATGAGTGAGTCTTATCTTGTTGGTTTGTATACTTTGATAAGATAGGTGTAACTAATAGATGATATGAAGTCTTGTATCTTCACCCAGTTTTTTGGAAAATCCATCTTCTATTTTACATATCCTAAAAAATTCCCTTCCAACCTGTCATACATTTTTGACATGTCCAACTTAAGGTCTATGCTATCTTCCTTTGTCTCCCTTCATAGAGTGAAAGAGCTCATAGGCAATAAGGGCATATGTTTTTATCATCCTTCCTAGGATAAAGGCACTTCATTTCTTCGAAATAATGTTATGTAGAGAGTATTTAGTCTATTTGCCACCAATTTTGATGAACTTTTATATAGAATAGTACAAAGACTAATGGGTACATCTAGGTCTACTAGTTTCTCAATCGTTGTAATTCACACCATAGGACTAGAATTTTTCTCGTCCATACTTCACTCCCATTTCCACCATTCCTTTACATAGTTTGCGACATCCTTACCATCAGTGAGCTAGTAATTTTGAAAAAAAATGTAGACTTCATACCATCCTGTCCAAGGAATTTTCTTAGCTGCATATTTCTTTCCACTTCCCAAATTTCTTCATCTATTAGATCTCTTTCCAGAAACTCCAGCGCATTTAGACCAATTTTTCTTTTGATTCCTATAGTGGCTTCATCAAAACTATCCGTGAACTTGTTTTTAACATCTCCTTGAAAAAATGCATTACCACCTTCTCAATATCCATTTCTTTAGTTTTGCAAGCTCCCTCCTTATCATCCTGCCCCACAATATGGATTATTTTTTTATCCCACTTGAAGCCCTATGGTGAAAATAAGTAGTATTCACGTCAGCTTCTCTCATATTATGTATTCTTTCTTGTGAACACCAATATGATTCTTCTTTATGACACAATTCATTAGCCTTCTCTTCACACCTTTGTAGTTTCTGACTATCCAAAGGTAGCTTTTTCATCTCTCCCAGGTCTTGATGTGTCTCTATTATTTTCTTCCTCATATCGTTGAAAGTTTCTTCCACCCAGCTTTTTGTTCTATCACCACACATATCAAATTTTACTGGTACATTGACTCCATGTGCTTCCTTCTAGGCTTGCTTTATTGTATCAATGCACTATAATTCCACAATCCACATAGGTTTAAAAGTGAAAAAATCCTTTTCATCTTCTTTTTTTTCTTTCTTAAATTTTCCATGACAATAAAAGGTGCATGGTCTGACTTATAGATTGGAAAATTTATGAACTTGCATGCTCTAAAAATATTGCACAACTCCACGTTAGACAGGAATCTATCCAACCTTTCTTGTACAATAGTAGTAGGTGTATTCAATCTCTTCCATGTGAATAGAGCTCTCGATTATCCTAGGTCTATGAGGTCACAATCATCAATAACATCCCTAAAATCCTACATAAACCATTCTAGTTTTGGAGAGCCTCTATTTTTGTCATTATTAGAAATAACCTCATTGAAGTATGTGGAAAAGATAACCAAAAAGACTGTATCTCCTTTTAACTAGAACATCATCTCCCATGTCTTATGCTTCTTTTGTTAGTCTACCCATGCATTCACTCCTACCGTCTCGCAATGGATTTCTCAATTATTTAGCAATCCATACATTGTTTAAAGAATATTTTGACCTCCACCTCCACATTTTTCCACCATAGACCCATACCACCTAACCTTCCTACACTAGAAAGACATATGACATTAACAAAGCTACATTTGCTTTTTAACTCTTTCAAATAATATCTGGAAATTAAAATTTCCATAAGCATAACCAAATATGGACTCCCTATCCAATACCAAGTTCAGAGAGAAAGTACCATGTCAGGGTGGTCCATACCCTAATAGTTCCAACTTAAAATTTTCATTGCCCAATGTGCAGTTCATCAACACCACCCATTGATACTTTAGGAGTTTCTCCCGTGTTTTCACCATGTTTCCTTTCCTTTACCTCATTTATCTATTTTTTTTTGTTTTGTTGGAAGTCAGGTTTACAATGTTGATCTCCATATCTATAGGATCCTCCCATCTTCCATGTTTTCCTACAGTCTATGTGATATACTCATCTTACTATATATCAACAAGATTGTCTTGTTTGGTAATCCTTCTAACCTATCGATTCTCTTTATATAATTAGGACCTCCTTTGTCTGGTCCCTTGTCCTAATCTTTCCGCTCCTAGCACACACAACATATCATCCTCTCTCGTCTAGATCCCATCCACTACCCCTCTCTTGTCACTAACTTCTTTTGTGATAGTTCCATTCCTCCCAGTGTTTGAAACAATGAATTGAGTTGTGATCGAGATTCCTTGGGTACCCCTTCATTGTCCTGAGTGTCATCCCTTTCATCAAGATGTACATTTTCTAGAGTCTTATTTGTTCCCTTTGATCTTGGATTTCCATGTGATTCATCTATTTTTGAATGAGGGTGAACTTATTACTTGATGTGCATCCCTCATCAATCTACTTTCACACTTCTATGTCTTCTATTACAATACATTGCCTACAACCTTCCCCTGACATGTAATCATCAATACCTTTGGTTACATATTATCCCCCAATCTTCGTGCCCTTTCCTTTCAAAATTTTAGACCGGCCTCCCTCCAGTTTCATGTGGAACACTAGTGTTCATTTTGTACCCTCCCCATAAATTTCTCATATATAGATGTTATACTTTTGTGTGGAGATGCCCATGCGCCATCTTCTTTGTATCATCCTCATTATTCTGTGGGAAAACTTTGTCCAGATGGCAACATATAGAAAGCCATTAATACTTTACCTCTAGATCTAAAACCATTCTATTTTTAACCTTTACATGTACAACACTTTTTAAAGGTTTTGTAACATATAACCATATCCAAACTTAGATAGATGATTCCCAACCAAGTCAAACCCTTTCCACCTTCATGACATCGCCAATCCTTCCCATAATTGTCGAGATTGATGCCTCCAATCACAATCCCATTGACACCCCATGGATCCATATCCAAAAAGGATAATCTTGATCACAACTTTCTCAGCTATTTATCCACCTCATTTCCTTTAGGAATCGGAGCTTATTTTTGAAGTTCCATGGGTTTGCCCCATCTTGAACCTTCCTCTATTCTTTCTGATGATGAAACTAAACCATACTATTATCATCACTCACTTGTTTGAACGAAACCTTGTCTCATAAATCCCATGTCTTTGAGAATATACATTTCATTTCCCATAAGTTATAAGCTCCATCTATGAGAAGTCTCCCTATGCACTCTAGGTCTCTATTGTGTTCATCTTCTCATCCATCATCTTCTTTTAAATTGATCACTTGCTTCTCCTCTATTGTTAATTGCAACCTCGTAGATATGTTATCCAACTCTACCACCATCCACAAGACAAAAATAGTAAGATAGGCCACACCATGAACCTATAAGAGAGAAGACCCAAAGGTATAAAGGGTCGTACATGCCAACCCTAGTCTCCATAGCAATTTGGTTGTGTAAAGGAATTATATTCATGTTTCTTAAAAATGAAAGAATTTTTCTTCTCGATTATTTCCAAAATTTAAATGAATAAATTTATATATGTGTATAATCAAAGCTTGTATTGAGTCATAGTAGAAAATGATCCAACTAGTAAGAAATAGGATTTAGGTAATCTTAGTGATTGTGAGGAATGGAGATCTTTTGACCAAAAACAATTATTTTTTAGTATTTAATACCATATTGTTTTATCCAGAGGTGGTAAATGATTGGTTCAATCCTTTCAAGTTATTCAAAAGTAGTACTAGTACATATATACCCTGTAATAGAAGTTATTTTAGGCCTATTACATTGTTTCAACTAGCAATATATAAGTGGGAAATAGCACAATTGAAGCCTTGTATTTTTGGTTTACAGAGTAAGAGGCAAACAATGAGACAAACATGGCCTCAGTTTCTATGAAGGCTAAGTTGACATAAAAATAGTTATGTGTCACCGATTTAACATAAATAAATTGATGATGTAATCTTCTATCAACAATAAAACAAGATTGTTCTTGGGTTATAGTTGTCGATTTTGCATAATGACATTGATGTTGTAAATTTGTGATGTCAGTTATAGTGAAGAAAATCAACATTGTAATGTAATGTCAACAAAATTTAACTGATAAGGATTTATTTGTCATCAATTTTGGAAGAATTGCTGACGATTAAGACTAGTTTGCATTGTCAGTCCTTGAGAGAAAACATACGTTGTGCTTCCTTATTAGCAAAAATTTAACCAGTAAGGATAGTTGTGTCGTCAATTATCATATTTAAACTGATGATGAAAATTTACATCCTAAGTTTTTCAATACAAGTGACATCAACATCTTTTTTATAGGTAGGTATATAGACATGTTGTGTGGTTGTTCGTCATGATCAAGCCTATAATTCTTTAGAACTGAAAGCTCTACAAGTGTTCTTCTTAAAAATAGGCCAATACCTAGAAAACTTACAATAACAAACACATACAAGAATCAATATCCACACTTTATTCCATTCTCATGCACATATGCTTATATACACAATTCATTCCCATGTTAATATGCACATATGGACAAATACACAATTCATTCACACACATGCAATTCCATTCTCATCAATATCTACAAATGCAAGCCTTTTTGTATTAACTTCTCATTGTGTTCATTCATATATATATGCATATATGCACCCATCACTCACATATACACTAAAAATTCTCCAGCATCATATTCAAAGTTACAAATGTCATAACTGTCATATGAACATAGAAATCATGACATCAAAGTTGAATAAAATCTTATTTATCCCAATTAAATATTAAGATGACTAATTAATGAAGGAGTTTTCCTACTCTTCTCGTATCTCATCCAAATATTCTTGTGTATATGGCTTTATTTTGGAAGACAACTGCAAAGAGTAAATAAATTTTGATTTTATTTTTTATATTATCAAATGCTACTATTTGTTTTATCATCCAAGACTATACATATTATCTTTTGTATGTAATGGATGTGTTGGGATGCATTTTTTACAGCCTGGTGCATATACCACATACCTAGTATTCTCATACCCAATCATTATCTTCTATAGGGAACAATAAATTTCTAGTTATGTGAAATGTTAACAAATAAATATAAGCATAGTTGGCATAAATATTCACTGGAGTCAAATGACTACCTTGACATTCATCTAAGAATATTTATTACACATTAATATCTACATCTTCTCCAGCCTATTTCAATATTTTTATACCCTTATAAGTAAATGTAATACATTTACATGCATTAGTAATGATGCAGAGATTAATATATGTTGATGGATACAAAACTATACTTACATGACAAATGGAACTTTTAGCGAGCTTCCCAGTCCATAGTTTGATACCTAAAGGATCATGATAATATATAGGTAGTGTCACAAGGACAAGTACCAAAATCTCATATGCCAATTACTACGTGAAAAGAAGGATAACAAAAGAAAACCCAAATTCCATGCTTACGCATTATGAGTTAAAATTGTAAGACAAGGGCTCAAAACATACCTGACATTAAAAATAGGTATAATAATGCTCTTTCCCATAATAGAAAAGTATTCAAATGGGGTAGATAAGTAATCAACTACAAAACCATCTCTATGTACACATCTAATCAATGTTGGAAGTAGTACTGCCACATTGGTTAATGCAAACTATAAAGTTACCATATGTAAGTTGCTACAAATATATGTATGCATTAATATATTAGTTAATAATTCAACATATGTAGGTTTCGCATGGACATGTACCAAAATCTCATATGCCAATTACTATGTGAAAAGAAGGCTAACAAAAGAAAATCCAAATTCCATAATTAATGCAATTTATGAGTTAAAATTGTAAGAAAAGGGCCCAAAACATACCTGACATTGGAAACAAGTATAATAACACTCTTTCCCATAATAGAAAAGTATTTAAATAGGGTAGATAGTAACCAAATACAAAATTTACATCTCTATGTACACACCTAATCAATGTTGAAACTAGTACTACCACATTGGTTAATGCAAACCATAAAGTTACCATATGTAAATTGCTACAAAATATATGTATGGATTAATATATTAGGAAATAATTCAACATGATTTATTCAATTGTAAGATCTTGACTGTTTCAAAGTTCTATGACAGTTGTATTCAACCAATCATAACTAAATAAATCCACAATATATGACAAGAATACATTAATATCATGATATTGTCTTGTAACGTTATTTTAAATACAGAATGTCATAGTCGACCCTCCTTCTATAGATGTAATGCATGGGCCCTCTACCCTAGGCTCTAGTAGAGTTTCAAGAATGATGATTGGCACCACAGATCTCCACTATCCTTAATTGTGCACTTTGTCCTCACTCACGCACAAGTTAAGGTCAACTTCTCGACTGGTCATCCATCTTAGTACTAATCCAAGTTGAGCATGCTTAACTATGGAGTTCTTTAGTGATGGGGTCCCCAAAAGGAGGTGTCATTGGTGATATGGGTCGTCCACTCATTCCTTCTAAGGTCATATTATGTAAGGTCTCAAATCTTGGGATGATACAATATCCTCCGCCTAGACTCTTGACGTCGTCGTCAAGGCTCAATTATATGGCCTCATAATATTCCCCATTTTAGTGCAGACCCAACATGGCCACGGACACCCAACTCCTAATCACATCTACCAATGCACGAGTGGCTCCATCACCCTGGATATCCTTTTACAACATGCATGGATGGCATGGCTCAAAGATTGGCATGCCACAAGCCTATGTAGGCCCACCTACTAGATGGGTCATGGCTTTGATACCATTTGTAACACTAGGGCCCACTGACCTAGGCTCTAGTAGAGTTTCAGGAATGATGAATGGCCCCACATATCACCACTATCCTTAATTGTGCTATTTTTCCTCACTCATGCATATGCCAGGGTCAACTTCCTGTCTAGTCACCCATCCTAGTACTACTCCAAGCTTAGCATGCTTAACTATGGAGTTCTTTAGTGACAAGATCCCATAAAAGGAGATACACCTTTATTATATGGGTAGTCCAATTATTCCTTTTAATATGACTCAAATCATTTTATCTAAGGCCTCAAATCATGGGACACTACAATAACTCTAACCATAGTGCCCATCCCTTGCACTTAGGACCTAATGAGTCAAATAGGTCCTACAAAATACAATAGGTGTGGGAGGCTTTGGAGGAGGAAGTAGAGATGACTTCTTAGATATTTTGATATGCATGTATTCTCATATCAATTGCCAATTATATGAAAAAGTAGAATAGAACCAAAAATACAAATGAATGTAACATACATTTTGATGGAAAAATGCATATTTGGGCAACACAACCACACCACCTTTTGTGTCTCCTAGAGTATTGTGCTCGAGTTGGCCAAGTGACACTGGTATGTTTTTCCATTGTGGATAGCCAAGTTAGATAGTTAGAAAAAGTGTATAGTTGGGAATGGGAGCATAATGAACCTTGTCACATGAAATGTTTGGAAAAACATCACCTAGTTCCACAATATTGCAGGTAGGTTCTAATACTACAAGATGACATTTTCTCAACACCAACAAATTTATATATATAATTATGCATATACTTTAATACAACATTTGCATTGACTTGAGTGACAATTATATCACTAGAAAAGGTTACATCAGGAATGTCTAATAAGTCCATGTGATTACTCTCAATCACCTCGTCAGTACAGTATTGTAACACATTTTGTTTCTGAGTAGGGTCTAAGGGAGTATTCCCAATGACCTTGTAAGGAGGGTGGTACAACACAAGTACTATATGAGGAGGTTGAGACAGAAAGCATGAAACTATATCATTTCTTCTTCTATTCTCTATGCTACTATGTTATCTACTTACCTTGTGAAAATAAGCTTTCTTGACAGATCTACACTTTTGCTTTGATGTGCGAAAAAAGGATCTTATACCAACACTAGCTCTAATGCCCCTTATACTGCTAGGATGCTACCCAGACCAACTGTCAATTTATCCATTTCCTTCAGGGATGAACTTGGCTTGTTTTCTTTGCTCGTATAGGTCCCATTAATATCATCAATAGTAATTGGTCAGTAAAACATAACATTTCACAAATGCATATCCATCTAGTTTGTTACATTTTTTTATTATTTCTTACTGGCATTGTGTTAATTTAGCCATGTTTAAGGATTTAGTTACTTTATCTTCACCTTTATCCACTAAATTAGAGTTTTTACTATAATATCTCATCAATTGTATGCATTCACTCAAACGATAAATAACACCCAAAATACAATGTCACTCATAAGATCAAGGAGGCTTCAAGTGCATGTCTTAGACTTCTAGAATTTCCAATTGGTCGACAAACATCTTTAGTGAGCCAACTCACAAGAAGGGTTTGGATAAGATCTAGAAATTTTGATTGGTTGACTGGCCACCCTATCCACCAATTCATCATGAAAAAGAGGGGGATTTTATTGTTTACAAATTGGTCAATATAACTTTGAACCAATATACTGACCTGTATAGGAGCTCAGTCATTAACTTACCAATTTTACTATCTAGACTTCCTGCCAATTGAATAACCTGCATTTGATCTTTAGCATTAACTTCCCCATTCAACTGTCTGGACTTCCAGTCGATTGACTGGAGAAACAGATGTTGTCTTTGCAGCCACTTCTAGGATGCAATTTAGTGTTCTATGATCACATTCCTTCTCCATAAAATGAGGGGGTAGGCCGAACACAATTCGGATCATACCCTATCATGCCATAGCCTCCTTTGCTACATAATGTACAACCCTTGTCATGGAGACAAGAACAACCACAATTGTTAAATAGGAAGTCAGATGCATCATAGAATAAGAAGAAGAGTGATAAATGAATGTGTGTCCATTTTATTTGCATGTTTTAGATCTTTCTTTGGGATCATTTAATGATTATTATGTAGTTTTAGAGTTAATTATCTTAGTTTTTATTTTTCTGATCAATTGGAGTTTTTACATGATTTATTATGCCTTTTGTAGGAAAATAGACAATGAATTTTAAGGCCCAAAAATTTCCCAAAACTATTGGTGGAGGATTCTTGTGCAATTTCTTATAGTGGCTAATATGTATTCATTTACCCACACAAAATTGTTATATCCTTTGGGTACGAACTCCAAATTTAATTTGCAAATATGGGTTGGAAAGGAAGTTTAATTTCCTAAAAGTTATTTTTAGACTACTTTGGAACCTTTGACGGGATCAAAATCCACTCAAAATTTCTATAATGGAATTCCACAAAAAAGAGAGTCACATAAGTTAACGAGCTATCAAAGCATTTAAAGGAAGAGAATTCAACAAATATTTTCATTCTCTATTTGGGGAAAAATAATGTTGTTGAAGATACTCCTTTTACTACGAACAAAGGATAGTTGGGTGATTCCATGTGATTTTTTGTGGAAGCAAGAATGCAAGTAAAGACTCAAGTAAATGCCAAAATTGGAAAGTCCAATGTAGTTAACTTTGACCAATGTGACTTTGAGATGAATCAAACCATTCCTCTGGGATTTTGTCCCATTCATTCCATATATAAAAGGAGGTGAGACTCTAAAAGAAAAGGAATATTTGAATTTCTAGGTTTCCATATCAAGAATCCAACATTTCATACTATATCCTTTGTTCATTTACATCAAGTCTGAGTAGTTCCTCCTTATCAGGACATGAGGAGTAACCCTATAATCTCCATATCTTATCATAGTTTCTTGTAAAACTCCTTTCAAATATAAATGAGGAGCTTATTATCTATTTGATATGTTGATATGTGATCTGATCGGTCATGCTCCATGACAATAAAGATCCATGACAAAATAATCACAGACTTATGGATGACAGTTTAAATGTATGTGATCTCAAAAGAGATCCATTATGCGAATACACTGAAAGATTGAACCAAGTCCTATAAATCACCAATGACCATGGGACCATAAAAATTTTAATTTGTGGAATTTGATTCTGAAGAGGACATATCTTCATGTTCCTAACCTCTAAATATCTAAAAGGAACCTAAAAGTGGATAATTTATACAATGGAGTTCATGGGGTGGAACCCGGACTTTGATAATTCCTTAAATTTGTATTATTCTTAACTGATTTATTATGTCTTCTCTTTTCTATTTTTACTTTACATGTTGTTGTTAACTTAGTCTAAATTATTGCAATTTACTTTTGTTCCTTTCAATTCAACATTTTCATTCCTAGCACTTTTAATTTGACAATTTTTCTTCTTTGTTTTAATAATCATTCTCCATTACTTGTCTTAAATATTGTTCATTGATTTCATTTTAAAATGATTCTTGACTTGCTATCTCTAAGGATCAGAATCTATTGTACTTTTGGATTCTTAGCACTAGAAGCTGTGAAGATTCTGAAGAGGGTCCAAAAAGTCTGAACAGTAATGTAATGTCCCCTAAATGTATGGATGTAGTGTTTCAAAGGATTTGCTTTGCCATCCAAAAAGGACTAGCGGCGTAGCTTGTTGCTCACTTGTCTTCTATTTTGATGTAAAATCCTATTTGTCATTTATATCAATTTTCTTGTTTGTTTTAAAGTGAATTGGTTAGCCATCAAATGTTGAATTGTAAAGACAATTTCTTTCAAGTGAATTTGTGTGTTGGCTACAACACATCAAATTTTGGCATTGTTGTTGGGGATGGCAGACACAGTATTTCAAATCGACCGCTTTAAATAATTAGGATCTCTTTTTTTCCTTACCTTTTCCTTTTTCCCTTTTCTTTTCCTTGCCTACCAAGTCCCATTCTAGTAATAAAACTTCTCCTTATACTAAGTTTCATTTATGGTGGTACATTTTTATAAAAACTTTCACAATTGTTGATATTCAATCATATCCTCTTGAATCATCTAATTTTAGTTTGGATTAGTAATTTTTAAATTTGTTTTATTAATTTCGTAGTTTATTTCTATAATTTTTGGTCATAATTTTGATATTTGTATTTCCCATTATATTTTTTTGCTAATCCTTATTTATATAATAGAAAAGTCGAGTGCCTTGTGCCCCATATTGTGCAATGACTTATATGTGGGTCCCCGTATCGTGACATAGTGGAGTATCCCAAAACGTCTCCACATGAAGAAAACATGAGAATGATGTACCTTGCACATAATATTACACCCCAAGGAGAAATATGGGGTGCAACACCTTGAAAGCAGGGAAAAAGCAAACCATCAGGAAAAATAGACCTTTGCTGATCAAAGAGAGGCTATTTGGTGTGAGAGATGTTGCTCCTCATATCATAACACACTAGAGTTCCCCTAGATATCTCAAAACAAATTAAACATGTGAATGCTCATCCTTGCAAATAATATCAATGTGGTGACACATCCCGCTATCACATAGACAATGAGGTGCCACACAAAAATGTGCGGAAACACCATAAACCACCTATTAACAAAAACATGGATTACTAAAAACTGATTTTAGGAAATAGGTAAACTAAGAAACTATTACATTCAGATCCTCATCCTGCAAGAAAACAAGTTATAAAAACATTTACAAGTCTTGATACGTGTCCACAGCTTAGAAGATTAGCTGTCTTGTCATCATATGAGTTTATCACCTATTTATACATACATAATGGGCCACATCTACCCAGCAATAGGATAAACAAAGCTTGATCATCTATACATCCTGAAACAACATCAAAATGCCTCCAAGGACCTGAGACTATAGGGATGACTCTAGGACTCTACTACAGAACAACCAAAATAGCAGCATGTCCATCTCTTGTCTTCTACTACTCTTCTTCTTGCTACTCGGTCGCAACCCCATGACCACCACCACGTCTAGTGCGAACACCTAAAATGGTTGTAAACCAACGGGGTGAGACACACAGTCCCAACGAGAAACATAACTCCCCACTGAAACCGTAAAACCTCAGACAGATTAAAGCAAACAACAGATAACTGATAAAACATACAGTAAGAGCAGTCTATAGAGCAAGGTTTTTATTACCATCAAGCTAACCAAGATGTACGAAAGGCATATAACCAAGTATTTCTTTATGGAACATGATTGACAAGATAAGATTCGTAAGATGTTACCATATCACATAAGGAACGTATAAGTACATGCATTGTATAACAAGATTAACTACACAAGCAGGACCTCAATCAATGTTCGGTGTTTTGCCTTAAGAAATAATACTATTCGGCTGGATTACATGTTATTATGCCATGAGGAAGTGAGTCATACCGTTCAAATCCAACCTTCAGTTGCAAAACCCAGAGTCGGTTCCATACAAGGACAATGGAAGAGCCAGACCCCACGACCTCCCACCTTGTGGTCAGTGCACGAGAACCAAAGCAAGACCACAGTCTCATGCTCAAGTGGTCTCAGCCACAGGGTCATCTCCATAGGCTACCCTTTCTCTAGCCCACCTCGGTACAGGTCTCGACGCTAGTATATATGAGCCACATGATAGTTCACCGTACACTCTGAGCCATGAATGCATTCATGCTCTATCGTACTGAGCCATGGGCCTATTCACCATGCTCTATCTATCTCGAGTCTACAACTGCAGCTGCACTCGAATCCTTACTATTTTAGGCTAGAGCGCTGTGGGTTAACCCGCAGGAAAACCTGTTTCACCATCAACAGCTACTGACGATGATGGATCTATGGTCAGGGAAAACTACATGATAGATTCATCTATAACTAGTTAATGTATTTTAAGTAGATTGTTGGGGCAAACATGTTCTAACACATATATAACATTGAGTTACCTTTTTATCACCATCACAAAAATCTCGGAATCTCAATCCCTCATCACAAGAAACCACTGCCTCATAAGGCTTTCATCACTGGGAATGACAATCCCAGATCTCATCGTCAGAGGATAACACCTCAACTAGGCACTTAAAGCCAAACCCTGGTCCTCAAACCCAAACACATCATCTTGGTGATGCAAGTTATTTTATTAACAAAAGTGACCATCAATGAAGTGTTATTCAAACATATATATATCATAGCTCTTTACCTAGCTATGCATCCGCATGAAACACCTGCATGGTTAGTATACTCAATCATAGGGATAACTGAAATCATTGTGGATTTATATAAGGATCATATAATCAAACATAGGGCAACATTGATGAATTATATGCGTTATTATTCATGCCTTAAACATGTGACCATAGGCATGGGTCACATCATCATGTGAAGGAACCTATATACTTTCACACTCATCAAAATATATAATTCAAGATGATCATAAGCACATGTAATGTCACGTCATGTTTACATAGGTGTGATCTACTATATCAATTTCCTCACTACTAACAAATGTATCAAAGATTCACAACCATAAATTAATCGTTCTTGCATGAAAAAGATCTAGCATATAGATTTTCCGGAAGGAACATGACCTTACTAGAAGTACCCACTACCCTCACAAGAAGTGTGACGGGAAGGGTACCCTCACTAGAAGCGATATCGAGTAGGGTTACTTCCCTCATATTGCCCAAGCATCTTGCCATGTATCAGTCAAGGATAACGGCTACCACTTCAGGGAGTATCGTGCAACCAGCTATATCATGCAACCAGTTGTATCGTGCAACCACCTATATCATGCAGCCAGGGTATAATGGCCACAAAGCCTAACATGCAACTAAGTCTATGGGCCATGTCGTGCAACAAGTGTGTTGTGCACTAGGGGTATCTCGTTCAGCTAGGTTGGTGAGTGTATGGTTAGGGTCACCACATGCCACTACATCGGGCATCACCACGAAACCATGACGCCCAGCACAAGGCTAACCCACTGAGCTCTATAAAGCTCAAAGTATAACGGGCACCAAGCCACTACAATCTAGGTGTATCGTGCAGCACCCAAAGAAAATACCAAGGTGTGACGCCCAACACAACCTCATCATGTCAACCCAAGACTTTGGATCAAGAGAGGGTATCAGGAAACACCATCCCAAGGTCATCTCATGCATGATACAACTTAAAAAGATCTTCACCAACCTCAATCACAAGGGCACCAAACCATAGATTGATCAAGAAGATCAGCTCACCTCTCAACAACCAAGAGAGAGGGGTCGTGCACAACCTCTATCACAGCTCGGGAAACCACCAGGATCAACCCTAACAAAGGTCTACATCTACCACAAAGCTCACCTCTTGAGTCCATGGTGAGAGGAGGGTGTTGCTCAAGAAACTAGAACACAAGCTCACCTCTCAACTTAAACGAGAGAGGGGTGTTGCTCATATCACTAGGGCTCAAGCTCACTCTTCTAGACCAAGGAGGGAAAGGAGTGTTGCTCAATAAGGAAACCCTAAAACATGGTTCGGACAACTAGGTGTAACTTAAGAAAGAAGTTATCTTAGAACATACATGGCCGATATGAGCATATGAAACATACAAGAACATAGAAGAATGTAATATGGTTAGGTTTAGGAGTTATGTAACCCGCCTTAAGCAAGCTCCAAGTTCATAGATCCCAGCAAACCTTCGGTCACCTCAAGAGGAAGAAGAAGACTCCAAGGGGAAGTATCAACCACCAAGCTTAAGCAAAGGTAGAGGTGGCGTGCAACCAAAGGGAGAGGGGAACTAAGGAACTAAAGGGATCCTTAGTAAGAGAAAGGGAACACATACATAGGAGAGGATGGAGGAGAAACCAAGGTAAGACAAGGCAAGGTGTCGCCCACCTAGGGACACTTGTCCATGGGCAATGCCACCACTCTAACTTGCCTTAAACACATGTCCAAGGCCATTGCCACATGCAAGCATCACGCACCAAGTGTCCACTAGTGGTGACACAAATGAGGTCAATGATGTCAAAGGGGTCCATGGGCGACACACCTCAACTCCATGCCCGATACACTCCCCGGGGGACACACCCAGGCCGATACAAGGCAAACCTGCCCGACACAAGGTCTAACAAAGCAATGACAAGGTTCAAGCAAGAAATCTCAAGGCCAAACAAGCTCATCCAAGCCCAAGAAATGAGACCAACCCTTCCTCTCAACACTAGAGGAAGCAAGGAGAGAGAGAAACACCTCTCAAGGTGACAAACTTGCTCAACAACCCAAGACATGGGTAAATTGCAAGTAGCACCTCCAGCTCTCAACAAAGCACAAATAAACCCTAATTACCACTAAAGGTGATTAGCAAGCAACTAAACACTAGGGTTAAGCAAAGCAAACAGGATAAGCCCGAAATGGAGGTCAGGGTCCTTACAAGCTATAACCCTTTACAAAGGGATTTCGTCCTCCAAATCCAAATAGAAAAGCGAGGGATACTTCCTCCTCATCTCTTCCTCACGCTCCCATGTGGCTTCCTCAATGCCACGACGCTGCCAAAGAACCTTTACCAGATCAGGTCCTTCCTCTTTAGCTTCTTAACTCTTTTTTCGAGGATTATCACAAGACCTTCCTCGTAGGTCACATCTTCATCAAGTGCAACTTCGACTGGTTGTATCATTGTCCCTATATCTGGGTGACTTTTCTTCAGCATGCTGACGTGTAACATTGGATGTAACATGCTCTAGGGAAAACTCTAACTTGTAAGCTACCTTTCCAATACGTGCTATGACTGGATATGGACCCATATATCTGGGTGCTAGCTTACCTTTCTGGCCAAACCTTAACACACCTTTCCAAGGTGAGACATTGAGGTACATTTTGTTTCCCACTTGGAACTCTAAAGGTCATCGGTGATTGTCTGCATAAGACTACTGTCTATCTTGTGCCGCTTTAAATTGATGTTGTATCACTTTGATCTTTTCTATTGTCTGATGTACTAACTCAGGACCCAAAAGCTGATACTCACAAAATTCATACCAACATAGGGGATATCTGCACATCCTACCATATAAGGCCTCATAAGGAGCCATGTCAATGCTCCGCTGGTAACTATTATTGTAGGTGAACTCTATCAAACTGAGATGTTCATACCAACCACCTAGGAAATGCAAAACACAATCTTGAAGATCTTCTAAAGTCTGAATAGTCCTTTCAGACTGTCCATCTGTCTGCGAGTGGAAAGCGATGCTGAACCTCAATTGCTTTCCCAAAGCTTTGTACAACTATTCCATGAAACGACTCATGAATTGAGGACCTCTATCGAAAACTATCATTTCTGGTACATTGTGCAAGCATACTATCTCATCCACATATACACGAGCGAGCTTCTCGGCTGTATATGTTGTCTTCACAGGTATGAAATGGGCAGACTTCGTTAATCTGTCCACTATCACTAAAATGGAATCTTAGTTGTCCTGGGTAAACCAACTATGAAATCCATAGTTATGTGATACCATTTCCACTGCGGTATCAGCATAGGTTGCAACTTACCTGCCAGCTTCTGATGCTCTTCCTTGACTTGCTGGCATACCACACACCTAGCCACAAACTCAGATACATCTCTCTTCAAGCCAAGCCACCAATACAAGTTTTTGAGATTGTGATACATCTTGGTGACTCCTGATGCATAGCATACATTGATGTGTGTGCTTCCTCGAGCACTAGCTTCCTTAGATCATCATCATCGGGGACCACCATTCTCTCATGATAGAAAACTAATCCATCTTCGGACTCATGGATCCCATCACACTTTTCGCTGCCAAACTCTGACTTGATCAACTGCACGGTATTATCTGTTTGTTGTGTGTCTTTGATTTGGTGTCTCAGCGTAGGCTTGACTTGCATATGTGCTAAAAGTCCTGCTCACAAAGAAACTTCCATCTGCACATTCATCTGCCGTAGGGAAACTAACATATCCCCTCTATGGCATACCAAGGAACTCAATTGTGCCTTCTTTGTGGAAAGAGAAGAAGACTTTCGACTAAGCGTGTTAGCTACCACGTTCGCTTTATTAGGGTGATACTCAATGATGCAGTCATAATCATTGATCAACTCCATCCATCGAAGTTGTCGCATGTTTAACTCACTCTGCGAGAAGATGTACTTCAGATTCTTATGATCTATAAAGATCTGACAAACTTCCCTGTAAAGGTAGTGTCTCAAAATCTTTAATGCATGAACTACTGTTGCCAACTACAAGACATGAGTTGAATAGTTCTCCTCATGTTTCTTAAGCTGTCATGAAGAAGAAAAAAACCACATGGTCTTCCTGCATCAACACACATCCTACGCCCTTCTTGGAAGCATCACAGAAAACAACATAGCCTTTCCCAGGCTCTGGAAGCACTAGCACTGGAGCACTAGTCAGCTTCTCCTTCAAACTTTGAAAAGCTTGCTGACAATGATCATCCCAGACAAAAGGTACCTCTTTTCTATTCAACTTTGTCATCGGCAATGCAATCACAGTGAAGTCCTTGATAAACCTTTGGTAGTATCCTGCTAATCCTAGGAAACTACGAACTTTTTTCGGCGTCTTCGGCTGTTCCCATTGTGCAACAGACTCCACCTTCTTTGGGTCCACTTTAACTCCTTCTACAGATATTACATGACCCAAGAAAGTTACTTCTTTCAACCAAAACTTGCACTCACTAAACTTGGCATACAAGTGATGCTGGCAAAGGAGAGTCAACGCTTGTCGAAGATGTTGTTCATGCTTCTGACTCTCCTAACTGTAGATCAAGATGTCATCTATAAAGACTACAACAAACTAAACTAGAAACGAATGAAACACCATGTTCATCAAATCCATGAAAGTAGTAGGTGCATTGGTTAGCCCAAACGGCATAACCACAAACTCAAAGTGACCACACCTCATCCTAAAAGCTGACTTTGGTATGCCATCCTCCTTAATCCTCAACTGATGATATTCAGACTGTAGATCAATCTTTGAAAACGTTGTAGCACCACACAACTGATCAAACAGATCATCTATCCTCGGCAACAGGTACTTATTCTTGATCGTGACCTTGTTCAACTGTCAATAATCTATACATAACTGCATCGATTTGTCCTTCTTCTTAACGAATAACACTGGAGCACCCCAAGGCGACGTACTTGGTCGGATGAAACCTTTCTCCAAAAACTCTTGTAACTACTTCCTTATCTCTACCATCTCTATTAGATCCATCCTATACGGTGTTTGTGCAATTGGCTATGGTCCTGGAACCAGATTGATCTCGAATTCAATCTCTCAGGGTGGAGGAACACCGGGGAATTCATCAGGAAACACATCTGCAAACTCTCGTACAACCGTCACCTCTTAAAGACTGGGACCCTTTACCTTGGTATCTACAACGTGGGCTAAGAATGCCTTACGTCCTTGTCGTAACAACTTTTCTGCCACCAACGCTGATACTAGACACGTCGGAAGAATCTTCCTATCTCCTTAGAAGATCCACTTCTCTCCACAAACATCAAACACTGCCAGCTTGGAACCACAGTCCAACACAACCTTATACTTCTCTAAGGTATCCATCCCAATGATCACATCGAATCCATGCATTTCAAGTGGTATAAGATCCACTTGTATGTTGTGTCTGAAAAATTTAGAACACGGTATGGACACTCCTCTCAAAGCATCAAGGAACAATCAAGAGGGGTTTCTAACAACAAGCAATCTTTCTTACAGCTAACAGGTAACATACAGTTATCAAGCATAGAACATGTGATAAAAGATTGTGTAGCACCCGGTTCAACCAAAAGAGATACAAAGCAAGAAGAAGACAAATCAGAATGAAATAACTCCATCTGACCTTCCACCACTCGCGGGTTGACTATCTCCTCCGGCTCACTCATAACATATAATTGAGTTGTTGCTTGTTGTCCACGTCCTCTGCTTCCTTGAGCAGACGATCCTGCTTGCAATGCTTGACCACGTCCTCATCCTCTGCTACTATTGGGTTGTTGTCAGTCTAACCCTTATTGATTTTGACTCAGTTGTTGTGTTACTTCAACATCTCTACTTGGGCAATTTGTCTTGAAATGCCCTATCTGTCCGAAGATATAGCACGCCCTATCTTCCAAATGTGGCCTAGATGGCCCTGTCATTGCCACTGAAGTTGTACTATGTGCCTTTGATGGTGAAGAAACATAACCTCTTCCCTTATTCGGGGACCACTGTGATGGTGCACTCGAACCTCTCATCACGGAAGGTGCTAAAAACCTTGGCTTCTTAAAGCCACCAAACCTCTGTCCCTGGAACTGAGCAGGCCTCTTCTTAGACATGGACTCTCTCTTCTCCCTGAATGATTGTTCGATCCTCCGGCCATATTCCACAAATATAGAAAACCTTTCTCTATTTTCTAGGGTGGCAGTTGGCGTCGTCATCTCTGCACTCAGGCCCTTCTCAAAACGTTTATTCGCTCGTCATCTGTCGTTGCCATGTGAGGATAAAACCTCAACAGGTCCATGAACTTGGCTTCATACTCGGTGATATTCATCGCTCCTTCACACAAGCATTCAAATTGGTTGATCTTCTCGTCCAGATACGTCTTCGGAAAGTATATGTTGACGAACTTGTACTGGAAAACCTCCCAACCAATCACCTCACTGGGTCGCTTCTCCTCCTCGATGGTCCACCAATATCCACTACTACCCTTCTGAAGGTGGACAGCGTGCTTGAATTTTTCGACTTCAGGGATGTCGAGGATCCAGAAAGCCTTCTCAAGACTTGTTAGTGACAGATCTACATCCGCTGGATCAGCCGTCCCAGCATAGTCCAAAGCTCCGACTCAGCGAAGCCGCTCAAAGGTCTTCCCAATACCCAATGTTTCACCATGGGGATCCTATGCTCTCGGTGGAGGCACTGGCAATCTTTCTACCGTGAGATTCATCATAGCCATCATCTGCCCCATAATCTGTTGGTAGGTAGGGTTTTAGAGAATGGCTGGGTCAAGTACCCGATCTTCATATGCCCGACTTTCATCTCCATCAACTGATGTAGCATCACTACTCTCGACAGCATGTTCTTCATTATTTCTAGACATCATGACTTTTCTTCCACTGAGAGTAGAAGATAATCGTAAGAAAATCTGGAAAACTCACAAGAATAGACACAACCTAGTCCTAGATCCCTGTAGACTCAACGAACCTAGAGCTTTGATACCAAAAACTTGTGGTGACACATCCCTCTATCACACAGACAAAGAGGTGCCACACGAAAATGTGTGGAAACACCATAAACCACCTATTAACAAAAACACGGATTACTAAAATCTAATTTTGAGAAATAGGTAAATTAAGAAACTATTACATTCGGATCCTCATCCTGCAAGAAAACTTGTTATACAAACATTTACAAGTCTTGATACGTATCCACAACTTAGAAGATCAGTTGTCTTGTCATCACATGAGTTCATCACATGTTTATACATACATAACGGGCCACATCTGCCCAGAAGCAGGATAAACAAAGTTTCATCAGCTATACATCATGAAACAACATTAAAATGCCTCCAAGGACCTGAGAGTACATGGATGACTCTAGGAATCTACTACAAAACAACCAAAATAGCAGTGTGTCCATCTCTTGCCTTCTACTACTCTTCTTCTTGCAGCTCGACTACAACCCCGCGACCACCACCACATCTAGCACGAACACCTAAAAAGGTTGTAAACCAACGGGGTGAGACACACAGTCCCAGTGAGAAACATAAATCCCCGCCAAAATCGTAAAACCTCAGACAGATTAAAGCAACAACAGAAGATAACTGATAAAACGTATAATAAGAGCAGTCTATAGAGCAAGGTTGTTATTACCATCGAGCTTACCAATATGTACGAAAGACATATAACCAAGTATTTCTTTATGGAACATGATTGACAAGATAAGATTTATAAGATCTTACCATATGACATTAGGAATGTATAAGTACCTGCAATGTATAACTAGATTAACTACACAAGCAAGGCCTCAACAAATGTTCCGAGTTTTACCTTAAGCAATAAATACTATTCGGTTGGATTACATGTTAATATGCCCTAAGGAAGTGAGTTGTACCGCTCAAATCCAACCTTCGGTTGCGAAACCCAGAGTCGGTGCCATACAAGGTGAATGGAAGAGTCGGACTCCATGACCTCCCACCTCGTGGTCAGTGTACGAGAGCCAAAGCAAGACCACAGTCTCATGCTTAAGTGGTTTCAGCCACATGGTCAGCTCCATAGGCTACCCTTTCTCTAGACCACCTCGGTACAGGTCTCGGCGCTAGTATATCTGAGCCACGGGCCAGTTCACTGTGCTCCCTGAGCCATAAATGCATTCTTTCTCTATCATACTGAGCCATGGGCCTGTTCACCATGCTCTATCTATCCTGAGTCTGCAACCATAGCTGCACTCGAATCCTCACTATTTTAGGCTAGGAGAAACCTTGCATATGCAACAATATGTGCTCTAGGTTAACCCACAGAAAAACCCATTTCACCATCACCAGCTACTGACGATGATGGATCTATGGCCAGGGCAAACTACATGATAGATTCATCTATAACTATTTTGTGTATTTTAAGTAGATTGTAGGGGCAAACAAGTTGTAACACATATATAACATTAAGTTACCTTGTTATCACCATCACAAAAATCCTAGAATCTCAATCCCTCATCACAAGAAACCACTACCTCATAAGGCTTTCATCACTGGGAATAACAATTACAGATCTCATCGTCAGAGGATAACCCCTCAACTAGGCACTTAAAGCAAAACTTTGGTCATCAGACCCAAACACATCATCTTGGTGATGCAAGTTATTTTATCAACAAAAGTGACCATCAATGCAGTGTTATTCAAACATATATACATCATATCCCTTTACCTGGCTATGCATCCACATGAAACACCTACATGGTTAGTATAATAAATCATAGGGATAACTAAAATCTTCATGGATTAATAGAAGGACTATATCATCAAACATAGGGCAACATTGATGAATTATATGCTTTATTATTCATGCCTTAAACCTGTGACCATAGGCATGGGTCACATCATCATGTGAAGCAACCTATATACTTTCACACTCATCAAAATATATAATTCAAGATGATCATAAACACATGTAATGTCATGTCATGTTTACATAGGTGTGATCTACTATATCAATTACCTCACTACTAACAAACGTATCAAAGATTCACAACCATAAACCAATCGTGCTTGCATGAAAAAGATCTATCATATAGATTTTATGAAAGGAACATGACCCTTACTAGATGTACCCACTACCCTCACAAGAAGTGTGACGGGCACGGTACCCTCACTAGAAGAGGTATCGGGCAGGGTTACTTCCCTCATATCGCCCAAGCATCTAGCCATGTATCGGTCAAGGATAACGGTTGCCACTTCAGGGAGTATTGTGCAACCAGCTGTATCGTGCAACCAGCTGTATCGTGCAACCAGCTGTATAGTGAAACCATGGTATAACGACCACAAAGCCTAACATGCAGCTAAGTCTGTGGGCCATGTCGTGCAATAGGTGTGTTGTGCACTAGGAGTATCTTGCACTAGGGGTATCTCATTCATCAAGGTTGGGGAGTTCATCGTGCAATCGGGGTTAGGGTCACCACATGCCACTATATCGGGCATCACCACCTAACCATGATGTGCAGCACAAGGCTAACCCACTGAGCTCTATAATGCTCAAGGTATAACGAGAACCAAGCCACTACAAGATCGGTGTATTGGGAAGCAACCAAAGCAAAAACCAAGGTGTGATGCCCGACACAACCTCATCATCTCAACCCAAGACTCTCGATCAAGAGAGGGTATCAGGAAACACCATCCCAAGGTCAAATCGTGCATGATACAATTTAGCAAGATCGTCAGCAACCTCAATCACAAGGGCACCAAACCCTAGATTGATCAAGAAGATCGGCTCACCTCTCAACAACAAAGAGAGAGGGGTCTTGCACAACCTCTATCACAACTCAGTCAACCACCAGGATCAACCCTAACAAAGGTCTACATCTGCCACATAGCTCACCTCTCGAGTCCATGGTGAGAGGAGGGTGTTGCTCAAGCAACTAGAACACAAGCTCATCTCTCAACTTAAACGAGAGAGGGGTGTTGCTCATATCACTAGGGCTCAAGCTCACTCTTCTAGATCAAGGAGGGAAAGGAGTGTTGCACAATACAGAAACCCTAAAACATGGTTCGGCAAACTAGGTGTAACTCAAGCAAGAAGCTATCATAGAACATACATGGCCGATATGAGAATATGAAACATACAAGAACATAGAAGAAGGTAATATGGTTAGGGTTAGGATTTATGTAACCCGCCTTAAGCAAGCTCAAAGCTCCTAGCTCCAAGCACACCTTTGGCCACCTCAAGAGGAAGAAGAAGACTCCAAGGGGAAGGATCAGCCACCAAGCTTAAGCAAAGGTAGAGGTGTCGTGCAACCAAAGGGAGAGGGGAACTAAGGAACTAAAGGGATCCTTAGAAAGAGAAAGGGAACACATATATAGGAGAGAATGGAGGAGAAACCAAGGTAAGACAAGGCAAGGTTTCGCCCAGCTAGGGACACTTGTCCATGGGCAATGCCACCAATCTAACTTGCCTTAAACACATGTCCAAGGCTGTCGCCACATTAAAGCATCACACACCAAGTGTCCACTAGTGGTGACACAAACGAGGTCAAAGAGGTCAAAGGGGCCCATGGGTGACACGCCTCAACTACATGCCCGACGCACTCCCTGGGAGAGACACCCATGATGATACAAGGCACTCCTGCCTGACACAAGGTCCAACAAAGCAAGGGCAAGGTTCAAGCAAGACCTCTCAAGGCCCAACAAGCTCATCCAAGCCCAAGCAATGAGCCCAACCCTTCCTCTCAACACTAGAGTAAGCAAGGTGAGAGAGGAACATCTCTCAAGGTGACAAACTTGCTCAACAACCCCAAACTTGGGTAAATTGCAAGTAGCACCTCCAGATCTCAATAAAGAACAAACAAACCATAATCACCACTAAAGGTGATAAGCAAGCAACAAAACACCAGGGTTAAGCAAAGTAAATAGGATAAGCCCTAAACGGAGGTCAGGGTCCTTACAATTACAGCCTACAAAGATAAATATGAAGCACCACAACTTGCAAGCAAGGAGAACAATCCCTTGCCAACCAATGAATTTCCATGAGATCCAAGGCAAGAGAGAAAGAGGCCACTATGCAGGAATCCCAATGTGCTACATCAGAGATGCAATGCAACTTTGATCTAGAGATGGACATGTGTCGTAAAGAAATCAAGGTTGTTGTAATGGGACAAATTTTCACAACTTGGGTAGTTGTTGTATTTGGCCGTAACTATCCATAAAAGTAAAAAAATGAATGTATGAGTGTGTGTATATAGATAAGATCATGAGCCAATAGTCCTTTAATAAAAAAGGATAAGGATTGGCCAGCTCGAAGGACCTCCCAACAACCTAAAGCTCCACCACCATTTATCTATTACATGCTCGTATCCATACGTTCACCATGTTCAACCCACCTTGGTTGAGCCTATTGTAGACAACACACCATCACTCTCCTAGGAAGTACAAGTAGATTCTTTTGAAGAAGAGTCATGAGCCCTAAATTCCTCTTCAACCACCGCATGTTCCATATCAGGTTGAACCCAATGTGGTAATTCCACCTTGTCAGGAACCTTATATGCCCACATTGTTTTATGAGACAATACCTTATGATCCCATTGAGTTGGGAACATGTTCTATGAAGGAATAATATCTCCCCTTCCACATAGTAAAGGCCCTGATGCCTCAATTAACCTTCATATTAATGACATGTTTAGTGAAGAAGACACACAATTGCATACAAAGTTGCATCAAGATGATAAGATATTTTAAAGACATCAACACCATATATATTATGTATAGATCTAGGTGACAAAGAGAAATCCGATCCAGATCCTTCACCCAACTACCATAACCAGTGCTACACATAGTGGATTCATCTTATACCACCATCCCCTTTGAAAAAGATAATCCACCTTGGGCCTTAGGGGAAGTCTTAACCCTAAAGATAAGGGATGCATATTATCAAGTAACCCAACCACACACATCATCAACACTTCTTCCACTAAAGAAGGAAGATCTATGGATCCTATTGAAAGGACAACAGTGTACAAATAACATCATTTTCACCAACCTAAAAGCCCCTTTGTGCTTTCATGACCACCCATTCATTGGGTGTATCCTAAAGACCCTCTATTCAAAGCTCCAACCTCATTGACACCCCCTATAGCTGGTCATTTTTGAACTACCTAGGCCACTTCATGAAACTAGAGAAATCCTTCCCTCGATTCTGAATTTAAGTTTTCCTCAAGATGAGAAAAAATTTAAGTTTAGGGTGGAGGTCAGTGGTATGTATCCCTTCCACCCACTCTGTCATATTTTTGTAGAAATTTAATAACATTATTTAGCTCTAAAATTTTCGAATTTCTCCCTTTTCTTCCTTAGTTTGATCATTATTTAGTTGACTATTTATTCATTTTAATCAAGAAAATCCTGCCAGTTAGTAAATCTTCTTGCATCACCCTTCATAATTTTCTCTTGCCAGAAATCATACGCTCCCCTAGGACCTCTAATGGCACTACCTTTGGAAATACCGGCTAGCATGAATGTACATATAGGAATAAAACACAATGTGTCTTTATTAGAATTGTGGAATGAACTTGTAAATTTACAACTTTTTGAGTGATTTAGAATGGTTTGAGCTGACGTTGTAATACTCCCAAGGTATTAAAATCCTAAAAAAATGAGAAAATAACAAGATTGGTCTCTTCTATACTTATTCCTCCACCTTCTTATCCCTCCATACGCCAAAAGAAAAAAAACAAAGAAAAAGTGCCAAACCTCAATTTCAGGGTGGCACACCCCCTTCTCCTCCCTCTTTTGCTTCTTCCATACCCTTCATGAAATTAATAGGGGTATACCATCAAGAAAATATACCAAAAGATAACACCAAAACATGCATTCAATGTAACTATAAATAGATAAATAAAAAGGTCTCAAGTTGAATATAGGACAAAACGCATCCTTCCATACCTCCCTTGACTCCACCTTTTGTGCCCAGAGGAATCAACATAACCCCATCAAATCCTTGAACCCTGATCTTGTGCAATTTTTTCGTAACAATATGTGAGAGTACTAATGACAAAAGGGATATAACATCTAATTCCTTGTGTGGTTTCAATATCTTGGAATCATAGAAACACAACTCACCAACATTCCTTGCTCAGATTTTCTTCCGAACATGATTTTCATTGATCTATAATTAATTAAATATTCATTGACACGTCAAGCTAGAAATTGAAATAATACTTTGGAAGGATATTGTATCATAACATGGGAAGCTCTCCAAATTAAGTTAGTATATAAGTATTATCCATCAGAAATCATTTATCAAATAATGGTACAAACTACATAGTTTTCCATTGCTCCAGGAAAAACCTTGATTGAAACATGGGAGTGACTTAAAGAGCCCCTTCACCATTGTTTGCATCACAACATCTCTTAAAGTTGATTGAGACCTTCTATTAGGGTGTTGATGACAACACCAAGACCTTTCGTAAACCTTGTCCTTAGGAGTCCACTTTGCCTATGAAAGAAGAGGACAGTGTCAACAACCACAATATTTATAACAATAAGTAAAATCAATAGATTTCCTTTATGAGGTATACTAGGGCCAAAACCATTATACTAAAAAATTCCAACTCCTTTATAATGTCATGGTGCATAACGGTCCTTTGGAAACTAAATATGGAGAATAGATGGATGATCCCAACTCCATCTATAGAATACTCAAACAAGAATGATACAACCAAAAAATGATAGAAACCATCCTAGTTAATGGAAATCTAGTAGGTGCAAAGAATTCAGGATAACAACATTCCTTTCTTGGAAACAACCAAGGTCGTGCCCCCAGGGTTCCAATAGAACAAACAATAAAGGTTTAGGGACCTACTAGGGTAATGTCAAGAATCTTGATAATAACTAAGGGATGCAATTCTAAAATCTTAATCGAGTGCACAGATGCAGTCAACCAACCCCTCCTTTTACAGACGATAGAATTTCTTCCCTAAAAAAGATAAATTTATATTAGCAAGCTCATCAAATCTTGATAGATTCTCATTAAGCCCAGATCATGATATCCCAAAATACTCCAATAGGGGTTTTTATAGGACAATTGGAACCCAATCCAAAGAGCATGTAACAACTTGATGATGTGATGAGTTTCTCTAGATTTACCCTCCCAAAGAAGGTAAACCATTCTATTATGATACAAAGTCAAAGTGACAAAGACGATGTAGTTATCACCCAGAGAACAACAACAACCTAGCCAGGAACATCCATTCTTGTATCATTATTAGTTTAAATGCACAAGCTCTAATATTTATAAACACTAGCACTATGGGAAACTATACAAGTTTGTGTAGAACATTTGATATTATCCAAGGGAGAATGTAATGTTACGCACAAGTGTGTTACATTTCAACAATTTAGATCAGTTTAAATTGCTCGGTTGGGTTTGTAGTTAAAATAATTAGAAATTTAGAGAAACTATGAGAATTAAACACTAAGAAAGGTTTGGATCAGATTTATAAAGGATCTTGGTCATAGGATTTAACTTCCATACCATTATTCACTTGCAACCATGAAACTAATAGATTAATTAACTTGCAAAGGAGGTTTCCATCATCATACACCTCCCCATCATATGAGATGGTTCTTATCACAACATAGAATGCCCGTATTTATGTCAAAATTCGAACAACAACCATAGGTCCTCAATATATCCCAGTCTCTCCTTAGGTCAAGTATCGGTTAGATAAATGCCTACTCATAATGGTTCTTTAGAATATATGCTAGTATAGGGCTTTTCTTTGAGTGCCTACATGAATGTTGGGCTTTTAATTAGGAGGGTTGTCCATTTAGGATAGGGCTTAAAAATAACATCCTACGTGAGTGTAGCTTTTATAGTGGAGGGAATACCTATTTGGGATAGTGATTTCACAAGAGGATATTCCTATTAGAGAAAGGGGTTTATCATGCACAAACTACGGTTAGTTTGGAGTATGAGATTTTGAAATTGATTAGTATGAGCCATACTTAGATTTTCATGATTTAGATGATAGTTAAGACTCAAGGATGATCAAGAGATTAATTTGGGTTTGCCTACTTGGTGTAGGGCTTAGATTGTGTATATGAACACTTCCACCTTAGGTCTTTGAGGAATGCAATGCTTATTCTAGATAGGAGTTTGACAAGCAAGGAGAATATCGATAGTAGGTCTGAAGTGTAGGTGACAAACAAATCTTAGGGCTTTATGGGTTAAATGGAAATGGCTTTCTAGAAGTTGTCTACCTGGTTGTAGGGATTTTATTATAAATGTCTACCTGATGCAGGGCTTTGAATAAAGAAGAGTTGCTTATTCATGATAGAGATTTGAAGAGGATTGCCTCCCATTTCAGTAAAAATTCAACTCAATCGAGAAAGAGATTTTACAAAAATATTTGTTGAGAATACCATAAGAACAACTCTTGGTCAAAGTACAGTTCAATTTAGAATGTTATGCAGACAAAATTTAGCCATTATAAACTCAACTTTGACATTCTAGACACTAGTGTAACTTATAACTCAACATGAACACTCTCAACAACTATATTGACCTTTCTTAAGTGGACACATATATAGGAGTGCCTTATGGACTCATATAACACACATTGGAGCAATCTGTTACATGCAATACTACTCTAAAATTAGAATTTTATATTTCTATCTTTAGATCTAAGGCATATCTCAATAATAGTGTCCTACTCCACAAAATACGGCCTTACATAAACCTTGTGGAGATTTAATCATCACCTATTCATAGATAGCTACACATTGTATATCTTTTGAGAGTTGTAATATTTTTTCCTCTCTCATTCTATTTACTTGTTCCTGAAACTTCCAACTACTTATTGTGAGAAGGATATGGTGAAGCTTCTTGGAGCTACTTCTTGCAAGAAGGTTGTACCCTGGGTGAGATGTTGATTGTGATCAACTCTATTATGCAAGTTCTCTTTGATCTAAAAAAGGTGGGTTGCCTTGATCCACAAAAGACACCAATTATTTTGTGTATTATGTATGGGTAAAGAAAATGAATAAAATACATGGTAGAAACCTAGTTGGGAACAACCAGGTAAAGGGATGACATCATTTGATAGAACCACTCTATATCTTGTATTTTGTGTGTTTTCTTTTATTGTGAGTGGCCAAAATAAGGGAAATAACAACTAGGCACTCGACACGGTGAGCCAAGATTCAAAAATTTTCAACTAAACTTGGTTCAAGATTCTTCAATCGACTCAGAAGCCTAGCGACAATCCTGCATGGTCCTAGAGGAATAGAAAAGCCAAGCCATTTGAATCACTGGCAAGGATCGAAGTTTCTCTAAAGGGTAAGATGATTGTGGAGGTTCTAGGGTAAACCAACATTGCAAAAACAAAGCAAGAGGGTTTAGGATGCTTACAGTTGATGCAATTGGGTCGGATGGCTAAATTTTTGATAACTCGATCGTCGTTGCCAAAGATGATAAGTCAAGAAGGATGAGGTGGATTGGGGCGTAATGGGTCAAATTGACAATGGGGGAGTAATGCTCTCAGTCCATTTGTGCTTTTATAACCCTTACATACAACTTTGATGGACAGAAGGGGGCTCCGATAACTAGGGTTGGCGAGGAGAGTCTCAGCCCCATTGGGCATTTCTTGGTTATGACATGAATTCTACTCAAACTAGGGGTCATTTAGTTTGTGTGGATCTTGTGATTACATTGGTGATGATATTTCAGGGAGAGGACTATGTAGGGGAGAGACATGGCCAGAGGGGAGTCAATCCCTGGTTTCCTGATTTTAGTCTCCTACCTAAGGAAGAAGATGATTCGGAGCTGGGTGATGAAAAATCCAATGTCCAGGGTGACTCAACTTAAAATAGCTGTGTGACAAAGAACTACAGTGAAATCAGTAAAAATAACATGCCTAACACTTAAATAACTTCTTCCTAGGTTGACCCAGTGTATAAATCGAATATTCAACTAATTATTCAATTAAAGCTATATGTTAACTCCCTAACTAGTTTGGAGGGTCAAACGAAGTCCTATTGACTTCAAAATTGGACCTCAAGTTAATTAGAGGGCTTAGAACATTCCTATACAATTATATTTAGCTTTTGCACAGGTTTTGTCGATAGTTTCCATATAGGTCATTAAACTTGGTGTATAAGAATTAAAATGAATTATAATTCCTTAGTGAGTTCTATTTCAAATCAAAATTCAAGGTATGATGGAAAAGATCATTATATTTGGGAAACTTGCATCAATTATTAGGATTTTGAAAAGAAAAGTTGAAGATTTTCTCTAAGGATTCTAAACATATTTTATTTTACAAATTTAGGATGTTACATAAAGTTTATCTCAATTAGCCTAAGAGGACATTCTCATGATGTGGGAATAAACTCATCCCTGGTGCTATTTGCAGACTTGTTGTGAGAGGGAACTTTCTTGCCTGGCATTCAAGTCCCCTCTTACCCATGTATGCTTGGATTCCAATAAGAAAATACATTTCCCTCAGTTGTCTTATGAAGAAACTCTCATGATGTTGGCCTAAAGTCATCCCCAGTGCTAGTTTCTTACTTGTTATGAGAGGGAACTTCCTTGCATAACATTCAAGGCCCTTCTTTCCCATGTCTTCTTAGATTCTACTCATTAGAGAATAGACTTCTCTCACCTGTATTGAGAATAAACTCTCATGATGCTTTCCTTAAACATCCCTATGTTGTTTTGGTGACTTTTCATAATGAGAACAACCTCATATGACATGTAAGGTTTCTCCTCCTTAGGTCAGATTGACATGTCAATCCTCTAATTTGTGATTTCACTCACTTTTCATAAGATGGCACTAACATGGTGAGGGACAAAGATATTCCCTAATGAAATTTTGATAACTTGATATGAGAGGGTACGTCCTCATTCTACATAGAATACTCCTCTTCTTTAGGTCACCTCAACATATATAATCCCCCATTATTGTATTTCTTTAACTTATCCTGAGATAACACTCTCATGAAAATAGTGGAGTTTTGGAAACTTGTTTTGAGAGGATACTTACTCATCCAACATGAAATACCCCGTCTTCTTAGGACACCTTGGCATACCAATCATTTACAATTTGATTTATCATGTGATATGGAACCCTCGGGTCACCTTGGCATTCTATTCGTGCGTGATCTGATTTATTACCTTGCATCGTTGGCATTTAGATCTTTCACAATGTGATTTATCTCACTTATTATGATGCCTTGTGCCGCAACGAGTGAGATTACTACAAATCAAGCATGAAATTAACACTAAGAAAGTGGATTACTAGAAAACACAAGAAATTAAAACTGATTTTACAGTAGAACCACAAGCTTAAAACTTTCACATGTACGTCCTTAATTGGACACCTGCATCACATGCTATATAACACCATGTGCTTGCATCATTGTTCTCAAAATTCATATCTTCAACATGTTACATGAATAACAATAGCATGTTCCATATATATATATATATATATATATATATATATATATATATATATATATATATATATATATATATATATATATATATATATATATATATATATATATATATATATATATATATATATATATATATATATATATATATATATATATACATGTTCAACTGCCAAAACTATACAACAAAAGGCACACAAGCAAAACCTCATATCGGTAACATCTCACAAAACACATGAGACACGCCCTCAAGGACCTAGGTGTACATAGATGACTCTAGGACTCTATCACCCAAAAGACTCACAACACTTCCAACCTGATCAACTACTACTGTTGTTGATGTTCTTTCTTAGTTGCCCAATCACCACCTGTTCATGCGTAGCCACCTATAAGATGTGGAAACCCACATGATGAGACCAAATCTCCCAGCGAGAGATATAACTCTCCACCAATGTATATTAAAGCACAGATAAACCAAAGAAGATAGGTAATATAATTACTAACGGAGAAGATTCAACTAAACAATATGTATCCAACATGTAAAGTAGGTTAATAAAAGATAGGTAGTTATCACTGAGAAGTAGAACAATTAAAATTCTAAGAAGGAATATGAAGGACATGTATATGTTATATCACTAAAACTATAAAAAAATAAGGTAAGGTTTCAATCAATGTTCTTTGCATTTTGTCCATATGCAAATTCACTACACAACTATATTACGTCTTTTAGTATGCCCTGAGGAGATGAGGTATATCACTCGTACTCCAACTAACCACTGCTAAGTCAAAATTAGTGCCATACAATGTCTATGGAAGATTCATAATCAACAACCCCTCCAAACTCCTGGTCAACACAAGAGAAACACCCCAATAACATATCATATGAGTCATATACAAAACTACCTAGCTTGTTTTGGTATATAGACACAATGCTAGTGAAATTGATCTACAACTTGAAGTCCTACTATTAGGGTATGGCATGTAGCCAAAACAATCAAAGTATATATTGAGTCACATCACTAAGCTATGGGTTGTATCTGCACTCCTTCTAGGATATGGCCCATACCCAATCCTGTGAATGCATATACTCAGTAGTATACAACTCTAATCTTCCACTAAGGGAGAACTCATTTCACCATCCAACACTAAGACTGACACTAAAATGGAATTACAGCACATGGAACCTACATGATTAGGTTTCACATAAATAATTAAGAAAATTAGATATCTTTTAGCATTAATCAAGTTACAATTTATAAAGCCATAACAAGTTTAGTGACATCCCCAAATTTTCTAAAACTTAACCTGATGTGTGACACCCAAATTGAAAACCTCACCTCAGTGAGAATCCCAATTTAAACACCACACACTAGGCTAAGAAGAAGAAAATCAAGGGAGTCAAAAGGAAACAATCAGTAGCACATGCACATGAACAATAATAAAACCATATATACATGTTCACCATTCAACACATAATTGCAACATGAATTGTTACAACATTTGATATTACATATTGAGCAACAAACCTATACATATACATGTACTACCACTAAACTACAGGATCTTAAGACAATAGGTCCACATGTACATCAGCTCACCACACAACTCTCAACTATCTTGGATCTTCAAGAACATATATACACAAACCTAAACAAAAGAGTACATATTATACACGTCTACACAATATTCAACAATAATGTACTGAGTATGCCTACATGTCTTTTATATACCTCTCATCATATCTTGGCAATAAGATAAAACTAATACTTGGCAGTTATAAGAAAATATAAGAAAAATCATATACTTGCACAAAGATGTTCATTACTAAAAGAGAACACATATTTTAAGCTCATTTTCCGTTATACACTCGTGCATCAACCTACCAATTGGATAGATGCATTCAGGCCTTATGATATGCTTACCAAAGAGATAGATCATTGTACATGTGATCTGCTTACCAAAGAGATAGATCATTCACTAGCACTATGCTTACCAAAGAGATATTGTGATCCATATAATGGAACACATATATTATGTTTCATGTGTTCCTATCAATAAGAATGTAAAATCAAGCAACATATCATACAAGAACAATCATTTCATCCAATAGCATATGCCAACTATTTTACTACACATATACTGCAAGCATATTGTATAATAAGCCAAGTAAGAGGTAATAGCGTACCTTGAAAAGAGACATTCTAAACCATATTCCTGATGTCATATATATTCTTGGTCAAACCCTGGTTAAGATAGGATCATATATGTCATGCATTAGATTCTCATCATCTTAACCCCAGTTATATCCATTTTAGGGTTTAGCTTAGTTCATTAAAATATGTGCATCATTACTTGCATTCTTGTCTTAGATTTATCTTACTGATTTAGTTTTCTAGATTATGGTTCATTGAACATTAGGTTCCATAGCATTTTTGTGTACATATTAACCTGAGTTTATATACATTCTTCAAATTAGGGGTACAACCCATGTAGTAAGGGCCATCTTCATATAACATACATTCTATGCATCTGATGGATATCAAAGTTCCACATTAGCTTCCATTTACTAATATTAGGTTGCTCTATAAATTTTATCATCTATTGAGCACATATGTATAAATTATATTTTATTTAGCGTTAATAGCTCTAAATAGCCATATTGAGCAAATTACATAATATTAGGCATCATCATCATCATAACAACTAGTATCACATGAATTCTAAACATGATTATAGATACAGTGACATATTCTCATAATTTTAGGCCATCATTTGCTATTTATTATTCATGAAACAAGCATTTCACAACTTACATGATATCACTAATATTAGTGCATCAAAAGCCTAATATTATGTTTTTGTGTTGTTCTACATGTTTTTATGAGAAATTGGTACCTTATTTGTGATTTTCTGATAAGCGATCTATTTTCTATGATTTATACAATTTCTTGATATTTTAAAAGATAATTACCTTCCCAACCAATCGGAGGCCGCGACCTGGCCATTAAGGCTCGTGCCTCTTTGATTGGTTCATTTTGATGCAAGTCAGCCTGTTAATGTGGTTTTCTATGGGGATAGGTGTGGATTTGGCCGATTCAGGTTTCTCATCCTTCACCGGGTTTCCCTCTCGTTTCTTTCTCACATGAATTCCACTCATGATTCACTGTGGCCACCGCTGCGGTCAACCTCCCTGGCGTGCAATCATCCAACGAGCCTCTCCTCCTCACCATGGATGTGAGGCATGTTGTGTTGGACAAGGCGATCCCCCTCTCTCTACCTCACGTGTTCTCAACCCCATGGCTTCTCCTTCGCGATCGCCTACGGATGCAAGACCAGGCATCCTTCCTGTGAAGCACCGTCGCTAGGGGCACCCTTCTTCTGCACCAACAAGAGGTTGCCCATGGTCTCCTCTTTGATGTTTCCTATCTCCCATCCACTGTATTTTTTGCATGTGTGCATTAGTCGGGATGGTTCTCTGATCTGCCTTGTGCGCCATTTCCGTCCATTAGCATCACCGTACGGCTCTAGCATCCCCAATGTGCTACCTCCTCGCGATCTTAGTTGGGGAGACTTGAAGTGGTGAGTTTGTGAGATCTTCGGCCATGCGCCACTATACACGAGAGAAACAATGAAGAACCTGAACCTGCTCTGATCTCCTCACCTTCTATTCTTCTCGTTGTAGGTATGGAACCTTTAACTGGCCATCCTCGACTTCTCAAGGTTGTTGTTGGTTGGTCCTTATGTAGCTCGAGGGGGCTGTCGTTGTGGGATGTAACTGTGTCAGTAAGGAATTGGTGGTCCTCTCTTCCTTCTATCTTTCGTGTGTGTCCCAGCATGTGCACACTCTCTGCATTGCTGGACATAATGATCTTCGGCAAGGGAACTCAGCAGCTCCACATTTTGGTTCATTTGCCCAAGGGGAGGGGTGTTCTAACTCCTCACAACATGATAACATTGTGTCCACTCCATGATCAGTGATGTCTCTTCCCATGATTGGTAATCGTGGTGGCTTGATCCCACAACAGTTGAACTACCTCCCATGTCATTTATTTGAACTGGGTTAGGAGATAACTCCTCAACCCTCCGATCTTCCCATCAAAGGGCCACGACTTTTCCATGTCACCAGTGTTAAACTGAAGTCTATGGGCTACACTTCCCACCAAGGGAAGCAGCCATAGAGAGAGAGTGAGGCTAGAATACACTCGAGTGTACAGATCACGCCGTACACCCCAATGGTGTTTTCCTATCTAGACCATATTTTTTTTAAATCTAATTCATTGATCTTCATGGTTACAATAACAGTAGGCCACATAAAAAATTTGAGCTCATATGGATGACTGCTGGTGTAAGGACCCTGACCTCCGTTTAGGGCTAACCCTATTTGCCTTGCTTAATTATAGTGTTTTAGTACCTGCTAATCACCTTTAGTGGTGATTAGGGTCTGGTTGTGCTTTGTTAAAGTTGGAGGTACTACTTGCAAATAACCCAAGTTTAGTGTTTTGTGAGCAAGTTTACCACCTTGAGAGGTGTTCCCCTCTCTCTTTGCTTCCTCTAGGGTTGAGAGGAAGGCTTGGGCTTGTTGTTTGGGTTCTTTGGACCTTGGTTGAGTTTGTTTGGGCTTGCTTGAGCCTTGTGTCAGCCAAGGCTTGCCTTGTGTCGTCCAAGGTGAGTTTGTGTCGACCTAGGGTGCGTGTGTGTCGACCAAAGAGGTCTTGTGTCGTCCAACACTAAGGTGTGTCGCCCAGTAGCTTGGTTGTGTCGCCTAGCAGAGCTGATGCTTGTGTCGCCCATGTGGCTTGGCTAAGGTTGGTGGACACTTGGTGCCTATCTTGGACAAGTGTCCCTTGGTGTACTAATGTGTTGGCTTGAACCCTAGGACAAGTGTCCCTTGGGTGTACAACACATGGCATGGTTGCACCTTGGTTTCTCCTCCCCTTCTTTCTATATAGGTAGCTCTTCTCCTTGCCTTAGCCTCCTTTGATCGTTTGGTCTCTCCTCCACCTTGAGTGCACGATATCCCTCTCCTTCTTGCTTGTGTTGGCCGACACACTCCCTCTTTCCCTTTCTTGGAGGTCGACACACCCTTGGAGTAGAAGAAGTGGTGGCTGACACACCCTTGGAGAAGCTAGTGGTGGCTGATATCCCTTGGAGATCTCCCTCCTCCTTGCTTGGTGGTGCGTGGAGCTTGGAGTTCTTCTTCTTCTTCCTTGGAGCTTGGAGCTTAAGGCGGATTGCATAGCTTCTAACCCTGTATACTCTACCCTGCTTTCATATATGTTGCATTAATCTTGCCTCTATGTACGTTAGTAGTTGGTTTTTGGTTATCTTGCATGTTGGCTGATCCATATGAGTTAGGGTTTAGGGAGCAACACTCCTCTCTCCCCTTGATCTAGAAGAGTGAGTTGGGTCCTAGTGCCATGAGAAACACCCCTCTTTCCTAGTCAATTGAGGTGAGCTTGTGACTTAGTGACTTGAGCAAAACTCTCTTCTCATCTTGGGCAAGAAGGTGAGCTCGTTAGATGACCTTGATGGGATGCATCTTGAACGTTTGGTGCTTGTGAAGGTGCTTTCCGACAGCCCTCATAGGTTGGCTACACTTGCACGGCATGAGTGAGCAGGGTTTTTCCTTTTTGTTCCTTGGGCGGGTGAGCAATCGGACCTTGCACGCCTTGAGCTAGTTCTGCTCGGCAGGCTGCACACCTTGGGGCTGCTCGCCCAGCACCCCTGCTCGCCCAACACTTTTCTCGCCCAACACTCTACTCACCCAGCACTTTGCTCGCCCGACACCCCTGCTCGCCCGACACCCTGCTCACCCAACACACCCCTTGCTCGCCCGACATGTCTTGCACGCCTAGCTGAGTTGCACGCCCGATATGCCTTGCATGCTCAGCAGTGAATTGCACGCTTGACTTGGCTGCACGCCCTGGGTTGGGTGAGGGTGAACCCTACCCGAGAAGGTCTATTTGTGAGGGAACTTGGTGTTAGGGAAGTGGCTTGTTTAGCAATCACTCTTAATACCTTTAGTAACTCCTTGCTCACTTAATGATAATGATAATGACTATGATCATGCTTGTGTTATATGTCCCTTTTTAACATGATGTCAAAGCATGGTAAGGTACATAAATAGTTGCATAATGATGTGTCTTGAGCACAAGATCATCATGAGAGGTATAGTGACTTTTATAGCAATTTTAATGATATCTCATGAAGGTAGACATCATCCTTATATCAATGATATGCTTAACCCTAATTGATCTTTGGTGACAAATCTTAAATATAATATTGTGAATGGTAAGTCCCTTGGTTATTCTAATTGATTATTGAATGATACTAACCATGCAGGAAATGCATAGCCAGGTGAAGGGTTATGAGGGATGGTTATATGTGAATATTGTGATGACAGGTGTAGTATGAATGATGCTTCATAATGATGATGAAAGCCTTGAGAGGCTATGGCACTATGTGATTAGGGATTGAGATCCCATGTTATGAGATGATCCTTGAGGTGGATCAAGATGGTTGGCAAGAGGCCAAGTGATAACATGTGATGTTGGGTCCTTGAAATGGAACCCGGTAGATGTGAATACAATAGTAGCATGATATTGATTTATGTTGTGTGTTTGTTTTCTATTGTTTGCATGTTATACAACTTGGTCGAATCTTGCAATTCATTTAAAAGATACTAATTAATCACAGTGAAATCTATCATGTAGTTGCCCTGGCCATAGATACATCATCAGTCAGGATAGGGTGATGGTGAAATGGGTTCTCCTGTGGGTCAATCCAGAGCGCATATTTTTGAATATGCGAGGTTTCTCCTAGCCTCAAATAGAGAGGGAAATGAGTGCAGTTGCGGTTGCAGACTCGGATATGTGATGAGCATGGTGAACATGGCCCATGGCTCCTGATATGTGATATGATGAGCATAAATGCGTTCATGGCTCCAAGCACGGTGTTTAGACCCGTGGCTTGGTTTTCTAGCGTCGTGACCTGTACCAAGGCGGGCTAGGCAGAGGGTAGCCTGAGGAGCTGACCCTGTGTGGCTGAGGCCACTTGAGAATGAGAATGCAGTCCTGCTTTGTTTCTTGTGTACTGACCACGATGGGTGAGGTCGTGGATTCTGACTCTTCCATTGACCTTGTATGGCACTGGTTATGGGCTTCGCAGCCGATGGTTGGATTTAAACGGCACGGTTCACTTCCTCAGGGCATAATAATACGTAATCCAGCCGTCTAGTCTTATTACTTAATACAAACACGAAACATTGGTTGAGGCCTTGTTTGTGTAGTTACTTTTGTTATGTTATGCAGTTATTGTTATATCCTTCTATGGCAAGTAGAATTGGGTTAACCTGTCTTGATCCTCATGTTGCACTTGATTTCACCCGATAAGCTAGATAGCTTTAATTCATAGATTGCTCCTGCTATATCTCTTATCAGCCAGTTGTTTATATATATACCTACTCAGCTAAGGTTTAGTAGTTTTGACGGGAGTTATGCCTCCCGTGGGACAATGTTCAATTGTCTCACTCCACTGGTTTGCATCCTTTTTAGGTAGCCGAGCTAGACGTGGTGGTGGTCGTGGAGTTGCGGCCGAGTAGCCGGACGAATAGTAGAAGGAAAGCCCTGGATGAGTTGTTGTTTTGGATGTTTTATGATAGAGTGTAGAGTCATCCTTGTACTCTCAGGTCCTTGGCGGTGTTTTGGGTGTTGTTTCACGATGTATGATTGATAATGCTTTGTATATCTTGTAGTTGGCCAGTTGCGATCCTCTATGTATATGAATAGGTGTTGGACTAATGTGTTGACAAATCAGCTGTTGTTCTAAGATATGGATATGTACTAGACTCGTATGCATATATGTAACCTATTTTTCTTGCAAGATAAGGACTGGAATGTAATATGTTTTCTAGTTTATTAGTTTTCCGCGATCGGTTCTAATTAACCCCTTTTTTTATAAGATGTGGTTATGGTGATTTCCGCACGTTTTCGCGTAACACCTCATGATCTGTGTAATAATGGGATGTGTTGCCACAAGTTTGGTATCATAGCTTTAGCTTCGCTGAGTCTACATGGATCTAGGACTAGGTTGTGTTTGTTCTTATGTGTCTTCCAGATTTTCTCACAATCATCTTCTGCCCTCAGAAGAAGGAAGCTAAGATGTCTGGAAACCATGAAGAACACAGTGCTGAAAACAACGATGCTGCATCAGTTGATGGAGCTTTTGAGCAGGCACATGAAGATCGGGTACCTGAGGTCCCCCAACCTGACCCAGCCATCCTTGAGCATCCTGCTTACCAACAGCTTTTGGGGCAGATGATGGCTACGATGAATCTCATGGTTGAGCGATTTCCAGTGCCTCCTCCGAGAGAACATGATCCCCATGGTGAAACATCAGGTATTGGGAAGACCTTCGAGCGGCTTCGCTGAGTTGGAGCTTCGGACTATGATGGAACGGAGGATCCAGTAGATACAAATATGTGGCTAAAAAGTCCTGAAAAGGCTTTCTGGATCCTCGACATCCCCAAAGCAGACAAAGTAAAACACGCTGTCTACCTTCTGAAAGGTAGTGCTGGTCACTGGTGGACCATCGAGGAAGAAAAGCAGACTGGTGAGGTGATCTGTTGGGAAGTGTTCCGGCGTGAGTTCGTCAGCAGGTACTTTCCCAAGACGTACCTAGACGAGAAGATCAGTCAGTTTGAGAGCCTGCGATAAGGAGCGATGAGCATCACTGAGTACGAGGCCAAGTTCATGGACCTGTTGAGGTTTTGTCCTCACATGGCGACGACGGACGAGGAACGGATCAGACGTTTCGAGAAGGGTTTGAGTGTGGAGCTGACGACACCGATTTCTGCGTTGGAAAACCGAGAGTGGTTTGTGATGTTTGTAGAATCTGTTCAGATAAATAAATGATCTGTGAGGGAGAAGAGAGAATCTATGGCTAAGAAGAGACCTTCTCAGTTTCAAGGTCAAAGGTTTGGTGGCTTTAAGAAGCACAAGTTTTCAGCACTGGCAGTGATGAGAAGTTCGGGTGGATCGTCGCAGTGGTCTCCTAGTAGGGGAAGAGGCTATGTTTCTTCACCATCTAAGGCTCAAAGTTCGGCTTCTGTAGCAGTGACAGGTCCATCTAAACCATGAGTTGATGGTAGGACATGCTATTCCTGTGGTCAGATAGGGCATGTCAGGTCGAGTTGTCCCTTCAGAGATGATGAGGTAACACAGCAACCAAGGCAGAACCCTCAAGGATCAGATCATCAACAACCTAGTGGTAGGAGAGGTCGAGGACACAGTCAAGCGTCTGAGGCCGGATCGTCTGCTCAAGGAAGAAGAGGTCGTGGACATCAAGCTACGGCTCGATTCTATGCTATGAATTAGCCGGAGGCGATAGTCAACCCGCGAGTAGTGGCAGGTCAGATGGAGTTATTTCATTATGATATGTGTACTTCCTGCCTTATATCTTTTCAGGTTGACCCGGGTGCTACACACTCTTTTATCACTTATAGTATGCTTGAGAACTGTCGTTTACCTTTTAGTCATAAGAAGGATAGCTTGTTGTTAGAAACCCCTCTTGCTGGTTCCTCATGGCTCTGAGAAGAGTGTCCGTCTTGTATCTTGTCTTTCTTAGGACACCGCATTCAAGTAGATCTCATACCTCTTGATATGTGTGATTTTGATGTTATCCTTGGGATGGATACCTTAGAGAGGTACAAGGTTGTTTTAGACTGTAGTACCAAGTTGGCAGTGTTTGTTGATGCTGGGGAGAGGTGGATCTTCCAAGAAGATAGGAAGATTCTTCCGACGTGTCTGGTGTCATCCATGGTAGCAGATAGGCTGTTACATCAGGGATGAGAGGCGTTCTTTTCTCATGTAGTAGATACTATTGTAGCTACCAAGGAAAATAGTCCTAGTCTAGAGGAAGTGTCAGTTGTCCGAGAGTTTGCAGACGTGTTTCTCGAGGAGTTTCCTGGTGTTCCCCCACCACGAGAGATTGATTTCGAGATCAATCTGGTTCTAGGAACGCAACCAATAGAGTAGACACCATACCGGGTGGCTCCAGTTGAGATGGAAGAATTAAAGAAACAGTTGCAAGAGTTGTTAGATAAAGGTTTTATCCGGCCGAGCACGTCGCCTTGGGGTGCTCCCGTGTTGTTTGTCGGGAAGAAGGATGAGTTGATGCGGTTGTGCATAGACTACCGGCAGTTGAACAAAGTCACTATCAAGAACAAGTACCCGTTGCCGAGGATAGATGACTTGTTTGATCAGTTGCGTGGTGCTATCGTGTTTTCCAAGATCGACCTACGGTCTGGATATCACCAGTTGAGGATCAGGGAGGATGGCATACCAAAGTCGGCCTTTCGAACAAGGTATGGTCATTTCGAGTTTGTGGTTATGCTGTTTGGCTAACCAATGCACCTACTACTTTCATGGATCTGATGAACAGAGTGTTCCGTCTGTTCTTAGATCAGTTTGTCGTAGTCTTCATCGATGACATCCTAATCTATAGTCAGAACAAGTCAGAACACAAGCAACATCTTCGACAAGCGTTGACTCTTCTTCGCCAACACCAGTTGTATGCCAAGTTTAGTAAGTGTGAGTTCTGGTTGGAGGAAGTGACCTTCTTAGGTCATGTGATATCCACTGAAGGAGTCAAAGTAGATCCGAAGAAGGTGGAATCTGTTGCAAAATGGGAACAACCGAAAACGCCGACAGAAGTTCGCAGTTTTATGGGTCTAGCAGGATACTATCAGAGGCTTATCAAGGATTTTAGCGTGATTGCTCTGCCAATGACGAAGTTGACCAGGAAGGATGTACCTTTTGTTTGGGATGATTGATGTCAGTAAGTTTTCTATAGTCTGAAGGAGAAGCTGACCATTGCTCCAGTGTTGACCCTGCCAGAGCCTGGGAAAGGTTATGTGGTTTTCTGTGATGCTTCCAAGAAGGGCCTAGGATGTGTGCTGATGTAGAAAGATCATGTGGTTTCTTTTGCTTCGTGACAACTTAAGAAACATGAGGAGAACTATCCTACACATGATTTGGAGTTAGCGGCAGTGTTTCATGCCTTAAAGGTTTGGAGACACTATCTATATGGGGAAGTGTGCCAGATCTTTACAGATCATAAGAACCTGAAGTACATCTTTTCGCAGCACGAGTTGAACATGCGACAGCGTCGATGGATGGAGTTGATCAATGATTACGACTGCACTATCGAGTATCATCCTGGTAAAGAGAATGTGGTAGCTGATGCGCTTAGTCGAAAGTCCTCTTTCTCTCCCAAGAAGGCACAGTTGAGTTCTCTTGTATGCCATAGGCAGGATATGTTTATCTCTTTGCAAAAGATGAATGTGCAGATGGAGGTTTCCTCGCTGGCTGGACTCTTAGCACAGATGCAAGTCAAACCCACGTTGAGACAGTAGATCAAGGATGTGCAGCAGACATATGATTTGGTAAAATTGATCAGATCAGAGTTTGGCAGCAGAAAGGGTGATGGGTTTCATGAGTCCGAGGATGGACTAGTTTGCTATCATGGTAGGATGGTGGTTCCTGATGAGGATGAGATGAGGAAGTTGGTGCTTGAGGAAGCACACACATTTATGTATGCCATGCATCCAGGTGTCACCAAGATGTACCATAGTCTGAAGGACTTGTATTGGTGGCCAGGTTTGAAGAAAGATGTAGTTGAGTTCGTGGCAAGATGTGCGGTATGTCAGCAAGTGAAGGCTAAGCATCAGAAGCCGGCAGGTACGTTGAAACCCTTGCTAATACCACAATGGAAATGGGATCATATAACCATGGATGCCGTAGTTGGCCTACCCAAGACAACTAGAAATCATGATTCCATTTGGGTGGTTGTGGACAAACCGACAAAATCTGCCCATTTCATACCTATGAAGATGAAGTATACAACCGAGAAGCTTGCCAGAGTGTACGTAGATGAGATAGTCCATTTGCATGGTGTACCAGCAACCATAGTTTCTGACAGAGGTCCTCAGTTCACGAGTCATTTCTGGGAGCAGTTGCACAACGTGTTGGGTACGCAGTTGAGGCTCAGTACCTCCTTTTATCCACAGATAGATGGGCAGTCTGAAAGGACTATTCAGATACTAGAGGATCTTCTTTGAGCTTGTGTTTTATAGTTCTTAGGCAGTTGGGATGTACACCTAAGTTTGATAGAGTTTGCCTACAATAACACTTATCAACGGAGTATTGACATGGCTCCTTATGAGGCTTTGTATGGAAGGAAGTGCAGATCTCCTTTGTGTTGGTATGATTCTAGAGAGTATCAGCTTTTAGGCCCCGAGCTAGTATAACAGACGATAGATAAGATCAAGGTGATAAAACAACAGTTGAAAGTGGCACAAGAGAGGTAGAAGTCTTATGTAGACAATCGTCAACGACCTTTGGAGTTCTAGGTAGGGGATAAAGTATACCTTAAGGTTTCACCCTGGAAAGATGTGCTAAGGTTTGGATGGAAAGGTAAGTTGGCACCCAGGTATATGGGGCCTTACCAAGTCATAGCACGCATTGGTAAAGTAGCTTACGAGTTAGAGTTGCCTCCAGAGTTACACAGGTTGCATCCAATATTTCATGTCAGTATGCTAAAGAAAAGTCATCCAGATTCCGGTACAGTGATACATCCAGATGAGGTTGATCTTGATGCAGATGTGACCTACGAGGAAGGTCCTGTGGTGATCCTTGACAGAAGAGTCAAGAAGCTGAAGAGGAAAGACATGGTCCTTGTAAAGATTCTTTGGCAACGTCATGGCATTGAGGAAGCCGCGTGGGAGCTTGAGGAAGAGATGAGGAAGAAGTACCCCTCGCTTTTCTCTTCGGATTTCGGGGAGGAAATCCCTTAAAGGGGTTTAGATTGTAAGGACCCTGACCTCCGTTTAGGGCTAACCCTATTTGCCTTGCTTAACCATGGTGTTTTAGTACCTGCTAATCACCTTTAGTGGTGATTAGGGTCTGGTTGTGCTTTGTTGAAGTTGGAGGTGGAACTTGCAAATAACCCAAGTTTAGGGTTTTGTGAGCAAGTTTACCACCTTGAGAGGTGTTCCCCTCTCTCTTTTGTTCCTCTAGGGTTGAGAGGAAGGCTTCGGCTTGTTGTTTGGGTTCTTTGGACCTTGGTTGAGTTTGTTTGGGCCTTGAAGTGCTTTGTTTGGGCTTGCTTGAGCATTGTGTCGGCCAAGGCTTGCCTTATGTCATCCAAGGTGAGTTTTTGTTGACCTAGGGTGAGTGTGTGTCGACCAAAGAGGTCTTGTGTCATCCAACACTGAGGTGTGTTGCCCAGTAGCTTGGCAGTGTCGCCCAGCTGAGCTAATGCTTGTGTCACCCATGTGGCTTGGCCTAGGTTGGTGGACACTTGGTGCCTATCTTGGACAAGTGTCCCTTGGTGTGCTAATGTGTTGGCTTGAACCCTAGGACAAGTGTCCCTTGGGTGGACGACACATGGCATGGTTGCACCTTGGTTTCTCCTCCCCTTCTTTCTATATAGGTAGCTCTTCTCCTTGCCTTAGCCTCCTTTGATCTTTTGCTCTCTCCTCCACATTGAGTGCACGATATCCCTCTCCTTCTTGCTTGTGTTGGCTGACACACTCCCTATTTCCCTTGCTTGGAGGTCGACACACCCTTGGAGTAGAAGAAGTGGTGGCCGACACACCCTTGGAGAAGCTAGAGGTGGCCGATATCCCTTGGAGCTCTCCCTTCTCCTTGCTTGGTGGTGCGTGGAGCTTGGAGTTCTTCTTCTTCCTTGGAGCTTGGAGCTTAAGGCGGGTTGCATAGCTTCTAACCCTAAATACTCTACCCTCCTTTCATATATGTTGCTTTAATCTTGCCTCTATTCACATTAGTTGTTGGTTTTTGGTTATCTTGCATGTTGGTCGATCCATATGAGTTAGGGTTTAGGGAGAAACACTCCTCTCTCCCCTTGATCTAGAAGAGTGAGTTGGGTCCTAGTTCCATGAGCAACACCCCTCTTTCCTAGTCGATTGAGGTGAGCTTGTGACTTAGTGACTTGAGCAAAACTCTCTTCTCATCTTGGGCAAGAAGGTGAGCTCGTTAGATGACCTTGATGGGATGCATCTTGAACGTTTGGTGCTTGTGGAGGTGTTGCCCGACGACCCTCATAGTTTGGCTACCCTTGCATGGAATGAGTGAGCAGGGTTTTTCCTTTTTGTTCCTTGGGCGGGTGATTAATCTGACCTTGCACTCCTTGAGCTAGTTCTGCTCGACAGGATGCTCACCTTGGGGCTGCTTGCCCAACACCCCTGCTCGCCCAACACTCTGCTCGCCCGACACCCCTGCTCTCCCGACACACTGCTCGCCCGACACACCCCTTGCTCGCCCGACATGTCTTGCACGCCTAGCTGAGCTGCACGCCCGATATGCCTTGCATGCTCAGCAGTGAGCTACACGCCTGACTTGGTTGCACGCCCTGGGTTGGGTGAGGGTGAACCCTACCCGAGAAGGTCTTTTTGTGAGGGAACTTGGTGTCAGGGAAGTGGCTTGTTTAGCAATCACTCTTAATACCTTTAGTAACTCCTTGCTCACTTAATGATAATGATAATGACTATGATCATGCTTGTGTTATATGTCCCTTTTTAACATGATGTCAAAGCATGGTAAGGTACATAAATAGTTGCATAATGATGTGTCTTGAGCACACGATCATCATGTGAGGTATAGTGACTTTTATAGCAATTTTAATGATATCTCATGAAGGTACACATCATCCTTATATCAATGATATGCTTAACCCTAATTGATCTTTGGTGACAAATCTTAAATATAATATAGTGAATGGTAAGTCCCTTGGTTATTCTTATTGATTATTGAATGATACTAAACATGCAGGAAATGCATAGCCAGGTGAAGGGATATGAGGGATGGTTATATGTGAATATTGTGATGATAGGTGTAGTATGAATGATGCTTCATAATGATGATGAAAGCCTTGAGAGGCTATGACACTATGTGATTAGGGATTGAGATCCCATGTTATGAGATGATCCTTGAGGTGGATCAAGATGGTTGGCAAGAGGCCAAGTGATAACATGTGATGTTGGGTCCTCGAAATGGAACCCGGTAGATGTGAATACAATAGTAACATGATATTGATTTATGTTGTGTGTTTGTTTTCTATTGTTTGCATGTTATACAACTTGGTTGAATCTTGCAATCCATCTAAAATATACTAATTAATCATAGTGAAATCTATTATGTAGTTGCCCTGGCCATAGATCCATCATCAGTCAGGATAGGGTGATGGTGAAACGGGTTCTCCTGCGGGTCAACCCGGAGCGCATATTTTTGAATATGCGAGGTTTATCCTAGCCTCAAATAGAGAGGGAAATGAGTGCAGCTGCAGTTGTAGACTCGGATATGTGATGAGCATGGTGAACATGGCCCATGGCTCCTGATATGTGATATGATGAGCATGAATGTGTTCATGGCTCAGAGCATGGTTTTTAGACCCGTGGATCGGTTTTCTAGAGTCGTGACCTGTACCAAGGTGGGCTAGGCAGAGGGTAGCCTGAGGAGCTGACCCTGTGTGGATGAGGCCACTTGAGCATGAGATTGCGGTCCTGCTTTGTTTCTCGTGTACAGACCACGAGGGGTGAGGTCGTGGATTCTGACTCTTCCATTGACCTTGTATGGCACCGGTTATGGGCTTCGCAGCTGATGGTTGGATTTGAACGGTACAGTTCACTTCCTCAGGGCATAATAATATGTAATACAGCCGTCTAGTCTTATGACTCAATACAAACACGAAACATTGGTTGATCCCTTGTTTGTGTAGTTACTTTTGTTATGTTATGCAGTTATTGTATATCCTTCTATGGCAAGTAGAATTGGGTTAACCTATCTTGATCCTCATGTTACACTTGATTTGACCCGGTAAGTTAGATAGATTTAATTCATAGATTGCTCCTGCTATATCTCTTATCAGACAGTTTCTTATATATATACCTGCTCAGCTAAAGTTTAGTAGTTTTGGCGGGAGTTATGCCTCCCGCTGGGACAATGTTCAATTGTCTCACTCCGCTGGTTTGCATCCTTTTTAGGTAGTCGAGCTAGACGTGGTGGTGGTCGTGGAGTTGCGACCGAGCAGCCTGACGAACAGTAGAAGGCAAGCCCTGGATGAGCTGCTATTTTGGATGTTTTGTGATAGAGTCTAGAGTCATCCCTGTACTCTCAGGTCCTTGGCAGTGTTTTGGATGTTGTTTCACGATGTATGATCGATAATGCTTTGTATATCCTGCAGTTGGCCAGTTGCGAGCCTCTATGTATATGAACAGGTGTTGGACTAATGTGTTGACAAAGCAGCTGTTGTTCTAAGCTATGGTTATGTACCAGACTCATAGGCATATATGTAACCTGTTTTTCTTGCAGGATAAGGACTGGAATGTAATATGTTTTCTACTTTATCCATTTTCCGTGATCGGTTTTAATTAACCCCTATTTTTTATAAGCTGTGGTTATGGTGATTTCCGCACCTTTTCTCATAACACCTCATTATGTGTGTGATAATGGGATGTGTTGCCACAGTTAGTTACTCATCCATGGACAACTAAATAGACGCATAAAACTAATTTGAAATACATGATTTTTACCTCCTTTAGATGCACGACCTATAAGTGTCCAAATGAGAAAAAATTTATTATATAGTATGTTCTTATGATAATTAAGAAGATAAACGGTTTAGATTTTGCAAACATTTACTACATCTTCAAATATGATTGAGGTGTACGGTGTCTCCGAAACACTCGAGTGTACACTACACTGACTATATATATATATATATATATATATATATATATATATATGTGTGTGTGTGTGTGTATGTGTGTGTGTGTGTGTATATATGTATGTATGTATATATATATATATATATATATATATATATATATATATATATATATATATATATATATATATATATATATTATGTGTGTGTGCCTTTTTCATGGATACATCAATACATCAAAAAAGTTCACATCATTCAAACCGATATATCTCCCTCTAGGAACACCCAAATATCATGAAAGTCTAACCATATCTTTATGACGACTCAAAGTTTGATCTACTCAAATTTTGTGCCAAGTTATCACTATTTGTATAATTAATTAAATTCCTCAAATAGGCATAAACTAATGGATCTTAATAATGATATCAATATCAATCAATACTCAACTTTATCAAATTCTTAGAACTCTCAAAATAACTCAAACGCATAAATCCATCTATCTCATTAGGTATAAAAAATACTAGAAAAGTTCACTACATCACATCATATACATCTTAAAGACATTTCATTATCGAAATCAAGCCAAAAATTCAGTCCATCACATCATATACATCTTAATAGAAAATTGTGTCCTCAAAATTAAGACAAAAATCCAGTCAATCACATTATATACGTCTTAAAAGAAATTTTGTCATCGAAATCAAGTCAAAAATCTAGTCCATCTCATGGATTTTTGGCTTGATTTCGAGGATGAAATTTCTTTTAAGATGTGTATGATGTGATGGAGTGAACTTTTTGAGTATTTTGGATACCTAATGAGATAGATGGATCCATGTGTTTGAGTTATTTTGAGAGTTCTAAGTATTTGACGAAGTTGAGTGTTGATTGATATTAATATCATTATTAAGATCCATAAGTTTATACCTATTTGAGGAATTTAATTAATTGGTCAAATAGTGATAAATTGGCATAAAATTTGAGTAGATCAAACTTTGAGTCCTCATAAAGTTATGGTTAGACTTTCTGAGCTATCTCAACTTTATCAGTATCAAAAGTACTATCTTTATCTTCCCTCTTTGGTCTAGGGTTCTCAAATTACCGCATTGGCACTAGTGACATCCTTACAAGATGTAGCCACATAAGCACAAACCAAAACATGATATGATATACTATTCATAGGTATCTACCCATGAGACATCCTTACCCAAACTCTCTTATCAACATAACCACTAGATTCCTACAAGGAACCACCAACCCGAGCATGAGGCTTCACAGAAACTAAAACATATACTTCCTCCAGGGTCTTGGGACTCTCTTTCCCTCACCCAGATGGTAGATTCTCATATTCATACTCACATATGCACATATAACTAGCCTCTCTTTATCTTTATGGTTTAGTCCTCCCAAGGACATCTGGGTTCAGCAAGACTCTAAGAATCATGCATAAAGCAACTCAACTCAATCACTCAGGAGAATTCTAGTTTAGGACATATCATAACATATATCTTCTCCCTATGGGTCTCACTCTCTCTTGAGTTAACCCAGAAACTCATCCTAATACTAGAGTTCCTCCTTCATAAAACAGCTTAAAGCACATACGACTCACAACCTTGTCTTAACTTAGCATATCTTATTTCTTAAAAGCCTATTTTCTTGCATCATAAAAACTTATCTCAAATCCTCAAAACTGAACTTGTATCCTTAAAGACAAACATATATCATCATAAACTATCATATGTCATCTATATTAGACTTATATCATATCATCAAAACTTATTTTATCTATCCATCTATTACATATTCTAACAAAGCTCTAGACATCTAATATAGAACTATTCTCTCTTCTAAACTGATATAATTCACTTTCACTTAGGTTGCATGACCGCCTCCTACTCGTACATGTGTGGGAGTTGTAATACATATATATAATAAAATATGATATAGTTTTTCTCTGATAAAACAAAATTCTCAGAAAACTATCAAGGTTTGATCTGATTGGAATCCAAAACTAAATCCAGAAAATGAGTGTCCCACACATAGTAGAGAGTATAGTGTAATGAAAACTAGTGAGAAGGGTGAGAACAAGGAGTAGACTGGTGTAGCTACCCAAAACATAGATGCATCATATGTCGAAGGTTTCTCTTCCCTCGATGTAGGTCATTTCCAAATAATGCAATCGTTATACCACTGTACTTCAAGGAAAGATCGACATCTAAGGACTCACTATACAACAAGCACCAGTCTAGACCTAGTTCTCAGACATCTAGGTGCTAACCTAGAGGCTAGGTCAGATCTAGTCTCTAAAAGATGACTAATCTAACCCTAAAGATTTATTTTGAGTTCATGGTTCTTTAGTTTGAGATGCATAATGAGCAAATGTCAGACTTTGCTATTGTTCATGCTCTGATACCACCTGTGACATCCCCATATTTTCTAAAACTTAATCTGATGTGTGACATCCAAATTGAAACCCTGACATCAGTGTGAATCCCAATTTAAACATCACACACTAGTCTAAGAAGAAGAAAATCAAGGGAGTCAAAAGGAAACAATCAGTAGCATGCACATGAACAATAATAAAACCATATACACATGTTCACCATTCAACACATAATTACAATAAGAATTGTTACAACATTTGATATTACATATTGAACTACAAACTTATACATATACATGTACTACCACTAAACTACAGGACCTTAAGACAATAGGTCTAGTTGTACATCATCTCACCACACAACTCTCAACTATCCTGGATATTTAAGAACATATGTCCAAAAACCTAAACAAATGATTACATGTGGTACAGGTCAACAGAATATTCAAGAATATTGTACTGAGTATGCCTATGTGTCTTTCATATACCTCTCATCATATATTGGCAATAAGATAAAACTAATACTTGGAAGTTATAAATAAATATAAGAAAAAGCATATACTTGCACAAAGATGTTCATTACTAAAAGAAAACACATTTTAAGCTCATATTCCGTTATATGCTCAAGCATCTGCCTACTAACGGGATAGATGCATTCAGACCTTATGATCTTCTTACAAAAGAGATAGATCATTGTACATGTAATCTGCTTACGAAAGAGATATATCACTCACTAGCACTATGCTTACCAAAGAGATATAGTGCTTCATATAATGGAATAGACATATTATGTTTCATGTGGCAACACATCCCACTATCACACAGACATCGAGGTGTAACGCAAAAATGTGCGGAAATCACCATAACCACAGATTATCAAAAATACGGGTTAATTAAAACCAATTGTGGAAAGCTAATAAACCGAGAAACAATTACTTTTAAGTTCTCATCCTGTAAGAAAATAGGTTATATAAGCATATACAAGCCTTGATACGTCTCCACGGCTTAGAGGAACATCTGTCTTGTCATCACATGAGTTCATCACCTATTTATATGTACATAATGGCCCACATTCGGCCAGTAGCAGGATATACAAAGGATCAATAGCTATACATCATAAAACAACGTCAAAACACTCCTGAGGACCTGAGAGTACATGGGTGACTCCAGACTCTACTACAAAACATCTAAAAGAGCAACATATCCATCACTTGCCTTCTATTGCTCTTCTTGCTACTCAACCGCAACTCCGCGACCACCACCACGCCTAGCTCGACCACCTAAAAAGGGTGTAAACCAGCGGGGTGAGACACACCATCCCAGCGAGAAACATAACTCCCTGCCAAAACTACAAAACCTTAGAAAGACAAAGCAACAACAACAAATAACTGATAAGAAGAATAACAAGAGCAGTTATAAAGAAAAGTTGTTCATACTAGCAAGCTTATCAGGTGTACAGAAGGCATATACCCAAGCATTTTTTTATGGAACATGATTAACAAGATAAGATTTATAAGGTCTTACCACATATCATGAGGAACATATAATCAACAGCAAGACATAACGGGATTAACTACACAAGCAAGGCTTCAACAAATGTTTCGTGTTTGTCTTAAGAAGTAAATACTATTCGGCTGGATTACGTATTTTTATGCCCTGAGGAAGTGAGCTGTATCGCTCAAATCCAACCTTCGGTTACGAAACCCAAGTCGGTGCCATACAAGGTCAGTGGAAGAGTCAGACTACACGACCTCTCCACCTCATGGTCAGTGCATGAGTACAACACAAGCAGGACCACCGTCTCTTGCTTAAGTGGCCTTAGCCACAGGGTCAGCTCCATAGGCTAACCTTCCTCTAGCCCTCCTCGATATAGGTCACGACGCTAGTATCTCTGATCCACGGGCCTGGTCACCGTTCTCTGAGCCATAAACACATTCATGCTCAATCACTCTGAGCTATGGGCCTGTTCACCATGCTCTATATATATATATACATATCTGAGTCTGCAACCGCAGTTGCACTCATTTTCCTCTCTATTTTAGGCTAGGTGAAACCTCGCATATTCAACATTATGCGCTCTGGGTTAACCCGCAGGAGAACCCATTTCACCATCACCAGCTCCTAACGATGATGGATCTATGACTAGGGCAAACTACATGATATGGTCCACTATGATTAGTTAGTATATTTTATGTGGATTGTAAGATTCAACCAAGTTGTATAACATGCAAACTATACAAGAATAAATACCATGCAACTCAGTATTATACTTTTATTGTAATCAACATCGTCATGATTCATCACAAGGATCCATCATTACATGTTATCACTTGGCCTCTTGCCAATCATCTAGATCCATCTCAAGGATTATCACATGCCATGGGATCTCAGTCCCTCATCACATAGCGCCACTGCCTCGTAAGGCTTACATCATCATCATGGGATAGCAATCCCGAGCACTTTAGTCAAATACTTCATACATGTTATCTCATCACCAAGAGTAACTATGAAAGCAAAGTTACTCATCATATATACCTCATAGCCTTTTACTTAGCTATGCATCACCTGCATGGTTAGTATACACAATAATCATAAGCTTAACAGAAAGACCGTGCTATCAATATAAGGTGAAATTAATGATTATATTATTAATCAATCATGCCTCAACTTGTGATCATAAGCATAGGTTACATCATTAAGAAAATAATTCTATATGTTCATCATTTCATCAGTATTATTAATGATATCAAGATGATCACATACTTAGGTAAAGTCATGCTAAGTTACCTGGACAAGCTCTACCATAACAAACACCATCAAGCATATCAAGGATCACCATTATAAGCCAAACGTGATACAAGGCTTATCATAGATGTTTGCGGAAGGAACAAGATCCTTACTATAAGTGATATCGAGTAACAAAGAAACCAACCCATCTCATGCACTCAGGTGTAACGTGCAACCTGTGTCGTGCACTTCTTGTGTCATGCAACACAGTGTCAGGTAACAAGGGGTGTCAAGCACAACGCAGTGTCAGGCACCACTAGTAACGGGCACTCAGGGTGTGCAACTTAGCAACGACATATCATGCAACGGTGTGTCATGTTTCGTGCACCTAATACTATTGGGCAATAGTCTGTATTGGGAACTAAGGTAATGTGCAACGCCCGTCAGGTGTTGTGCTGTCAGGCGACACTCACAGGACTAGTGTGACGCCCGTCACCACAACTAACTAGAAACATCTCCCTATCATCAGAACATAACAAGGGGATAAGGGTATTTGGCAGAACATGCAGCATAGAGTGACGCCCGTCACACACAGGTTCAAGGACCAGGGTGTATCATCCATCACAAACACAACATGTCATCCAAGGTCAGACCAAGGGAAAGATATCGGGAAACATCACCAACAACGCCATATCGGGCTAGATACATTCTGATAGGGTCACCACCAAACTCAAGCTCAAGGGTGCCAAAACCCTAAAGGATCAAGAGAATGTCTCACCTATCAACTTAAACGAGAGAGGAGTCTTGCACATCTCTTGTCACCAATCGGGAATCACAAGGGACAACCTTAATAAGGTCCACAACTACCACCAAGCTCACCCTTCAAGTCCATGGTGAGAGGAGGGTGTTGCTCAAGTTACTAGAACACAAGCTCACCTCACAACGTAAACGAGAGAGGAGTGTTTCCCATGACACTAGAACTCAAACTCACTCCTCAAGACCTAGGAGATAAGGGAGTGTTTCTTACCAAGAAACCCAACACATGATTCGGTCAACAAGAAGAAACTAAACAAGAAAATAAGCTACTAACATACATAGCCAATCTTAAGCAACAAGAACATAGAAGATGGTAATATAGTTAGGGTTAGGAGTTATGTAACCTGCCTTAAGCAAGATCCAAGCTCCTATCTCCAAGCACCACCAAGGAAGAAGGAGACTCCAAGGAAGGATCGGCCACCAAGCTAGCTCCACTAAGGGTATCGGCCACCAAGCTTGCAAGAGAAGAGAGTATCGTGCACCAAGGAGAGGGAGACTAAGGAACTATAGGGATACTTAGAAAGGAAAGGGAAATGCATATATAGAAGAGGATGGAGGAGAAACCAAATAAAAACAAAGCAAGGTGTCGCCCACCTAGGGACACTTGTCCATGAGCATTTCCATCACTCTAACATGTCTTAAACACATGTCCAAGGCCATTGTGACATGAAAGCATCACGCACCAAGTGACCACTAGTGGTGACACAAACAAGGTCAAAGATGGTCAAAGGTCCATGGGCGACACACTTGGACGACACACCACTACCACCATGGGCAACACAACCCTGGGCAACACAAGCACCCTCTTGCCCGACATAGGGTCCAAAGGAACAAGGGCAAGGCACCACAAGGCTCAACAAGCTCAACTAAGCCCAAAGGATCTCAAGCAATGAGCCTAAACCTTCCCCTCAAAGTTAAAGGAAGCAAGGAGAGGGAGGAACACCTCACACGGTGACAAACTTAATCACAAACCGTAGACTTGGGTTAATTGCAAGTAGCACCTCCAACTCTCAACAAAGCACAACCAAACCCTAATCACTACCAAAGGTGATTATCAAGCAACAAAGAACCCAGATTAAGCAAAGCAAATAGGGTAAACCCTAAACGGGGGTCAGGGTCCTTACATTTTATGTGTTCCTATCAATAAGTATGGAATATCAAGCAACACATCATACAAGAACATCCAATAACATATGCCAAGTATTTTACTACACACATACTGCAAGCATATTGTATAATAAGACAAGTAAGAGGTAATGGTGTGCCTTGAAAAGATACATTCTAAACCATATTCTTGATGTCATCTATATCCTTGGTCAAACCCTGATTAAGATAAGATCATATATGGCATGCATTATATTCCCATAATCTGAACCCTACTTATATCAATTTTAGAATTTAGCTAAGTTTATTAAAATATGTGCATCATTACTTGCATTCTTGTCTTAAATTTATCTTACTAATGTAGTTTCCTAGATAATGCTTCATTATATGAACATTAGGTTCCATAGCATTTTTGTGTACATATAAACCCTAGTTTATATATATTCTTCAAAGTAGGGTTGGAACCCATGTATTAAGGGCCTTCATCATATAAAATAAATTCTATGAATCTGATGGATGTCAAAGTTCCACATTAGCTTCCATTTACTTATATTAGGGTGTTCAATAAATTTTAACATTTATTGAGCACATATGTATTTATTATATTTTATTTAGGGTTATTAGCCCTAAATAGCCATATTGAGAAAATTACATAATTTTTTGCATCATCATCATAATATCTAACATTACATAAATTCTAAACATGATTATAGATTTAGTGACATATTCTCATTATTTTAGGGCATCATTTGCTATTTATTATTCATGAAATAAGAAAAACACAACTTACAAAATATCACTAATATTAGTACATAAAAAGCCTAATATAATGTTTTTGTGTTGTTCTACACATTTTTCTGAGAATTTTGGTACCTTATTTGTGATTTTCTAATAAGCGAGCTATTTTCTATGATTTAAAAAATTTCTTGATATTTTAAAAGATAATTACCTTTCTAACCAATTGGAGGCCCCCATGTAGCCACTAAGGCATGTGCCTCTTTGATTGGTCTTTGTTGATGCAGGTGGTCCGGTTCGTGTAGTTTGCAATGTGGTTCAGTGTGGATTGGTCGGTTCAGGTTTCTCATCTTGGACTGGGTTTCCCTCTCATATCTTTCTCATGCAAACTCCGCCCGTGATTCTCTGTGGCCGCCACTACGGTTAACCTCCGTGGCATGCAATCAGTCACCGAGCCTCTCCTCCTTGCCATGGATTTGGGGAATGTTGTGTTGTACAAGGCGATCCCCCTCTCTCTACCTCACACATTCTCAATTCCATGGCTTCTCCTTCGTGACCGTGTACCTACGCAAGACCAGGCATCCTGTGTAACATCCCTGACCTAGGTTATAATTTAACCCTAGGTGTTTTTCTTAAATATGTAATTAAACACTTGTGATTATCCCCTGGAATGTAATTAAGTTCCTGAGGAACATACATTTTCAATTTTGTCCTTTTTAAACAATGTTTTAGTGTTGTTTTGTAATGCATGGACCTATGTGCAAATTACCCAGTTAGAAGGGTTAACCTGCAATTTTCACATTTTGAGATGTTCCTCTGATGATGAGACATCATATGGATCAATATGATGAGGAATGATGGATTCTCCAAGCTTGGGCATCAAGATGCAGCTTGTGGAGCAATCTTTGTGCTTGAAACCCTAATTTTGGTGTAAAATGCAGTTTACCCAAAATGTGGGGTGCAACTTGTAAAATACATCTTCTAGAGTATATTGTGAGACTCTTGACATCATTTAGAGTAGAAATGATGAAGGGGGAGCTTCAATTAAATAATCAGATTAGAAGTATAACCTTTGTACTAGAATCACCAAGTTATGAAACCCATATATATGTGCACCTTAGTGATAAGATGACTTTCTTTGTCTTTAGTTATTCGTTTCAAAAAGAGTTTTACCTAAGATGAGGAGGAGGGATGTGCAAAGGATAAAGGAGGGACCTATATGAGAAATGGAGAAACTAGAGGTCCTTATGTTGGAACTAACCCAAGCTATATAAGCTTCCTTCTTTGCAAACCATGTAAACGTAATCCCTTCTCCTTTCACTTATCACCATGCTTGGACCAACTAAGGCAGAGCTCTGGAGCTAGAGAAGACGACCAACTTGTTCTAAGGTATGAAGAGACCATCTTCTAGCTCGGATTCATGGAGGAAAGTGGATTATAAGGTTGGTTTATGGTTATCTCACTTAGGTTTCTTGTTCTAGCCGACTTTTCCCAACCTTCCCTTGGAGAAATACCTTTGGCCGACCAGTGGAGCTCGAGGATCCATTAAAGGCTTAAGAGCTTGGAAGCTTGGAGCTCTAGAAACGACCATAAGGTGGGTTTTATATCTCTAAACCTCTTGCTTTCTTATACATATGCTTGTTCTCGCATGTTGTAGTTAGTTCTTCTTCTTCCCCATCTTTCCTTGCTTGCTTGCAAGAAAACTCATGAAGTAACCGACCTGTTTTGAGGTTGAAGATGATGGTCATGATTTCCTAGGTAACTTTACCAAACGACCTTGGACCATTTGGTCTAAACGGTTTGCAAACTATTTGAAATCAAACAGTCTCAAGATCGTTTGATCTCATACGGTCTTGCAAGATCGTTTAGAATCAAACGGTCCCAAGACCATTTGGAAAGTTTGACCAAGGGAAGACCGTTTAGATGTCTGCTGAATACATGTTGAATTAAACATCTACAAAGAATTGTAACCTAATTGCTAACCAATCACAAGTTGAAGGCACCTCAACCCTCTAAACCCTAATCAGGTGAAATTGCCGATTTCAATGACCAATTTTGGTGAGCTTTGGGTTGAAGGGCCCAAACGGTCTCAAGACTGTTTGGGGGTTCACTCAAACTGTCTCAAGACCGTTTGGTGACTACCCAAGACCGTTTGGAGGTCTAGGGTTAAGATAATTTGATCAATTGAGGGTCTAATCACAATAGGTTGATTAATTGAATAAAAGTGTTGATTTTAGACCTAATTAGGGTTCAACCCTCATCAACTTGACTTAGATTTTGGTGAAACTTTGGGCAAACGGTCTCAAGACCATTGGGAGGGTGCCCAAATAATCTCAAGACCGTTTGGGCCAAGTTTGGGCCCAATTGAGTGCCAATTGATAGGTTCAACTTCAATTAGACTCACGATTATCAATGTTGATGGTTAATTGTTTACAAACCCTAATTCTATCGGTTTCAACCCAAATTGGTTATCAATGGAGGGTCAATTGAGTTTCCAATTGGTTAAGGATAACCCTAATTAGCTCAATTGGTAAGTGATTAGCAAGGATGTGGCCAATTGAAGGCTTCAACATGGAGAACCCTAGTCGATTACAACCTTTGATGTACCTTTGAGGTCCATGCGGTTTTGAGCCCATTTGGACCAAACACTCTCAAGACCGTTTGAATCCAAACGCTCTCAAGACTGTTTGGGACCAAATGGTCTCAAGACCATTTGGTCTCAAATGATCTCAAGGTCGTTTAGATCCAATCGATCTCAAGGTCGCATAGCCTCATGCGGTTTCAAAGTCAACTCTTTCAAATGGTCAATGCACTCATGTGGTCTTGGAGGTGATACGGTCTTGTAGGCCATGTGGTCTTGGAGGTCTAAGTGTCCAAACGGTCAACGCCCCCAAACGGTTTAAAAACCCGTTTGGAGGTTAAGGTGTGAAACTATTTGGGAACTTTTAGGGATGTATTTGCTTAGTCTTTTGAAGGCTTAATTGGTTCAATGGAGGTCTAATCCAAACCCTATTGTTACCTAAAGACAATAAGGGGCTCAGTGATTAATAGATTGAGCCATGATGTGAGACAATGGTGTATTTACTAATGTTCCCTTGGAGGGTTCAAGTAGATGACACCTTGTTTAATCAAAACCCTAATGACATGATAGTGACGACTCAGCTTATGAAAATCAAAAGTGACTTGTGTTGGTATGTATGCCTTGAGAGACAATCATGGGATGATTGGTGGGATACATTAAGATTGATTTGATAAACATCAAAGGAAAGCTTCTAATACTTTCTGGTTCAGTCATATCAGATAGTGATAGAACAGATTGAATGTCTAGAGAATGACACTACTCAATGACGTATGCCTTCAGGTTCATGACCTGAATGATGAGATCATACAGATGTTAAGAGTTTATACATTCTTGTTATGTCCCTAGTCGGATGTCATTGTGGAAGGTAGATAGATAGAAATGACACACAAGACTCGATTGTAGTGTTGGTTGATGACAGAATCTCATTAGTCATGATATAGAGATATCAAACCAAACACATAGGTACTTGTTAGAGAACCAGACAGACCCACCGTGAGTTTGACACATGGAACCATGACATGGTAGTCACAGTCAGTACTCACAGTGATGGTGGTGAGTGTGATTCTTTGACCCGAAATCACTACACTCAACGCATGTCGTTGGGCACACTTTGACATCATCAAACGCAGTCTTGAAACATGGGTTGTTATAAAGGTGATGATTGGGTGGCTTTGACACATGGGGCTTTTGAGGGATGAGTGATAGATATGGGATTTGTCCCTCCTGAGGGAGTTTGATATCTAAGGCCACTTGATGAGTAGGATCGAGATAGGTGTGTGCACGCATGTGTGAATCAGTATGTGATATTGATGTCATACATATCTCCTTCAATCTACTCTGAGATCAAGAGAGTGAATGAATGTTGACAGGATGACTGTTCCATGCCTTGAGTTCATTCGGGATATCAATGACAAAGGAATTATACATTCACTGTAACACCATTCACATATTGTAGGATGAAAGTTGTTCTCCAACTTTCTACTTTCACTTGGGTAGCAATGATGTGTGACTAGGCACCGCTCTTTGCTTGTGAGGTCATAAGTGTTATGGACTTTCACTGCCAACGTGAAATGGACCTGCAGGGTCACACACATAGGATTTCACCTGGAAGAGGAGTTTTGTCCACAAGAAATGTTTAGATTGATTACTAAAAGAGTTTAGTAAGTTCAATTAAACACTCAATTAATCGATAGCTCAATATCATAATGTTCAAGGTGTTGGACGCGTTGATTGGAGTATTAGATTGATTGAAATCGCAATTGACTGATTCTACACAACCTGCATTCCCAACCGATCGGCTCATGTAATGAACCGGTTGGCTGAGGTTGCTGAACCGGTCGGATGGAATGTCCAACCGATAGGCTCATGACTAGGTTGAAACGACCGGTTCAAGGGTTGAACCGATCGGCTCAACTGGTGCAACCGACCAGTTGGGAAAGTGAGGTCGACAAGAATTTTCCTTTGGTTTCAAATTTCCCAATTTGATTGGGAATAATATTGGTATTCGATACCAATTGGGAAAGAAACAAGGAAAGTTTTTTGAGCCGGATTAGGACAATGAACCGATCGTTTCAGGGCACCAACTGATCAGTTGGAGTGCCCCAAACGATCGGCTCAGGTCCAGCCGATCAGCTCAACGGCCGAACCGATTGGTTCAGGTATGAACCGATCATTTCAGGTTGCGAACCGGTTGCTTTTGTGGAAAATCTCGAACCCTTATACTCCTACATTTAGTCCCGTATTGCCCGGGATATAGATCCCTGTCCCATGACCCTCCTATATATAGGGGTAGTGGGGGCTTCTTAGACAACAACTTAGTGCAACTAGTTGCTCTGCAAGTTGTCATTCTCTCTAGTTTTGGTAACCAAGAGAGAGCCTGAGCAAGTGCTTCCCGTAAAAGGGAGGTGCAACAAGGGAAGGACAGCTGCAGTTGCAACTGGAGGCAGGAGAGTGTGTTAGTGATTAGTACGTCAATAGGAGGGTGTGACTCCTTCCACTTCCTTATGGGACAAGGAGTGTGGAGTTCCAGGTGGTCCGTGTGGACTACTACAGAGGTGGGAGGACAACTGTCATCCGACAGTCTGGTGGGAGGAGGAGTCGTCAGTCCCGGCGCGACCAGGAGCTGCACAGACGTCGTCCAACACCGGAGTTGAAGACCGCGCATTGCATGAGGTATTGTCTCCGAGCAAGCCTCAGGACAAGGTATGATTCCACAAACCGTCCTTTCCTATTATATAGACGTTGACGTGTTTCCTCAGTATGGGTTGGGGGATACAAATTTTTGTTTCCTATGTCTTCTTCGTCTCCCCTAAAACCCTACAATGGTATCAGAGCCACGTCAACTGCTCTATATTTTAGGAATATCGATATGATCGATTTTGGTTTGTCACCTTGATTTATTGCATACGATGCAAATAATATCGACTTTATGCATGTCCAATCCTAAATCCACAAATCCACAAAATTACATATATGATATGTATTATTAATGCACTCGATACGCGTCGCCCTTAAACGAGTTTTTTGGTGGATGTTTGTAGCGTGATTATGGCCTATAAACACCTATTTGTGATTGGTTGTGTGTGGTTGCTTGAATCTCGGTCTGCGCACCGATCTTCCCTCTCTTATTCCTGATGTAACTCGAAATAAATCGAGATTCTTTCCTACATTTGTTCCCACTAAATGTAACTCAGGGTTTCCCTTTTTAAAGCAATGTAATAATTAGGATAGATTTTATTTCCTGTTATGTCAAAGACCGGCGGACTTCAAGACGACAGCCCATACGGTCGGTTCAAGGAGTGAACCGGTTGGTTGATGACCAGTTCGAGGAGCGAGACGAGCAGGTGGCGGCCATGAAGAGATGCACGATGACCAGGCGAACCGATCGGTTGGAGGAGCCAACCGATTGGCTGGTGGCACCCAGACGACCGGCCAAAGAGAGCAGATCATTCATATGATGAGTTGATCAACTCAGAAGGAAAAGGCACAGAAGTTCATCATGTAAAGGTTGCATGTGATGTAGACCAAGATGACCGTGATTCCTCTTGGCTCGAGGAATCACATTAGGATGGCTATAATCATCACTTTTTATCGTTTGTGCATGTTTTCTGTGGGATATAGTATGTATATGATATGTACTATGTATTGTGGTGATTGGAAATGTATATGTATAAAAACCAAATCCCTCCTTAAATATTAAGTTTAAGATGCCTTCCAAAATGCGACACACGTGAAAAGCTTGATCGACCAAGCTTGGGCATGCCTTAGCGTCATGCACCGTCTATCTCGTGGAAGCATGAAGGATGAATGTGTGGGTCTACCCTAGCAGGGAGCATGTTCATCGTGTTTTCTTTGGGTCAGACTTAACAAGGTGATCTAGATGGGATCTAGTACCTTGAGGCATGGAGATGAACATGGCAAGGAGTTGCATATGACATTTTATCAAGAGTTGCATTTGATGCAATTGGCAAGAGTTTCTTACTTGAGAGATCTATGTTGTGGGTGACATCCCTAGATGGTCCATGACTTAGAGGGTTTCAGGATCTTGCCCACTACAAGGTTGTACGCTGCAATCTTCCGAATTGATGGTGAGGGCTATCAATTTGAACAAAAATAGTGGGAACGATAATTAATTAAAGGCCTAATTATATCGTCAAACTTTCAATCAATCAAATAAGTCAAAAATGAGTTTTGGACTAAAATTGCATATTTTTCTTTTTTTAGTACAAATGGAAAGAAACAAAAACAACTTTTCTTTGCGATCGGTCCTTGACAAGGACAAGATGATGGGACAAACTTCCACGATTGGTATTGGACATTGAGAATTGTTCTCACTCAAGAGCGTAAGCTCTATGTCCTGGATACTCCAATTCCATAGGAACGCGCTCCTAATGCACCAAAGGCAGAAAGAGATGCTTACAAGAAGAATTTTGATGTTGCCATTGATGCAAAGTGCTTGATGCTATGTTCAATGAACCATGAGTTGTAGAGACATCATGAGAACATGGGTGTCATTGAGATGATTTAGCATCTCAGGAACATGTATGAAGATCAGGCACGACAAGAGAGATACAATGTTTCTAGGGCATTGTTCAAGTGCGTCATGACAGAAGGAGATCCAGTTGGTCCTCACACACTCAAGATGATTGGGTATGTGGAGAACCTACAGAGACAGGGATTTCCCCTGAGCCAAGGGTTGGCTACTGACGTGATATTGCAATCGTTGCTAGAATCTTACAGTGAGTTTGTGATGAACTACAACATGAACAACTTTGATAGGCCACTGTCAGAGTTGTTGGGCATGTTGAGGATAGCCGAGTTACAGATGAAGAAGTACAAGCCTATGTCCGTGATGGTGATCACGGGCAAGAAAGGCAAGTCCAAGCGCAAGGGCAAGGGAAAAGCTAAGAAAGGTTCTGATGCTAGCCAGGAACCCAAGACGTCTTCATCTCTCAAGGCCAAGAGAGGCATGACCAAGAAAGGAAATTGCCACCATTGTCAAAACCAGGACATTGAAAAAGGAATTGTCCTCTCTATTTAGAAGAACAAAACAAGAAGGAGACAATTGAAGTGTCCACTTCAAGGTGTCATGAAAGTAAACTTGTAACACTTTTTGAGGTATATGATACCAAGATGTAAAGTGTAAAGCACTCATAATTGGGGCAAGTGTTTCCGCCATAGATAGGAGTACTTTAGTTTATTTTCAGCCTACAAGGTATGTAATAAAGTTATGAACTGCTATTTCATATTTTCCAATATATAGAAACACTTTATTTTGCATATTGTATGACAATTATGGCAATTAATAAAGAGATGTTTCAACTTATAAAGATATGATTTTGTGGCAGTGCCTTGTTTATCTTGTGGTATTTGATATGCATAAGATAAAATGATACTTGAAAGTTATAGATAACTCAAACAATCTAATTAGCATCAATCATGAGAAATTCATTTCTAGTTTCCATATGATGGATAAATCTAGACTCTTTTGGTTAGAGAACCAGTAAGAGACATGAATATCTTGGACATGATTGTCCTATTAGGTATAATACATGTGATGTATTTACACACCTATTGGAACAAATGCTAATACTTCAAATGGTGTTTAGAGAAATACCAATATGAATATCTTGAAGTGTTCAAGATTATCATAGATGAAGTACAAATTTGGTAAAGTATTAATTCTTGATGAGATCAATGAATGAAATACTTGTACCACATGTTTGAGATCCTTATGAGTATTATGATAGTGTATCATAGTGAACTCATAATGCATGGTGATGTCTAAATCAAGAAGGAATCATACTCTAAGGAGTTAGAGAATGATTATCAAAAATAATTGAATTCATCTTAATAAAAGAATACCCCACACTAATAAAGGACATTAAGAATCACAAGGAGTTGTGAGTTCCTATATCCTTGACAGATACACCTCAATTATCTATGTGATGAGTTGTTCATATGATGAGTCAACTATCTAGATGAATATGAGGAATCAGATTTTGAGTTATGGTATAAAACCATTACAACCTAAATGACTTCCATGTGAGCCATAAGGTATGATCTTGATGGTAGCACTCATTGGATCATATCCATAAGTGAAAATAAATTCTTAAGTATTAAGACACATGGATAACATTTTAAGAAGGATGATGCTTGTTAATTGCAACTTAATGACTAAGACATTTGGCATATGGATACTAAAACTGCATTCCTATAAGGAATAAAACCAGGATGTGTACATGACACAACCAATAAGGTTTATGAATCCACTAATGCAAATGAAGTCTAAAAGTTACAATGGACTAATAAATATGATTGATTAAGTATAAGCAACTCAAAATTGGATCTTTACTTTGATGATAAAGTCAAAGGGCTTGACTGATATGTCAAAGATAAGGAAGGGATCTATGATTTAGTGGGAGCGTATTCACATTCCACATGTTGATGTGAAATGGAAATGTTCTAAAATGGAAATCCAAATGTGGAAATTATCTTTAAGGAAGATAGAGATGTTTCCTATATGATAGGAATAGAGATCTATAGAGATAGTTCTCGAAAATCTCTTGACCTAGAAAGAGAAAGCATACATTGGCAATCTATACAGAAGGGTTCAGTATGCACAGATTCAGTGGGGGAAAACTTGTCCATGTTACATGGATTTAGTATCCCAAGGCCAAGTGTCCAATTTTTATGAAGAATGGTAACACTAAGAATAGATATGGATCTATCATGTATGCAATCACCCCATTATCTTGCATGTATTAACATGGCAAGAACAAAATGCACTCATCATGTTGTATGTATGACATGACAATATCATGTGCTCATCCTGATAAATCATATGTGAGACATGATGAGTGGATGACTGTCTGATTCCAGTAAGGGTTACTGGAGTACCATGAGAACATGATAAGTACTTATGAAGTACTAGTTCTGTGGTGATAAGGAAGAGTTCGATGTAAAGAGTTACATTGATGTGAACTTCCGAAAGGACAAAATATTAATCACAAAATATGTATAGGATATATAAAGGTGAAAGATTTTTGATTATTGGAAATGTTCCAATAAAACCATTTAAAAGGAAATGTCGAGTATCTTTGTGTTAGAGAACAACTGTGGATACTATATGGATCTGGAAGTTCATGAGATGAACTTATAGACATTCTGCTCATTGATGACAAGTATGGAATCCTTGATCATGCAATGTGACTAAAGGTTAGCAATGGAATACTAGATCACATATAACGACAACTCCATCTCATACGTGCGACGTATAGTGAAGAGATGAGAGACATGCAATTATATTGACTTTGGCAAGGTGTTGCCATTACTCACTATTTGGCACTAGAGAACAGTAACATGTGGGACATGTTTGAAGATCACTATGAATATGATTCAAGGGTGATTGGCTCACAGTGCAAGTGGGAGTTTGTTGGTATGTATGCCCTGTGAGCCAATCATGGGATGATTGGTGGGATACATTAAGATTGATTTGATAAACATCAAAGGCAAGCTTCCAATTCTTTTTGGTTCAGTCATATGAGACATTGATAGAATAGATTCAATGTCTAGAGAATGACAATACTCAATGATGTATGCCTTCAGGTTCATGACATGAACGATGAGATCATAGGGATGTTAAGAGTTTGTACATTCTTGTTATGTCCCTAGTCAGATGTCATTGTGGAAGGTAGAGAGACAGCAATGACACACAAGACTAGATTGTGGTGTTGGTTGATGACAAAATCTCATTAGTCATGATATAGAGATATCAAATCAAACACATAGGTACTTGTTAGAGAACAAGTGTACCAGACAGACCCACCGTGAGTTTGACACATGGAACCATGACATGGTAGTCAGAGTCAGTACTCACAGTGATGGTGGTGAGTGTGATTCTTTGACCTAAAATCACTACACTCAACACATGTCGTTGGGCACACTTTGACATCATCAAACGCAGTCCTGAAACATGGGTTGTTATAAAGGTGATGATTGGGTGGCTTTGACACATGGGGCTTTTGAGGGGTGAGTGATAGATATGGGATTTGTCCCTCCTGACGGAGTTTGATATCCAAGACCACTTGATGAGTAGGATTGAGATAGGTGTGCGCACGCATGTGTGAATCAGTATGTGATACTGATGTCATACGTATCTCCTTCAATCTACTCTGAGATCAAGAAAGTGAATGAACGATGACAGGATGACTGTTCCATGCCTTGAGTTCATGGGGGATATCAGTGACAAATAAAATATACATTCACTGTAACACCATTCACGGATTGTAGGATGAAAGTTGTTCTCCAAATTTCTACTTTCACTTGGGTAGAAATCATGTGTGACTAGGAACCGCTCTTTGCTTGTGAAGTCATAAGTGTTTTGGACTTTCACTGCCAATGTGAAATGGACCTGCAGGGTCACACACATAGGATTTAACCCAGAAGAGGAGTTTTGTCCACAGGCAACGTTTAGATTGATTACTAAAAGAGTTTAGTAAGTTCAATTAAACACTCAATTAATCGATAGCTCAATATCATAATGTTCAAGGTGTTGGACGCATTGATTGGAGTATCAGATTGATTGAAATCACAATTGACTGATTTTGCACAACCTGTATTCCCAACCAATCAGATCATGTGATGAACCGGTCGACTGAGGTTGCTGAACTGGTCGGCTGGAATGTCCAACCGATCGGCTCATGACCAGGTTGAAATGACCGGTTCAAGGGTTGAACCGATCGGCTCAACTGGTGCAACCGACCAGTTGGGAAAGTGAGGTCGGCAAGAATTTTCCTTTGGTTTCAAATTGCCCAATTCGATTGGGAATAATATTGGTATTCGATACCAATTGGGAATGAAACAAGGAAAGTTTTTTGAGCCGGATTAGGACCATGAACCGATCGGTTTAGGGCACCAACCGATCGGTTGGAGTGCCCTAAATGGTCGGCTCAGGTCCAGTCGATCGGCTCAATGGCCGAACTTACCAGTTCAGCTATGAACTGATCATTTCAGGTTGCGAACCAGTTGCTTTTTGTGGAAAATATCAAACCCTTCTACTCCTATGTTTAGTCATGTATTGCTCGAGATAGATAACCATGTCCCATGAACCTCCTATATATATAGGGGTAGTGGGGGCTTCTCAGACAACAGCTCAGTGCAACCAGTTGCTCTGCAAGTTGTCGTTCTCTCTGGTTTTGGTAACCGAGAGAGAGCCCGAGCAAGTGCTTCCCACAAAAGGGAAGTGCAGCAAGGGAAGGACAACTGCAGTTGCAACTAGAGGTAGGAGAGCGTGTTGGCGACTAGTACGTTAACAAGAGGGTGCTACTCCTTCCACTTCCTTATGGGACAAGGAGTGTGGAGTTCCAGGTGGTCCGCGTGGACTACTATAGAGGCAGAAGGACACTCCCGCTCAGGAGGACAACTGTCATCCGACAGTCCGGTAGGAGGAGTCGTCAGTCCTGGTGCAACCAGGAGCTGTACAGACGTCGTCCAAGACCGGAGTTGAAGATCGTGCATTTCACGAGGTATTTTCGCCGAGCAAGCCTCGTGACAACGTATGATTCCACAAACCATCCTTTCCTATTATATAGACGTTAACGTGTTTCCTCGGTATGGGTTGGGGGAGAAAATTTTTTGTTTCCGCTACCTTCTCCGTCTCCCCTAAAACCCTACAACTTGACCTAACTTAATCTAAAGTGATGTAATCACCATCTACTAGTAAGAGGAGAGAGAAGGTCCCGTTTATGGTTGAAATTCAAGTAAAGTACCTTCAATGTATATGAATGTGCATGATTAGGGTATGATCATCTATGTGAGATCATGAAAACCCTAATTATGATAATTGATGAATCTTAACCTAATTTGAAGGCTTCAAGGTGGATAATTTCATACATGGTGATGCTATGAGCTCAATTCACTATGTGGTATATAGCAAACCCTGATTCCAAGGTAATAACACGAAATGTGAATAGTAAACCCTAATTGATACTAAAGGGGAAAACTAGCTTTAAGAAAAGGCATAAAAGTATAATCCTTGAATTGGAATGTTATTCCTTCCTTATGAATTGCTGATCTGAATATGAAAGGTTATTATTGTCAGTTGAATTGACTATGCAGGTTCTTATAAGAGAATGATCATGACCAAGTAAGGGTCATGATAGAGTATTCATTGAAAGTATGTTGTAGACTTTATGAATAGTGATGTATGTTATGTTTTCTATGTTATATGACAACATATGAATTTAGTGGACTATGCGAGCCATAAATCACATCAAGGTCATGATGGTTAGATGACTTGTAATGAATTAACATCCTTTTGATAAATGATGAGAGTTAAACTTGATACATTTAGTATTCTTCTGTTATGGCAATGCTTTTATACTTAAATGTTTGGAAACATGTTTGATGCTAAAAGAATATTGAAATGTACCTAAGTAATCAAGTATAACCATACCATGTAGAGCCCTGATCATAGATCCATCATTATCAGTAGTTAAATGATGGTGAAATAGGTTTTCCTAAGGGAACTCCTGGAGCACATCCTTTTGAGTATGTGTGGGACTATGGACGCAAATATCCTTACGTCTTAGTGTAGGAGTTGATGTAGATGTATCTTAATCTATCAACACTGCACTATGTGTTTATGCTGGGATGATGTATCACTAATCACCCGAGGACTCTCTTATGCCACATCGATAAGAGATAAACATGAGATCTTTCGATGGTGAAGAGAGTACAGAATGCCACTGTGACTCTAATAGCGAACTGCCAGAATACCCTGGTGAGCTATAGTAGAAGAGACACTAGATGTCCTGCAAGTTGATCCTCACACTGACTGAGGAAGTTGAGGTCATAAGAATCCGACTCTTTTGATGACCTAGTATGATACCGGTGTGACTTACTAGTGATTGGTTGGAGTATGAGCGGTATACCTCATCTCCACATGGCATAATAATGTTTGTAAAACATAATCAGCCACGTAGAATATCTTCTAGGGTTGAACTACGAGATACAATGATTGATGTTACACTATTCATTTTAGTATACATATTCTTCATATTCCTAAATAAAGTTGATGTACTTGTCATCCAATCTACTGTTGATTAACTTAGATTACCGGATCATGTTTTACTTATATTCTATAACAAAGCTTCTAGCAGATAGTTATAACTCTTGTTGGGACAATTATTTAAAATTGTCTCACCCCGTAGATTTCAACTTTTTAGGTGGTCATCGAGGATGAAGGAACTAGTCCGCAAAAGATCAGTATCAGCAGAAGAAACACCAGGGGTAATAGTGAGTCTCAGGTAGAGATCCTAGCTGTCCAATCTTATAGTTATATAGTCTTATGTCGTCTATGTACTCTCAGGTCCTTGGAGTTAGTTGATCTGAGATTTTGATTTTTAATCTTGAGATTTTGTATTTGGTTGTATATAATCACTCAAGAAGTGATTTAACAGAGATGTAAACTGTTTATCTTACTTTTATGAAAGGAGTTTCATGTTTTCAAGATCTTGTCTTGAAAGGTTTTAATTTTTCATGATTTTTCATATTCTGCTGCTATTTGAATGCTTTCGCTGAGTTTAATTTGTGTTTTGGAGATCGGAGCCCACAATTAAGTGGTATCACCAGGTTCGCTGAGTCTATAGAGACATAGAACTTAGGATGTTGAGTCTATCCTTAGTGTTCTTTATTATCTAATAGAGTCTTCTGCTCCTTAGGAGAAGAAGATAATTAAGGATGTCTGAGCCACATGAGGAGTACACGGCCGAGAGTATCGTAGCTGCACCCCGAGATGGTGCAAGAAACCTAGAGATAGAGCAGCCTGTACGTGAGCCACATGTACAACCACCTCAGTTTGACCCAACTGATATGGCAAATCCAGCTGTTCAAGCTATGTTTGGGCAGTTTATGACTGCCATGACACACATCACCTACAGGATGCCCATGCCTGGACCTAGGGCACCTGCCCAGCATGAAGGACAAGGTATCAGTAAGACGTTCTAGCAACTTCGCAGAGTCAGTGTGACTGAATACTTTGGGATAGCTGACCCCACAGATGCCGATCTGTGGTTAACCAAGTTGGAGAAAGCCTTCAGAATCTTGAACATCTCTGAAGCTGAGAAGGATAGACATGTTGTCTATATTCTCAAAGGAAGTGTTGGTCACCGGTGGAACATGGAAGAGCAGAAGAGGACTGGAGTGGAGATCTCGTGGGAAGATTTCCGTCGGGAGTTTGTCAATAGATACTTCCCAAAGACAGTCCTGGATGAGAAAATCTCTCATTTCAAGAGATTGAGACAAGGCATGATGAACATTAGCGAGTACAAAGGTAAGTTCATGGAGTTGTTGTGGTTCTATCTGCACATGGATACCACAGAAGAAGAAAGGATCAGAAGGTTTGAGAAGGGTTTGAACGCCGACTTGTCTACTTCTGTGTCTGCCCTAGAGAATTGAGAGAGGTTCTCTACCTTCATTGAGTCAGTCTGAAGGATAGAAATATCTGTAGCCGAGAAGAGGCAAACCCCTAAGAGATATCCGTAGTTCCAGGGTTCTTTATCTAGAGACTTTAAGAAGCCTAGATTCTCTACACCTACCCCTCCACCACCCATATCTAGTTCTCAGACACAGTGGACACCAAGTAGAGGTAGAGGACGGAGCTTACCGCCACAAGAGACTCACAGTTCAACATAGATGTCAGTCACAGGTCCACCTAGACCACAACAAGGTAGAAGCTGCTACAACTGTGGGAAAGTAGGGCATCAGATGAAGGATTGCAGGTCTAAGCATGTTAGCATAGCCTCATAGACAGAGTTAACAGGGGTCACAGAGAAGGCAATTCCAAGGAGCATCTAGAGGACGTGGACAAGCGTCCCAAGCTGGATCGTCAACACCGGCTCAACCTCAGGCAACAACGAGGTTCTATGCCATGAACCCACCAGATGCAGTGATCAATCCATGGGTGGTGGCAGGTCAGATGGAACTATTATATTCTGATATGCCTAAATCTTGTATTGTATATGTTTTAATTGACCAGGGTGTTACGCACTCCTTTATCACTCAGAGAGTGATTCGTAACTGCAATATGACAGTCAGTCATAGGGTAGATAGCATGTTGCTTGAGACTCCGTTGAGAGGTTTTGCTGTGTTGCAGGAGGTATGCTCTCCTTGCATCATGTTCGGTATGCTCTCCTTGCATCATGTTCTTTTCTGATCATCACATTCAAGTGGATCTTATACCACTTTAGATGTAAGGATTTGATATAATCCTTGGAATGGATACCTTGGAAAGGTATAGTGTTGTCTTGGATTGTGAATCCAAGCAGGCAGTGTTTGTTGATGATAGCAACACATGGATCTTTCAAGGAGAGAGAAAGATTCTACCTATTTGTCTTGTGTCAGCTATGGTTGCTGACAAGCTGATGAGGTAAGGATGTTATGCATTCTTGTCCCATGTGGTAGATACTGCCATGGAGACTCCTAACCTTGTTGAAGTTCCTATAGTCGGGGAATTCGAAGATGTATTCCCTGAAGAACTTCTAGGTGTACCACCGCCTCAAGAAATTGATTTTGAAATCAATTTGATCCCATATACACAACCCATAGCCCAGACACCGTATAGGATGGCGCCTGCTGAGATGGAAGAACTCAAGAAACAGCTTCAAGAGTTGCCTGAGAAAGGTTTCATCCAACCAAGCACTTCACCTTGGGGTGCTCTGGTCTTGTTTGTTAAAAAGAAAGATGGATCAATGTGGTTGTGCATTCATTACATACAACTCAATAAAGTAACAATAAAGAATAAGTACCCTCTGCCAAGGATTGATGATCTCTTTGACCAGTTGTGTGGTGCAATCATCTTCTCAAAGATAGACTTGAGGTCTGGTTATCATCAACTTCATATTAAGGACAGTGACATACCCAAGTCTGCCTTTAGGACAAGGTATGGTCACTATGAGTTCATAGTTATGTCGTTTGCATGAACTAATGCACCAACTGCATTCATGGAACTCATGAATAGAATCTTCCGACCTTTCCTTGATTAGTGTGTTGTTGTCTTCATAGATGGCATTCTGATCTATAGTAGAGATGCTCAGCAGCATGAACAACATCTTTTCCAAGCTTTGACCTTTCTAAGAGAACATAAGCTATACGCTAAGTTTAGAACGTGTGAGTTCTGGTTTCCGGAGGTATCTTTTCTTGGACATGTGATATCTGCCTCGAGAATTTGTGTTGACCCCAAAAAGGTAGAGTCTGTTCTACAGTGGGAACAACCAAAACACCGACGGAGGTTCGTAATTTCTTAGGGTTAGTTGGCTACTACCGAAGGTTCATTAAGAACTTCAGTTCTATAGCCCTACCCTTGACGAAGTTGACCCTGAAGGATGTTCCCTTTATATGGAGTGATAAGTGCCATCACTCTTTTCAGTTGTTGAAGGAGAGGTTGACAAGTGCACCTGTACTTGTGCTACCTGAGCAAGGCAAAGGATATGTAGTTTTATGTGATGCCTCCAAGAATGGACTCAGATGCATGTTGATGCAGGATAAACAAGTGATTTCTTTTGCTTCCCGACAACTTAAGAAACATGAGAAAAATTATCCAACACACGATCTGGAGTTAGCTGATGTGGCTCATGCTTTGAAGATCTGGAGATATTATATCTACGGAGAGACATTCCAGATTTTCACAGACCACAAGAACCTTAAGTATATCTTCTCTCAGCATGAACTTAACATGAGGCAACGTCGCTAGATGGAGTTAATCAAGGACTACGATTGTACGATTGATTACCATCTAGGGAAGGCCAATGTAGTTGCAGATCTCTAAGTAGGAAATCAGCAACACCATCCTCTGATAGGGACACCTAAACTCTTCTGTATGCCCCAGAAAAGATATACTCATCTCTTTAAGGCAAGACAATGTACAGTTTAAGGTGTCGTTGTTAGCCGGGTTGCTGGCTGAGATGCATATTAAACCTACCCTAAGAGAGCAGATTAGAGAGGCACAACTAGTTGATGTTGTGGTTCAGCAGATCAGGCCAGAGTATGGTGATGAGAAAAGATATGTTTTCCATGACTCAGATGACCAGGTGGCATGCTATCATGGGAGGATGATAGTATCGGGTGTGGATAACTTGAGGAAGTTAGTCCTGGAAGAAGATCATTCTTCGATGTATGCTATGCATCTAGGGAGCACCAAGATGTATCAAAACTTAAAAGATATGTATTGGTGGCCAGGAATGAAGAAGGATGTTGCAGAGTTTGTTCTGAGGTGTCCTGTGTGTCAGCAGGTTAAAGCTGAACACCAGAAACCTGCAGGAACAATGCAACCTTTACCCATACTACAGTGGAAGTGGGACCATGTGACCATGAACTTTGTGGTTGGCCCACCCAGGACAAGCAGAGGACATGATTCCATCTGGGTAATTGTTGATAGGTTGAGAAAGACAGCGCATTTCTTACCTATCAAAACAACCTATTCCGCTGAGAAGTTGGCACAGTTGTATGTTCAGGAGATAGTACGTATGCACAGAGTTCAAGCCATCATAGTATCAGACAGAGGTCCCCAGTTCACGAGTCATTTTTGGGAACGACTGCACAGATCTTTAGGCACCCATTTAAGGTTTAGTACAACCTTTCACACAGATTGATGGACATTCGGAAAGCACTATACTGACCTTGGAGGACTTGCTGAGAGCATGTGTTCTCCAATTTAACGGGAGTTGGGATCTGCACCTGAGCTTGGTAGAGTTTGCCTATAACAATAGCTATCAATATAGCATTGACATGGAACCTTATGAAGCTTTGTATGGTAGGCGTTGTAGATCACCAGTATGTTGGTATGAAACTGGTGAATACTAGTTGTTAGGTCCTGATCTTGTGCAACAAACTATAGATAAGATCTGAGTAATTCAACAACAGATTAAGACTGCACAAGATAGGAAGAAGTCATATGTCGATAAACGTCGTAGACCCTTAGAGTTCTAGTTTGGAGACAGAGTGTACCTCAAAGTCTCGCCTTGGAAGGGAGTTTTGAGGTTTGGTAGGAAAGGGAAGTTAGATCCTAGATTTATGGGGCCTTATCCAATCATTGAAAAGGTTGGAAAGGTAGCCTATAAACTAGAGTTACCTCCAGAGTTACAGAAGTTACACCCTGTGTTTCACATTTCTATGTTGAGGAAATGTCACCCGGATACCGAGTCAGTTCTACAACCTATGGAGGTAGAATTGAATGAGGATATAACTTATGAGGAAGGACCATTATCGATACTTGATAATAGGATTAAAAAGCTAAAGAAGAAAGATATAAGTCTTGTGAAAGTCCTATGGAATCATCGTGGCATCTAAGAAGACACTTGGGAACTAGAGGAAGAGATGAGGAAGAAATACCCTGGTCTTTTCTCTGTTATCGATTTCGGGGACGAAATCCTTGTACGGGGTGGATAATTTGTAACATCCCTGACCTGAGTTATAAGTTAACCCTAGGTGTTTTGCTTAAATATGTAATTAAATGCTTGTGATTATCCCCTGGTATGTAATTAAGTTCCTCAGGAACATACATGTTCAATTCTGTCCTTTTTAAACAATGTTTTAGTGTTGTTTTGTAATGCAGGGACCTATGTGAAAATTACCCAGTTAGAAGGGTTAACTTGCAATTTTCACAAGTTTAGATGTTCCTATGATGATGAGACATCATATGGATGAATATGATGAGGTATGATGGATTATCTAAGCTTGGGCACCAAGATGCAGCTTGTGGAGCAATCTTTGTGCTTGAAACCCTAATTTTGGTGTAAAATGCAGTTTACCCAAAATATGGGGTGCAACTTGTAAAATACATTTTCTAGAGTATCTTGTGAGACTCTTGAAATCATTTAGAGTAGAAATGATGAAGGGGGCACTTCAATTAAATAATCAGATTAGAAGTATAACCTTTGTACTAGAATCACCAAGTTATAAAACCCATATATATGTGCACCTTAGTGATAAGATGACTTCCTTTGCCTTTAGTCCTTAGTTTCAGAAAGAGTTTTACCTAATATGAGGAGGTGGGACGTGCAAAGGAGAAAGGAGGGACCTAGATGAGAAATGGAGAAACTAGAGGTCCTTATGTTGGAACTAACCCAAGCTATATAAGTGCCCTTCTTTGCAAACCAGGTAAACGTAATCCCTTCTTCTTTCACTTATCACCTTGCTTGGACCGACTAAGGTAGAGCTCTAGAGCTAGATAATATGAACAACTTATTCTAAGGTATGAAGAGACCATCTTCTAGCTCGTATTCATGGAGGAAAGTGGATTATAAGGTTGGTTTATGGTTATCTCACTTAGATTTCTTGTTCTAGCCGACTTTCCCCAACCTTCCCTTAGAGAAATACCTTTGTCCGACCAGTGCAGCTCAAGGCACCATTAAAGGCTTAAGAGCTTGGAAGCTTGGAGCTCTAGGAACGACCAAAAGGCGGGTTTTATATCTCTAAACCTTTTGCTTTCTTATACTTATGCTTGTTCTTGCATGTAGTAGTTAGTTCTTCTTCTTCCCCATCTTTCGTTGCTTTCTTGCATGCAAATCCGTGAAATAACCGACCTATTTTAAGTTTGAAGATGATGGGCGTGATTTCCTTGGTAACTTTACCAAACGACCTTGGACCATTTGGTCTAAACGGTTTGCAAACCGTTTGAAATCAAATGGTCTCAAGACCGTTTGATCTCATGGGTCTTGCAATATCGTTTAGAATCAAACGGTCCCAAGACCAGGAAGACCATTTAGAGGTTTGCTGAATACATGTTAAATTAAACATCTACAAATAATTGTAACCTAATTGCAAACCAATCACAAGTTGAAGGCACCTCAACCCTCTAAACCCTAATCGGTTGAAATTGTTGATTTTGATGACCAATTTTGGTGAACTATGGGTTGAAGGGCCCAAATGGTCTCAAGATCGTTTGGGGGTCCTTATGTTGGAACTAACCCAAGCTATATAAGCGTCCTTCTTTGCAAACTAGGTAAACATAATCCCTTCTTCTTTCACTTATCACCTTGCTTGGACCGACTAAGGCAGAGCTCTGGAGCTAGATAAGATGACCAACTTATTCTAAGGTATGAAGAGACCATCTTCTAGCTCAGATTCATGGAGGAAAGTGGATTATAAGGTTGGTTTATGGTTATCTCACTTAGGTTTCTTGTTCTAGCCGACTTTCCTCAACCTTCCCTTGGAGAAATACCTTTGTCCGACCAGTGGAGCTCAAGGCGCCATTAAAGGCTTAAGAGCTTGGAAGCTTGGAGCTCTAGGAATGACCATAAGGCGGGTTTTATATCTCTAAACCTCTTGCTTTCTTATACATATGCTTGTTCTTGCATGTAGTAGTTAGTTCTTCTTCTTCCCCATCTTTTGTTGCTTTATTGCATGCAAATCCGTGAAGTAACCGACCTATTTTGAGGTTGAAGATGATGGGCGTAATTTCCTAGGTAACTTTACCTAACGACCTTGCACCATTTGGTCTAAATGGTTTGCAAACCATTTGAAATAAAATGGTCTCAAGACCGTTTGATCTCATGCGGTCTTGCATGATCGTTTAGAATCAAACGGTCCCAAGACCGTTTGGGAAGTTTGACCAAGGGAAGACCATTTAGAGGTTTGCTGAATACATGTTGAATTAAACATCTACAAATAATTGTAACCTAATTGCAAACCAATCACAAGTTGAAGGCACCTCAACCCTCTAAACCCTAATCGGTTGAAATTGCTGATTTCAATGACCAATTTTGGTGAACTATGGGTTGAAAGGCCCAAACGGTCTCAAGACCGTTTGGGGGTTCACTCAAACGGTATCAAGACCATTTGGTTACTACCCAAGACCGTTTGAAGGTCTAGGGTTAAGATAATTTGATCAATTGAGGGTCCAATCACAATAGGTTGATGAATTGAATAAAAGTGCTGATTTTAGACCTAATTAGGGTTCAACCCTCATCAACTTGACTTAGCTTTTGGTGGAACTTTGGGCAAATGGTCTCAAGACCGTTTGGACGGTGTCCAAATGATCTCAAGACCGTTTGGTCCAAGTGTAGGCCCAATTGAGTGCCAATTGATTGGTTCAACTTCAATTAGACTCACGATTATCAATGTTGATGGTTAATTGTTTACAAACCCTAATTCAATCAATTTCAACCCCAATTGGTTATTAATGGAGGGTCAATTGAGTGTCCAATTGGTTAAGGATAACCCTAATTTTCTCAATTGATAAGTGATTAGCAAGGATGTGGCCAATTGAAGGCGTCAACATGGAAAACCCTAATCGATTACAACCTTTGATGCACCTTTGAGGTCCATGCGGTTTTGAGCCCATTTGGACCAAACGGTGATTCAAACGGTCTCAAGACTGTTTGGGGCCAAACGGTCTCAACACCGTTTGGGCTCAAACGATCTCAAGGTTGTTTAGATCCAATCGATCTCAAGGTCGCATAGCCTCATGCGGTTTCAAGGTCGTATAGGTTCATGTGGTTTCAAAGTCAACAATTTCAAATGGTCAACACACTCATGCGGTCTTGGAGGTCATGTGGTCTTGGAGGTCAAAGTGTCCAAATGGGCAACGCCCCAAAACGGTTTCAAAACCATTTGGAGGTTAAGGTGTGAAACTGTTTGGGAACTTTTAGGGTTGTATTTGCTTAGTCTTTTGAATGATTAATTGGTTCAATGGTGGTCTAATCCAAACCCTAATGATACCTAAATACAATAAGGGGCTAAGTAATTAATAGATTGAGCCATGATGAGAGACAATGGTGTATTTACCAATGTGCCCTTGGAGGGTTCAAGTAGATGACACCTTGTTTAATCAAAACCCTAATGACATGATAGTGGTGACTTATCTTATAATAATCAAAAGTGACTTGACTTAACTTAATTTAAAGTGATGTAATCACCATCTACTAAAAAGAGGAGAGAGAAGGTCTTGTTTATGGTTGAAATTCAAGTAAAGTACCTTCAATGTATATGAATGTGCATGATTAGGGTATGATCCACCTAAGTGAGATCATGAAAACCCTAATTATGATAATTGATGAATCTTAACCGAATTTGAAGGCATCAAGGAGGATAATTTCATACATGGTGATGCTATGAGATCAGTTCACTATGTGGTGAATAGTAAACCCTGATTCCAGGGCTATAACATGAAATGTGAATAGTAAACCCTTATTGATACTAAAGGGTAAAACTGGCTTTATGAAAAGGCATAAAAGTATAATCCTTGAATTGGAATGTTATTCCTGCCTTATGAATTGATGATCTAAATATGAAAGGTTATTATTGTCAGTTGAATTGACTATGGAGGTTCTTATAAGAGAATGATCATGACCAGGTAAGGGTTATGATAGAGTATTCATTTAAAGTATGTTGTAGACTTTATGAATAATGATGTATGTTATGTTGGCTATGTTATATGACAACATATGAAGTGAATGGGCTATGAGAGCCATAAATCACATCAAGGTCATGATGGTTAGAAGACTTGTGATGAATTAACATCCTTTTGATAACTGATGAGAGTTAAACTCGATACATTTAGTATTCTTCTGTTATGGCAATGCTTTTATACTTAAATGTTTGGAAACATGTTTGATTCTAAAAGAATATTGAAATGTACCTATGTAATCAAGTATAACCATACCATGTAGAGCCCTGATCATATATCCATCATTGTCAGTAATTAAATGATGGTGAAATAGGTTTTCCTAAGGGAACTCCCGGAGCACATACTTTTGAGTATGTGGGGGAATATGGACATAAATATCCTTACGTCCTAGTGTAGGAGTTGATGTAGATGTATCTAAATCTATCAACACTGCACTATGTGTTTATGTCGGGATGATGTATCACTAATCACTTGATGAATCTTTTATGCCACATTGATGAGAGACAAACATGAGATCTTTCGATGGTGAAGAGAGTACAAAATGCCACTGTTACTCTAATAGAGATGTGCCAGAATACCCTGGTGAGCTATATTAGGAGAGACACTAGATGTCCTACAAGTTGATCCTCACGCTGACTGAGGAAGTTGAGGTCATAAGAATCTGGCTCTTTTGATGACCTAGTATGATACCGCTGTGACTTACTAGTGATTGGTTGGAGTATGAGCGGTACACCTCATCTCTGTAGGGCATAATAATGTTTGTAAAACATAATCAGCCACGTAGTATATATGCTAGGGTTGAACTATGAGATACAATGATTGATATTACACTATTCATTTTAGTATACATGTTCTACATATTCCTTAATAAAATTGTTGTACTTGTCATCCAATCTGTTGTTGAGTAACTTAGATTACTGGCTCATGTTTTACTTATATTCTACAACAAAGCTTCTGGCGGAGAGTTATAACTCTTGCTGGGACAATTATTTAAAATTGTCTCACCCCGTAGATTTCAAAATTTTAGGTGGTCGTCGAGGATGAAGGAACCAGTCCGCAGAAGATCAATATCAGCAGCAGCAACACCAGGGGAAACAGTGAGTCTCAGGTGGAGATCCCGGCTGTCCAGTCTTATAGTTATATAGTCTTGTGTCGTCTTTGTACTCTCAGGTCCTTGCAGTTAGTTGATCTGAGATTTTGATTTTTAATCTTGAGATTTTGTATCTGGTTGTATATAATCACTCAAGAAGTGATTTAACAGAGATGTAAATTGTTTATCTTACTTTTATGAAAGGAGTTTCATGTTTTCAAGATCTTGTCTCGAATGGTTTTAATTTTTCATGATTTTTCATATTTCGCTGCTATTCGAATGCTTCCACTGAATTTAATTCATGTTTTGGATATTGAATCCCACATCCTGTCTGTGTAAGCACCGTCATTGGGGGAAAACTAGTGAGGGAAAATGGTGGTTCCCTTCTTCTACCTGTGATGCCTCTAGACTAAATGCTGACAAGAGGTTGCACGTGTCCTCCTCGATGTTGTTGTCTCCCATCCACCGCATTTTTTGTGCGTGTGTTAGTCAGGATGGGTCTATAATCTACCGTTGAGTGTTGTTCCCATCCATGAGCATCACCGTAGGGCTTCAACATCCCCAATGTGTTGCCTCCTCTCAATCTTAGTTGGGGAGACTTGAAGTGGTGAGTTTGTGAGATCATTGGCCCTGTACTACTGTACACGGGAGAAATGATGAGGAACCTGGACCTCATCTGATCTCCTCACTTTCTATTGTTCTAATTGTAGGTCCGGTTCCTTTAACTAGTCATCCTCATCTTCTCAAGATTATTATCAGTTGGTTCTACTTGTGTCTTAAGGGGGCTATCATCATGGGATGCAACTACATCAGTGAGGAATTGGTGGCCCTCTCTTCCTTCTGTCTTCAATGCACGTCCCAACACCTACACACTCTCAGCATTGCCACACAGAGTGATCTTTGGCATGGGAACTTATCAGCTCCACATTCAGGTTCATTTTCCTGAGGGGAGGGGTGTTCTAAATTTTCACAACATGATAACATCATGTCTATGGTCAGTCACATCTCTGCCCATGATTGGTGATCGTGGCCACTAGATCCCACAAGAGTCAAACTACCTCCCATGCCATTTCTTTCAACTGGGTTAGGTGATAACTCCTCAACCCTCCAATCTTCCCATAAAAGGGCCATGACTTTTCCATGTCACCAGTCTTAACCTGAAGTCTATGGGCTACACTGCCCACCAAGGAAAGCAGCCACACCACTCGTCTACCTCACCAAGGCGTGACAAGGCACTAACCAATAGCTTAGTGTATATATATATATATATATATATATATATATATATATATATACATATATATATATTTATATATATATGCCTTTGTCATGGATACTTCAATAAATAAAAAAAAATCACTTCATTCAAACTGATATATCTCCTTCTAGGAACACCCAAATATCATGAAAGTCTAACCATAGATTTTTGAGGACTCAAAGTTTGATCTACACAAATTTTGTGACAAGTTATCACTATTTTACCAATTAATTAAATTCCTCAAATAGGCATAAATTTAGGGATCTTAATAATGATATCAATATCAATCAACATTCAACTTTATCAAATACTTAGAACTCTCAAAACAACTCAAACACGTGGATCCATCTATCTCATTAGGTATCCAAAATACTTGAAAAGTTAACTCCATCACAAATTCTATAAGAATAAGTATATAGTACAACTTTAGAAGATATAAAACATATAAGGTGTGAACTTGTCACATCATTACATAGTATTGTAGCACTTCCATTCCCAAGACCATGATCACTATCACACAACCACTTAAGGCCATCACCAAAGTGACATCATTGTGGGATATCAATCCAATCACACCTCTAGAGGTTATCACCCCAAATCATGCACAAGGCACCTTCCATGTCATTGACCCATTCGCATCAATCATGCATCACAAGTATCTCATCATGCCTCATCCAAGCTCATTCAACTTGTGTCATATCCTGTTTACCATATAATACACTAGCTATGGCATTCAAAATCATATCATCTGAGAGGTTAGGGATTCATAACTGAGAGAGAGATAACATCATAGACATTCCAAGGGAAGGAAGTAAACACATCAATTGTCCATAGGTTAGGGTTACGGTTCCCTACTTAGCTTATTAGGGTTTGCAACATGATTATAACTCTAAACTCTAATGGTGTCACCTACCACATTCTTAGAGCACATTAAGGTTAAGGATCATGATTACTATTGATTAGGCATCCAACCAAACAACACCATACAAGGTTTGTTACTTAGTGGTGATGCTTATGTATCAATCATATGATTATTTATATGTGTCATCCATTCACTATACAATATTTTCACGATCATACAAATATGTAGTATTACAACCCACCATCCAAGTAGGTGTCGCTCCCATGACACTAAGAGGTTTGACCACTGTTATACAGAGCGTCTCGACCATACATGAAACTAGGGTTTTGACCAACATAACTAACATGTCATAAGCTCAATAAAGAAGGATACATCTAGACCAGAACCAAGGATATATCTTGACCCACTAGGGAGTAGGTGTTGTGACCATAAAAGAGGAGGATGTCACGACCTCCACAAGTTCAGTTGTCTCAATCCAAAACCAAAGTGTCACGATCCAAGATAAAATAAGGTAGAACAACCACTTAGGTTAAGGTACCACCAATGCAGGAGAACAACACCAAACTCAGGATTAACCATGATCAAAATAGCAGGTCTCCATGGACAAAATATAAAATCATACCCAAGAAATCCATCATCAACATGAAGTAGAAAACCTCATGCAAATATGTAACATACCGAATCTTAGACCCTACCCTAGTAGTTTGACCTTTTGGGTTTGACCAAACAATGTTAAGGTTAGGATGATCCTTTAAATTCTAATGCATGAATAATGTAATCCAATATGACACATAATTTGTTTGGTGATAATAAGATGATAAATAACTTAATTGAATATAGTCAACTTTATATTTTGTTGCTATACTTTGGTCTTTTTTACCATTATATAAAGATTTGAAAATTTTACACCCACTCCATCATACCTTCTGAGTGTGTTCAGACTGGATGTTTTGTTATTCAAATTTTTAGTAGAGAGGTGGTTTCACTTCTTTACATCATGGTATCAGATCCCATGGTAGTCAGAATCGACTATTTCAATTTTGTCTCCCATAAGAACCCTTGACTTTTCTAGTTAGCTCTAGGTGAGATGTTGACCTTAGAATTGATCGATGATGATCTGTGTATGCAATAAGGTTTGTTTTGAGGATGAGAATATGCTAGGAGATCTTGTTATAGAAATATTGTGACTTGGTTTTGCATTGATTATGAGGTCACCATTGTTTTATATCGCATGATTCTTCAAAGACAAATTATTTATATTATACTACTATATGTACAACAAATTCTCTGATTTATCGATGTTTTCTTGAACTAAGTCACAATGAATAGAAACTCTAGTTTTAGTAGAATCCAACCATAGTTTTGTGACTAGGAATGATATAATGGTGTAGTTGACCTACCCTATGACTTTTGGATGTTCATGTAGGGTTGATAGGTTAGAGACACGAGGACCTAAAACTCAACCCTAGATGGTGACTTGATAGTTGGAAACATAAGAAATATAAATCTCCAAAATTTTCACAACTAAGAGATGTGGGTAGATCTAAAAAGTTGTTTAGTTTGACTTGTTAGGTTGAACCTTTTTAAGGGGTGGAGAGTAGTTAGTTGTTGATGTTTGATCTGTAGATTTCGAGGACGAAATCCTTTTAAGGGGTGGAGTGTTGTAACATACCAGATCTTAGACCCTACCCTACTATCTTGACCTTTTGGGTTTGACCAAACAAGGTTAAGGTTAGGATGATCCTAAAAATCTAATGCATGAATAATGTAATCTAATATGCCACATAATTCATTTGGTGATAATAAGATGATAAATAACTTAATTGAATATAGTCAACTTTATATTTTGCTGCTATACTTTGGTCTTTTGTTACTATTATATAAAGATTTGAAAATTTTACACCCACTCCATCATACCTTCTGAGTGTATTTGGACTGGATGTTTTGTTATTCAAATTTTTAGTAGAGAGGTGGTTTCACTTCTTTACAACATGGTATCAGATCCACTAATGGGCCATATGACATATCTCATAAAAAGAAATACCAAAAGTGAAATATAAGTTTAAAATCGTGTTCCTTGGGTCCCAATTACCTTGGGAGTCAAGTTTCACTTTATTCACATGATAATTCATTTAATTCAAATTGGAAAAGAAGATGAGTGTTTTCTCCAAAATATCAAATAAAATAATAAATGACTTCAAAAGAGGAAAATAATCTTAGATTCATAATCTACACATCAAAATAAGCCTACATGTGAATTTTCATCTAATTTGGACAACTTTGTAATAACATGGTATGTTTAGGAGAGAGAAAGTTAATAAAATTCATTAATGCTCAATAATGTAATTTATGACAACAAAAGTTGGAATTAAAGGCAAATTCGTGTTCAATACATATTAAGTTAACTGGTGGATGAAATTTCACCTAATTTGGATAATCCATGTGTCATTAATGCATCAGGAAAGAGAAATAAAGAACATGCTAAATAATACATCTAAAGTTTCCAAAAGTGAAATCTAATTATAGATTCAGAATCTACATGTTTAAATTAACTTGTGAGTCAAGTTTGGTCTAATTTGGATAAGAATAGAAACCTTAAAATAGGAAAGAGAAAATATGTACATTAAATTAGTCTCACTTTAATTTTAATTGTATTTGATATGTCACACTTGCTTTCCTGTTTTAGTTTTCGCGGGTTCAATCTCGACCCTTGGATTTAGATCCATCGGCAACTGGATTCTCTTCTTCCTTTCCCCTTTCCAATTTCACATACAACGATGGGGGGTTTCTCTCCCCAGTTTACTTCTCTGATTCCTCTCTTCCCTCTTCACCTTCCTTCCTGGTTTCTTCACCCTCATCATCCTCTCTCTCCTCCACACCCAATGACCCTATAAAAGTAGGGTTTATCACCCCCTTTCCCCAAAACTGCTAGCACCGCACTGGAGCTCTGTTTTCCCCCCATTTCCTGCTTCTCATCTCCTCGTCAAATTGGACCATCGGACAACGAAGGAATGGTTCCCTCACCTCTGTTGGGGTCCCAGCTCCATCTTTCTTGCCTCGGTTTGTCCCCATCAAGCTTTGGGCATGGCTCCCCTACTCCATCTGCCTTTTCTAGCGGCGGCGACCTCGGCTGTGGGTTCTGGTGCGCAGAGGTGCTCCCTCTTGGTGTTGTTCGGATTGTGGAAGCATAGAAAAGCTCTATAACTCCTCAGTTCATGTGATTGGAAGGTAATGGTGTTTCACCCTTTTCCCTCCTGTACTGATCATTTTATAAATTCTTCGTTAATGGAGGTTCTCGTGATGGGTTCCCTTGTTTTCTCACTTTGGTTTTGATCATCGGACCTCTCTCCATTGTTGCTTTGTCCTCCCATGGGCTCTTTTTCTCTGCCCGGGTTGCTCAATTTCTTCATTTGTGGCATGGAAGCTTTCTTGGTCTCTAGTCGACTGATTTCTTCATGGTTGGTTTCTCTGAAATCGTTGGAGTCCCGAAAACTTTGTTCATGTAGGACCTTTCTCCTAATTCACACTCTATTGCGATATGGAGTTTATAGATCGACATGTTGCTCTCAGCTGTCGAGGTGGTCCTCGCGGGGGAAACAAACCCCAGGGTCGATTCCCCTCTTTGCCCTCATTCTTTTCTTTTCTGTTTTGTTTCACGACCAGGGGTATTTTTGTCTTTTCACTGATTTTGTCTTCCTCCTTTAGTCGCAGTCTTGCAAGGGGTTGATCGGTGACTCGGTCAGTTGTGATTGGGCCAAGTCACGTGGGCCCCTCTCCTGTAATCCACTTTCGATGCAAATTTATTATGTGGAATTATCTGATTGCTCGCGTTTAAAAATTTCATAACGAATTACTTGTTGATCAGAAAATTATGGAAAAATATTTGATGGAATCAGAAAAATAATCCCTATCTTATGATATCAGTTTTGATGACTAAATCTAATGTTTAATAACAAGTGTTTTTAATGGATGTAATTAATGATGAATTAACTTGTATAATACATAACTAATAATTTATAAGTCAGATAAATATAATAAAATATGTTTTGAACTCAGGAAAATATAACCTAAAATATGGAATAGTTTTGATAACCTAATTCACTAAAAATAAAAAGGTGATTTTTAGGGTTTATGAAATCAATATAAAACCTAACCCTAATTATACATATATTCTAATAGGTACTTTGGAAGCCTAGGCTTGGATCTAGAAGTGACTCTGATGTTGAGGTATGTTGCATCTCTGATTATTCATATTGAGAAATTATTCTCTCTTATGTATGTTGTATCCCCTATTATTCTATGTTGAGAAATCACCTATATTCTTATTACTCTTGGTCCTATGGACAATAGCCTTTACACATTATCTTTCTTTTGATATCATGGTTCTTGTGAGCTATCTTATTTGTTATTGATCTTATGATCATGGATATTCTCTTGAATCTATTTATATGCCTTGGTGCATGTTGGACTTTTGATATTTTATTCCCAATGTGATGTGGAAGTTTACTTGGTGATATATGCCCACTTTGAAGTGGATTGTTATATGTTTTGTTGACCATTGTGTGATGGAAACATTGTTTCATTCTGACTATTCTTTCTACTTGCCTCTACATTAAACATGCTATGTGATTCAGTAGCACTAGAGTAGTGTAAGTGCATTGGTTTTGTTTATAGCACATGTGATATTTCCTGCTCTTTTAGGGATGGAAAGGAACCTCGTACCCTGGGGAAGATGTGTCTTGACCTGTTTTATATATATTTGGGATATTGGTAGTATTCCTTTCTCTATGAGGCTTCAACTTTATGGGGTTGGTCACCAATTGTGTTTATATTTTTCTAGGTCTATGTTTATCTCACATGCATGCAGGTTATTGATGATGATTGTGGGGTGTGTTCCCTACTCTCCTTATGTTCTAGTATTGCACATTCTTTATGGTTTTATTTTATGGAAAGTATCTCCTTTAATGTGATTCCTTACTCTTGATACCCATTTGGGTGGTACTTATCTCTTGCATGGGAAGCCTTTTATTTTTTATGTCCCTTATTCTTTATAGATTGCTCAAACTTCTTTTTAGTATGCACATACCAGCCTTTGCTGATGTTTCCTTTTCTTCTCTTTTGCTGGGGTATGCTTTCAACCCTAGGTGGAGTACAAGGAAGGCTTGACATGTGGACCCAAACTTAGATTGATAAGTTAAAGCTTGGAGACAATCTTGAGGTGGTTTAGATTTCCTCTACATGGATCCTTGTGATGTAAGTTTATAACCCTTTGTTTTATAATTGAATATAGTCAACTTTATATTCCGCTGCTATACTTTGGTCTTTTGTTACCATTATATAAAAATTTAAAAATTTTACACCCACTCCATCATACCTTCTGAGTGTGTTTGGACTGGATGTTTTGTTATTCAAATTTTTAGTAGAGAGGTGGTTTCACTTTTTTACAAAATCGGTCACCAAAACCCTAAAACTTGAATTATGAATATATCATGAAAGAACCATGTGTAAGAGAGAGAAAACCATGTCTAACACCATACAAATAGATCTAAACTTCATAGAACATAAAGATACTCAACCATGATACATGTGATCAAAACCAAGATCAAGAGATAAGGAAAAACCACCATTACACCATAATCACCAAATCCGGTATCAAAACTAGGGTTTCAAATTACTTTCAAACAAAGCATGGTTTTAATATAAAACAAACCCTAGGGCTTAAAATCATCCACTAGCATGTTAAATGAACATTTAAAGATATAAACATCAACATTCATATCAATAAAATGCATTAAGAGAGAAGGTTAAGAGCTATATTAGCCTCCTTAAGGAAGATCACTCCAAAAATTGCAAACTCCAAGCACTTGATCACCAAGGTGAAAAGAAACTTCCACCAAATCCTGAATCTCAGTCACAAAGTACCTCAAGAAGGACAAGACACCATGGTTAGAGATGGCACAAGGAAAGGGCTAGATAGATCCCTAGGCCAATCTAAAAAGAAAGAGGGTGAAAGAGAGAAGGAAACTTCATCACACTTGGGTCTCCCTTGTCAAATCATGGCCTATGACCCTTGTGATGAGGATTTCCTATCCAAAACAACCACCATGGAAGATATCTGGTCGTCTAAGGTTGAGAAATGAAAGGATAAGAATGTATAAGATCAAGAGAAATGCCATCAAGGATAAGCAAACACTTACCAAGGTTGAAGATGGTCAAGAATCATCACATGCAAGAGATCTTGATCACCACGATTGCAAGGATCAACCCTTCTTGATACACCAAGCTCCAAGGATGATTAAAAGACATGGAGTAAGATGGAAGGACAAAAGGGTCAATTTAATGGAGATAAGAGGTTCATATAGAAAAACATGAGGGATGTAGGGTGAGAGATGATGTGTCAACAAGGTAGGGCTCCACTAGGACACTTGTCCACCCAAGAAACACACATGCAATCATTGTAGCCATACATGAAAAAGATGGTGACATAGTATATGTTGGGTATAGACCACATAGGTCACTCAATATTGGTGTGGTCACAACCCACCAAGGAAGACCATATATGGTCGCGAAAACAACACCAAAATATCACTTGGTTGAGATAAAGGATCACCACACACACCCCAGGTCGATACACCCTACAAAAAAGAAATTGTCTTGATATAAGACTATCTTGATCACAACCACCACACATACAGAAGGAAAATAGACCATGAAACCCACGAAACATGCCCTAGGTCGAGACAACCCATAAGGTACACATAGGTCAAGGCACTCCAAACCCTAGAAAACCCTAATCACCAGGTAAGGGTGCCACCACTAAAAAAAGCATCAAAAAGGCACCCCCTTGTTTATATATCCTCTATATGATGTCAAGAAAGATAAGTAACACTCTATAGGTTACAAATTGCACATTCACCCCCTGCTTTGGGTAAATTGCAATTTGTACCAAAACTAGCGCACAAGGAACAAACATCATCCAAACAGACTCAAACTGGAGACTTAAGCTCTCCAAAAGCTCTAAGATCGTGTCAAATGGTTATAGAAAGGTTCTAAGAACATCATAAATCCAAAGAAACCAAGGCTAACCCAAAACCTAGGCCAGGGGTCTTAAACTTATCATTCAGAGCACTCAAATAGTTAATGTTTAAGCTCACACACAATGCAATTTTGTGAGGATATATCAATACTTTGTATGAGTTTAGGGAAAATTAGAGAACATTATATCTCCAAAAAACTACATTGAGAATGATCTTAAACCCTAATTATATTACCATTTTCGCAAGGAACTGCCATAAGTACCACCTTTGTGCAACTAACATGGCAAAAAGTTTCTAGGAAATCATGATTGGGCACTAACTCATCCCAAATGCATTTTTATGGATTTTTTTAGGAGGAAAATGCCAAGAGATGGGCCCTAGATCTTCCCAGCAATGTATTAAGGGACTTATTTTGAGATAAACTATCATGATATGGGCATTGAATTAACCAAGATGCATTCTTAGAGACTTGTTGTGAGATGACATTGTCATGATATGGGCCCTTGTACCTCCCAGACCAATTGTCAGTGACTTGTTGTGAGAAGACACTACCATGGTTGGGCCATATATCCTAACAAATTCATTTTCAAGGACTTGTTTCAAGAGGACATTGTCATGATATAGCTCATGATTCCTCCCACATGCATTTTGATTGACTCGTTGTGAGAGGATATTGTCATGATATGGGATGTGTCTCACTTTTCTATGAATATAGTTTCTCTCTCTTATTGTAAGAGGACATTTCCCTGATAATATCACTTATGGTCCTAGTAATCAAGGGACTCAATATTGTATCGAATATATTACAAATTGAAATTACAAGTTGTGCTTAAATATCTTTGTATGTTGCAAAAGCCCAAGTATAATTTTGGTTATTCTATGTGATTGTATGTAATGTAAGTTGATTGATTTATTCAAAAAATAAGTAGCCAATATAATTAACTAAAGTTCATACTTATGCATTTAGTGTCATGAGGCTGAATAGTTTGTGCTATAAATATTAGAGGGAAATCAAATATGTTCTCTCAATCCTTGGTCATAAGGTTATATCAAAATAAATAAAAATTGTGGGAAGATCTGCACAATTTGCCAGACACACAGACATTACACTGTGACCCACCCTCACCACTAACACATTAATTTCATTGTGATGCCCCTTCAGATCCCTCCTCAACCCCACTTCTTTTGTCTTTGTGATCTCCACCTCCTCCCTCGTTGTCTGGCTTCATCTCCTCATCGCCCACCTAACTTCTAGCTTCGTGGCCTCTGTACCCCCACCCTTTTTAGACTCAGTTCTGCCTCCATCCCTTTTGACTACTCCCTCTCCCCTACCCCCACCCCCACTTCCACCCCCTTTAGACTCTTCCCCTTCGCCCCCTCCCATCATTCCTCCTCACTTCCTCTGTCTACCACCAAGAGGGCCCTAGTATTCCTATACACAATATTTGCAACTGAGAACATGAATTGTTTGATACCACCAACATAAATCATCATATTATTGAGTCAAGGCAATGATGAAGCCACAAAAAGCAAGGTCAGTGACCCAGACCAGTCGAAGTAGGAAACCAAGACACCCCTAGAGCCCTCCACGATGTAATAGAGTCCCTCCATGTACGAGAATTAAGGTTCTAGGCATCAATCATCCATGGTACCTAAAAAGGGAAAGACACATGTCAAGTTTATAAATAACACTCCATACCTCTGGTCTCAAATTCCATCTTTTCTTCTTTTTTATAATTATTAATTTGGAGATATCTTTATTAATATTGATCTAGGAGTTTAGCTAATTAATTTATTTTTAGAGGAGTAAGGTCAGTTGAATATGCATACATTTTTGGTAAGGTAGGCCCGTAGAGAAAATCATATGATGATTGACATGTCATAATTACCTAAAATGATTTTACTGATAATAAAACACATCTAAAGGCAAGTTTCTAGTTCATCCATTTCACTCACTTTTGAGATTTGAGGATACAAAATGAGTGTCTAGAGAATTATATTACTCAATGACGTATGTTGTCAAGTTCCTATCCTTATGGTGAGATCATATGGATGTTAAGAGTGCATATACATATTCTCAATATGTCCACGATCAGTTGTTATTGTGGAAGGTTGATAGAAAACAATAACACAAAAGATTAGAGTGTGAGTTGGTTGATGACTAGATCTCATTAGTCATGATATGGGAATCAAACCAAGCACACAAATACATGTTATAGAATAGTATATCAGACAAACCCACCTTGAGAGTGACACATGGTTTTGAGGTCACAGTCATCTCTCATCGTGAATGTGTTGATTTTGATTCTTAGATCTAAAATCACTACACTCATCACATGGCGTTGGGTAAACTTTAATATCATCAAATGCAATCTTGAAACATGGGTTGCTATAACGGTGATGATTGGGTGACTTTGACACATGGGAATAAACTATGAGTGATAGAAATGGGATTTGTCCCTCCTACGGGAGTATGATATCCTGGCCACTTGATTAGCAAGATAGAGAAACGCATGTGCATGCACATGTGAATCAATATATGATATTGATGTCACATTATCTCAAAAAGTCTTCTCTTGGTTCAAATAACATGGATTGATTGTTGGGAGGATGATCAACCATGCCTCAAGTTCATCCTAGATATCTGAGACAAAGTAATTATACAATCACTCCAACACCTTACACAAATTGTAGGTTGAAGTTGTTCTCTAACTTTTCATTTCACTTGGGTAGCACTAATGTGTGACTAGGCACCACTCTTTACTTGTGATGTCTCATCTAGTTATGGACATTCAATGCCAACATGATATGGGACCTATAGGGTCAGACACAGATGAACTCATCTAGAAGAGGAGTTTGATCTTGAACGACAATTGGGTTGATTCCTAGAGTGTTTTGATATTCAATTCACACAACTGATTGCTTGAATGGCTGACTAGGTCTACCAAATGACCATCTGACTGAGTGAGATAGACGTTACGGCATCTAGACGAGTGTCTCATGTAGTTGAGTAGGCCATTTGGGGGTCAGGTTGATCAGAGATCCATTTGACTAAGTTTTTTCCTTGAATCGATCGGTTCAATATGATTGAACTAACTAGCTTATCTCAACTCACTAGACGACCATCTAGGTGAGTGAGACGGGCATCTCACTGGTGTGAGACATCTCAGTTGGGATGAATGGAAGTTATAGAGTTTTCTCAAACTCATTTCAATCGCACATACTTGAGGTGCAAGTAAATTAATGCATGACATTAATTGGGAAATGATTTGCCACTTCATATCTAACTGGGAAAGCGTGAAATGACTATATCTCTCATCTAGATGATCGTCTCATGTCCCAAATGACCATATCACTTAGGTAAACGACCATCTTGCCTACGAGATGACTATATCAGCTTACAAAACAACCATTTTGGCTGACACAAGTTGTGCAACTTCATGAATTGTTGCAAAAATTCAAGGATCCTCTCATCCTTTCCACACCAACTTTAATCCTACATTGGATGCAGATTGGGAAATGTGACCCTAGCCTCTACTATATATAGAGGGGTAGTGGGGTCTTCCCAAATTATAACAAAAATAAAAACAACTGAGAATCAGTTCATCTGAAAATTGTTGTCCTCTTTGGTTATGGTAACCAAGAGAGGCCGAGCAAGTCCTACCTGAAAAGGAGGGATAGACAACAAGAGATAACAATTGAGAATGGTGACTAGTACACCAACATGAGGACAACTCCTTCATCACCACTCATGGTGAATGACATGAGTTCTAGTTGGTCTGTTTGGACTACTGTAGAGGTAGGAGTCCTTTGGGTGTTGCTCAGAGAGCAACTGGAGCCTATAGTCCATGGCCAGACCACCAGAGTCGTTGTAGATGTTGTGCAGATAGTTATTTACAGTGAAGACCATGAGTTGCACAACCACAGTCTAAGAGAAACTTATCAGTAGTTGCAAAGAAGTAATTTTTGTCACTAGACTTGCTCCAAGACCATGTATAACTCTCTAAAATCGTCCTTCCTATTTCATAGTAGTTGATGCGATCTTGCTCTTTTGGGGAAAACATATAGATACAAAATTGATTTCCCCTTCTATACTATGTTCTCGTATTTCCCATCAGTGGTATCAGAGCCACGTCAATTTACTTTATTTTAGGATGATCAATATGATCAGATTTTGGTTTTGTCATTTATTTATTGCATGTGATGCAAATATTGAAAATACTCCGATATGTGTATCCAATAAAAGACCACATAATCCCAAACTAGTATATATATATATATATATATATATATATATATATATATATATATATATATATATTTATATATATATATATATATATATTTATATATATATATATATATATATATATATATATATTTATTTATATATATATATGATATGTATGCAATTTACGCAGGTCACCCTAAAAGTGGTTTTGATGATGGATTTGTAGCATGGTTATGGCCTAAACCCTATTTTTGTGTGTGGCTAGATGGTTTTGTTCTTGTTTATCTCGATCTGCGAACTGAGCCTCTACCTCCTTCTTTCCAATGTAAAGTTAATGCTTTCCTACCTATACTCCCCTCAAATGTAACTCAAGGTTTCTTTTATTCAATGTAATAAAGTAGAAATATGATAGTTTCTTTTCTTGCAATGATGTTGAAGATGTTCATCGCCAGTTGAGACAATCGGTTCATGAGACGAGCCGACCATTTGGAGGATCATGGGAAGATGTCGATGGAACCAAATGACCACCTGGTGGGCTCAACCGACCGTTTCAAAGGAGGCCAGGCATCTGTTAGATAGGATGCCAGATGACCATCCCTACTTACCCAACTGACCATTTGGAAGGAGTCTAAACATTGGTTAAATAGGAGGACCAACCAACCGGCTAAGAGGTGAGACGACCAGTTCAAAGGTTGAACCAAACTACCCAGATTAGCAAGCACAAATCTACATCAACCACAAGTTCATACACGTGATGTGATGATTGACCTAGGTGGTAGTAATTCCTTGTGGCTCCAAGGAATTACAAGAAGACATGACCATTATAATTGCCTTTTGTTTTATATTGCATTTTACATTGTTGGATATAGCATGTATACAATATGTATTATACATGTGGTCATTGGATATAATATATGTATATATATGATATATATAAACCCCCTCAATCAAACTAGTAATTCTAAGATGCTTATACACATGAAAAACTTGAACAACCAAGCATAGATTTGCACAAAGAATGGTGTGCCATCTATCACGTGGAAGTGTGATGGTAGGTATGTAGATTTGCACCAAGCATGGTGCCTATCTATTATATTGGCTATTGGGTCAACTTTAATTGGTGACCTGGAGAGCCCAGACCTTGAGGGATGAAGATGATCATGGTAAGGTGTTGCACATATCATCTATTCAATAATTTCATATGATGCAATTGGCAAGTTGGCCTACCTAAATAGTCAGGTTATGGGCGATCGACAAAATCCGACTCATGACTTGATGAAATCTAGATCTTGTCTCATTAGAAAATTGTGTGCTGCCATTTTTTTAATTGATACTTGAGGGTTTTTGGTTTGAATAAAATAATGAGATTAATAATTGATTAAAGACCTAATTGTTATCACCCAAATTTTAATCAAATGAAATCAAAATTGAGTTTTTAACAAAATTGCAATTTTTTTTGTAGAATCAAATATCCACACCAAACAATCACTTCTCTGTGATCAGTCCTTGAGAAGGATAAACTTGTTGGGAACAACTTCCATGATTGGTTCAGGATGCTTAGAATTGTTCTCATGTTGGAGTGAAAGCTCTATGCCTTGGAAATGCCAGAACTACAGGAACTTGCTCAAAATGCTCCAAGGGCTGACAAGGATGCTAATAAGAAGCATATTGAGGACTTTGTGGATGTTAAATGTATAATTCTTTGTTCAATAAACCATGAGTTGCAAAGGCAACATGAGAACATGGGGTAATTGAGATGGTCACACATCTCAAGAACATGTATAAAGATTAGGAAAGACAAGAGAGGATGTCTCCAGGGCACTGTTCAAATGTTAAACAGTTGAAGAAGATCCAGTAGGTCCTCATGATCTCAAGATGATTAGGTATGTGGAGAACCTAACCAGATGGGATTCCCCTTGGGCCAAGAGTGGGCCTATGATGTGATTTTGCAGTCTCTACTAGAGTCATATAGTCAGTTTGTCATGAACTACAACATGAACAACTTTAACAAGTTATTGACAAAGTTTTTCGACATGTTAAGAATATGTTACAACCCCAATTTTTGGGCTTATATGGTTTGAAATGCAATCTCTCCAAAAAAATGTATGATTATGGAAATTGTATGATTTATGTGTAATGAATGGATTTCTTTGATAATACTTCCTTTAGGTAAATGATTTCATGGACACTATTGAGTTAGTGGGTCCAATATGATAAAAAGAGAAAGAAAGTTGAAGGAAATCTAATAATGCATCAAAGGGAAATAAATTAAGATAATAATGAGGATCATGTAGAATTCTCTCAAAAGTGGTGTGATAGACCTTCATGGATTAGATTTTGAATCCACTTGGTTAATAATGGTTAAAGGAATCCAATAAAGTAAACAGAAGGGAAAATGAGAGAAAACATGAATAAAATATGCCTTTCTAAGTGATAAATTGCAAATGAAGAAAGGTCTCTCATACTTTTGATTTTAAGTCCCACACTTATCACACACGTAGTTTTAATTATTATGGAATTTCCTTTAAAATTTTGGAATAAAAGGATAAGCGGATTAGGATATATGAATTTAGTAAGATTTCAAAAAGTGAAGAGGATAACATTAAATGTCACGATTATTTCCAAAACAATTTAGGCTATTTTCTAGCTTTTGTTTTAGTGTGTGGCATGACAGCAGTTGGATTTGAGATCCAACAATGGGTATACATTCACCCATCTCGATTAGGATCAGGAAAGTGGAGTAGTAAGTGGAAACTTCCCAATTGATATTCTTTGCACACAATCCATGTAAATCTGGGAATTGCTCCAATAACTTCGGGAGCATGAAATGATTTGATTGTTCTTAGGTTTGTGGTGGTTTTTAGAATCATAGAGGATTCACCCAACATACTTAAAGCATCAAGAATGAGCAATAGCCAAAGCTATATAAAGGGGTCATGATATCTATCTGTGAGGACACAAGTATGATCGCAATATGCCACAAGGACCTTGGTGTCTTCCTGTGGCACCCATTTGTTGACTGAAGCCTAAATGGATCACACTTCTTCTTTCTCTCTCAGAGACAAATCTCCAAGATGATCCCCCTTCCTTACCGTAGGTGGGGCAATAGAAGCCACTGATGAGTCTGTGAGGGCAAGGTGGAGGCACTCACATCTATGCTCACCATGCAGGAGCACCAAACCAAGAGTCAGCCATTTGGTTGACATCCCCAGTGTTGGCTTGTGAGAAGATGGGGGAAGGGAGGTGGAAGATGAGGACTAGGGAAATTATGTCCCCATCCTCAAGTTACAAAAAGAAAGGAAAGGGTAAAGTCATCTTTTAATTCAATTTTTTGACTCAACCTCGCTAGGACGAGATGCTGAGATGGCCATGCACCATTGGTTGCATAATACTAGTATGAAAAAGGAAAAGGAGCCAGGTTAGCTGATGTGGCACTCTGCTATTGGCCCAAAGGTAATTTACTTTACAAAAACCATAGCCAATGATTGGAAACTCGTATCAAGGCATGCTATATATGAAAATGTATCATAAATATGCAAGTAACTTAATAAAAATATAATAGGATTCTATTTATACTTGTAATTCGAAAAGTATATAAAGTTTCCATGTTTAATAGTTCTATTAATGAAAAACCCTAGATTTTGATGATTATTCAATTTAATGAAGATCTTTGAATAATTTAAGACAATATTAACATGTTGTTAATAAAAGGAAGTTTTAGATCTAAAAAGATGATCCTTGTGCATAATTGGCTGAATTTAGGGTTCCATATATATGAAAGATCATTAATGGGCTTAGAAACCCTAATTTAGGTGAATATGACTTTTAATAGTTTTTATTTCAAACATCCATGTACAAGACAGATTTGTGTTGATCCTAAGTCAATTTGAGAATAAAGGAACTTTAATGAGAATAATTTGAGTAATTAGGGCTTTATATATAGAAAAGTTGTTTTAGGTTTGTTGAACTAAAAAGGTAAAGATTGACATATTGATATAAGAAACCCTAAGAACATAGAAACCCTAGAAGGGATCCCCAAGTTAACAAAAGGTGTTATGATGAGTATGTAGTAATTAGGTATTACATGCTTTTTAGGATTCATATTGCTTTTGTTATTTGCTAGAAAGGTTGATTAGACTGCTTGCTTAGATTGGATAGTTTGCTTAATTCTTTAAGATCTCCAAATTAGGTATGTGGTTATATTTAGACTACTTGCTTTAGTTTCATGATTATTCCCAAGGTTTTACTGATTGCTTGAAAGTAAATGTTTGGATTACTTTATTTCCTACAATCTATAAAGTGACTATGATTATCACAATATAATTCTTTATGACTTGCCCAAACCTGGATACCATCTTTGGATTTATGATTTAACATTTATGAGGACCAAGCCCTGTAGGGAAGGTCATAAGTGGTCACTCCCTAGATGGGAAGACAACAAGGAAATTAGAGAAGTGACCCATAAGGTACCAAGCTCAGGAAGGAGAAGGTAGCCTAAAGTCCCATGCAAGGACTAAACCCTTAGAGAGGGTATACCAGAGGATGTGCAAAAATAGTTGGGAAGTTATAATGAAAATTTAATATGGGATTTTTAACAACTATTTGATGTAATTAGGTTGTCATGATATATGTGCAAAAGTTTGGTTGCCACCACATACCAATATATTATTTATACTGACTGACATTTTATTTGTTGCCATTTTAGGAAATCATAGAAAGTTGATAAATATTAAAGTGACATTTTAAGGATAAATCTATATAAATATTGGAGGATTTAGTTAGATAGAACTCTACTTTGGTTAATGTTCCAAACTCCTACTTTTGAAAGGTATGTGAAAAGTAAATTTTTATATCAACTTTAAGCTTAGTATCTAGTAGAATTTATTAATTATTCTTGATTATTTGAAAAACCATTTATCCTATTTTGGAATAGTGGCCCTAGCTTCTTTGTCTCCCTTAAATGAGGATAGGGATGTAATTTCCCTGGTTCTTAATTGGCCATTTTTTTGATTTTGCAATCTCTTCCAGAGTCATATAGTCGGTTTGTCATGAACTACAACATGAACCACTTTGACAAGTCATTAACAGAGTTGTTGGGCATGTTGAGAATACCTAAGACGCAACTGAAGAAGGACAATCCCAAGTCTGTTATGATGATCAGAAAGACAAAGGGAAAGTCTAAAGGCAAATTCAAAGCTAAGAAAGGTTCTAAAACTAGCCGGAAGCCCGAGTCTTTAGATCTCAAGGCAAAAGGTGGAGTAAGGAAACAAAGAGGTGATTGTCACCATTGTCACCAACTTGGACATTGGAATAGAAATTCCCCACCCCAATTAGAGGAGCTAAAGAAGAAGAAGGATGGCGTTGAGGCCTCAACTTAAGGTCTAAACCATATAAGATAAATCTTATTACTTCTTCATTATAGTATGTGATGCCAAATAGAGATATGACATATTGATGTGTAGGATCTAGCAAGAAGTAAATATCTTCATGGAAGGGCAAGGATGAACAAGGCGGAGCAAGTGTTGCATAAGCCATAGTCTACATTTAAATTTATCTAAGACCAATGGGCATGTAATAGAGTTATTAGAATTGTTATTCCATTATGCCATTAGAAAAGAAATATTTTCTTTATGCATCTTGTATGGACAAGGATGATTAGCAATAAAGAATTATTCATACTTCAATTTAAAAGATATGATCTTGCATGGCATTGGCCCTAAAACATCTTGTAATATTTTTGTGAAATTATCCAAAGATTAATGCTTATACCAAAAGAATACAATTGATGTCTCAAGATTATCATTAGCATTTATAATCTTGTATGAACACATAAGAAATTGCATACCTAAATTACATATTGATGTTGATCTTGATTCCCTTGGTTATTGAACCTAAGGAAACATGCAAAGTCTTACACACAATATGACATGACGTTCTTCACTAGATATAGTGGGAGGATTGATGAGTGCATACTCATCATGAAATTCAATTGCCTTTTTGGAACAATTTCATCTCTATTTCACATCTTTTCATCCTAATATGAATCATAATGTACAAAACTACTCAGTTGATTCAATAATCATGGTTTTAACTAAATATCATTCATTTAATGTAGGTAAATCAAGCAATTCCATGCATGCGGTCCTAAGACCGTTTGAGCTCTTGAGGTCCCAAGACCATTTGAGCCCATGCGGTCTCAAGACTGTTTAAGCCCATGCAGTCTCAAGACCGTTTGAATCCATGCGGTCTCAAGACCATTCAGATCCATGCGGTCCCAAGACCGTTTGCTGGAATACACAAAGAACAAATGACGAAATTGGTTGCCAAAGAAATTCATGCGGTCCCAAGACCATTTGGGTCCATGTGGTCCCAAGACCGTTTGGGCCCATGCGGTCCCAAGACCGTTTGGTTCCAAGCGGTCCCAAGACCGTTTGGGTCCGTGCGGTCCCAAGACCGTTTGGGTCCATGCAATCCCAAGATCGTTTGGGTCCATGTGGTTCCAAAGACCATTCGATACAAACGTGAAGACCAATTGAAGAACGGAAGTCGCGCGTTCACACCGAGACCGAGACCGACCTCAAGATCGATTGAAGAATTGGCACCAAACGGTCTCAAGACCATTTGGAGGGGATATTTCCAGCAACTTAACCAAACTGTTTGGGATCAGATCTGAGCCTATAAATAGACCCCTAGGGTCCTCATTTGAGGGGATCAGATCCGGACACCGATAGGCTGCCAAAGCTCCACTCCGATCAAGTTCCACTCCACCTACTACTCGTGTTGCATCCAAGGAGGCCAAGAAGAGAAGGAAGACGGAGCAAGGAGTGCATCTACTTCATCGGGCTGCATCCACCCTCTGCACTGAGCTCATGGAGGATCTCTCTTTCTCTCTCATCCTTCTTATATCTCACATCATGAGCGAGTAATCCACTTTCGCTGGGGTGCAGGAACTAGCCCTGCTGCCCATGCTAACCATGTTCTTTTGTTAGACTTTCCATGGCAATGTAAATAACTCTTCATTTTGTCGTTTATCATTAAGCTCATAGGTTGGTTATGTGCTTGTTTTCATCTTTGTGCTCCCTATGTTGAGAGAACTTCAATACATGGGTATGCAAATCGTTTAGCAAGTTAGACTCCTTGAGGAGAACTTCTGATAGGATTCCTTGAGGTCGTAAGTGTGTGATCTGCGAGGGGACGAGCCATCTAGCCTTCGGTGATGCTTCTGTGCGCCTGACGCCCGTATGGGGGGTTCACAGCCTTAGTTGGATGTTGTATCTTCTTGTTAATCATCGATGTTTACTCGTACAATAATCGCTTGTGTGCGTATCGGTTGACGCGGTGGACTCCTTGACGAGAACTTCTGATGGGATTCCTTGAGGTCGTAAGTGTATGATCTGTGAGGGGATGAGCCATCTAGCCTTTGGTGATGCTTCTGTGCACCTGACGCCTGTATGGGGGGTTCACAACCTTAGTTGGATGTTGTATCTTTAGAGCCGTAAGACACGTGATCCGGATGGTGACGAGACATCTGATGCATATGATGATGCTTACGTGGGCCTGATGCCCGTATGAGGGGTTCTACAGCAGCTCTACTTGGAGTGTTATATCTTGCCTGGATTGTTTGCATAGGAGTGTGTTTGTTCATGTAGCGGTGGTCAAACCCAGTACCATCCCAGTGATTCCATATCATTGATCTAAACCTATCTTTAATTCCACATTTACTTTCTTGCAATTATATTAAACAAACCCAAATCAACCATTTGTTCTAAATATTAGTTTTACTTGAGCTAGATTCAACTGACAAGGATTCTTAAAAACGTTGTCCTTTGGGTTTGATCCTCAACTATACTGCAATAAGACTCGTCTGCTTGCGGGAGGTATTATTGCACTTGGTTTTGGTAAAAACTCGGGGATTTCAACCCCGGGTGAATTTGTTAGTGCATTCAAACACCACATCAAATTCTGGCGTCGTTGCCAGGGACAACGAAATCAGTCAGTCTAATCTATTTCTTTTAAGACTAATCTAGGGTTTTTCTTTTCTTTTGTAACAATAGCTTATCTACTTGAATTTGATTTTACTTTGTGGATCTCATTTTCAAATCCTTCCAATTTCCAGGTACTTTTCAACACATAGTGCATGCATCAATCGGACAGTCCCGGACTCACCGCAAGCTTTGATCTCGAAATTGATAGAACCTTCCATCGCCATATCAGAGAGAATCAAGCAAGTATGGCACAAGAAGAAGAAGTAGCCCGAAGAGTGGCCCAATCCATCAATGCATAGAGAGAGAGGCTCGTGCAAGAAGTCAGAGTTGCAGTTCAACAAGAGATCTTAGCAGCACAAGCAGCAGCGCAGGCAGCCGAGCTACAGAATGATCTTAGGGAGTTCTCCATCCTGAAAGCTGCAAATGTTTATCACCCAATACAAACTCCTCCCATTGAAGCTGCCAACTTTGAGATTAGAGCACATTAGATAACATCGCTTCAAAACAACCCTTTCTATGGCAAACAAGCAGAAGACAACCAATGTCATCTTCTGAGATTCATCAACCTATGTGCTATGACAAAGCAAAATGGAGTCTTCGATGATGCCATTCGACTCTATCTCTTCAAGTATTCTCTTGCTGATAGAGCCATTAGTTGGTACAATTCACTACAAAGTGAAGTACCTATCACCACCTGGGAATAGCTCCAAAACACATTTCTGGAAAAGTTCTACCCCCTGTCTCTTACATATGAAATCAGGGGTCGAATAACAAATTTCACTCAAGTCCCTAGAGAAACCCTCGCTGAAGCATGGGACAAGTACAAGGAGCTCCTTCGCAAATGTCCACACCACGGAATTACTAAGAATCAACTCATAGAAATCTTCTACAGGGGTGTGGAGGATGATGTTAAGATGTTTTTGGATTCCTCATCTGGAGGAAACTTCATGAGGTAAAGTTACGACATCGCATGGAGAGTCGTCACCCTGGGAGCAGAAAATCAAACCAATTGGGGCTGATCTGTAGGTAAAAAAGTTTTGAAGGTAGCTATGGCTGAAGCTATTCCAGAGTACAAGTCTATTGCAAAAACCATGAAGGTCCTAGTTGCAAAGAAAGATCATATAGAATCATCTCTAGCTGCTATTGGAAGAGGACATTCACCGACTAGGCAACAAGAACAGGTCAAATCCACTTCTCTGTTCTGTGAAGCATGTAAAGGCACAGATCATTCCACTCTATCATGCAATGTTCTCTACGATGTTGTTCTAAGCAATGCTTGTGGACAAGGAGATAATTGCCTGATGGAAAATCTAAATGCTATCAACACCATCCCAATCAAAATAGGAATCACCCAGGCTTCCAATATGTAAACCCTTCAGGAGCAATGAACTCGCATCAATTTGGTCCCAACAATCAATCAAGAGGCCCATCAGGGTTCCAGTTTAACCAACAACAGGACTTTGGGAATCAAGGAAATTTCAAAGGAAACTTTCAGAATAGGAACTACAATAACTATCAGAACAATTCTCAGTATCAGAACCTGAATCAACAGCCAGGACAAATAGGAGCCATCCCTGATGACAAGATATCCACCATTGAAAAGATGTTACAAACATAGAAAACTATGATATATAACCAGCAGGCTCAGCAGAAAGCTATTGAAACTGAACTAGCTCAACTTGCAGCTAGCATAAAGCCACCAGTAGGAGTTTTTACCGGCCAACCTGAGAACGATCTGAAACATCCTGAACACTTGAAGGTTGTCACCACCAGATCAAGAAAAGATTATTCAAAACCCCCAATGGAGACACCTATAGTTATCGCTGAAGAAGATGAACACTTAACGGTCCAGAACTCGACAACACCAGAATCACAACCAAAAGAAGACAAGACTTATAAGGAAAGCTCTGAGAAGACTGTTGATGAAGAAGCTGAAACACCAGAGCCAGATATTCCTGCATATAAGCCTCGTATACTCTTCCCATCTCACCTAAGGAAAACCAAGCTTGATATGAGATTCATCAAGTTCAAAGAGGCTATGAAGAAACTCCATGTTGATATACCCTTTTTAGACGCTCTTGCTGAGATACCAGCCTGGACTAAGTATCTAAAGTTGCTTCTCACTAAGAAGTATATCACTGAAGAGTATGAAACTGTAAAACTGGCTTCAACCACATCTGATATCATACTGAGCAAGATTCCAAAGAAACCGAAAGATCTCGGATCCTTTGGAATCTCATGTCACATTGGTGACTCATCCTGCAAGAAAGGATTGACAGATCTTGGTGCAAGTATTTCAATCATGCCATTCAGTCTGTGCAAGAGATTGGGGTTTTTAGAATTGCTTCCCACTGCTATGACTATTCAACTCGCAGAAAAATCAATAAAGAGACTGTTAGGAATCCTCGAAGATATCCCGATCAAGGTGGGTAAGGACGCATATGTTCCATGTGATTCCGTCATTATGGACATAAAAGAAGACACCAGATATCCTCTTATCTTTGGGCATACGTTCCTTTCCACTGCAAGAGCCCTTATTGATGTCGAAGCAGGAACCTTACTGCTGAGGTTAGGCAAAGAGACTCTAGAGTTCAAAGTTTTTGAAAGTATGAGAAGACCAAGTATACAAGAAGAAGTCTATCTGATTGACTGTATTGAGCAAATGTCACAACTGACCCGAGAGTATCACAAATCGTACAATCCCTTGGAAACCACTCTATCTGATCTATTGATGGATGAACCAATCGAAAGACAAGAGAAGAATTACATCAAATCCCTTAACCTTGCTAAAGAAGATACTGACACAACTTATGAAGAACTCAAGCCTACTGAAACTACGGAAGAAAGAAGTGAAAAACCTGAAGCTCCCGAAATTAAGCCCCTACCCTAAGGGCTAAAATACATGTTTTTGGACGACCTCAAAGTTTGTCCAGTCATTATAAATTCCGATTTAACAACTGAACAAGAAGAGAAACTTCAGGCAGAATTAAGGGAAAGAAAGAAAGCCATAGGATATAAAATGGACAACCTCACAAGGGTCAATCAAGCTTTGTGCATGCACAAGATCCCTATGATGGAAGATCACAAGCCAACTATTGAGCATCAATGGAAGTTGAACCCGAATATGAAGGAAGTGGTCCGTCGCGAGATCATCCAACTTCTCACAGATGGAATAATCTACCCGGTATGGGATTCGCCATGGGTGAGCCCAGTACACGTTGTGCAAAAGAAAGGTGGAACAATTGTTATAAGGAATGAACATGATGAGCTCATCCCTACTCGAACAATCACTGGGTGGCGGATGTGTATTGATTATAGAAAATTAAATAAGGCAAATCAAAAAGATCATTTTCCCATGCCCTTCCTTGACCAAGTTTTAGAAAGGTTGGCTCACCAAGAATATTTCTATTACCTCGACGGTTACTCTGGATTCTATCAGATTCCCATACATCCAGATAATCAAGAGAAAATGACTTTCACATGTCCTTTCGGGACATATGCATTTAAAAGAATGTCGTTTGGACTCTGTAATGCACCCGCAACCTTTCAACGTTGCATGGTTGCAATTTTCACAGGGCTCATTGAGATTTTTATGGAGATCTTCATGGATGATTTCTCTATATATGGAGACTCATTTGATTCATGTCTAAGACACCTCTCCCTGGTCCTCAAACATTGTGTAGAAGCACATCTGGTGCTAAATTGGGAAAATGTCACTTCATGGTAAAGGAAGGCATTGTCTTGGGCCATAGGGTTAGCAATAGAGGAATTGAAGTAGATAAAGCCAAGATTGAAGTAATCTCTAAATTGGCTATTCCTATGAATGTGAAAGAAGTTTGTGCCTTCCTTGGTCACACTGGATTCTATAGAAGATTCATTCGGGATTTCTCCAAGATAACCAAGCCAATGACCAACCTGCTTCTAAAAGATGTTGATTTCAATTTCAATGAAGAATGCATCAAAAGCTTCTATATGCTGAAGAAGTCCCTTACAACTACCCCCTTCATTAGAGCCCCCGACTGGGACCATCCCTTTGAAGTTATGTGTGATGCTAGTGATTATGTGGTGGGTGTTGTCTTAGGGCAATACATAGAGAGGAAACATTATGTGATCTATTATGCATCAAAAACCCTCGACGAAGCTCAGAGGAATTACGCTACTACTGAGAAAGCACTTCTAGAAGTCATCTATGCCTTCGATAAATTCAGATCCTACCTTATTGGTTCGAAGGTCATTGTCTACACAGACCATGTTGCTATCTGTTACCTTATGGAAAAGAAGGATGCTAAACCAAGGCTGATAAGATGGATCCTGTTGCTGCAAGAGTTTGACCTAGAGATAAGAGATAAAAAGGGGTTAGAAAATGTTGTAGAAGATCACCTCAGTTGCATCCACACTCTGGATGTTGAAAAGATTCTGATAAATGATTCCCTACTGGATGATCAGCTAATGAGGGTCTCAGAAGTTATACCTTGGTACTCTGATTTCGTAAACTATCTTGCTGATGGAGTCATCCATCCCCAATGCACCGGGATGCACTAAAGAAATTTATGCATGATGTGAAGCATTATTACTGGGATGAACCATATCTCTTTAAACTTTGCACTGACGGGTTGAATAGACATTGTATCACGGAAGAAGAAGCCAAATCTATTTTGGAACAATGCCACTCAGGACCTATAGGTGGTCATATGAGCTCAAAGAAGACCACCTTAAAGGTTTTGCAATGTGGGTTCTTCTGGCCGGCCTTATCCAAGGACTCTTACGATTTTTTCCTATCCTGTGACAAATGTCAAAGATCTGGAAATATAACCAAGAGAGACGTGATTCCACTGAATCAATGGCAAGAAGTCGAGATATTTGATGTCTGGGGAGTGGACTATATGGGTCCATTCCCATCTTCTAATGGATTCTCTTACATCCTAGTGGCAGTGGACTACGTCTCAAAATGGGTTGAAGCTATTCCAACCATCACAAGTGATTCAAAACATGTCATCAAATTATTCAAAGATATCATCTTCCCACGGTTTGGAGTACCGCGAACTGTGACATCTAACGGAGGTTCACACTTCATTGAAAGAAGCCTTGAAGCTTTATTAAGAAAATACGGTGTCTCACACAAGGTAGCTTCATGATGGATTTTTGTAACGCCACTAAAAATCTTAGAGATGAGTCTCTAAGTTTAGCCTTGCTTGTATTATGGTAAGATCTCCACCCGCGTGTGCAAAGACACGCGGAAGTCTTATCGTAATATAGTTTAAGGGTTGATCCACAGGACAATGGTCTTGTTTAGAGTTTAAACAAGATGGAAAACCTTTTAGCCTTACTTAACTACTTAAAGATTGATATTTAGACCGAAAGTTTGATTTGATTGTTTAAACTAGATGCAAGGAAAGTAAAAGCAAGAAAGTAAAAACTAAGATTAGCAAATGATGATGGATCACTGGGGTGATGCGGGTATTTACCACCACTACACATGAATTGTACTTGTACCAAACATAGCAAAACTTGTAAGCAAGATACATGGATGTTTTACAATACCGATGTCTTATAGGACAAGAGTAATGCACACATCCTTCATGGGTTGAGTAACTCTCATTCGGTACGTATCTACGTGTCAATGAAGATATGTAGTCTCTGAAGAGAAAATCTTACTCAACCTCGTGAAATGTGCATCGGAAAACCAACAAGCGAGCGATAATTACCAAATCGATTAGTATCCTTGTAGACTATCCCTCTTTCGAGGATATAGCTACGAGAAATGTGAGAGTGTTGCAACATCATCCATCCCAGAACGAATGGTCAAGTACCTTGCACCACTCTCTCCTCGGAGTATGTTCCTCGACCTGTCAAGGCTGCACTTTTGCATGTCAACTGATTCCATTTCATAGTGCAAAAGTACAACTGTGGAGGTGAGTTTACTCCACTCCTTGGAAAGTGTTCCTAGATACCGAAATGGGTGCGCGGTGGATACACACACCAGAAACCAACACTAAATCGGTATTTGAGTCTCAAGAGCGGTCGTAGACAAACCACAACGAAAGACAATAGATGCATACAAGAACGCGGCCAACATCCAAGCATGTATGAAATGATTTAGTATTGAAATGAAATGATAACATCTTTTTAGTACAATATACAAAAAAGGGCAGCGGGGCTAGTCCCCGCGCCCCAGTGAATGGAACTACTCGCTCCTCATAGAGGGAGCAACAAAGGAGGAGGCGAGAAGAGAGAGAAAGAACAACATCTCCACGGAGGAGGGAAGGTTGAACCCTTGGTGGAGAGAGCAACGATCTTCACCCTTTGTGGCTTGCTTGATGACAGATCTTCTCTTCTCACCTTCTTTGTTGACGAGAGAAGGTAGCTTGATGATGGGACGTGGATCTCAAACCGGTAGCCTTGGGGCGATGGATGGAATTGCTCTGGAACTGGAGAGGCAGCCTCTGGGTGTCTGAGATATCCCCATTGGGAGGACCCTTGGGGCCTTATTTATAGGCCTTGAGTGAATTCCAAATGGTTTGGAGACTGTTTGGACCTCAAGACCGTTTGGGGCCTCAAGACCGTTTGGACTGCGAGACCGTTTGGGTTCAATCGGTCTTGAGACTGTTTGGCGTCAAACGGTCTTGAGACCGTTTGGTGTCAAACGGTTTTGAGACCGTTTGGCATCAAACGGTCTTGAGACCGTTTGGCATCAAACGGTCTTAAGATCGTGTGAACTCCATGCGGTCTCGGGACCGTTTGGCTTCATGCGGTCTTGGGACCGTTTGAACTCCATGCAGTCTCGGGACCGTTTGGCTTCATGCGGTCTTGGGACCGTTTGAACTCCATGCAATCTCGGGACCGTTTGGCTTCATGCGGTCTTGGGACCGTTTGAACTCCACGCGGTCTCAGGACCGTTTGGCTTCATGCGGTCTTGGGACCGTTTCAACTCCACACGGTCTCGGGACTGTTTGGCTTCATGCTGTCTTGGGACCGTTTGAATCCACTCGGTCTTGAGGCTGGGTTATTCTTTTATGATTTTTTTGTGCTTTTTCTGCATATATAAAAGGAAAAAGTTAGTCTGATGGTGTATTTACAAAAAGGGGTGAAATTAGGGTTATGTATAGTTTAAACGTAAAAAAAAAAGAGTATGGAAAACTAAACAAAAAGATTAAGATAATCGACTAAAATAGGAGGCTATCACCCCCCCCCCCAACTTAGAGTCTAGCTTGTCCTCAAGTTAGATAGAGTTGATACATGTAACGGTGAGGCGATCTTATTTAGGATTTCCATACTCTTGCTTCAATTCTTGACCTGGGTTCCCCAGGAGTCATATCAAGGCTTATTACATGCCTTAGATTCTATCGGATTTTGAGAGTTGCTTGGATCTCAGGTTATTTCCGTATCTCAGAGTTTGCATTGGGACCACCTTTATTTTGTGCATGTTGTTATCTCTAATCATCTTTATACCTCTCTGAAAAACCTACTGGAAGCTAGAGAGGGTATGAGGGTTGGCTAAAGGCTTTGAAGTGTAGCTCCCCCTTCAAGTGGAGGGGGGTTGTCTATACTTTTTAGAATCTCACTACCGGGCACGACACATCTGCCTTTATGAGGGCAGCTGAATGTACTGACCGGGCGAGTCCTTTATGAGCCTTTCATATACTTGGAAACTTTAGGGTTTCACTACCGGGCGCGACACATCTGCCTTTGTGAGGGCATCGGAATGTGTCGGCCGGGTGAGACCTTCATCAATTCTTCATATAGATCCTTATGCGTGGCACAACTCTCATTATATTATTCGTCTCTCTGGCTTTTATTCAATAACTCACAGGCTTGGTTTTTTTTTTGGATTTTTGAGAATTTATTTTGGTCGGCCAAGCCTATTTTATTTTGAAGAGAGGAAAGCTGTTCTTAAAGTTTTTCAATGTGCACTTATTTGGTTTGTGGTCCACTTGCAGAACTTTTTCATTTGGAAGTTGCCTGATTTCCCTCTCATCCTCGAGATCTTGGCTTATTTCTGCCTTTATTTTGACCTGTGGAGAGTCAGATAAAGAATTGAAGCAAAAATATGGGATCAATAGTGGGTGGAAATTGATAAATCCCCATTCGATGTCTAAGTGCTATTTACTTGTAGGGACTAACATGATTCTAGAGTTAGTTGAGGTGACTATTTTTGAAAAGGAAATTATGTAAAAAGAATTGTAAAAAGAATTTTAAGAATAAAGAATTGTAAAAAAGGAATTTAATAATAAAGAATTGTATGGAAAGTGTTAAAAGAAAAAGAAGTGTAGAAATTGATACCTCGCCCTTGTCTAATGTACCCCCCCTAACTTATCACGCACTCTGTCCCTAGAGTGGCAAAGTGATAGGTTGAGAAGTGATTTGGATAAGGGTTGTAGGTTTAGGTAGGTCTTCATTTGCCCCTGGAGAACGAAGTAGATTGGATGCGAACTGTCCTCGTAAAGCGTGGTAGTCCACGTCAGTCATTTCCTCTACTGGTCTTTGGAGAACAATGATGGTGTACATCTAGTAGAGGACGTGGAAGCCACAGTCATTTGATTGTCGTAATTGCTGGGGGCATTTGTGGCAGAAGGCGGGGCGATTGAAATGTTCTTTGTCGTAAACCTTTGTGTCCTGACTCAGAAGATCAATTAACTTCTCGGCGCACTCCTTTGCCACTACTTCTGTTGGCGTCTTTGGCGTCACGACGTAGTGTTGTTGTCGAGCGTTGAACTGGTTGTCAGAACTGTTGTATATTGTGGTTGTTTCGTCTGGGAGGTTTGTTTCCAGAAGAATCCAATGCTCATGATACAGGATGGGTAACATAATGAACTTCGGCGTTGTGTGCTGGAGATATGCGATCAGCGCATCAGTTGTGTCGAAGTTCTTGAGCTTTAGGAGGTCATCCTTCATATATGGAGACGCCATGTATGTATTTGGGTTAGTTTGCCAAGTAGAGACTGGTAGGCGGCCATGAGGCTGATAGAAAGTGATCCCTTATCTTGTAGAGTCTCTCGCAGTGAATCAGCCAACACAAGTATGTCTTGAGACATGAATACCAGGCCATCTTTGTCTACAGAGAGTTGTGCCATGATGATGCGCGATTCGAGGTCGTTAAGACCCTTGCAAGAATCGCGATCGAAATCAGGGAATGTTGGGTTAATGGTGTAAACAGGATCGCTCTTGCTGTTATCTTGCTTAGGCGACTTGATCTGTTCTGTTTCTTTCAGAACTTGTCGGAAAGGTCGTCATTGTCGTCGTTGGACAGCTGAGAAAAGGTACCGAGGAACATCATTTGGTGACATAGATGGGTCGTTGAAGAATCATCTGTCACAGATGAACTCCATGGTATAGCGTCCTCGTAGAGAATGAAAGTCTTCAGCTACCAGGTCATTGAATGGGATTTCCTGGTTCAGCACTTGGATGTCTCAGATGGTGCAGAAAGCATTGTCCCCAGATCCCTCGGTGGCTTGGACTGGAGGGTTAATGATTTTGAACCATGGTTGGCTCCAGTCTTGGCGAAGAGATGGGCGTGCAGCCCAGATTAATTTAAGCAGCCGGAAGGGTATACACCTGGCTTCTCCTGCTGCTTCTCTGACGAAATTTATTGTGCCAGCTGGTAGCTCGACACTACTGAAGTTGTAAACTTTGGCGTCCTAAGCTTTGGTATCCACGATCATAAAAAGCCAGTGGTCCGAGACTTGGAAGGGCATTGTGATATAACTTGCCCGACGCGCTAAACTGGCACGCAGCCGCTCAATCAACTTTGCTCTTACGTCTTTGTATAAAAGTCCAACAGACAGAGCCGGCGAGGTGTTGAAGACGGGTTGCTGCCGCTTACAACTTTTATATATTTCTATACAATTGGTGAGGAGGACACGGAAGATAGCCACAGGCATCGTAGACCAAGGTCGGAGGATGTTGCGGAAATCTTCACGTGTCATCTGACGCCTGGTTTTAGTATTATGATAAATTATGTCTTCCCCCGCCTTTGCATCATCTACTATAGTGTTCAGTATGAAAATGTCCTGAGCATCTAAAGTAGAGATGGCCGCCATATCTAGGTCATGCATTTTGTGCGGCAGAGGAGGTGGCGGGGGAAGTTCTTGTGGTGGAGGAGGGGCAGGTTGATCGAAGGCCTCTACATGGCCCTCAAGATTGTCGTCCAAGTCAGAGGCAGAGTCAAGATCCTCGTCCGTGTCTAGACTCACTCGGTCTGACTCATCCTGGTAAGGAGGGGAAGGTGTTGAGAAGGGGGCATGAGTTTTTGGCAGGCTAGCGCTGGTTCCTAGCATGCATTGTTGTAACTCAGCGTAGGCCACTTCCTTGGCAGCTTCCCTGATGGACCACATAGATGAATAGTCAAAGATTTGATCCTCATATGATATGTTGACGTTATCGTTGTGTGGGGATTTGGGGTGATAGTCACTGTCCTGGTGACCTTTATCGGACCCTTTATGGGAGGGTCATGCTTCATTCCTGGGGTCTTCTCTGTCATCATGCTTGTCGTCCCGAAGATGTGTCTTTGTTAGAGTCAGCAGATGAGTCGGAGTCTTCGTCTTCTTCGTCATCATCATCTTTGTCGTCCGTAGCTTCGTCGGTTTTCTTTTTGTTGGAAGACTTTTTACACCACCGATGAGTGGCTTGTAGCTCATCGAAAGCCACTTGCAGATACTCGTGTTTCTCGAGCAGTGCATCATGGGCTTCTTTGAGGTCTGTGAATCTGCCCTCGGCGGAGAGGAGGCGTGTTGTCAGTTTTGTGACTTGGGCACGTAGCTGTTGGGTTTCATTGTTGTTTGCCTCCTTTTGGTGATGATGTAGCTACGTAAGTGTTTCATCGATGGTAGCCAAGCGCGTGCTCAGAGCTTCTTGATGTTGCTCAAGCTTGCGGAGATTCTCTGGCAGAGGTTGAGTCTGTTTGGAGATCTCATCAACTTTTTGTGTTGTAGCTTCTTGCTGGCGCGTTTCTCCAAGGACCAGGTCTGGCAGGTTGTTGGTGTGGTTGTTGATGTCCTCAACTTGCTTAGCCACTTCATCATGTCGTTGTTGGATGCCTTGGAGGAAGGTAGGCAAGGCTCGGTGTTGTTCGTCGATCTTGGTTACCTGTCGTGATAAATCAAGTACACAAGAAAAAATGGAATTTAATAAGTTATAAGGATCGGTGAGGAGGTTTCGGACAGTGTCAAATTGACGGTCGAATTCCTCACCGATGTTAGTAAAAGGGACCCCAGGAGCGGAAGGGTGATATGACTGGGGTCTGTGTGGGATGGTGTTAGTGTCTTGCGGAAGAGACACTGATGATGCCCCGAACTGCGTAGTGACTATGGATGAAGTCACTAGCAGTGTCGGAGTGGTGGCGGATGTGAAAAGTGGTGGTAGTTGAGGCGAAAATGGTGGTAGCGATAATGAGGGGGTGGAAACTGCGGAAGTAAATGGAAAGGTGGTGAATTCGGGCTTGGGGATGGAGAAAGGGAAGCCCGACGTAAAAGTGGGTGAAGAAGTGGATGTGAATGGTTGCGTGGATTTGGGGAGGAAGGGAGTGGTAGATGATGGAATGGTGGAAGGCAGAGTGGTGGTGGCAGCAGTTAGCTTCTCATGGAGACTCTGGATAAAAGAGTCGATGGAGGATGTTGTTAAGACTTCTTTGTGGAACTGCTCATCTTCCGGATTTGGGCGAGATGTCGGTGTCCCCGACAGCTGTTGGGCCTGCAACTGCCTTCGAGAAGGCCGTTTGACAGGTATTTTTGTAGGTCGAGCTTTCGGGGTTGTGATTCTCATATCTGTTTGACCCGTTGTTGCTTTCTTTTCAAGAATTTTGACCGAAGCTAGAAGATGAGTGAGCTCCTCATCAGAGAAGAGGATTTGTGTCATATCATAGTGCGCTAACTCCGAGAGCAGGAGGAGAGTCCTTGACGACTTGACCATAGGGCAGAATACATGGTGTAGTTTTCCATCCTTTTCTTTGATTATGAACAAGTTCTTCAGAGATTGCTCGTTGGTAAGGATGTCGCCCTTTAATTGCGTGCAGCGGGGTAAAGGTTTGTCCATATTAAGATATTTGATTATATTTATGACATGACCCCCCAAGCAAATCTATTTCCCCAGGACGGAGATAGATAATTTCTGGATCATAAGTCAACCTATGTTGACTGGTCTTTCATTGATGATGGACCAGAGGACGAAAAGATCTGATATTGTAACATTCCCTCCTTCTGTCCTGGGGAAAAGTGCACCGACGAGGATTTTGTGCAGAGTGCGCACAAATCCAGATTGAATGTTCGACGCCTTGCACGTTTTTGCGTCATAAGTGGGGATCCCAGTTAAGGATTTCCAGAATGTATGTCTGTTGAATTCTGGATGATCAGTGACCACTGTTTTAGCTTTTTGCAGCTTCTCCTGATCGTCGATAAAGATGGAATTCAGCATATTTTTAGTTATGACGACCTTGCTGCCAAAAATTTGGGTGACAAGCCTTCTGTCACCCCCATCCCGAGACTTCTCTGTGCTGTCGATGGGCTCCTTTGTCAGAAAGGAGAAGAATTTAGTGGTGGGTTCGTAGTAAGATACTTCAGGTATTAGACACAACCTGGTGAGGTTGGCTTTTTTCAGTACGCTGAAGATACGATCCTGTATTCCCATCTTGATTAGTATGCTGGAGAAGACATACTTGGTAGGTTTTAGTATTTTATCGGTGGAGATGGCGGTTTGGATGAAGAGGTTCTCTGGTGGTGGTATTGTGGTGGTGGTGGGAATGAAAGTGGTGGTAGTTGTAGGGATGGTGGTGGTAGGAATAGTGGTGATAGTGGTAGTGGTGGTGGTGGTAGCTGCAGGGATGGTGGTGGTAGCAACAAGAATGGAGGGTTTGGCGAGGGGTTGGTCCATGGAGGATACGGGTCGGACTTGTTTCCTTGCCTGCTTTTTGGAGGGCTGCTCAGATGTAGCCCCTAAGACCTTGTGTTTCCCCGTGTGATCTTCGGTGGCGGATTCATCATCGGGATTCGGTGTGTAATCCGAACCTTCATCATCATATGAGGAGATTTCTTCTACTTCTTCTTCAGATGTCTCAGCTAGACATTTGGTGAGGCGGGCAATCTCACATAAGACATCCATCATTTTAGTCTTTGGGGGGACTGCTCTGGTGGTGTTGAAGGCATCTCTGATTTTCGTGAGCTTGTCCAGCTCCTCGATCATCTGCTCCCTTGTCTGAGAGGGAGCAGCTCCTGAGCCAGTGGTCTTGTTCGCTAGTGATGCCATTTCTGAAAAATAAGAGTTTATGAGTTAGAGCAAATTAGATTTTATTTGTAGTTATGTCTTTTTGTATTTTTGTAAAAGATTAATGGATGTGGAGACCAAACGGTTTCAAGACCGTTTGGTTCCAAACGGTTTGGCATCAAACGGTCTTGATACCGTGTGAACTCCAAGCGGTCTCGGGACCGTTTGGCTTCATGCGGTCTTTGTTGGGTTTTAGGGGAGACGGAGAAGGCAGCGGAAACAAAAATTTTCTCCCCCAACCTATATCGAGGAAAAGCGTCAACGTCTATATAATATGAAAGGATGGTTTGCGGAATCATACCTTGTCCCAAGGCTTGCTCGGCGACAATACCTCGTGCAATGCGCAGTCTTCAAATCCGGTCTTGGACGGTGTCTGTGCAGCTCCTGGTCGCACCGGGACTGACGACTCCTCCTCCTATCGGACTGTCGGATGACATTTGTCCTCCTGAGCGGCAGTGCCCTCCCGCCTCTGTAGTAGTCCACACGGACCACCTGGAACTCCACATTCCTTGTCCCACAAGGAATTGGAAGGAGTCGCACCCACCTGTTGACGTACTAGTCGCCAACACACTCTCCTGCTACCAGTTGCAACTGTAGTTGTCTTTCCCTTGCTGCACCTCCCTTTTACGGGAAGCACTTGCTCAGGATCTCTCACGGTTACCAAAACCAGAGAGAACGACAACTTCGCAAAGCAACCGGCTTGCATTGAGTTGTCCTCTGAGAAGCCCCCAATACCCCTATATATATAGGCAGGTCATGGAACAGGGTTCTCTGTTCCCGGCAATATGGGACAAAAGCAGGAGTAGAAGGGTTCGAGATTTTCCACAAAAAGCAACTGACTCGCAACCTGAACTGATCGGTTCACAAGTGAACCGGTCGGTTGGGGACCTGAACCGGTCAGTTGGAGCACCAACCGATCGGTTGGGACCCATGAGCCGATCGGTTCACTTCTGAACCGGTCGGTTCGTGGTCCTGGTCGATTCTCGATTGAATTTCCAACTTTAGTTTCTAATTGGTATCGAATACCAATCCTATTCCCAATCAAATTGGGCAAGTGAAACGCAAGGAAAATTCTCACCGACCTGACTTTCCCAACTTGCTCGGTTGCACCAGTTGAACCGTTCGGTTCAAAACTTGAACCGCTCGTTTCACCCTGGGCTTGAACCGATCGACTCAACACTTGATTCGACCAGTTCAGCAACCTCAGCCGACCGGTTCATCACATGAACTGATCGGTTGGGAGTACAGGTTGGGCAGAATCAGTCAAATGCGATTTCAATCAATCTGATACTCCAATCAATGCGTCCAACACCTTGAACCATATGATATTGAGCTATCAACTGATTGAGTGTTTAATTGAACTACTAAACTCCTTTAGTAATCAAATTTTAACGTTGCTTGTGGAAAAAACTCCTCTTCCAGGTTAAATCCTATGTGTGTGACCCTGCAGGTCCATTTCACGTTGGCAGTGAAAGTCCATAACACTTATGACTTCACAAGCAAAGAGCGGTGCCTAGTCACACATCAATGCTACCCAAGTGAAAGTAGAAAGTTGGAGAACAACTTTCATCCTACAATCCGTGAATGGTGTTACAGTGAATGTATAATTCCTTTGTCACAGATATCCCGAATGAACTCGAGGCATGGAACAGTCATCCTGTCAACGTTCATTCACTTTCTTGATCTCAGAGTAGATTGAAGGAGATATGTATGACATCAATATCACATATTGATTCACACATGCGTGCGCATGCCTATCTCAATCCTACTCATCAAGTGGCCTTGGATATCAAACTCCCTCAGGAGGGACAAATCCCATATCTACCACTCACCCCTCAAAAGACCCATGTGTCAAAGCCACCCAATCATCACCTTTATAACAACCCATGTTTTAGGACTGTGTTTGATGATGTCAAAGTGTGCCCAACGACATGTGTTGAGTGCAGTGATTTCAGGTCTAAGAATCACACTCACCACCATCACTGTGAGTACTGACTGTGACTACCATCTCATGGTTCCATGTGTCAAACTCACGGTGGGTCTGTCTGGTACCTTGTTCTCTAACAAGTACCTATGTGTTTGGTTTGATATCTCTATATCATGACTAATGAGATTCTGTCATCAACCAACACCACAATCTAGTCTTGTGTGTCATTTCTGTCTATCTACCTTCCACAATGACATCCGACTAGGGACATAACAAGAATGTACAAACTCTTAGCATTTGTATGATCTCATCGTTCAGGTCATGAGCCTGAAGGCATACGTCATTGAGTACTGTCATTCTCTAGACATTCAATTTGTTCTATCACTATCTCATATGACTGAACCAGAAAGAATTGGAAGCTTGCCTTTGATGTTTATCAAATCAATCTTAATGTATCCCACCAGTCATCCCATGATTGGCTCTCAGGGCATACATACCAACAGACTCCCACTTGCACTGCGAGCCAATCACCCATGAATCATATTCATAGTGATCTTCAAACATGTCCCACATGTTATCGTGCTCTAGTGCCAACATAGTGAGTAATGGCAACACCTTGCCAAAGTCAGTATAAATTACATGTCTCTCATCTCTTCGATGTACATCACACGTATGAGATGGAGTTGTCGTAATATGCGATCTAGTATTCCATTGCTAACCTTTAGCCATATTACATGATCATGGATTCCAGACTTGTCATCAATGAGTGGAATATCTATAAGTTCATCTCATGAACTTCCAAATCCATATAGTATCCATAATTGTTCTCTAACACACGGATACTCGGCATTTCCCTTTTAAATGGTTTTATTGGAACACTTCCAATAAAAAAACAAACTTTCACTTTTATACATCTTATGTATATTTTTTGATTAATTTTCAGTCTTTTCTGAAGTTCGCATCAATGTAACTCTTTACATCGAACTCTTCCTTATGTCCATAGAACTAGTACTTCCCAAGTACTTATCAAGTTCTTATGGTATTCCAGTAACCCTCACTAGAAGTAGACAGACATCCACTCGTCATGTCCTACATATGAGTTATCAGGATGAGCACATCATTTTGCCATGTCCTACATACAAGATGATGAATGCATTTTATTCTTGCCATGTCATACATGCAAGATAACGGGATGATTACATACATGATAGATCCATATCTATTCTTAGTGTTCTCATTCTTCATAAGAATAGGACACCTGGCCTTGGGATACTAACTCCATGTAGCATGGACAAGTTTTCTCCCACTGAATCTGTGCATACTGAACACTTCAGTACAGTTTGCCAATGTATGTTTTCTCTTTCCAGGTCAAGAGATTTCAGAGAACTATCTCTATAGATCTCTATTCCTATCACATAGGAAACATATCTATCTTCCGTAAAGATAATTTCCACTTTTGGATTTCCATTTTAGAACATTTCCATTTCACATCCATATGTGGAATGTGAACACGCTCCCACTAAATCACAGATCCTTCTTTATCTTTGACATATCAGTCAAACCCTTTGACTATATCATCAAAGTAAAGATCCAATTTTGAGTTGCTTGTACTCAATCAATCACATTGATTAGTCCATTGTAACTTATAGACTTCATTTGCACTAGTGGATTCATAAACCTTATAGGTTGTGTCACATACACATCCTTGTTTTATTCCTCATAGGAATGCGGTTTTAGTATCCATATGTCAAATGTCTTAGTCATTAAGTTGCAATCAACAAGCATCATCCTTCTCAAAATGTTATCCATGTGTCTTAACACTTAAGACTCATTTGCACTTATGGATTTCATCCAATGAGTGCTACCATCAAGGTCATACCTTATGGTTCATATGGAAATCATTTAGGATGTAATGATCATAAATCATAACTCAAAATTCGGTTCCTCATATTCATCTAGATAGTTGACTCATCACATGAACAACTCATCACATAGATAATTGAGGTGTATCTGTTAAGGATATAATAACTCACAACCCTTGTGATTCCTAATTTCTTTTATTAGTGTGGGGTATTCATTTATTAAGAAGAATTCAGTTATTTGATAATCATTCTCTAACTCCTTCGAGTATGATTCCTTCTTGATTTAGACATCACCATAATCATGAGTTCACTATGATACACTATCATAATCACTCATAAGGATCTCAAACATTTGCTCCAAGTATTTTATTCATTGATATCATCAAGAATTAACACTTTACCAAATTTGTACTTCATCTATGATAATCTTGAACACTTCAAGATATTCATATTGGTATTTCTCTAAACATCATTTGAAGTATTAGCATTTGTTCCAATAGGTATGTAAATACATCACATGTATTATACCTAATAGGATAATCACTCTCCCACTACATTAGGGAAGATTGATTAATCATGTCCAAGATATTCATGTCTCTTACTGGTTCTCTAACCAAAAGAGTCTAGATATATCCATCACATGGAAACTAGAAATGAATTTCTCATGATTAATGCTAATTTCATTGTTTGAGTTATCTATAACTTTAGGTATCATTTTATCTTATGCATACCATGTATCACAAGATAAACAAGGCATTGCCACAAAGATCATATCTTTAAGATTGAAACATTAACTTTATTAATTGCCATCATTGTCATACAATATGCAAAAATAAAGTGTTTCTATCTATTGGCAATATATGAAATAGCAGTTCTCAACTCTATTTCGTGCCCTTTTAGGCTGAAATAAACTAAAAGATACTCCTATCTATGGCAGCAACACTTGCTCCAATGATGGGTACTTCTTTCTTGGTCCTTTCACAAAGGCCATCACTTCTTTGCGGATATTGCATATGACATATCCATATCTTGGTATCATATACCTCGGATTAAGAAGCGGTTCATTTCATGATACCTTAGGTGGAGATCTCCATCCCCTCCTTCATCTTCTTTTGTTCTTCCAGATATAGAGGGCAATCCCTCATACACCCTTTCCCCATGTGCCTTGAGGATGAAGACGGCTTGGATTGTTGGCTAGCATCAGATGACTTCTTTGCTTTGCCCTTGCCCTTGCCCTTAAGACTTACCTTTTCTTTGATCACATCAAAGATTATGGTTTGTCTTTCTTCATCTTTGCCTCTACTATCCTCAACATGTCCAACAACTTTGTCAACGCTTGTCAAAGTCGTTCATGTTGTAGTTTATCATGAACTATATGATTTTGCAACACTTGCAGTATCATACCAATAGCCAACTCTTGGCTCAGAGGGAATCCTTCTTAATCAGGTTTTCCACATACCCAATCACATTGAGTGTGTGAATACCTTACTGGATCTCCTTCTGTCATGACATACTAGGATAGTATCTTGGAGACATCATATGTCTCATGTTGTCTCTACAACTCATAGTTTAGAGAACACAACATCAAGCACTCCTCATCAATGTCTTTCTCAGTATGCTTCCATAAGCATACTTTCATCCATTGATGTGGTGGGATCAAGTTCATCTGCATCTGGTATAACTAGGACTTGGAGCTTTCGCTCTTTGAGAACACTTCTCACCATCCTAACCAGTCATGGAATTATTCCCATTTAGTTTGTTGATCTCAAAGACCGATCGCAAATAAAGTGATTTGTTGATTAACCATTTATTTTAACAAAAGGAAATATATGCAATTTTAGTCCAAAACTCTTTTTGACTTATTTGATTGATTTGAAAGGTTGATGATATAATTAGGCCTTTAATTAATTATCGCTCCCACTATTTTAGTTCAAATTGATAGCCCTCACCATCAATTCGGAAGATTGCAGCGTACAACCTTGTAGTGGGCAAGATCCTGAAATCCTCTAAGTCATGAGTCAGCTTTGGTTGATCGCCCACAACTTAGATTTCTCAGGTAGGCAACTTTTGCCAATTGCATCATATGTAACTCTTGTTGAATGAACATGCACAACACCTTGCCATGAACATTCCTTGCCTCTGGGCTTAGACGCTCTAAGAATCACCAGTTAAGTCTAACCCAAAAGCCGACACGGTAGAACATGCACCCTGCTTTGGTAGAACCTACATGTCTACCCTTCACACTTCCACAATATAGATGGAGCACCACGCTTTGGCGTAACCTACGCTTGGTCGATCGAGCTTTTCATGTGTGCCGCTAATGGAAGGCATATAAGACTTAATATTTTAATGAGGGATTTGGTTTTATATACATATACATATCCAATCACCACAATACATAGTATGTATCATATACATGCTATATCCCACAGAAAACATGCACGAAACGATAAAGAGCAATGATTATGGCCATCCTAATGTGATTCCTCGAGCCAAGAGGAATCACGGTCATCTAGGTCTACATCATATGCAACCTGTACAAGATGAACTTTGTGCCTTGCTATCCGAGTTGATCAACTCATCACATGAATGATCTGTACTCTCCAGCCGGTCGTCTGGGTGCCACCATCCGGTCGGTTGGCTCCTCCAACCGATCGGTTCACCTGGTCATCGTGCATCTCGTCATGTCCGCCACCCACTCGTCTCGCTCCTTGAACCGGTCATCAACCGATCGGTTCACTCCTTGAACCGATCGTCTCAGCTGTCGTCAGGATGTCTGCCGGTCTTCGACATAACAGGAAATAAAATCTATCCTATTTATTACATTGCTTTAAAAAAGGGAAACCCCGAGTTACATTCGGGGGGAGCAAAGGTAGGAAAGAATCTCGAATTATTTCGAGTTACATCGGGAATAAGAGAGGGAAGATCGTTGCGAAAACCGAGATGCAAGAAACCACAAACAACCACACACAGATAGGGGTTTATAGGCCATAATCACGCTACACACATCCACCACAAAACTCATTTAAGGGCGACGTGTATCGAGTGCATTAATAATACATATCATATATGTAATTAGGGATTTGTGGATTTAAGTTTGGACATGCATAAAGCTGATATTATTCGCATCGCATGCAATAAATAAAGGCGACAAACCAAAATCAATCATATCGATATTCCTAAAATATAGAGCAGTTGATGTGGTTCTGATACCACTATTGGGTTTTAGGGGAGACGGAGAAGGCAGCGGAAACAAAAATTTTCTCCCCCAACCCATACAGAGGAAACGCGTCAACGTCTATATAATAGGAAAGGATGGTTTGCAGAATCATACCTTGTCCCGAGGCTTGCTCGGTGATAATACCTTGCGCAATGCGCGATCTTCAACTCCGGTCTTGGACGGTGTCTGTGCAGCTCCTGGTCGCACCGGGACTGACGACTCCTCCTCCTACCGGACTGTCGGATGACAGTTGTCCTCCTGAGAGGCAGTGTCCTCCCGCCTCTGCAGTAGTCCACACGGACCACCTAGAACTCCACACTCCTTGTCCCACAAGGAAGTGGAAGGAGTCGCACCCTCCTGTTGACGTACTAGTCGCCAACACACTCTCCTACTACCAGTTGCAACTGTAGTTGTATTTCCCTTGATGCACCTCCCTTTAGCGGGAAGCACTTGCTCGAGATCTCTCACGGTTACCAAAACCAGAGAGAACGACAACTTCGCAAAGCAACCGGCTTGCATTGAGTTGTCCTCTGAGAATCCCCCAATACCCCTATATATATAGGCGGGTCATGGGACAGGGTTCTCTGTGCCCGGCAATATGGGACTAAAGCAGGAGTAGAAGGGTTCGAGATTTTCAACAAAAAGCAATTGACTCGCAACCTGAACCGATCGGTTCATAAGTGAACCGGTCGGTTGGGGACCTGAACCGGTCGGTTGGAGCACCAACCGATCGGTGGGGACCCATGAGCTGATCGGTTCACTTCTGAACCGGTCGGTTCGTGGTCCTGGTTGATTCCCGATTGACTTTCCAACTTTCGTTTCTAATTGGTATCAAATACCAATCCTATTCCCAATCAAATTGGGCAAGTGAAACGCAAGGAAAATTCTCACCGACCTGACTTTCCCAACTTGCTCGGTTGCACCAGTTGAACCGTTCGGTTCAAAACTTGAACCGCTCATTTCACCCTGGGCTTGAGCCGATCGACTCAACACTTGAGCCGACCTGTTCAACATCCTCATCCGACTGGTTCATCACATGAACCGATCGGTTGGGAGTACAGGTTGTGCAGAATAAGTCAAATGCGATTTCAATCAATTCGATACTCCAATCAATGTGTCCAACACCTTGAACCATATGATATTGAGCTATCAACTGATTGAGTGTTTAATTGAACTACTAAACTCCTTTAGTAATCAATCTAAACGTTGCTTGTGGACAAAACTCCTCTTCCAGGTTAAATCCTATGTGTGTGACCCTGCAGGTCCATTTCACGTTGGCAGTGAAAGTCCATAACACTTATGAGTTCACAAGCAAAGAGCGGTGCCTAGTCACACATCAATGCTACCCAAGTTAAAGTAGAAAGTTGGAGAACAACTTTCATCCTATAATCTGCAAATGGTGTTACAGTGAATGTATAATTTCTTTGTCACTGATATCCCGAATGAACTCGAGGCATGGAATAGTCATCCTGTCAACGTTCATTCACTTTCTTGATCTCAGAGTAGATTGAAGGAGATATGTATGACATCAATATCACATACGGATTCACACATACGTCCAAACGCCTATCTCAATCCTACTCATCAAGTGGCCTTGGATATCAAACTCCCTCAGGAGGGACAAATCCCATATCTATCACTCACCCCTCAAAAGCCCCATGTGTCAAAGCCACCCAATCATCACCTTTATAACAACCCATGTTTCAGGACTGCGTTTGATGATGTCAAAGTGTGCCCAACGACATGTGTTGAGTGTAGTGATTTCAGGTCTAAGAATCACACTCACCACCATCACTGTGAGTACTGAGTGTGACTACCATCTCATGGTTCCATGTGTCAAACTCACGGTGGGTCTGTTTGGTACCTTGTTCTCTAACAAGTACCTATGTGTTTGGTTTGATATCTCTATATCATGACTAATTTGATTTTGTCATCAACCAACACCACAATCTAGTCTTGTGTGTCATTGCTGTCTATCTACCTTCCACAATGACATCTGACTAGGGACATAACAAGAATGTACAAACTCTTAGCATCTGTATGATCTCATCGTTCAGGTCATGAACCTGAAGGCATACGTCATTGAGTACTGTCATTCTCTAGACATTCAATCTGTTCTATCACTATCTCATATGACTGAACCAGAAAGAATTGGAAGCTTGCCTTTGATGTTTATCAAATCAATCTTAATGTATCCCACCAATCATCCCATGATTGGCTCTCAGGGCATACATACCAACAGTCTTGGGACCGTTTGAACTCCAAGCGGTCTCGGGAACGTTTGGCTTCATGCGGTCTTGGGACCGTTTGAACTCCATGTGGTCTCAGGACTGTTTGGCTTCATGCGATCTTGGGACCGTTTGAACTCCACGCGGTCTCGGGACCGTTTGGCATCATGCGGTCTTGGGACCGTTTGAACTCCACGCGGTCTCGGGACCGTTTGGCTTCATGCAGTCTTGGGACCGTTTGAATCCACTCGGTCTTGAGGCTGGGTTATTCTTGTATGATTTTTTTGTGCTTTTTCTGCATATATAAAAGGAAAAAGTTAGTCTGATGGTGTATTTACAAAAAGGGGTGAAATTAGGGTTATGTATAGTTTAAACTTAAAGAAAAGAGTATGGAAAACTAAAGAAAAAGACTAAGATAATCGACTAAAATAGGAGGTTATTCACCTTTTCATCCACAAACGAGTGGACAGGTAGAGGTATCTGATCGTCAACTAAAGGCTATTCTTGAGAAAACCGTTGGACGTAATCGAAAGGATTGGTCAACAAAAATTAACGATGCCTTATGGGCTTATCGTACTACTTATAAAACTCCCCTCGGGACTACTCCTTTTCGATTGTTATATGGAAAGTCTTGCCACCTTCCAGTTGAACTAGAACACAAGTCATGGTGGGCAATTAAACAATTGAACTTCGATATGAAACAAGCAGGCCAAGTCAGGATTTTGCAACTCCACAAGCTGGATGAACTCAAAATGATAGCATATGAGAATGCACGAATCTACAAAGAACGTACAAAACTTTGGCACGATGGATATCAGAAATGAACGTACATACAAATAGGAGACCAGGTTCTAGTATTCAACTCAAGATTACGGTTATTCCCAGGAATACTCCGTTCCCGCTGGTCTGGACCCTTCATCGTCAAAGGAATCTTGCCACATGGTGTTTTCTCTCTATGGAGTGAAACGACAGGTGAATTCATAGCGAACGGCCACTGCTTGAAGAGATATTTTACTTCGATTGACATAGGCACTCACACAATGTAGAACTGGCAAATCCAAAAGACCCACCATGAATTTGAAGGATTCAGTCAAGCCATCGACATAAAACAAAGGCGCTTGTCGGGAGGCAACCTGATCAATAAATCTGTTTTACTTTTCCTTTCCAAATTTTGTTTTTACCTTATAGTTAACTTTTCCTTAAATAAAATCTGCCTTATGAGATAGTTTTTCTTTCAGATAAGAGATCGGAGCGGTGCTTATCAGAACGCAATCACACTTGGCAGTCATTCCTGGTGGAACCTTTCCCCTCCATCTTGGATTTAGGGTTTGCTCGAGATGAGCAAATATCTAAGATCAGGGTGGAGGGTGAGTGGTACGTACTCCACTTCCTCATACACCCTCTTTTCATACTCAAGTTGTTCTTATCATAAAAAAATTTCAAATTTTCAATTTTTTTAACAGATACCTGATGAAATTTTGACTCTTGTTGATAAAATGTAACTAACTATCTTTATATGCATCTTCAATCATAATATCCTCCTTATTCAAAGTAAATCCTCAACAGGACTGATTTTTGAAACTTGCCTTTTGCCTAAAATCATCCTGTGAAGCTTATGATTCCGAACATCATAATACTTTTTACAAAGATAAGTATCTGTCAAACTGATAGGGATGAAACACGTCGCGCTTCCTAACTGACTAGTGGAACAATGGCTCAGAATCCCCATCGGATCCGCATCAAGTCAGTATTTGAGCAGAGTATGACAAAGAGAATAACCCGGTTTTGAATTGTAAATCAAGTTGCATTCTGATTTGAACTCTCTTCTACACTTCTTCTATAATCTTCGTACCCCTCCATCCATCAAAGAATCAACGAAATAGCCAAAATTGTGCCAAACCCTAAGCTCGGTTCGGCACGCCACTCCCCCCTATCCGCTTCTTAGATACCCCTCGCAATAAATAGGGGCGTATCACCGATAATGCAATCTCGAGTCGAATAGAGGAGATATCTGCAATAAAAGATGCCAAAGTGCACACAAAAAGAAATGCAATCTGAAGTCGAATAGAGGAGAGATCTGCAATAAAAGATGCCAAAGTGCACACAAAAAATATGAAATAAATGAAATTGCAAAACAAATAAAAATCTCAAGTCGAATAGAGGAGAGATTTACTTCTTCTTTCCATACCACCTTTCACTCCTTTTTCTACCTAAGGACACAATACATGCCCCCACCATCCCGAAATACACCAGTGTCAGATCGGATGCACATTTGTTGATTCTGCGGGTATCTCTGGACTCTTACAAAACTCTTTGACACACTTGTTGTTGGAAAAAGTGAGGTGGAAGTGATGTTGGAAAATGAACTCAGAAACGAAGCTATGGTAAGACTTGTTTAGTGGTCCCAGGAGGTTGAGGTACTGATTTATACTGAGCATAAAGAAAACATTAGTGATGTGAAGATGAAGCAATCACACAGATTGAAAGTATTTCATTGGGCAACAGTTTCAAATTTATTGTTACTCGAGGACGAGCAACGTTTAAGTTTGGGGTATTTGATGAGTGCATACTCATCATGAAATTCAATTGCCTTTTTGGAACAATTTCATCTCTATTTCACATCTTTTCATCCTAATATAAATCATAATGTACAAAACTACTCAGTTGATTCAATAATCAAGGTTTTAACAAAATATCATTCATTTAATGTAGGTAAATCAAGTTATTCCATGCATGCGGTCCTAAGACCGTTTGAGCTCTTGAGGTCCCAAGACCGTTTGAGCCCATGCGGTCTCAAGACCATTTGAGCCCATGTGGTCTCAAGACCGTTTGAATCCATGCGGTCTCAAGACCATTTGGATCAATGTGGTCCCAAGACCGTTTGCTGGAATACGCAAAGAACAAATGACGAAATCGGTTGCCAAAGAAAGCCATGCGGTCCCAAGACCGTTTGAGTCCATGCGGTCTCAAGACCGTTTGGGCCCATGCGGTCCCAAGACCATTTGGGTCCATGCTGTCCTAAGACCATTTGGGTCCATGTGGTCCCAAGACCGTTTGGTTCTATGCGGTCCCAAGACCGTTTGGGTCCATGCGGTCCCTAGACCATTTGGATCCATGCGGTCCCAAGACCGTTTGGGTCCATGCAGTCTCAAGACCGTTTGGATCCATGCGGTTCCCAAGACCGTTCGATACAAGCGTGAAGACTGATTGAAGAATTGAAGCCGTGTGTTCACATCGAGACTAAGACCGACCTCAAGATCAATTAAGGCAAACCGTTCGGTGCCCAAATAGTCTACAAATTGTTTGGTGAAATGGTTCCAAACCATTTGGCACCAAACGGTCTCCAAACCGTTTGGCGCGACCGTTTGGCGCCAAACTGTCTCAAGACCGTTTGGAGGGGATATTTCCAGCAACTTAACCAAATTGTTTGGGATCAGATCTGAGCCTATAATTATACCCCCAGGGTCCTCATTTGAGGGGATTGGATTCAGACGCCGATAGGCTGCCAGAGCTCCACTCTGATAAAGTTCCACTCCACCTACTGCTGGTGTTGCATCCAAGGAGGCCGACAAGAGAAGGAAGACGGAGCAAGGAGAACATCTACTTCACCGGGATGCATCCACCCTCTGCACCGAGCTCATGGTGGATCTCTCTTTCTCTCTCATCCTTTTTGTATCTCGCATCATGAGCGAGTAGTGCACTTTTGCTGGGGTGCGGGGAATAGCCCCGTTGCCCATGCAAACCATGTTCTTTTGTTAAAATTTCCATGGAAATGTATATAACTCTTCTTTGTTGTTTATCATTAAGCTCGTAGGTTGGTTATGTGCTTGTTTTCATCTTTGTTCTCCCTATGTTTCAAGAACTTCAATGCATGGGTATGAACGTCATTTAGCAACTTAGACTCCTTGACGAGAACTTCTGATAGGATTCCTTGAGGTCATAAGTGTTTTATCCATGAGGGGACGAGCCATCTAGCCTTCAGTGATGCTTCTGTGCGCCTGACGCCCGTATGGGGGGTTCACAACCTTAGTTGGATGTTATATCTTCTTGTTAATCGTCGATGTTTACTCGTACTATAATCGCTTGTGTGCATATCAGTTGACGCGGTGGACTCCTTGACGAGAAATTCTGATGGGATTCCTTGAGGTTGTGAGTGTATGATCCGTGAGGGGATGAGCCATCTAGCCTTTTATGATGCTTCTGTGTGCCTGACGCCCGTATGGGGGGTTCACAACCTTAGTTGGATGTTGTATCTTCAGAGCCGTAAGACATGTGATCTGAATGGTGACGAGACATATGATGCCTATGGTGATGCTTACGCGGGCCTGACGCCCGTATGGGGGATTCTAGTGCAGCTCTACTTGGAGTGTTATATCTTGCCTGGATTGTTTGCATAGGAGTGTGTTTGTGCGTGTAGCGGTGCTCAAACCCAGTACCATCCCAGCGATTCCATATCATTGATCTAAACCTATCTTTAATTCCTCATTTAGTTTAAACAAACCCAAATCAACCATTTGTTCTAAATATTAGTTTTACTTGAGCTAGATTCAACTGACAAGGATTCTTAAAAACATTGTCCTTTGGGTTCGATCCTCAACTATATTGCGATAAGACCCTTCCTCTTGCGGGTGGTATTATTGCACTTGGTCTTGGTAAAAACTCAGGGATTTCAACCCTGGGTGAATTTGTTAGTGCATTCAAACACCACATCAAGGATAAGTCTTCCATTTGACCTCATACATATGATGCATGAAGATCTTATGCAATGAATGTTATCGATAAATAATTACACTTCATTTTGATTTACTGGTAATATGATGATATGCACCAAATGAAATGAAAGCATCAATCTCTTTAAAATGTTCAAGGAGATTATAAATGAAGAATACCATTGATGAAAGTATTAAGATATTTTGAGATGATCAAATGTTGAAATACTTTATATCAATATCTTGGGTACCTTTAGGAATGAATTGTGATAATGTATCATATGACAATCTACCTGAACATGATGATGTGTCCAAATGAAGGATTTATACCATGATGAGTCATGACATGATTATTAATTAATCTAATCTTCTTACATCTTCAAAAAATATATACCTATCACTAAATAATGTATTATCTGAATGGTAAAAAGACATCATATGTGATATGATTTGGGAATGTCCCAATAGGTCTAAAGGATTGAGACCCACCTTGAGGAAGTAGTTTTTTAGAAGGTTTATCCATAAACCATGATCGTTGAACATTATTATTAATCTGAATCCAGTAACAAAATTATTTTGTTAATAGGATAATTGAGTTCTTAAAAGATTCAGTGGGAGTAAAAGTACTTTCTCAGGTTCATGAGAATAGTGAGAATCACATGTTTTTGTGGAATCTCAGGTTCATCATATAACACAGAACAAAATAGTTCTAGTAAATCACATCTGAGTTTAGAGGATTGTGAATCCAACGATTCAGATGGGTTGGTCATACAAGATGAGCCAACTAGTCAACTAGAAGCTATTTTTGAGTAAGAGGAGATCCATGTAATCTAATAAGGTAGGACCTTGATAGAGTCACCTATAATGGTAATACCCAAAAGGTGCAATAGGGTATTATGATCAAGACCTACTTGGATAACATAAAAAAAACAAATTGGTCGAATAAATCAAGTTCAAATTGTTGGACATGATAGAAATTCGTTTACCAATTGTTTGGATTGCTGTTGTAGTTAAAATAGACTAAGAGATATGACATATGAAGATGAAATAAAATTCCTTAAGGAAATACATTAGAGGATGTCTATGTGAAACAACCCAAAAGGTTTTGTAACTTCATGAGATCTTTTGACTTGATAAGAAGGTCAAAGATTTTGACTTAAGTCAAGGAAAAAGATGAAATTTGTGTCTACAAAAGATTTTGTGGGAGAATAAATGAATATTCCACATATGATGAGGAATCACATCTCAATATTGTGAATATTGAGAACTGGCATAAAAACTCCTAAAGAAATGAAGGATAATGTGAAACATCTTATGAGATAAGGACCAAGATCTATGAGATAGTTCCTAAATGTTTCACAATGGAATTTTAAGCATGTACAATAGCAAAGTGTTACAAGAGTTCAACATGAAAGGATTCAATGAGAGAGAACTCAGATTAGTCTCTCATGAAACTTACATTCTGATTCTTATGAAGAGTGGAAATATAATGAATATGACTCCATGGGCCAGCCCAACAGTGGATTTATTATGAATTATATAGATGTACTTATCCCATACAATCTTGTATGTATTGGACATGACAAGGTGATATAAACTCCAATAAAGGTTATTGGAAAGTCATTAAAGATGTCCATTAGTACTTGAGAAGTGACTAAGGATTGTTTTCTAGTCAATGATGATAGAAATAAGAGGAAGACTTGGATGTACAGAGTTACATCAATGCAAGCTTCCATAAATGATAAAAATGATCACAAATTAAACTATATTTTGATTTGGATATAGAAGAGGATATGATCAGTTGCATAGGGTTCTGAACTAATAGGAATTAAGGCTAATCTTCAATAGAGACCAGGTATACTTGTGTTATGAACATAGAGTAATACTATATGGATCCAAAGGTTCATGTGATGAACTCATAGATGTGAACTAATGTTGTGTATCGGTTTTCATAACTATACCCTTGTATCGGGTTAGGGTTTTTCACAAATAAAAATCAATTTATGCACATCGGTTCCATTATCTTCATACTCAAACTCTTCGACCATAACTACTCTAGTTCATTGACAACAGCCACATATATCCAATAGAACTCATAGAACCATCATTCAAACAAGAAAACTTGAAGTAGAAATGGAATCATCAAGTATTGCATGATAGAAGGTGAATAATAATAAAATTGGGTTCAAGTTATATAACCCACCTCAAGATCAACTCAAGATATTCAAGCTTCAAAGATCCACTTTCACAAGGTTGAAGATGACTTATCAAAAGTCCAAGACTTGATCACAACACTTTTCTATGAAAGAAGATATCATTGTTAGGAACTTGGTGAAGAAAGAAGAGAAGGAAAGAATCATGATCCAAGAAGTATAATCTTTCAAAGCTTGAAGATGATCATGGCTTGACCTTAATCAAGATGCTAAACCTTCACTTTGCTATTTAAACTCCTAGGATCATCCTCCAAGCAAGAGATAGTAAAGGATTCAAAAGGTTTACTAAGAGGTGAAAAGAGAGGTATATATAGTTTAGGTTTATGAAAGAGAGTATGTGTAAGGTGTCATCACTATGTACACTTGAGTGACACATGTCCATGCATGGTAACTTCATTTAACCATAATTATCTTTCCATGAAAAACTCTTGAGGATAATCCATAGGCATGATATCAGCCATTTGGGTATTTTGCTTGACAAGATATTATCACCTAATCTTACTTTATATGCAAACTGATACCACTAATGCAAGGAACATACAAACCAATAGGCTTCACCTACTTGAAGTGCTTAGCCCATCATGTACACCTTCAAAGATTATCAAACTAATATGGGGACCTCCTCTAGGGATTCCAAGCCAATAGGCACTCCCATATACACTTCAAAACTCGATACAACCTCATTTAGGGTTCAAAACACTCAACACTTCATTGGTTCTTTCACCACAAAGAGTGTTATCTTTCAACCAAGACTCAAACAAGGCACCCCCTTATTTCTCTTTCCTCTAGTTGATACTAAGAGAGAGAGAAGAAACATTCTAGATGTGATAATTCACTTGAATCCTTCATTTGGGTGAATTGCAATTCTTACCAAAGGTATCATATAAGGCACAAATATTTTGGAAATAAGTTCAATATTTAGAAAGACACTCTTCTCAAGTCAGAATTACTTTTCAAAAGATTAAGATGAGGTTCTAAGAAACTTACTTAAGCAAAGGTTCTAGGTTTATCCCGAAACTCAGGCCAGGGTTGATACAAGTTATCAACCCCTAAGAAGGATTACATCCCTAAAATCTCAAGAGAAAAGAGAAGGGTACTTCCTCCTCATCTCATCCTCCAGCTCCCATGTGGCTTCTTCAACACCACGATGACACAAAAGAACTTTCACAAGCACTATGTCTTTTTTTTCAACTTCTTGATTATTCTATCAAGAATTAATACTAGACCATCCACATAGGATATATCCTCATACAATTCTACCTCTATAGGTTGTAATACAAGCTCTATATCAGGGTGAAATTTTCTCATCATAGATACATGAAACACTTGATGTAGTCTATGCAATTCAGGTAGAAGTTCCAACTTATAGGCTGCCTATCTAACACGTTCTATCACTAGATAGGGTCCCATAAATGTAGGAGCCAACTTACCCTTCCTCCCAAATCTAAGAATAGATTTCCAAGGAGAAAACTTAAGATACACTCTGTCTCTAACTTGGAATTGTAAAGGTCCATGACGATTATCAGCATATGATTTCTGTCTGTCCTCTGCAGCCTTTGATTGTTGTTGTATCACTTTGATATTTTTTTGTCTATTGCACAAGTTCATGACTAAGAAGTTGGTATTCTCCTATTTCATATCACTATAGAGGAGATCTACCATGTCTACCATATGATTCTTCATTTGGTGCCATATCAATGCTATTCTGATAACTGTTATTGTAAACAAACTCCATCAAACTCACATGTATATCCTAGCTACCTACAAACTAAATAGCGCATGCCCTAAGCAAGTCTTCCAAAGTTTGTATTGTCCTTTCAGATTGTCCATCTGTCTAAGGGTAAAAATTACTATTAATATTCAAATATGTACCCAAAGTTGTCTGTAATGACCCCCAAAAGTGACTTGTAAACTAAGGACCTCTGCCTGACATGATTGTTGTTGGGACTCTGTACAACCACACAATTTTGTTTACATAAACCTATGCAAGTTTCTCAGTAGTGTATGTTGTCTTAATAGGAAGAAAATGTATCAACTTTGTCAACCTATTAACAATCACCCAAATGGAATCGTAACCCCTGTTTGTTCTAGGAAAACCAACTACAAAATCCATTATCACATGATCCCACTTCCACTGTGGTATAGGTAATTGTCATAACGTTCTTGGTGGCTTATGGTGCTCAATGTTAACATGTTGACATACTAGACATTACATAACAAACTCGGCTACATCCTTCTTCAAACCAGGCCACCAATTCATATCTAATAGATTATGATACATCTTGGTACTTCCTAGATGCATAACATACATAGATGAGTGAGTTTCTTCCATAACTATCTTCCTTAAGTCATTATAATCATGTACCGTGATTCTACCATGATAAAAAATTGTTCCATCTTCTAACTTATGAATGGCATCCCTCTTCTCACTGTCATATCATGTTCTAATTTACTGAACCACAATATCAGCTTGTTGTGCTTCTTTAATCTATTGTCTTAGTGTAGGTTTAACTTGCATCTATGCCAACAATCTAGCTAACAAAAAAACTTCTAGATGTACATTCATCTATATTAAGAAGCTAGCATGTCCCTCTTATGACATACCAAACAGTTCAACTATGGTATATCTATGAATGAAGTTGAGGACTTTCTGTTTAACACATTTGCCACCACATCAGCCTTTCCTAGATGGTAATGAATCTTACAATCATAAACTTTAGTTAGTTCCATCCAACGATACTATCTCATGTTTAATTCTTGCTATGAAAACATGTACTTCAAATTCTTATAGTCTGTGAAAATCTAACACTTCTCCCCGTGCAAATAATGTCTCCAGACTTTCAAGACATGAATCACTACAGATAATTCCAAATTATGTGTAGGACAATTCTCCTCATATTTCTTAAGTTGTGGAGAGGCGAAAGAAATAACTCATTTATCCTGCATCAACACACATCCCAAAATATTATTTGAAGCATCGCAAAAGATAATGTATCCTTTCCCTTGTTTAGGTAACACTAACACTAGTGCACTGGTTGACTTTTCCTTCAATAACTATAAAGATCATTGACACTTGTCATTCTAGACAAAAGGAATACCCTTCCTGGTTAATCTAGTTAGGGGTAATTCTACAAAACTGAAGTCTTTGATAAATCTTCTGTAGTAACTTGCCAAACCTAGGAAACTGCAAGTCTTTGTTTGTGTCTTGGGTTGTTCTCATTCTAAAACAGACTCTACCTTTTTGGGATCAACACAAATACCTTTAGCAGATATGATATGTCCTACAAAAGATACTTCTGACAACCAAAACTCACACTTGATAAACTTAGCATATAGCTTATGTTGCCTCAACAAAGTCAATGCTTTACGAAGATATTGTTCATGTTGTTGGTTGTCTCGACTGTATATTAGAATTTCATCTATAAAGACCACTATAAAACGACCAAGGAATGGCCAAAACACTATATTCATTAGATACATGAATGTTGTTGGTGCATTAGTTAGCCCAAAAGATAGAACTATAAGCTCATAATGACCATACCTTATCTTAAAGGCTGATTGAGGTATGTCATCCTCCTTAGTCCATAATTGATGATATCCTAACCTCAAATCTATCGTAGAGAATTGTTTCACCACACAATCGGTCAAACAAATCATTTATCCTTGGAAGATGATATTTGTTCTTTATTGTCATCTTTTTCAACTGTTTATAGTAAACACATAATGTAGCACCTGGACCCACTGCCCTAATCTCTAGTAGAGTTTTAGGAATGAAAAATGGGCCCATAGACCACCACTATCCTTAACTGTGCACTTTGTCCTCATTCACGTGCAAGTCGGGGTCAACTTCCCGACTAGTCACCCATCCAAGTACTACTCCAAGTTGAGCACACTTAATTGTAGAGTTCATTAGTTGTGGGATTCCTGAAAAGAAGGTGCACCTTGGTGATATGGGTAGTCCAATCATTCCATTTAAGTTCATTATATCTGAGGTCTCAAATCCTGGGACATTACAATTTCCCTCACTTAAACTCATCCCCATCATGGCTCAACTATATGGCATCATAGTATATCCCCATTTCAGTGTACACCCAAATGGCTTATGTACACCCATCTCCCAATCATGGAATACCAGTGCATGGGTGGTTACATCACCATGGACAACCATTTCTAACATGCTTGGACCGCACAGCTCTAAGACTAGCATGTCAAAGACCCAAGTGGGCCCCACCTACTGGAAGTGAACTGGCTTTGATACCATTTGTAACACATGGGCCAATGGCCCTAAGCTCTAGTAGAGCTTTAGGAATGATGAATGGCCCCATAGACCACAACTATCCTTAACTTTGCTCGTTTTTCTCACTGACGTCCAAGTCGGGGGCAACTTCTTGACTGGTCACCTATCCTAGTACTACGCCAAGATGAGCACACTTAACCGTGGAGTTCTTTAGTGATGGAATTCCTGAAAAGGAGGTGCACCTTGGTGATATGGGTAGTAGTCCAATCATTCCCTTTAAGATCATTATATCTGAGGCCTCAAATCCTGGGACGTTACACATAACCTCATAGACCCATCCTTTTTCACTACAAAAAGTATCAGAGCACCCCATGGCAATTTACTTGGTAGGATAAAATCTTTATCAAGTAACTCTTGCAACTATTTCTTTGATGCTTCCATGTCATATGATTCCATCCTATAAGGTGTCTGAGCTATCGGTTGTGTAATGGGAACTAAATTGATCTCAAAATCAATGTCTCTAGGTGGAAGAATATTAGGAAATTCCTTAGGAAACACATCCTTAAACTCCCTGACAACAGGCACTTTTGGAATACTAGGACTTTCTACCTTGGTATCCACCACATGTGCTAAGAATGCCTCACATCCACGTCACAACAGTCTCTCAGCTACCATTGTTGATATTAGACATTTTGGAAGAATCTTCTTGACTCTCTGAAAGGTCCTTGTCTCACCATCATATGTGAACACATCTTGCTTGGAACCACAATGCAAGACTATGTTATCCTTTCCCAAGGTGTCCATCCCAAGGATTACATCAAATCCATCCATATCAATTGGTATAAGATCCACTTGAATGCTATGTTCCAAGAAAGAAAGAACACAGGGGCATCATACCTCTTAGAACACTGCGGAACCAACTAAAGGAGTTTCCAACAACAATTTATTCATTGTATGACTAACATGCAAATGATAATTATGAATCACTTCTTGAGTGATAAAGGAGTGTTTAGCACTCAAGTCAATCAAAACAAATATGAAGAAAGATAAAGAGATATAAGAATGAAACAATTCCGTATGACCTATCATGACTCATGGGTTGACTATTTCTTTCAGATGACTCATATAATAGAATCCCATCGTTGCCTGTTGCCGATCACATCCTATGTTATCTCTTGTATATGAACATACATGAGATGTCTTTCCATATCCTTGTCCTCCTGCACCTATACAAAATTGTTTCCTCTAAGAACCTTGTTGACTCTACCTCGGTGGTTGGGTTACCTTAGTATCTCTTATTGGATAATCCCTCATCAGATGTCTTATCTAGCCACACTAGTGGCAAGTTCTGGTCTCCTATTGTGGTGTAGATGGCCCTGTCAGTGACATCAATGTCGTACTTTGGGATCTAGTAGGTAGACAATTATCACCTCTACCCTTACTTGACGTCCACTGCGTCTAAGAAATGAACCTTTGTGTTATTAATGGCACAAAATACCTGGCTTCTAGTAGCCTCCGAACCTTTGTCCCTAGAACCGGGTAGGTCCTTTCCTAAAATTGGCCTCACATTTCACGATTACTGATCTTTCTATACTTCTAACCAATTCCACAAATGTATAAAATATCTCCCTCTTCTCCAGAGCAGCGGCATATGTGGTCAACTCAACATTCAGACCCTTTTCAAAATGTTGAATCCTCTCTTAGTCTGTAGTTTCCATGTGTAGACAAAACCACAAAAACTCGATGAACTTGGCTTCATATTCATTAATTTTCACAGGCCCTTGTCTAATCCATTCAAGCTGTGAGATTTTCTTGTCCAGGTATATACAAGGAAAGTACCTATTGGTGAACTCACATCAAAGTTCCTCCCATGTGACCTCAACATTAGACCTTTTCTCTTCTTCGATGGACCAACAATGGCTAACATTTCCCTTCAATAGGTACACAACATGCCTAACCTTGTCAGTTTCTAGGATGTTAAGGATCTTAAAAGCTTTTTCTAACCCGATGAGCCACATAATTACATCTATTGAGTCAACTATTCCAGCATATTCTAGGGGTCCCACACGGCGTAGCCATTCAAAATTCTTACTAGAGCTCAAAGTTTCATTGGGAATTGGTGCCCTAGGGGGTGGTACTAGTATCACGTCCTCCATATGTGTTATTGTTGCCATGAAGTGCCCAATAGAGTATGGAAAGTAGGGTTATCCAACATAGTTTTGTCCACTTGGGGATTCTCAGGCACTTTTTCTTCTCTCCCATTTCCCTTGCACCTCTTCCTAGTTCAGTAATGTTGCTATCAACAACATGTTCTTTGTGTTCTCCAGACATCTTTGAGCTTTATTTATTCTTCTATATAATAAGAAGTCACCATAAGATAAACTGGAGGACACTAGAACAGACTCAATAACCTTAATCCTATGTCCATGTAAACTCAGCGAACCTAAGTCTTTGATACCAAAAATTATGACAACCACTATCAAACCAATAGCTTAATCGCACAAAACTATACAGAATTAGTTATTAACAATGGATTACTGAAAATCACTAAAAATTAAAACTTTTTTCCAAGAGTCCACTACCAAGAATATCTTTTTAGAAAGAACCAAACCATATCTAAATATCAGGGTTCACTTTGTACATACATTTTTCCATCACCTTGCGAAGATATGAGTTAAAATTTACTTTTCTAAAACATACACAAAATCAACATTATGCATCAAGGTATACAATCTGAAATCTCAGATCGATTATAAAATTGTTTATGTACAATATCCTAAAGGACATGAGAGTACATGGACAACACATAGGACTCTATATCTACAAAACACATAACATGAATTCAACCTGAGTTGTTACTATTGTTGTTGTTGCTACCCGTCTTCCATTGCATGGTCTCTATTCCGTCATGCACGTCTACCTAAAAAGTTGTGGAATCCATGGGGTGAGACAACTTGTCCCAGTGAGATATATAACTTTCTGCGAATAGTATTATTAACATAGTTAAAATTTTATGAATGAGAGTAGAAGAAACCCATATTGAATTAAATAAATATATTGTTGATTATATGCAAAGTAGACTAGTCTCAATATCTTATTAGGTCCAAAATCTACAACTGAGAAATAGATCATCTAAACACCTTTTAAAGGAATATGAAGAACATTTATAACTGTTATAAACTAAACAGTATAAAAACAAAGCAATGCTTCAACCAATGTTTCCATATTTGATCCTTAAACAATTACACAACACAACTGATTACACCTTTAGACATTCCATCTTATTATGCCTCACATATTTGGGAATATACCTTCCATCCCCATCTAACCACTGCTAAGTAAAGCATCAGTGTCATATAGGTATATGGAAGAGCCGAAATTCATGACCTATCCTTTCTCAGTCAATACAAGATTATTGGCAATGATATTATGAGTCAATCTGCATTATAGCTATCCTTGTGTATAGAGGTTCTTTTCTATTAGAGATACAATGTGTAGCATGTCCTCTTATCAGGGTATGACCCATAATAATTCCTAATTATATCACAACATGGTTCGTAACCTATCCTGATTGTTTATTGAGACACGATACAACCACACCCTTGTTAGGGTATGACCCGTAGTCAATCCTAATATCTAGGGTATGGCCCCTAGCCAATCTTGTTAGTTAAAGATACGATGATATTTCAACTTGCACATGCATATTCAACTATATGCATTCTGGGTGAAACTCATTTCACCATTCAGTAAATCCTCACAGTGAATGGATCTATGGCCATGGAAACTACATTTTTTGTGTACTTTATAGATTTAGTGCATTACTTCATCTTTTAGCATCAATAAAGTTAAAATCATGAAGTATAAATAAATGCTACATGAAAGGTGCAATATATCTTTCTAGAAATCTTGTATCAATTGGAACATATCTTGTTACACTCATCTTGGGATCTTAGTCCTCTAAATACTTTATTGGGAATTAGGCCTCAAATCCTAGAATGTTACAATCTCCCCCACTTAGACTCTTGACGTCCTCATCAAGGTTCCAATATATGGCCTCGTAATCTGACCCCATTTCAGTGCAGACCCACAATGGCCCATGGACACCCAGCTCCGGATCACAGAATACCAGTGCAAGGGTGGCTACGTCAGCCATGGACAACCCTTTCCTACATGCCTGGACCGCACGGCTCAAGACTGGAATGCCACATGCCCATGTGGGCCCCACCCACTAGAGGTGTTATGGCTCCAATACCATTTGTAACGCCGGATCCCACAGCCCATGACTCAAGTAGATTTTTAGGAATGATGACTGGCCCCACAAACCACCACTAGCCTTAACTGCGCACTTTTTCCACACTGACACGCAAGCCAGGATCAACTTCCCGACTGGTCACCCATCCTAGTACTACTCCAAGCCAAGCACGCTTAGCTATGGAGTTCTTAAGTGATGGGCTCCCAGAAAAGGAGGTGCACCTTGGTGATATGGGTATTCCAATCATTCCTTTTAAGATCACCATATCTGAGGCCTCAAATCTTGGGATGTTACAATCTCCCCCGCTTAGAATCTTAACGTCCTCGTCAAGGTTCCAATATATGGCCTCATAATTTGACCCCATTTCAGTGCAGACCCACAATGGCCCATGGACACCCAACTCCCGATCACAAAATACCAGCGCAAGGGTGGCTACGTCAACCATGGACAACCCTTTCCTACATGCCTGGACCGCACGACTCAAGACCGGCATGCCACATGCCCATGCGGGCCCCACCTACTGGAGGGGTTATAGCTCTGATACAAAATGTTATGACCCCATCTTTCGGTAACCCCCAATTAAGGGAGACCAAGAGGTTGAAGCCTCACCCATAATTTCTGGATCAAAGGTTCCTCACTTAACCATTAATTAATATTAAATTTTACAAACTCCATAGAACCCAAGGGAGTTATTAGAGGATTATCCGAAAGATGGAGGTGTCTAGAAAAGGATCACGATCGGGGGCTGGAAATATTTTCCTCCGCACTGCTAGTCAGAATACGAGGACTCCTGGGTCTGTGTGACCGCCTGGCCAATGTCTTAGGGTATGAATCGAAATAATATACCTTTAGGACTTTCTCATCTTATTTATCCCTTCTCATCACAAATTCTATTAAGAACCTTAAGGATTAAGGTTTTCCCTCTTCTCCTCACCCTCTTGAGGTATGGGTAAGATTAATAAGGTCTAAGGAATCCTCCATCAAATTAATGAAAATCATGTAATTAAGATGTCATGGACATAAACTTAATAGAGTAAGCGTAAACTAAAGAATAGATACATGCTTTGGTCGTATGACATAAGTTGTCATGCCCTCAGGAGAGACCTGAGAATAGACCTCCTTGTTAGAGGATCAGTAAAGAGAGTTAGTTTTGGAGGTAGAGACCTCCATTAAAGTAGAGACCTAGCACATCCTTAAGGATGATGTTAATCCTAACCCTAAGTGAAGGTTAGATGGAGAGCTGACATGATGAGTTAGATGTCATGGTAGACCAGGTGTTAGGATGGACATGCCTTGGATGCCATATGAGCCATGGGAGGTTGGATGACCCAATACCTCTGGCGACCCAACCCTCGAAGGGTTGTACATGTTTGAGTGAAGGATAGATCCTTCATTGAAGGGGTTAAAGAAGAACCTATGGAAACCCCATGAGCTTATATGAGCATGGAATAATAGGCACCCAGTAGGCATCAGTGGTGTGAGCAATAGGTTGAAACCCTGGTCGGGAGAGTTTGATGGATAGCTTATGTGACAAGCATAAGAGTTATGGATAACCTTGAGAAAACAAAAGTTGATCATAGGCTTCATCCAGGTAGGGGTATGCTTTCAAGGTTGATCCTTCATGAAGAGAGGACCTCTAATGGTGAGGTTAATTGTAGGGTTAGCTCTAGAGAGAGAGCAGGAAACCCAATAAGAAGGTTGGAATCCTAGACTCCGAGATATGAGGAGAAGTCAGGAGTTGAGGATGATGCGACCTAAGTGGATGATAGTGGTCACCACATGCTTGATCCCAGTTTTTAAAAGGTTAGCAAAGTTTTATTTTATACCATTTTTTAGTTTAGTTGGTAAAGTTTATTAATTATTATTGATTATTTGTCGAACCTTTGATCTGGGTTATTGGTTAACGGCTCTAACCTTTCAGTCTCCCTTAATTGGGGGTTACCGGGAGGCAGGGTCATTACATCATCCCTTCAATACTATCATAATCATAATCATATGTTTGGGTATCAAACCATTAGTTCATTATTGAACAACATCACCTCTCATTAGGCAATAACCAACAAGGTCATTAGACCCTTATGCAAATCATTCTTGTTGTACAAGTATATAACATGGCTCACAAGGCCTTATATAATTTTTATTATGCTAAATGATCATAGCTCATACCCGTCTATGTTCATAATCTCATAATACCTGCATAGTTAGGATTTCATAGCAAATGCAATATCAAGTAAATATCATGACCATGTCAAAAAGAGGATCATTCTAACTGCAACCTTCTCATAATTAGGGTTAGGGTTTTCCCTTATAACTAATTTATGGTTTTCAAGTTCAAATTTATCAACCAACCCTAATTCACATCATAAGAACTATATTACTTCCATAAGTTGTTCAAGTATACTTTGTCAAGTATCATCAATTGATTATCAACATGAAGTATTACTTTTCTCATGTGAGTAGTACAAGTTTCCCTTACATCCTTACTAGGATATTAACTCCAACATTCTTATTACATTGATTTAATATTCCCTAAGGTTGTCAATCTACACCTATTAAAAGTGTATCCAACTTATTACATTCAATATGTATCCATTAATTACATTCAAGGTGTATCCATTGGTTACATTCAAAGTGTATTGGCCTACACTCATCAAGGTGTATTGACCTTCACTAATCAAGGTATATAAACCTTCATTCCAATCTTTGTATCATCCTAGAGACATTCACTTGTATCGGTCGAGTCATATATATTTGTGTTGTCCAAGACACATCTACTTGTGTCAGCCAAGGCATATCAAATGCTATCGATTTAGAGAAGCTTAGAGTAGTATCATTTGTATGGTGCTTGAGGTATATCATTCATAGTATATACTTGTGTGTCATCCATACTAACATATTGTGTATCAGCCACACCATCAACTAGGATATCGGCCACCCCATCAACTTAGGGTATCAGCCTCACGTTCAACTAGAGTATCGGCCTCAACTTCAACTAGGGTATTGGCCTCCTCAATCAAATGGTGTATTGACCATTCAACATAATTTAGTGTATCATCCTACCTATCCCTTTGAGTATCGACACTTGTTAAATATAAGGTATCAACCTCTAGGTTTTGTTTTGTATCAGGTGAACCCATAACACCTTACTTTCTTTAAACTATTGACTTTACCATTACTTGGTAAACTAGACAAGCATTTAAAGAATGTATTTCCCATACTTTCACAAAATATGTTAGACTAAGGGTGTCTCCCATCACACATGGGTTGGGTAAAAGGGATATCAAATTATGAAGGTATCACATTAGGGTTAGGACTTGACCATATCGACCATCCATGTCATGGTGCAAACATATGTATGTGCCAACTTGGATATGACATAGATATTGGCCTATATTATTCTTTGCATTTAGGTGTTACGTTAAACAATAGAGAGTGCAATATCTCTACTCATGAAATCAAACCAAAAGGATAGGCTTTCATGTGTATCGGTTTTCATACCTATACTCTTGTATCGGATTAGGCTTTTTCACAAATAAAAATCAATTTATGCATATCGGTTATATCATCATGAAGCTCAAACTCTTTGTCCATAACTACTCTATCTCGTGGAAAACAACCTCATATATCCAATAGAACTCATAGAACCATCATTCAAACAATAAAATTGAAGTAGAAATTGAATCACTAAGTATTGCATGATAGAAGGTGAATAATTACAAAATTGGGTTCAAGTTATATAACACACCTCAAGATCAACTGAAGAGCTTCAAGCTTCAAAGCTCCACGTCCTAAAGGTTGAAGATGACTTATCAAAAGTCCAAGACTCGATCATAATACTTTTCTATGAAAGAAGATATCATAGTTAGGAACTTGGTGTAGAAAGAAGAGGATGAAAGAATCATGATCCAAGAAGTATAATCTTTCCAAGGTTGAAGATGATCATGGCTTCACCTTAGGAAAGATAATCAGCCTTCTTTTTGCTCCTTAAGATCCTAGGATTATCCTCCAAATAAGAGATAGTAAAGGAGTTGAAAGGTTTACTATGAGGTGAAAATAGAGGTATATATAGTTGGGTTTATGAAAGGGAGTACGTGTAAGGTGTCATCACTATGTACACTTGAGTGACATGTGTCCATGCATGGTAACTTCATGCAACCATAATTATCTTTCCATACAAAACTCTTGAGTATAATCCATAGGCATGATATTTTCCATTTGGGTATATTTCTTGATAAGATATCATCACCCAATCTTACTTTATATGCAAATTGATACCACAGTTGCAAGGAACATGCAAATTGATAGGATTCACCTACTTGAGGTGCTTATCCCATAATGAACACCTTAAAAGGTTATCAAACTGATATGGGGACCTTCACTATGGATTCCAAGAGGATAGACACTCCCATATAACTGCAAAACTTGATACAACCTCATTTGGGGCTCAAAACACTCAACAGTTCCTTGGTTCTAGTGTTATCATTCAACCAAGACTCAAACAAAGCACCCCCTTCTTTTTGTTTCCTCTAGTTGATACTAAGAGAGAGAAGGAACATTCTATAGGTGATAATTTCACATAAATTCTTCATTTGGGTTAAATGTAATTCTTGTCAAAGTTATCATATAAGGCCCAAACAATTTGCAAATAAGTTCAAAATTGAGAAATAAATTGTTCTCAATTCTTAATTGCTTTTAAAAATATAATCCAAGGTTCACAGAAACTTATTTAAGCAAAGCTTCTATGGTTATCCCAAAACACAGGTCAGAGGTGTTACAAATTATCAACCCCTAATAAGGATTTCTCCACAACATCTCAAGAGAAAGGATAAGGGTACTTCCTCCTCATCTCATCCTCATCTCCCATGTGGCTTCTTCAAGCCACGATGATGTCAAAGAACTTTCACAAGCATTATGTCTTTCTTTTTCAACTTCTTGATTCTTCTATCAAGAATCAATATTATACCTTCCACATAAGATATATCCTCATCCAATTCTACCTCTATAGGTTGTAATACAACCTATGTATCAGGGTGACATTTTATCAACATAGATACATGAAACACTGGATGTAGTCTATGAAATTTAGGTGAAAGTTCCCCCTTATAGGCTACCTATCCAACTTGTGTTATCACATGATAAGGTCCCATAAATATAGGATTCAACTTACCCTTCTTCCCATTTATGAGGCCACCTTTCCAAGGAGAAAGCTTGAGATGCACTCTGTCTCTGACTTGGAATTCTAAAGGTCTACGATGATTATGAGCTTATGATTTTTGTATATCCTATGGAGCCTTTAATTGTTTTTGTATCACTTTAATCTTTTCTATTGTCAATTGAACAAGTTAGGACCAAGAAGTTGGTATTCTCCTGTTTCATACCAACATAGTGGAGATATAAAATGTCTACCATACAATGCTTCATATGGTGCCATATCAATGTTGTTTTTATAACTGTTATTATAAGAAAACTCTATAAAATTGAAATGTATATCCCAACTACCTAAAAAATAAAGAACATATGCCCTAAGGAAGTCTTCCAAAGTCTATATTGTCCTTTGATATTGGTCATCTATCTATGTTGAAAAGTCGTACTAAACTTCAACTGTGTACCCAAAGTTGTGTGTAATCACCCCTAAAAGCGACTTGTATACTGAGGACCTCTGTCTGACACGATTGTTGTTGGGATTCTGTGCAACCACACTATTTCATCTACATAAACTTGTGCAAGTTTCTCAGTAGTGTATGTTGTCTTAACAGGAAGAAAATGTGCCAAATGTTTCAACTTATGAACAATCACCCAAATGGAATCGTAACCCTTGGTTGTTCTAGGAAAACCAATTACAAAATCCATTATCACATGATCCCACTTCCACAATGGTATAGGTAATGGTTATAATGTTCCCACTGGCTTCTAGTGTTCATTCTTAACTTGTTGACATACTAAACATCACATAACAAACTCGGCTACATCCTTCTTCAAACTAGGCCACCAATACATATCTTTTAGATTGTGATACATCTTGGTACTTCATTGATGCATAAAATACATAGATGAGTGAGCTACTTCCATAACTATCTTCCATAAGTCATTAGCATCAGGTACCATGATTATACCAAGGTAACAAACTATTCCATCTACTGACTCATGAAAGCCATCCCACTTCTAAATACCATATTCTGATCTAATCTACTGAACCATGATATCATCATGTTGTGCTTCTTTAATCTGTTGTCTCAATGTAGGTTAAACTTGCATAGGTGCCAACAATCTAGCAAACAAAAATACAACTTTACATTCATTTGTCTTAAGGAAACTTGCATGTCCCTCTTATGACATATCAAAGCGTTCAACTATGGTTTATCTATGAATTAAGCTAGCAACTTTCTACTTAACACATCCTCCACCACATTAGCCTTTCCTGGGTGGTAATCAATCGTACAATCATAATCTTTTCTCAGTTCCATTCAGTAATGTTGTCTCATGTTTAATTCTTGGTGTGAAAATATGTACTTCAAATTCCTATGGTCAATGAAAATTTGACCCTTCTCCCCATTCAGGTAATGCTCCAGATTTTCAAGGCATGAATCACTACAACAAATTCCAAATCATGTGTAGGATAAGTATCCTCATGTTTCTTAAGTTGTCGAGGGGAAAATGAAATCACTCGTTTATCCATCAGCAACACACATCCCAAACCATTATTTGAAGCATCACAAAAGACAATGTATCTTTTCCCTTTGTTCAGGTAACACTAACACCAGTGCACTGGTCAACTTTTCCTTCAACAACTGGAAAGAGAATTGACACTTGTCATTTTAGACAAAAGGAACATCCTTCCTGGTTAACCTAGTTAGGGGTAATGCTACAGATGTCAAGTCTTTGATAAATCTTCTGTAGTAACTTGCCAAACCTAGGAAACGGTGAATCACTATTGGTGTCTTGGTTGTTCCCATTCTTAAATGGAATCTAACTTCTTAGGATCAACACAAATACCTTTAGCAGATATGATATGTCCTCAAAAAGATACTTTTGACAACCAAAACTTACACTTGCTAAACTTAGCATATAGCAAGTGTTGTCGCAATAAAGTAAATGCTTGACAAAGATGTTGTTCATGTTTTTGGCTGTCTCCACTATATTAGAATTTCATCCATAAAGACCACTATAACATGATCAAGGAATGGTCGAAACACTCTATTCATTAGATCCATGAATGTTGTTGGTGCATTAGTTAGTCCAAACGACATAACTATAAACTCATAATGACCATACCTTGTCCTAAAGGATGATATGGGTATGTCATCCTCCTTAATATGTAACTAATGATATCCTGACCTTAGATCTATCTTGGAGAAAATTGTTGCACCACGCAACTGGTCAAGAAAATCATCTATCCTTGGTAGAGTATATTTTTTCTTTATTACCACCTTATTCAACTTTCTATATTCTACACATAACCTCATAGACCCATCCTTTTTTTTACAAAATGTATTGCAGCACCCCATGGAGATGTACTCGGACACATAAAACCTTTATCAAGTAACTCTTATAGTTGTTTCTTTAATTCTACCATCTCAGTTGGTGCCATCATATAAGGTGTCTGAGCTATCAGTTGCATACTAGAAACTAGATTGATCCTGAAATCAGTCACTCTAGGTGGAGGAATATCAAGAAGTTCCTCAGGAAACACATCCTTAAACTCCCTGACAACTGGCACTTCTGGAATACTAGGACTTTCTACCATGGTATCCACCACATGTGCTAAGAATGCCTCACACCCATGTCACAATAGTCTCTCATCTACCATTGATGACACTAGACATGTTGGAAGAATCTTCCTATCTCCTTAAAAGGTCCATGTCTCACCACCATATATGAATACAAATTTCTTGGAACTAGGGTCCAAAACTAACTTATACTTTTTGAAGGTGTCCATATCAAGGATTACATCAAATCCATGCATCTCAAGTGGTATAAGATCCACTTGAATGCCATGTTTCAAGAAAGAAAGAACACATGTGGAACACACCTCTTGTAACACTACAGAACCAACTAACGGAGTTTCTAATAGCAAGTTATCCATTCTATGACTAGCAGGAAAAAGACAATTATGAATCACTTCTCAAGTGATAAAGGAGTGTGTAGAACCTGTGTGAATCAAAATAGATATGAAGCAATATGAAGACATATTAGAATGAAACAATTTTATCTAACATGTCACAACTCATGGGTTGACTATTGTTTCTGCTAACTCATAGTATAGGTTGTTGCCTGTTGCCAACCACATCCTCTATTACCTTGTGCAGATGAACCTGCTTGAGACGTCTGTCCACGTCCTTGTCCTCCTGCACCTCAACTAAATTGTTGTGTTTGAGAGCCTTTCTGACTTTGTGTCGGTGATTAGGTTATCTCAGTATCTCTTACTAGACAATCTCTCATCAGATGTCCTATCGGCCCACACCTGTGGCAATTTATGGTCTCTTTTGTGGCCTAGATGGCCCTATTATGGACATAGATATTGTACTTTCGGCTCATGTAGGCGGAAAATTACAGCCTCTACCCTTACTTGACGTCCACTGCGTTTGAGCATTGATCCTTTATGGTGTTGACGACGTAGAAAACCTTGGCTTCTTGGAGCCTCCATACCTATGAACCTGGAACTGGGTAGGTCCTTTCTTGAAATTAGCCTCACATTTTGTTGGTTAGTGATCTTTCTATCCTTCTAAGAAATTCCAAAAATGTAGTGACCCCACTTCCCGATAACCCCCAATTATGGAAGACCAAGAATTCAGAGGCGTTATCACAAAAACATGATGAAAGGTTTTGCAAATAATAAAAAATAATTAATAAATTCTACCAAACATTAAATTAAAATTTTGAATAAAAATTTACTTTTAACATGCCTTCAAAAATATGTAAGTAGAACTTCTACCTATAGTACAACTCTATCTACCTAAATCCTCCTTTTTAAATTTTAACTTTAATCTTCATAGATTCCACTTTACTATTTGTCCAATTTCAGATATTTCCTAAAACACCATCAAACATAACATCGGTTAGTATAAAGAAATATACTAGTATGTGGCGACAAACAAAATATTGCACATAATCTCTAACAACCTAATCATATCAAGTAGTTCCTAATGATGCAAATTTACGATTTCAATGTGACATCCCAACCACTTTTACTCATACTCTAACATACTCTCTCTTAGGGTTTAGTCCTTGCAAAGGACATTAATGCTACCTTCTCCATCTTGATCTTGGTACATGGCGTCACCTATTTGGGTGGCTAGTGGTCTTCCCTCGACGGCTTGACCACTTCAGACCTTCCCTCTAGGGCTTGGTCTTGCATCATGCAACCAAAGATGGTATGTAGGTTTAGGATAGTTATATATATATATATATATATATATATATATATATATATATGGGCCCATCTTTAATACCCACACGGGTAGCTACCCACTCACCCTTCCAGTCACATTTTTCAAAAAAAATCACAATTGTAGAGGAGCATTTTTATCTAGCTCCCCAAAAAAATTCATCCAAAAATAATATCATTTTCCTCACCAAAATCAAAAGACACATCCATATATTTACTGATTGTATATTTTCTACGCAATTACTATTTTAGTCATATTGTTACGTTTTTATCAATATAGTTGCTCTTTTGATCTCAGAGTTACTTTTGTGGCCAGAAGATTTACTTTTTGGGCTGTCGGGTAGAGAAACTCCAGGCTACCTGCACGGGTATTCACTGAACTCCCTATATATATATATATATATATATATATATATATATATATATATATATATATATATATATATATATATATATATATATATATATATGTGTGTGTGTGTGTGTGTGTGTGTGTGTGTGTGTGTGTGTGTGTGTGTGTGTGTGTGTGTGTGTGTATACTTAAATTGTAGTAGTCATATTAACTTTAAAGATTGTAGAAATAAAAGCATCCAACAATTTATATCCTTTTCAATTGATAAACCATCATTAAGCAACTGAGAAACTAAAAGTGTGTACTCATAATTAACCACATACCTGATTTGGAGATTTCACAAGAAATAAGCACAATCCAATCCAATCAGGCAATCCAAGCAAGCAATCAAGCCAATCACATACAAGAATAGAATCCTCAAAAGCATGTGCAACCTATTTACTACATACTCATCAAGGACTTACTTTATTGACTCAGAATTACTTCCTAGGGTTTTTAATCCAAACTAGGGTTTCATTATGGTTGTTCTAGATCTCTTTACAACTTTCCTTTTTATATCCCCAAAACCTTAAAATAGTATATCTAGATGCAAAGTCCTAATTATCCAACTTAATCATATTAACATCTTCCTATCACCTAATAGGATAAGGATCATCCTAGCGTTACTTTCACACAATGAATTTCGAAGTAGAACACATTATAAACCATCAACACCTAGGTTAGCATTTCTAAGCCCATTAATGCACATTTACATATCAAAACCCTAAATTAGGTTATTAAGCACATGGACCATCTACTTAGACATCAACACATCTTTTTATTAATCATAGGTTAATATGCCCCATTGATTATCCATATTATTCATCTCAATTTCATATAATCATCAAATTAGGGTTTCTTCTCATTATAAAGCATTAACGTTACAACTTTAACCACTTTTCGAAATAAGATCAGATATAGGTTGTAAAACCATTTTTATTGCATTCTAAATAATTTTCTAATCAATTTTCATATATTACATGTTCTCATATGATTTACCATTAATTAGATACAAATTTTACTAAAAAATCATTTTTGGGCTAATCAGGGATTGACATGTGTCCCTTTCAACTCCCTTGAGTCACGCCACTAGGGTCGAGCGTGAGCCAATTGGCTCGCGCTACATCAGCACATGGGCCCGTGAAGTAGTGCATCTTGCACTCAAAACAAACTACATTAAAACACTAAAAAGGACTAACCTTTCAATTGAACGCTCGAGGGTAGACTCGACTTTTCACCGTAGGTCATTATCTACCTTCAGACTCCTCCTCATGCAAACCAACGGTCAACCGATGGGTTGACTTTGCTCATTTCTCCACCTACACACAAATTAGGACTAAAAGTCCCTTCATCTTGCTCCCCGAAACTCAACGAGCCCTTCAATTGCTCACTTGTTTCTCTCCTCCGTCAGGATGACTCGGTGTTAACTCTGACGTGAACTGCTCCAGGACAGAGGCAAAGTTCGAGACCAAATCTCCAATTGAGAGAACATCTATATTCATTGGCTCTGTCGGTCTCACGAGAGTGGTTTGGGAAATTGTTGGTATGAGGTATCACCCCCTTTATATAGGCAGGGTTGGTGAGAGAATCCCAATCTCTCCTCAAGAGTCCCCCAAAGTCAGGATTGTTTGATTTCGGAAAGACTCTCAAACTTGATGGACAAGTTTCCAACCATCCTCACGCATTAGAGATGGAAATAGATCAAAAGCAAACCTCTATGGTTTCCTTCTCAGGCTTGGATCTAGATGATGACCTAGTGTCATTGGATCATGAGATATGTGATCCAGATCGTGAGATCTAGGGCTGGGTTATAAATAATCTGAATCATAATTCCCAACTAAATCTTGTCATTTAAAAAATTCAAAAGATTATCTGTTCTCATTAGGAATCTTATAAAATCCATAACTCCTTATTTCGTGTATCCTTTTTCATCCAAATTTTAAGGGAAACTTTGTATTAATATTATCTACTTGTATACCAAATTTGAGTTCCAAGATCGAAAGGATAAAGGACATTTCTTCCTATGCAATTTAACACTTATTAAGGAATAGTTTATTCATATTTTCTCTCTCTTGCACTTTCATTCTCTTTATCTTGTTTCCTTTTATCACAAAAACCATATGAACTCAAAATCCAACCTAATATGAAAAAACACTTAGCCTTCTAGATAATACCACATTTTTCTTTAACATTATGTCAATTCTCTTATTAATAGGTTTCTTTTTCATCTTTATTCTATTTTAAACATATTGGGCTTATTATTCAACAAGGCCCATGAAGACATACACGCAAAAGACATTTAGCAAGTAAATCCACACAAAGAGCTTAAATCACACAATTTTCATAATCTTATATCTTTAATTCATAAATTACATGTCCACCCAAACTTATGAAAATTGAGGTTATAACATCCTTCCCTCCTTATAAAAATTTTGCCCAAAAAATTAAGCAACCAAACAAACAAGTTAGGATATGCTTTTTCCATGTCTGTCTTCAGATCCCATGTGGCCTCATCCTCTTGATGATGCTTCCAAATAACCTTTACCATATCTATATTCTTACATTTGAGTTCTTTCACCTTGGTATGTAGAATCCACAAAGGTGACTCAAGATATGTCATCCTCCCTTGAAGCTCAATAGGTTCAATGCTTAGCACATGGCTCGGATCTTGCACATATCGCTTCAGATTGGACACATGGAAAACATCTTGCATCTTACTATACTGAGGGGGTAACGACAAACGGTATGCAGCTTCACCAATCCATTCTAACACCTCAAATGAACCCACATATCAGGGACTCAGATAGACTCAGTTCTTAGGTATATCTCAGATTGGTTGGATTTTTAAAAACACATGCTCTACAACAGTGAACTGCACATAAGTCCGCTTTGCATCAACATACAACTTCTATCGATCCTAGGCTCTCTTCAGCCTCTTCTTGATCAAAGAGACTTTATATGCATACACTTGGAGCTCATCTGACATCAATAAGGTCCTCTCACTAACACCATCCCAGTAAAGTGGTAATCAACATGGTCTCCCATATAGAGCTTCATACAGAGGCATCCCAATATTGGCTTGGTAGATTTTACTATAAGAAAACTCAGTGAGGGGCAGATATTGCTCCAACGATCCCGACCCCAATTGAGCACACAAGCTCTCAACAAATTCTTTAAAGTCTGGATTGTCCTCTCTAACTATCCATCACTCTGGGGGTGATATGTTGTACTAACTAGTACTGAGTTCCTCTTGTACCCGCTTCCACAGCTTGGAAGTGAACTTCAGATCGTGATAAAAAATTATCAAACTTAGAACACCATGCAGTAATAAAATCTATATTATGTACAGTTCAACTATGTTAGTGACTTTGGTAGTGGTCTTTAAGGCAAGCAAATGTGTTGACTTTGTAAGGCGATCTACCAAAACCCATATTGCATCATGACCTCTCTTGGTCTTGGGAAGACCCACCACAAAGTCCATGGTGATATATTACCATTTCCGCTCAAAAATCTCAATCTATTGTCAAAATCCACTGGGTTGCTAGTGTTCAACATTTACCATTTGGCACGTGAGACAAATGGCCACATATGACGCTATATCTCAATTCATTTTGAGTTACCAAAAGTACCACTGCAAATTCTAAACATTTTGGTAGTGTCAGGGTGTACCGTGTACTTCAAACCATGAGCTTCTCGCAAGATACGGTCCTTCAGTAGAGAATCTAGAGGAACCAAAATATGTTTCTTGTAATAGATTTCACCATCCACTCATACTAAGAGATGTGTCTGAGGTTTCTCTAACAAACCATTTACCTTGTCAAGCTTTGGGCTGGCTAACTAGGCAGCTACCAACTTGGTCAATAGGTTTGGTTTAATCTGTATATTAGCCAAACAGACTTGGTCTTATAACAGTTGTGGAGTCCACTCAACAAGATCTTTTATCTTCCTCCACTAGCTAGACAACACAACTGCACACCTAATCTATTTCTGGCTAAGAGCATTGGCTAAAACATTACCTTTCCAGGGTGATAGGCAATGGTGAAATCATCGTCTTTCATATATTCCATCCATTGTTTCTATCTAGGATTTAGGTCCCTATGAGTCAAAATATACTTTAGTATCTTGTGGTTCATGAAGATTTTAAAGGTGGCTCCATATAGATAGTGTCGCCAAATTTTCAGGGCATGTATAATTGCATCCAACTCCAAATCATGTGTCGGATAATTCACTTCATTGGGTTTGAGTTGTCTAGAGGCATAGGCAACAACATGCCTATTTTTCTCTAGCACACATCCAAGACCCATCTTTGATGCATCAGTGAAGAGCATAAAACCCTCATTATTGTGATAGAGTCAACACTAGAGCCGTAGTCAATTTCTCCTTTAGCTCCTTGAAGCGAGCTTCACATGTGTCAGACTACTCAAACTTCTCATCCTTTTGGGTCAGCTTGGTGACCCAAAAAGTAGTCTTTGAGAAACCCTTGATGAAGCTTCAATAGTATCTGGCCAACCCCATGAAGCAACGGATCTTGAAGGGGTTCTTCGGTGTAGAATAATCTTGAACGACCAACACTTTAGTTGGATCCATGGTGATCATTCCTCGAGATATGATGTGTCCTACAAACATGACACCATCTATCCAAAACTCGCATTTTGAAAATTTCCCTTAGAACTTCTTATTTCTTAGGATATCAAGGAATCTACCCAGATGGTCACGGTGTTGATCTAGGTCATCAGAATACACCATGATGTCATCTATGAACACTATGGCAAAGGAGTCAAGGAAAGGTTGGAACACACTATTCATGATTTTAATAAAGATGGTGGGTGTATTGGACAACCCAAATATCATAACCAAAAATTCATAGTGGTCATAAAGGGTTTGGAAAACCATCTTAGGGATGTCATCACTCTTGACTCGTACCTGGTGGTACCCAGACCTCAAATCAATCTTTGAAAATACTCAAGCAAATTTGAGATAGTCAAAAAAGTCATACATCATGAGTAAGGGATAGTTGTTCTTAATGGTAGCCTGATTGACCATCCTATTGTCAATACACATCCTGAGCGATCCATCCTTCTTCTTCACAAGAAGGACTGGTGCTCCCCATGGTGGTGGTGTAGGTCTAATGAAACCTTTATCAAGCAATTCATGTAGTTGTTTCTTCAACTCAAGCAACTCAGCAGGGGCCATCCTGTAAAGTGCCTAAGATATAGGGTTTGTCCTAGGAGCTAGTTCTATCAAAAAGTCCACCTCTCTCTCAGGGGGGATTTCGGGAAGATCATCTATAAAAACATCTGCAAGCTCCCTAACTACCTTTATTTCCTCAAGAGATCACAACTAAGGCTTTGACTCATTGACAACTTCTATGAAAGCTTGATAGCATGTGGATATCATCTGCTCAACCTTCAGAGCTGACACATATAGGTTGGTGGTCCCATCTCCCCTTCCTTGAATTGTAAAGTGTGGGTGATGAGGTTTCCTAATAAGGATCTACTTTTCCCTATAGTCAATTTGTGCTCTATAGGTGTAATGTCAATCCATACCAATGATTACATTAAAATCATTCATATCGAGGAGGATGGTATTAATTGGAAGCTCGTAACTCAGGTACTTAACTGGAAAGATGGGTTTTTTTAAAAATAGATGTATATATCTGACCACTCAGGGTTGTGACATCCAAATCATAACCTAAATCCTTGATGTCCAAACAAAGCATAGTTGCTAGATTTATCAAAATGAAAGAATTAGTAGAACCAGAATAAAAAAGAGCTTTTACATTTTAGCCCAGGACTTCAAGCATGCCTACATAGGTTCATAGTGTATCAGAATACAATTACATGATCAAACTAATCCGAAAGGGAAACTCTACATGTGATTACCCTCTATCAACCGATTCGTATTCGCCTGATCTTCTTCATTGTCCATAGAAATCACTCTTTCTTATCTCCGCTCTCCAACATTTGGACCTCCAACTAGTGCTCCTCCTTATGTTGAGGTGTTACTTCCACCGCTTGCACTACCACCAGACATGAACCTCTCTAATCAAGCAGAGGACATTTGTGATGAAGTGTCCCTCCTACTGGCAATGAAAGCATACCCTCTTATTGAAGCAACACCTCCATGGATGTGTTTTTCCATAGGTACAACACTTCTGAAAGAGTCTCTCACCATTTGGATTTCCTATGCACCAATGTTTTCCCTTGGCATTGTTACACACTTATCCTTTCTTATGATCATTCTTTTAGTCGAGGGTACCTTCAGTGAAACCCAAGTTTCCTTTACATGAGTTCTGAGTAGGCATCACCGTCTTCTCCATGTCCATGGTGGTTTTGTAGGCTTCTATGAAGGTTTCTGGTTTACTCGCCATCACATGAGGCTTGATGGCAGGGTGTAGACGCTCTACAAAATGGTTCACCCATCTTTCCTCAATCATCATGTATCCAAATTGCTATAGGATGTGAAACTTGTCACCAAAGTTTGCGACAGATATGCTATATTTGATTAGGTTCCTGAACACCCTTTCCATCTCCTTCTTAGCTGAGGTATGAATGAATATGGATGTGAAGGTAGTCCTGAAGTTAGTCCATGCCATTTGGTCATCATTTAGATTTCAACCCATAATATGGTTCTCCCACTAGATCTTGGTTGCTTCTTCCTAGAGGTGAGAAGAAAATGAGACTTTCTTGTTTGGCCACACCTACAGCATGTGGAAATTTTTCTCGACTGCTAGCAGCCAAGCATCTGCTTTGTTGACCACTTTGGTCTTATCCTCTCCCCAAAATTTCTCAATGTTTAGCTTGATGAACTCCAAAATGGAGACTCCATGTTGGGGCGAACATGAAGTGGTTCACCATTTTCATCTTTGGTTGTATCCCTGAGGGACAGGACACTAATGCCCTCAATTAATTTTTTCTATTGTTCCATCCTGAGGGAATCAGGGATGTGGACCATTAGTGTAGGTCCTAAGCCACTATTTGGGTTCTCATTGGGTTTGACCTCATCTTCAAACATGGGTTCCTCTTCTTGGTTCATCTCTTGGGTGTAGAAGGGAACAAGCTTAGGGCCTGCCACTTCTTCTAAGGCTCCCTCAGGTCTCTTTCTCTTTTTTGTGGACTCTTTACAATGATCCCTCTTCCTCTCTCAGAAGATCCCCTCCTCTTATAGGGGGTCCTACCCCCAATAGGGTTCTCGGTGGCCTCGAAGGGAACAACTACGGTCATGCCTTGTGTTCATTATGAATATCAGGGACAAAGGAATTAAACAATCAATGTAACACCTTATCTAAATTATAAGTTGAAGTTGTTCTCCAACTTTCCATTCACTTGGGCAGTATTGATGTGTGACTGGGCACCACTCTTTTCTTATGATGTCATAAACTAGTTATGGACATTCATTGCCAACTTGATATGGGACCTATGGGGTCCACACATAGGCATCCATATAGAATAGGAGTTCGATCATGAATGATAATTGAGTTGATTGCCAAGGAGTTTACTTATTCAAATGAAGAAACAAAACAACTAACTGATTTCCCAACCGATTAGCTCATGTGATGAAATAGCCGGTTGGAAAGTCAGGTTAATTGGATATTGAATCAGCTGATTTTTTCCTAAACTAGGGAGTGAACCAACTTCCTCGACTCACCAACCGATTGGTTGGGATCGTGAGACGATCGGCTCACAAGGGCAAGACACCCAATTTTTGGAGAAATTTGATAGTCAAGGATTAGTGATGACGTCATGTTGTGCATTACTTGGATCAAATTGATAATTTGTATGCCATTGGGAATCATGGTGAATTGACCGGTTTGCTGAGAAAACCGATCAGCTCACATGTAAACCTACTGGTTCGACACTCACATGTTGTGAAATTCATGATCTTCTGGTCCCTTCCACTCCTACACAAATTGGGAACCCAAACCCTAACCCCTCCTATATATATAGGCACATTGGGGGCTTCCCAACGACACAACTCAATTTCCTCTAACAATTGTTCTTGTCTCTAGATTTGCTAACTAATAGAGAGCATGAGCAAGTCATACCCAATAAAGGGAGGGATATCAAGGGAAAGCAATTATGGCAAAGCAAGTTGGTGACTAGTACATAGATGGGAGGGAAAACTCCTTCATGTCTGATCTAGTAGAATGAATGGAGTTATCAGTGGTCCATGTGGACTACTATAGAGGTGAAGTAGTTGTTGTCTGCCTTAGGAAGAAAACGTTAGTATGTAGTGTGTACTAAAGACCAGGAGCTACACAGACATCGTCCAATATACTAGAAGATAGTTGAACAACCACTGCAACAAGTTATAGTCATTGGACTCTCTCCAGGACCAGGCATGAACTTGTTAAACTACTCTTCCCATTACATAGTTATTGATGAGATCTTGTTATTCTTGGGAAATGAGTAGTAATTTTTTTCCTTTGTCGTCATATTTGTGCCTGTATTTTCCTATAGTGCATACCTAGGCAAAACCATCAAGTCACTTGAAGCAACTGATTCCATTAAAACTATTCAAGAAAGCACTACTGGGCTTGGATCTACTCAACATCTCAACTACATGATACAACATCATATACCTCTTCGATTTTTATGTTATTGTTCTCTTTCTTAGTCTCTAGGATAAGTGTTGTCCAAGTATATCTAATAAAATTACCTTCTACACAGCCCATATTTTTACTTTATCAGTAGACATGTCAGTAGCATTAGCGTACTAGTTCTCCACAGCAACTTCTATTTCAGTAGGCACTTGACAACGTTCCATTCTTGCATTTAGCTTCAACTACAAAAGAGGTGGCATACAAAAATATAGTTTCATTTCTAGCTTCATGGCCAATTATAGGTGCATGATGCCATGTAATGTTCTCCAAACTAGGGTCGTCCATATTATGATTGCCATAAGTTTTAAGAATCGACAACATAAGTAGGAGTGTCCGAGTTGCATAAGACATTATTGAGTTTACAATGCCCACTTGGGTCACATAGGGGATCAGATAATGATTGGTGGTGACAAGGCAGCGGCATTTGTGAATTATTATATTAGTAGATAGGCGAGTGGTACTCTAGGGTAGTTGCAGTAGTGGATTTAGTATACACAGGTTGGCATTCCTTCATTAGAATATTATTCCCTCATTCAACCTTGAGATTTCTGTGGCTGGTGATATATATAGTTAGGTGCTAATGTGTTTTTCACAAGAATGTATAGTCATGTGAGATGGTTCCTTAGACAGAGGCGCAACACAAGATAGCATCACACTATATGTGATAAGTATCTCTGTTAGTGCATATAGTTTGACACAATATCAGTATCTCAAAAAATGGGCACTCAACTAAATACAAAGAAGAGAGTTCACAAAAAAGGTGATGATGAATACTTTTATTCTAGAAAGGACAAATAATGAGTTGCAAAACTGGCTAAAATTAGTTTTTAAAAAAAGAAAAAAAATTGAAAAGGATGATATTCACAATAGTGAATATATGACCATACTTGACTTCAAATTAAATATAAATATGAAGTAGACTCCAAATCAAATATCAGAAAGAACTAGTACTTTCGAAACAAAGAGAATTTTCAAAATTAAAAACAAATTAATGGAATATATGTAAATGCTAAATATTTTCAGACTACGCATGCAAAATAATCATGAAGTCGGTATCACATTCTCAAAACTTAAAATTTATTGATTTGATGAGCAAGGATAATGGAAAATTAGATTTTGCCATCTTACGAACATAGGTCAGTCTTAATCTCTTTCACATAGTACTCAAGGTACTAATATGATTGACCATAACTAGCCTAATTTCAAGGATAATGGACAATGAGACTTGACATCCTTCCCGAGAAGGAAAAAATCAAGTATATAGAAAGATTTCATAAAGAAATGAACTTCAAAATTATGCACCAACACTAAAAGTCATGGTTGGGGTATACATATAGTTGATGAATACATAAGGAAATAAAATTGGACAGAAAATAAATTCAGCTAGAAGCAACCATCTTCCAAGAAAATAAGAGATCAACAACCAAGAAAACTTCCTATTGTTGGCATCGGAAAAAACTAAAGATAAACCTAGTAATGTATCAGTAGTATACCTTCACCCTATATAATGCTTTTTAATCAACTTCACAAGGGTTAGACATAGGAGAACCAAGCAAACATCAATGTAATAACTTTGCTCCAGATTTTTGCTATGTACATTGCATCACAAAGAATCAATCTAGATGTCTCCATATCCTTGAGCAATGAATCTACCTCTTCCAACTTCTTATCCCTAGATAGATTTCAAACTTCAAAGTGCATCTAGAATTAGTTGGACATATGTGCTTCCAGACCATTTGTAACATCCCAACCTTATTATGCAAAATTTCCTAATTATTTTATTCTCTGCATTCTCTTTTTCTAATAAGATAATTATTGAGGACTTAAATGCAAATTTCCCATGCTAGTTTTGCAATTTCGTTTTACTATGTTTTATTACTCTCTTGCCATGATTTATTTAAAGAAAATGTCTCTTTATGCACTTTAGAATATGGAAATAAATGCTTTATGTCAAATTTCCTCTCTCATATGGTAATTAGTGATTTACTTGTTTAATTGTTTGCTTAATGGCCTCCATATTGTTAATTGAAAATAAATAGTGTTGAGTGCACGTTTTCATGTTTTTCAATTCTTATTTGAAAAATTAATAGCTTTATATGCACTAATCATATCCATTTAAGTGCAAATAATAGTTTTTGCTATTTTAGGCCTAAAACGTGTACAAGCATCAAATATAATTAAATGAGAACGTTCTAGACCCTCTATTGCACTTATGTCAAAATTTGAATGTATTTGACCCATGTTTAACCCCTTATCTAAATTGGGGAAGTTTTCCATATAGTTTGATTAAGAATTTAATTCAAATACATTCAATGCACAAAATTACCCTAAGGTTTCAGTTATTCAAAGATGGCACGCGTTACACTCATTGCGTGCGTACACAGTGATCGTTGGATCAAGATACAAATGCACTCACATTTTCTTCTACATCTGCTTAGCCTGCGATCAACTGTCATTTTAGTTGCATTGAATGCCCGCCTTTGATCTCCTCCATTTCGTGATGGTTGCTCCTCATTTCTTCGCCAAAGGTTTCAACTCGTCGCCCCGATCCGAGCAAGCCCCTGCTCGCACCCTCTCGTGTTATGTAGGAGAAACACCCATTAGGGCTTGTGGGATCCTCTCCACCGTATTTAGAATCTGCCTACATACTCCCTCTCCTCCTCATCTTAGGAACTCAAGAGCACCATCGGGCCCTACACAGACCTCCCCCACCTTTAATTTCATCTCTGAAGCCCTGACTCTGCCCGACCTACTCAGTTTTAGTTCCAGCAACCTTGTCTCCTCCCTAGCCTCCTACGGTGCCTCGAATCATATTGGGGATTTGGTTAGTTTCCCTGACCTTTGATTTCTGCCTTACAACTATCGGTTCGCCTTGGAATCGCCCCAGTCGACGCAGTCTATAGTCCGACCTTGAGGTCGTCGTCGGTGAGTGCTGCTTTGGCCCCCTGGGGTGCTTCAGCCATGGATGAAGGGACTTTGGCTTTGTTTTTCTTCAAGGAGCATTCTTCTCCCGTCTATTGTACTTGTTATGACTGCTTTCTTTGGTTTTCAAGCTCCGAGCTTGTTCCCCTGTTTCTGCTATTTTCCTCGCAACCCAGTGTAGAACTGGTGTTTTGGTTTCAAAAGAAGGTACCTGATTTTGGTTTTGGCTTGTGAGTTGTCCTCCATCTTTTTCATTTGATCTTTGGGGCTCTCTTCCATGGTTCCTGACCTTTTCCTTCATGTACCGCCACGGCCAAATGAAGTATACAAATGAACTTCTAAAACATTTTGGGATGGAATATTGCAAACATGCTACCACTCCAATGGCTACCTCTACAAAAATTGATAAGGATGAAAATGGGGAACCCATTGATGATTCTTATATAGGGCCATGATTGGTAGCTTGCTCGACTTAACTACTTCTAGACCAGATATCATGTTTTCCATTTGACTTTGTGCTATATTTCAATCAAAACCCATGCAAACTCATTTTGAAGTTGTCAAACTGATTCTAAGATACTTAGTTGGCACCCCAAACTATGGTTTATGGTATCCTAAAAGACAATCTTTGGATTTAAAAGCTTATACCGATGTCGATTACGCTGGTTGTCGACTTGACTGAAAAAGCACAAGAGGAAGTTGTTTCTTATTAGGAAGATCCTTAGTATCATGGTTTACCAAGAAACAAAACACAATTTCCCTTTCTACCACTGAAGTTGAATATATGGTAGCCAGGTCTTGTTGTGCTAAAGTGCTTTACATGCACCAAGTTTTAAATGATTATGGTTTTACATTTTCATCTACGCCTATCTTTTGTGACAATACAAGCGCTATAAACTTGGCACATAACCCTGTCTTACACAGTCGTGCCAAACATATTGAAATCCTTCATCATTTTCTAAGGGATCATATTTCTAAAAACCATATATCCCTTCATCATGTTGATACGGAAGATCAATTGGTTGATATTTTCACAAAACCACTTCCATTGATCACATATGGAAGCAATTACTAATCATGCCCTTGGAAGATGTTTTCTTTGACATTTGTGCTTCTTAAAATCGGTTAGTTTCTTCAATCCTTACATTTTGGTTGTAAATGGACATCTTTTAGCGTATTCGTAATAGTTATATTTTTGAAAGGGGAGAACCAATTAAGGGGGAGTCTTAACAAATATTTTTAACAATTATTTTTTTGAAATGACAAAGGGGGAGAAATAATATACCAATGAGTTTCATACATACTCTATTGGCTTCACATCAAATATTGCTATATTCTCTAATGAGTTAGATTTTATGTTCCATACCTCTTTGGGAATAATAAGCACACATTCGATAAACAAGAGAAGGTATACACAAGGTACAATTCAGGTATGAAACTTAACTCAATATTATTTAAGCTTATTTGAGTTATATTGAGAAATGTTTGTCATCTTCAAAAAGGGGGAGATTGTTGGCTAAATGGACATCGTCAGAATCCCTTTGTTTTGAAAATGAAAAATATTTTATTCTTGTAGATATTTCAGGAATAAGGTGGATGACAAAGCTTTGGAAGATCTATATGCTCAAAATGCTTTAATTTCATGATTGTAATTAAATGTAAAAACTTGTACAAGTATATAATGTACAAGTACTTAGATATCATGTAAATCAAGCATTTAGATCTTCCTTATCCATTCACAACACTTAGATAGGTCATCCCCTATAATAGTGTCACATCAGCACACTCATACACACACTTAGTATTCATCCAGAACCACCAAATCAGAGATACTCTCGGTCAAACTCTTTTTCGACCGAGACAAGATCAGTCGAACAACTTTTCGATCAAGAGTCTCCCAGGTTATTTCTTCTTATAGGTTCTATAGTCGTTATACACAGTAGATAAGGTAGTTGGGAGATGGAATCGAACGTTATATACACTTTCTCCAGACCGTCCCTCGGTCGTCAAAAACTACGACCGACAGACTCTCGGTTGTCAAACTTCACGACTGAGATTATCTCTGTCCGCACTTTTCAGAATTAATAAACCAGTCATTACTAAAGCAATTTGTGGACACCTAATGGCTAGTTAAGTACTAAAAACCCCTAGAAAGTGTCTAGAATGGCCCTAAGAATTAGTAGGTCATTCCTATAAATAAGACATGCCTTAGGACACCTAAACTCACTTGAGTACACATACTTGAAATTGAGAATCAATCCTTGTGAGCAATTGAGCAGCTTCAACACTTGCAAATCATTTCCATTACTGGCATTTCGTGTCCTATAGGCTAGAATCTCCTACCCGCTATACTTCCACTTCCATACACATTGGATAGGAGATCAAAACGCTTGATATAGGATTCAAGCTTTGTGCTTAAGTGGTAATTGTAATTTCCTTTTTCCTTTCTTGTTCATTCTTATTACTTTGTCCTTGCTACTCCTAGGTTGGAGGTTGCGGTGTGGAAAGGGTGAAATCTTCTTAGGTGGAGAAGGAGGACATTGGACTACTTCCATAAGGTCTCAATGGGAAGCTACTTCAAGGGGGGCTTGAAGTTACTTCAAGTGAAGGCTGCTTCAAGGTTGGTGAGACAACTTTGGGTGAAGGTTGTCCAAAGGGTTTGGGAAGGTATTTGTAATTTTGTGTAATATCCTTGAGTAGAGGAAAGAACACACTTTAGATGGGGAAGAAAATGGTGAAATAAAGAAGATATGAGATAGCTATCAAAGAAAAATGTAAAATCCTAATCAACCAAAAAGTTATCAAGTAAAATTAAAATGTTTCATTGTCCCCGACAACGGCACCAATTTTTGATGGAGCTTCCACTTGCATGGAATTGCGTGCACCACTAAAAATCTTAAAGACGGTGAATCTCTAGGTTTAGCCTTGCTTATACTAGATTAAAAACTTCACCCACGTATGCTAGGATATGTAGAAGTCTTATCGTAGTATAGTTAAGGGTCGAATCCACATGACAATGGTCTTGTTGAGATTAACAAGATGGAAAACGTTAGAATTTCGCTTAACTACTTATCAGTTGATATTTAGATCAAAGGTTGATTTGGTTGTTTAAACTGAGTGCAAGTAAAGTAAAGGCAAGAAAGTAAAGTTAAGGATGTAAACAATGTTAAGAAACCCCTAGGATGTGATCGGCTTTCACCGTCACAACACATGGATCAAAACACACAACATAGTAACATAGCCTGCAATAAGAGTCCAAACAGTTAGTATCTTTGTAGATTCAGTTTCCTCACAGAGAACTAACTACAATAAGTGTGGGAATGTTGCAATGCCAGCCATTCCCGAATGAATGGTCACTTACTTTGCATCATTCCCTTCACAAAGCATGTTCCTCTACTTATCAAGGTCGTACCTTTATACGTCAATTGATTCCATTTCATAGTATAAAGGTGCAACAATGGAAGTGAGTTTACTACACTCCTTTAAAGACACTTCTAGATACTGAAACAGATGCATGATAACTACATGCATCAAGAACCAACATACAATCGAGATTTGAATCTAATAGTACAAACAAAGACAATTCATACTAAAACATAATAAGTAATACAAGTTGGCGATCAATCAACAAGAATTCATTAAACGATTGATATCGAACTAAAAAGGAAGTATATCTCTATTGCAAACTTATGAATTACATTGCATGAAATGAAAACATGGGTAGCGGGGCTACTCCCCACTCCCTAGAGTATGAGAATGCTCGCTCATGAAAAGAACAAAGAAGGAGGTGAGAAGAGAGAGAGAGAGAGAATGTCATCTCCATGAAGGAGGGAGGAAGGTCGACCCCTTGGAGAGGGAGAGAGCAACGATCTTCACACTTCATAGCTTTTTTGATGAAGAATCCTCCTCTTCCCACCTTCTATGTCGATGAGAGAGAAAGTAGCTTGGAGATGCAGTATGGATCTCATACCGGCAGCCTCGGGACAGTAAGTGAAGGATGGAATGGCTCTAGAACAATGGAGGCAGACTTTGGACGTCTGAAACTTGATGAATTTTTGAGGACCCTTTGGGTCTTATTTATAGGCTTTGAGTGAAGTCCAAATGGTTTGGGCAGTTTTTGGGCCCTCTCAGTTTTGAAACTGTTTTGGCTCTCTCAGTTTTGAAACCATTTGGACTCTCCTAGTTTGGAAACCATTTGATTCCTTGCGGTCTTGAAACCATTTGCCTTTATTCAGTCTTAGGACCGGTTGAGCTCCATTCAGTTTTGGGACCGTTTGGACTCTCTCGGTTTTGAAACCTTTTGGACTCTCCCAGTTTAGAATCAGTTTGACTCTCCCAGTTTAGAAACCATTTGGACTCTCCCAGTTTGGAAACCGTTTGGACTCTCCCAGTTTGGAAACCGTTTGAGTCCTCGTAGTCTTGAAACTATTTGCCTTTATTAGGTCTTGGGACCGGTTGAGCTCCATTTGGTTTTGAAACTGTTTGGACTCTGTAGGTTTCGAAATTGTTTGGACTCTCCCGGTTCCAAAATTGTTTGAGTCCCCACAGTCTTGAAATTATTTGCCTTTATTCGGTCTTGGGACTGGTTGAGCTCCATTCGGTCTTGGGATCGTTTGAGATCCATTCAGTCTTGGTATCATTTGGCATCCATTCCGTGTTGGGACCGTTTGGAACTTTGTGGTCTTTTTTTGTGTTTTTCTATAAGAATAAAAAAGAACAGTTAGTTTAAGGGTGTATTTGCAAATAAAGTGGGAAGTTAGGGATTCTATCTAATTTATCTAAGAAAGAGTATGGAAAACTGAGAAAAACTAACAAGATAACATCGCAAAATGGGAGTTTATCTCCCCCCCTAACTTAGAGTCTAGCTTGTCCTCAAGCTAGATAGAGCTAAGGCACGTAGTGGAGAGGTGATTTTATTTAGTGAAGATTTCCATACTCTTGCTTCAATTCTAGATCAGAGATATCCTAAAGTATATTTGGGGTTTCTGCTTGCTCAAACTCTTTTAGGTGTCAGGAGTTGCATGGATCTCAAGTTTTTTCCATATCACGTAGCTCGCATTGGCACCACCTTTTCCTTGATCTTATTTTGTGCATATCACTAGCTCGAATCAATTTTATTCTTCTTTTGATAATCCTGCTGGGAGCTAGAATAGGTATGAGGGTTGGATAAAGGTTGTTGTGTAGCTCCCCCTTCAAGTGGGGGAGGGTTTATCTATGATTTTAGGATCTCACTACCGGGCATGACACATCTGCCTTTATTAGGGCAGTTGAATGTACTAGTCGGGCAAGTCCTTTATCAGCCTTTTCATATATTTGGAGACCTTAGGGTCTTGCTATCGGGAACGACACATCTGCCTTTGTGAGGGCAGCTAAAAGTACCGTTCGGGGGAGACCTTTATTGGTTCTTCATATAAGTCCTTATGTGTGGCAAAACTCTCATGTTTTTATTCAACACTCTGGCTTTTATTCGTAGACTCACAGGATTAGGATTTGGGTTTTTTTTGGGTTTTTCAGTGGGTGGCCAAGCCTCTTTTTATTTTTAAACAAAGAAAATTGTTCTTAGAGTTTCCTGACATGCAATTATTTGGTTCTACTTGATGGTCCACTTGTGAGGTTTCTTGATTTGGATTTCACCTAATTTCCCTCCTGTCTTTTAGAGTGTTTGGCTTGCTTCGGCCCTGATATTGACCTGTGGAGAGTCAGATATAGAACTGAAGCAAAGGCATGAAAATCTAGTGTGAAGGTAATTTATTAATTCGCCATTACATGCCTATATGCTATTCTTGTTATTGCTTTTGAGGACTAACTGGATTCCAAATTTAGTTGGGGATGACCTTTTCCAAGAGAGATGTTATTCTTATGTGTAGGATTTATTTTAATAGAGGAATTACTTAAAACAAAATCAAAATGTGCAAAGAAAGCTAAAGATTTTGTACAGAATTGAAAGAGAAGGTAGAGAGGGAAGGGTTTTTAAAAATGATACCTCACCCTTGTCCAGTGTATCCCCCCTAACTTATCACTCACTCTGTCCTCAGAGTGTCAAAGTGATAGGTTGAGAAGTACAAGGACAAGGGCATTAGGCTTCTTTTAGTCCTTTGTTGGCTCCATGTGTTCAGAGAAGATTAGTTGTGAACTTTTCACATATAGCATGGTAATACACGTATATCATGTCCTCTACTGTTTTTTCTAGGACCATGATGGTGTACATCTAGTAGAGGACGTGGAAGCTGCAGTCGTTTGACTCTCAGAGTTGTTGGGGACATCTGTAGATGAAGGTTGGGCAACGAAAGTGTGCTTTATCGTATGCCCTTGTGTGCTTGCTTAAAAGTTCGTGTAGTTTGTTGGCACACTCCATCGTTACCTCCTCCGTGGGTGTATTTGTTGTTACTGCATATTGTTTCTGCTTTCAATCAAACTGGCTGTCAGAACTGTTGTAGAATGTTATTGTTCCTTCATGAAGGTTGGTCGTCAGTAGCATCCAATGCTAGGAATGAAGGAAAGGGAGCATAATAAACTTCGGGGTTGTATGCTGGAGGTAAGAGATAAGTGTCTCCATTGTTCCAAAGTTTTTCAATTCTAGCAGGTCATCCTTCATATAAGAAGACACCATGTAGACCGTAGGGTGGTTCCGTCTGAGAAGATATTGATAGGCAACCATCAAACTCACATATAGAGACCCTTTGAATTGTATTGTCTCACAGAGGGTGTCTGCCATAACAAGAATATCTCTGGATAGAAAAACGAGATCATCTTTCTCAGCATATAGCCTAGACATGATGAGCCTTAGTTCATTGTCAGAGAGATTCTTACAAGCTGCAAGGTCAAAATTGGGGAATGTTGGTTCAATGGCAGATAGGGGCACCTTTTGTGAAGATGGTCTGTTGATGGTGGCCCCAGTTAGTAATTGGATGTCCCCTTTATCTTCCACCAAATCAAAAGTGTTAAGGTCCCATTGTTTTTTTCAGGAACCGTAGCGGGTTGTTGTTTCTCCAACTCCTGTAATGTTTTGCCCGAATGGTTGTTTTTGTGGATGTTGGGTGGCCGAGTAGAGGTAGAGAGGGACGTTGTCCTCTGCCATAGTCGGATCCTTAAAGAACCGTCTGTATATGAGCTCCATGGCATAACGCCCTCGTAGAGAATGAAAATCTTCTGCAGCCAAATTGGTGAAGGGGATTTGTTGATTAAGCACTTGTATGTGGCGTATAGTGCAGAAAGTGCAATCCCCAGATCCTTCTTGAATTTGGACTTGTGGGTTTATGATTTGGAACCAAGGTTGGTTCCAACCATTTTGGAGGGATGGGCATGCAGCCCAGATTAGTTTTAGAAGCTGGAAAGGGATGCATCTTGCCTCCCCGGCTTCTAGACTAGAAAAATTGATGATTCCGTCTTGAAGCTCACTGGTATAGAAATTATACACCTTAGCGTCATGAGCCTTGGTGTCAACGATCATGAGCAGCCAGTGGCTGGAAACTTGGAAAGGTACCATGATGTACCATACCTTCTGTGTGATCCCCCTACGTAGCCGCTCGATAGATTTTTAGTGTAAATCCTTGTATAGCAGACTTAGAGATAAGGTAGGTGAAGCATTGAATACTGGCTGCAGCCTTTTTGAGCTTCTATATACTTCAATACCATTGGAAAGGAGGACACGGAAGATCGCCATCTTCACCGTTGATTGGGGTCAAAGGATGAAGTGGAAATCTTTACGTGTCATCTTGTGCAAAGTCTTTGTGTTTTTTTTGATGATGTCCCCCCTTCTTTGGCATCATCTATGATAGTGTTGTTGGGTATTAGGGGAGACAGAGAAGGCAGCGGAAACAAAAAAAATTTCTCCCCCAACCCAAAATGAGGAAACGCGTCAACGTCTATGAATTAGGAAAGGATGGTTTGCGGAATCATACCTTGTCTCGAGGCTTGCTCGGCGACAATACCTCGCGCAATGTGCGGTCTTCAACTTCGGACTTTGACGGTGTCTGTGCAGCTCCTGGTCGCACCGGGACTCACAACTCCTGCTCGAACCGGACTGTCGGATGACAGTTGTCCTCCAAAGCGGCAGTGTCCTCCCGCCTCCGTAGTAGTCCACACGGACCACCTAGAACTCCACACTCCTTGTCCCACAAGGAAGTGGAAGGAGTCGCACCCTCCTGTAGACGTACTAGTCCCCTACCTGCTCTCCTGCCTGCTGCTGCAACTGCAGTTGTCTTTCCCTTGTTGCACCTCCCTTTTGTGGGAAGCACTTGCTCGGGCTCTCTCACGGTTAACAAAATCAGAGAGAATGACAACTCGCAGAGCAACTGCTTGCACTGAGTTGTACTGTGAGAAGCCCCCAAGTACCCCTATATATATAGGAGAGTCATGGGACACGGTTCTCCATCCCGGGCAATGCGGGACAAAAAGTAGGAGTAGAAGGGTTCGGGATTTTCCACAAAAAGCAACCATCTCGCAACCTGAACTGATCGGTTCATGGCTGAACCGGTCGGTTCACCCACTGAGCCGATCGGTTGGACATGAGCTGACCGGTTGGGGCACTCCAACCGATCGGTTGGTGCCCTAAACCGATCGGTTCAATGTCCTGATTCGGGTCAAATTGACTTTCCTTGTTTCTTTCCCAATTGGCATCGAAATACCAATTCTATTTCCAATCAAATTGGAAATCCCATTTCCAATCAAATTAGAAATCGAAACGAAAGGAAAACTCGTACCAATCCTACTTTCCCAAGTTGCTCCATTACACCAGTTGACCGATCGGTTCAACACTTGAACCAATAGATTCACCCTGTGCTCGAGCCGATCAACTCAACCCTTGAGCCGATCGGTTCAGCAACCTCAGCCGACCGGTTCATCTCATGAACTGATCGGTTGGGAGTGTAGATTATGCAGAATCAGTCAAATGTGATTTCAATCAATCCGATACTCCAATCAATGCGTCCAACACCTTGAACCATATGATATTGAGCCATTGACTGATTGAGTGTTTAATTGAACTACTAAACTCCTTTAGTAATCAATCTAAACATTGCTTGTGGAAAAACTCCTCTTCCAGGTTAAATCCTATGTGTATGACCCTGCAGGTCCATTTCACGTTGGCAGTGAAAGTCCATAACACTTATGACTTCACAAGCACAGAGCGGTGCCTAGTCACAAATCAGTGCTACCCAAGTGAAAGTAGAAATTCGGAGAACAACTTTCATCCTACAATGTGTGAATGGTGTTACAATGAGTGTATAATTCCTTTGTCACTTATATCCCGAATGAACTCAAGGCATGGATCCGTCATCCTGTCAACGTTCATTCACTTTCTTGATCTCAGAGTAGATTGGAAGAGATATGTATGACATCAGTATCACATACTGACTCACACATGCATGCACGCCTTTCTCAATCCTACTCATCAAGTGGCCATGGATATCAAACTCTCTCAGGAGGGACAAATCCCATATCTATCATTCGCCCCTCAAAAGCCCCATGTGTCAAAGCCACCCAATCATCACCTTTATAACAACCCATGTTTCAGGACTGCGTTTGACGATGTCAAAGTGATTTCAGGTCTAAGAATCACACTCACCACCATCACTGTGAATACTGACTGTGACTACCATCTCATGGTTCCATGAGTCAAACTCACGGTGGGTCTGTCTGGTACCTTGTTCTCTAACAAGTACCTATGTGTTTGGTTTGATATCTCTATATCATGACTAATGAGATTCTGTCATCAACCAACACCACAATCTAGTCTTGTGTGTCATAGTTGTCTATCTACCTTCCACTATGACATCCGACTAGGGACATAACAAGAATGTACAAACTCTTAGCATCCGTATGATCTCATCGTTCAGGTCCTCAACCTGAAGGCATACGTCATTGAGTACTGTCATTCTCTAGACATTCAATTTGTTCTATCACTATCTCATATGATTGAATCAGAATGAATTGGAAGATTGCCTTTGATGTTTATCAAATCAATCTTAATGTATCCCACCAATCATCCCATGACTGGCTCTCAGGACATACATACCAACAGACTCCCACTTGCACTGCGAGCCAATCACCCTTGAATCATATTCATAGTGATCTTCAAAACATGTCCCACATGTTTCTGTGCTCTAGTGCCAACATAGTGAGTAATGACAACACCTTGCCAAAGTCTGTACAAATTGCATGTCTCACATCTCTTCGTTGTACGTCACACGTATGAGATGGAGTTGCCGTAATATGCGATCTAGTATTCCATTTGCTAACTTTTAGCCGCATTGCATGATCAAGGATTCCGGACTTGTCATCAATGACTGGAATATCTACAAGTTCATCTCATGAACTTCTAGATCCATATAGTATCTATTGATGTTCACAAACATATAGATACTCAGAATTTCCCTTTTAAATGGCTTTATTGGAACACTTCCAATTATCAACAAACATTTACTTTTATACATCTTATGTATATTTTGTGATTAATTTTCTGTCTTTTCGGAAGTTTGCATCAATGTAACTCTTTACATTGAACTCTTCCTTGTCTCCATAGAACTAGTACTTCACAAGTACTTATCAAGTTCTCATGGTATTCCAGTAACCCTTACTGGAAATAGACAGTCATCCACTCGTCATGTCCCACATACGTGTTATCAGGATGATCTCATCATATTGTCATGTCATACATACAAGATGATGAATACCTTTTATTCTTTCCATGTCATACATGCAAGAGAATGGGATGATTTCATACATGATAGATCTATATCTATTCTTAGTGTTCTCATTCTTCATAAGAATTGGACACTTGGCCTTGGGATACTAACTCCATTTGATATGGACAAGTTTTCTCCCACTTAATTTGTGCATACTGAACATTTCAGTACAGATTGCCAATGTATGCTTTCTCTTTTTAGGTCAAGAGGTTTTCGAGAACTATCTCTATAGATCTCTATTCCTATCACATAGGAAACATCTCTATCTTCCTTAAAGATAATTTCCACTTTTGGATTTCCAATTTAGAACATTTCCATTTCACATCAATATGTGGAATGTGAATACGCTCCCACTAAATCACAGATCCCTTCTTTATCTTTGACATATCAGTCAAACCCTTTGACTATATCATCAAAATAAAGATCCAATTTTGAGTTGCTTGTACTGAATCAATCACATTGATTAGTCCATTGTAACTTATAGACTTCATTTGCATTATTGGATTCATAAACCTTATAGGTTGTGTCACGTACACATCCTTGTTTTATTCCTCATAGGATAACGGTTTTAGTATCCATATGCCAAATGCCTTAGTCATTAAGTTGCAATCAACAAGCATCATCCTTCTCAAAATGTTATCCATGTGTCTTAACACTTAAGACTCATTTGCACTTATGGATATGATCCAATGAGTGCTACCATCAAGGTCATACCTTATGGTTCACATGGATGTCATTTAGGATGTAATGGTCATAAACCATAACTCAAGATTCGGTTCCTCATATTCATCTAGATAGTTGACTCATCACATGAACAACTCATCACATAGATAATTTGAGGTGTATCTGTTAAGGATATAAGAACTCACAACCCTTGTGATTCTTAATTTCTTATATTTGTGTGGGGTATTCTTTTATAAAGAAGAATTCAGTTATTTGATAATCATTCTCTAACTCCTTAGAGTATGATTCCTTCTTGATTTAGACATCACCATGCCTTAATCATGAGTACACTATGATACACTATCATAATTACTCATAAAGATCTCAAACATTTGGTCCAAGTATTCTATTCCTTGATCTCATCAAGAATTAATACTTTACCAAATATGTACTTCATTTTATGATAATCTTGAACACTTCAAGACATTCATATTGGTATTTCTCTAAACACCTTTTGAAGTATTAGCATTTGTTCCAATAGGTATGTAAATACATCACATGTATTATACCTAATAGGATAATCACTCTCCCACTACATTAGTGAAGATTGATTAATCATGTCCTAGATATTCATGTCTCTCACTGGTTCTCTAACCAAAAGAGTCTATCTTTATCCATCGCATGGAAAATAGAAATGAATTTCTCATGAATAATGCTAATTTTATTGTTTGAGTTATCTATAACTTTAGGTATCGTCTTATCTTATGCATATCAAATATCACAAGATAAACAAGGCATTGCCACAAAGATCACATCTTTATAAATTGAAACATCTCTTTATTAATTGCCATCATTGTCACACAATATGCAAAAATAAAGTGTTTCTATTTATTGGCAAATATGAAATAGCAGTTCATAACTGTATTACATTCCTTGTATGCTGAAAATAAACTAAAGTATTCCTATCTATAAAGGCAACACTTGCCCAAAGTAAGAATGCTTTACACTTTACATCTTGATATCATATATCTCAGAAGTGTTACAAGTTTACTTTCATGACACCTTTAAGTAGAAGCTTCAGTCGCCTCTTTCTTCTTTTTATTCTTCCAGGTAGAGAGGAAAATTCCTTTTCCAATGTCCTGGCTTTTGACAATGGTGGCAATTTCCTTTCTTGGTCACGCCTCCCTTAGCCTTGAGAGCTGAAGATGGCTTGGACTCCTGGCTAGCTTCAGAACCTTTCTTAGATTTGCCCTTGCCCTTGCGCTTGGACTTGCCCTTCTTGTTCATGATCACCATCACGGACTTAGGATTGTCCTTCTTCATCTGTAACTCGGTTATCCTCAACATGCCCAACAACTCTGACAGTGCCCTATCAAAGTTGTTCATGTTGTAGTTCATCACAAACTGACTGTAAGATTCTGGCAACGATTGCAGTATCACGTCAGTAGCCAACTCTTGGCTCAGTGGAAATCCCAGTCTCTGTAGGTTCTCCACATACCCAATCATCTTGAGTGTGTGAGGACCAACTGGATCTCCTTCTGTCATGACGCACTTGAACAGCGCCCTAGAAACATTGTACCTCTCTTGCTGTGCCTGATCTTCATACATGTTCCTGAGATGCAGAATCATCTCTATGACACCCATGTTCTCATGTTGCCTCTGCAACTCATGGTTCATTGAACACAGCATAAAGCACTTTGCATCAATGGCATCATCAGAATGCTTCTTGTAAGCATCCCTTTTTGCCTTCGGTGCATTTGGAGCGGGTTCCTCTGGAATTGGAGTATCCAGGACATAGAGCTTACTCTCTTGAGTGAGAACAATTCTCAATGTCCGATACCAGTCGTGGAAGTTTATCCCATTTAGCTTGTCCTTGTCAAGGACCGATCGCAAAGAAAAGTTGTTGTTGTTTGTTGCCATTTGAACTACAAAAAGGAAAATATGCAATTTTAGTCCAAAACTCATTTTTGACTTAGTTGATTGATTTGAAAGTTTGACGATATAATTAGGCCTTTAATTAATTATCGCTCCCACTATTTTACTTCAAATTGATAGCCCTCACCATCAATTTGGAAGATTGCAGCGTACAACCTTCTAGTGGGCAAGATCCTGAAATTCTCTAAGTCATGAGTCAGCTTTGGCTGATCGCCCACAACTTAGATCTCTCAGATAGGCAACTCTTGCCAATTGCATCATATGCAACTCTTGATAAGATGTCATATACAACTCCTTGCAATGAACATCTCTATGCCTCAAGGCGCTAGATCCCATCTAGGTCACCTTGTTAAGTTCGACCCAAAGCAAACACGATGAATATGCACCCTGCTTTGGCAGACCCACACATTCATCCTTCATGCTTCCATGAGATAGACGGTGCACCACGCTTTGGCGTGCCCACACTTGGTCGATCAAGCTTTTCACGTGTGTCGCATTTGGAAGGCATCTAAAATTTAATATTTTAATGAGGGATTTGGTTTTATATACATATACATATCCAATCACCACAATACATAGTACGTATCATATACATGCTATATCCCACAGAAAACCATGCACAAACGATAAAAGGCGATGATTATGGCCATCCTAATGTGATTCCTCGAGCCAAGAGGAATACGGTCATCTAGGTCAACATCACATGCAACCTGTACAAGATGAACTTTGTGCCTTGCTATCCGAGTTGATCAACTCATCACATGAATGATCCGTACTCTCTAGCCGGTCCTCTGGGTGCCACCAACCAATCGATTGACTCCTTCAATCGATTGGCTCTCCTGGTCGTTGTGCATCTCATCATGTCCGCCACCCGCTCATCTCGCTCCTCGAACCGGCCATCAACCGATTGGTTCACTCCTTGAACCGACCGTCTGAGAAGTTATCTTGATGTCCTCCGGTCTTTGACATAACAGGAAATAAAAACCTATTCTATTTATTACATTTGCTTTAAAAGGGAAACCCCGAGTTACATTCGGGGGGAGCAAAGGTAGGAAAGAATCTTGAATTATTTCGAGTTACATCAGGAATAAGAGAGGGAAGATTGGTGCGCAGACCGAGATGCAAGCAACCACACACAACCAATCACAGATAGGAGTTTATAGGCCATAATCACGCTACATACATCCACCACAAAACTCGTTTAAGGGCGACGCGTATTGAGTGCATTAATATTACATATCATATATGTAATTAGGGATTTGTGGATTTAAGATTGGACATGCATAAAGCCAATATTATTCACATCGTATGCAATAAATAAAGATGACAAACCAAAATCGATCATATCGATATTCCTAAAACATAGAGTAGTTGACGTGGCTCTGATACCACTGTTGGGTTTTAGGGGAGACAGAGAAGGCAGCGGAAACAAAAAAATTTCTCCCCCAACCCAAAACGAGGAAACACGTCAATGTCTATGAATTAGGAAAGGATGGTTTGCGGAATCATACCTTGTCCCGAGGCTTGCTCGGCGACAATACCTCGCACAATGCACGGTCTTCAACTCCGGACTTCGACGGTGTCTGTGCAGCTCCTGGTCGCACCGGGACTCACAACTCCTGCTCGAACCGGACTGTTAGACGACAGTTGTCCTCCAAAGCGGCAGTGTCCTCCCGCCTCCGTAGTAGTCCACACGGACCACCTAGAACTCCACACTCCTTGTCCCACAAGGAAGTGGAAGGAGTTGCACCCTCCTGTAGACGTACTAGTCGCCTACCTGCTCTCCTGCCTGCTGCTGCAACTACATTTGTCTTTCCCTTGCTGCATCTCCCTTTTGCGGGAAGCACTTGCTCGGGCTCTCTCATGGTTACCAAAACCAGAGAGAACGACAACTCACAGAGCAACTGCTTACACTGAGTTGTACTGTGAGAAGCCCCCAAGTACCCCTATATATATAGGAGAGTCATGGGACAGGGTTCTCCATCCCGGGCAATGCGGGATAAAAAGCAGGAGTAGAAGGGTTCGGGATTTTCCACAAAAAGCAACCATCTCGCAACCTGAGCTGATCGGTTCATGGCTGAACCGGTCGGTTCATGCACTGAGCCGATCGGTTGGACATGAGCCGACCGGTTGGGGCACTCCAACCGATCGGTTGGTGCCCTGAATCGATCGGTTCAATGTCCTGATCCGGGTCAAATTGACTTTCCTTGTTTCTTTCCCAATTGGCATCGAAATACCAATTCTATTTCCAATCAAATTGGAAATCCCATTTCCAATCAAATTAGAAATCGAAACGAAAGGAAAACTCGTACCAATCCTACTTTCCCAAGTTGATCCATTGCACCAGTTGAACCGATCGGTTCAACACTTGAACCAATCGATTCACCCTGTGCTCGAGCCGATCGACTCAACCCTTGAGCCGACCGATTCAGCAACCTCATCCGACCAGTTCATCTCATGAACCGATCGGTTGGGAGTGTAGATTATGCAGAATCAGTCAAATGCGATTTCAATCAATCCGATACTCCAATCAATGCGTCCAACACCTTGAACCATATGATATTGAGCCATCGACTGATTGAGTGTTTAATTGAACTACTAAACTCCTTTAGTAATCAATCTAAACATTGCTTGTGGAAAAACTCCTCTTCCAAGTTAAATCCTATGTGTGTGACCCTGTAGGTCCATTTCACGTTGGCAGTGAAAGTCCATAACACTTATGACTTCACAAGCACAGAGCGGTGCCTAGTCACACATCAGTGCTACCCAAGTGAAAGTAGAAAGTCGGAGAACAACTTTCATCCTACAATCCGTGAATGGTGTTACAGCGAGTGTATAATTCCTTTGTCACTGATATCCTGAATGAACTCGAGGCATGGATCCGTCATCCTGTCAACGTTCATTCACTTTCTTGATCTCATAGTAGATTGGAAGAGATATGTATGACATCAGTATCACATACTAACTCACACATGCGTGCACGCCTTTCTCAATCCTACTCATCAAGTGGCCATGGATATCAAACTCTCTCAGGAGGGACAAATCCCATATCTATCACTCGCCCCTCAAAAGCCCCATGTGTCAAAGCCACCCAATCATCACCTTTATAACAACCCATGTTTCAGGACTACATTTGATGATGTCAAAGTGTGCCCAACGACATGTGTTGAGTGCAGTGATTTCAGGTCTAAGAATCACACTCACCACCATCACTGTGAGTACTGACTGTGACTACCATCTCATGGTTCCATGTGTCAAACTCACGGTGGGTCTGTCGGGTACCTTGTTCTCTAACAAGTACCTATGTGTTTGGTTTGATATCTCTATATCATGACTAATGAGATTTTGTCATCAACCAACACCACAATCTAGTCTTGTGTGTCATAGTTGTCTATCTACCTTCCACTATGACATCCGACTAGGGACATAACAAGAATGTACAAACTCTTACCATCAGTATGATCTCATCATTCAGGTCCTCAACCTGAAGGCATACGTCATTGAGTACTATCATTCTCTAGACATTCTATCTGTTCTATCACTATCTCATATGACTGAATCAGAATGAATTGGAAGCTTGCCTTTGATGTTTATCAAATCAATCTTAATGTATCCCACCAATCATCCCATGATTGGCTCTCAGGGCATACATACCAACGAGTGTTCATAATGAATATATCCTGGACATCTAGGGTAGAGATGGCCGCCATGTCGATGTCGTGCATCTTCATAGGTAGGGGTGGCAGCGGGGGAAGATCTTACAGAAGGGGGAGAGAAGTCTGCTCTAAGTCATCTATATAATGTTGCATATCTTCATCATTGTCTGAACTAGATTTGGAGTCGAGTTTATCATCTGTATCTAGGCTCACTTTGTCTGACTCTTCTTGTTCTGGGGGTAAAGGCACTAATTGTTCTGCTGCAGAGAATTTGTGAGCTGTTGTTGCTTGTGGACTAGTGTTGGTTCCCAATATGCATTGATGGAACTCAGCAAAAGTCGCTTCTTTTGCAGCCTCCCCCATATATCCTATAGTAGAATTGTTAAGGAATTGATCCCCATATGACATGTTGACATTGTCATTATGATCGGGGGATTTGGGATCGTGTCCACCTTCTTGGTGGTCTTTGTCATTTTTCCTCTTTGAAGGCTCCGCTCCTCGCCTGGTTCCCTCCCCAACATGTCCTGGGTCATCAGGTTTATCGTCTGAGGAGGAGATATCATCGTTGGAATCTATGGAGGAGTTGGAATCATCTTCGTCGTCATATTCATTTTCATCTTCGTCTTCGTTATCTTCATCCCATTATGCATCCTCGTCTTTTAATTTCTTTTGTGCAGTCTTTTTGCACTGTCGATGGATTGATTGTAGTTCATCAAAAGCCACTTACACAAGCTCATGTGTCTCGAGCAGTGTGTCATGGGTTTCCTTGAGATTAGAATATTGTCCCTCGGCAGAGAGGAGTCACGCAGAAAGATCTGTGACTTGAGATCGAAGTTGATTGATGTCGTTGTTTGACGACTCCTCCTGGCGGCGATTTAGTTGTGCACGGATGTTAGTGACATCATTCAAGTGCGTACTTAGAGTAGTTTGTTGTTGCTTAAGCTCACAGAGGGTCTCTGACAAGGGCTGAGTTTGCGTTGAGACAATTTCAACTTTCTTGGCCCACGTTTCTTGTTGGCTTTTTACTCCAAAGATCAGCTCAGGCAAGTTTTTGTAGCGGTTGTCGATGAGGTCGACTTACTTGACCACTACTTCTTGTCGTTGCTGAATACTTTGGATGATGCCTGGCAAAGTGTTGTTACGCTCGTCCATCTTAGTGACCTGTTTAGTGAGATCATGCACACATGAAAAAATAGATTGCATTATGTTAGTAGGGTTGGTGAGGAAGTTTCGGATGGCGTCAAATTGACGTTCGAATTCCTCACCAACATTTGTAAAAGGGACCCTAGTTGTGAAAGTGTGGGGTGACTGGGGTCAGGGTGGATGGGTGGTAGTGCCTTGCGAGAGAGACACTATAGATGGCCCCGCAAACTGTGTGGTGACTATTGATGGAGTCACCAGCGGTGTCGGGGAGGTGGTGGATGGGAAGTTTGGTGACATTCTCAGTGAGAATGGTGGGACTGAGAATGTTGAGGGAAAATTAGTGGAAAAGGATGTGAAGGAGGTGTAGACGGACGTTGATGTGGGGAATGGTATGCCCGAGGGGAAAAAGATTGAGGCGGAGGATGTAGGTGGTGGTGTGGATGTGGGGAAAGGAATTGTTGGTGGATTTATTGTGGAGAACGGTAGGAGGGAGGTGGGTGGTGGGATATTGGAAGGGGGTAGAGTGGTGGGGGTGGGTGTGGAGGATAATCCAGCCTCTAGATTCATGATGAATGCATCTAGGGATGAAGTGATAATATTTTCTTCAAAGAGGGGAGGTTCAACCTCAGGATTTGGTTTTGATGTTGGTGTCACCGATAGCGGTTGTGTTTGCAAACGCCCTATAGGTGGGCATATCACTGGGATTTTTGTTATTTTAGCTGTCGAGGCGGTGATACTCTGTTCTGTCTGCCCCGCCTTGGTTTTCTTTTATTTTTCTTTGACTGAAGCTAGAAGAGTTGCTAGATCCTTTTCAGAGAAGAGTAACTTTTCCTTATCATAGTTGGCGAGCTCCAGAAGCGGCAGTAGAATCCTTGATGATTTAATTGTAGGGCAGAAGATGTAGTGCAGCTTTGCATCCTTCTCCTTAATGATGTATGAGTTCTTTAGAATTTTCTCATTGGTTAGGATGTCGCCTTTTATTTCGGTACACCGGGGTAGTAGTTTGTCCATCTTGAGATATTTTAGGATGGATGTTATCAGTCCACCCATGCAGATTTCTTTTCTTAGGGCATAAGTAGAAAGATTTTGTAGCATGTGCCATCCAATGTTGATTGGTGTCCCATGTAAGATGGACCAGAGGATGAAAAGATCAAAAATGAGAACGTTCCCACCCTCTGTCCTTAGAAAAAGTGCACCTGTGAGAATTTTGTGGAGCGTGCATTTCTCTTCAATAATCATTATAATGTCAGTTTACATTTTTTAGCCTAAGATACCATGTTTTTTCCCACTCATTCTTGGAATCCTCTTAATTTTCACACCAATGGCTTGGAATTGATGGAAATTATTAATCATAATATAATAACTTTATTTATAAATAATTAAGAGAATAATAGAGTTAGGTTTGTCATTTTTATAAATAATTGATCTAGTATTTTCTATATGTAGTTTTATAGAAAGCGGTTTGATCATTAACACCATAATGGAATTGAGTTTCTTGTTTAGAAGATATGAAATCAACATGTTGAAGCACCCCAAAGTTACCAATGAGAGATTTAATACTAGTAAAAAGGAGAAGATTGATCACTCAAGTTAGGTGGAATTTCAAAAGAAACAGACATAAAAATTGATAATTATAGAACTAAATTAAAAAGGGGTCTTATATTGCCAATTTATTAACTGAGGTTGGGCCTTTAATGAACTGGCCCCATCCGTCGCAGGTTACGTCTTTCATTTCCCCCCTTGGTGTGGAAAGGGTGCCCATCGCATGCTAGTTCCCTGAGGCAACATAACCTCAAGTAAAGTGTCACCCCCAGTTCATCCCCATTTCGACTCCACTAGTCTTCCCTCTTCCATTGATCTCTCCCTTGAAGGTAACCAAAGGATGAAACAGCCCGACCATGAAAGACCAGGAACCGCAGACGTAACTACCGACGTGTTGTCCTCCAGACATTGTGCTACTTGACCATGTGCCAGGCTCTATGAGTGCAAACCCTAGGGTTGCACTCCTAAAAATACATGGCCACCCTACCTGTAGATGCATAGCACTGACAACCCCCGTCATCTCCTCGCTAACCGATCAACCAACCATAGCCATGATGTGATGACCTCGATTTTAGGATTTCGATATCAAATGTAGAAATTTATGACCAAGGATTCTTGTATATGATTGAACTCAACTTGAGGATCTTGTTATTCAGATAAGAATAATTTCACCCAAAAAGCATGATTAGAGATAGAGTTGATGATGAATCGACTTGTATTTAAGGTTAATACACTTATTTATGAGGTTAGTTAAATAAAAATTATTGGCATGGATAGATAATAGTCTTTGAGTCTCAAACTTCAATAGAAGATAGATTAGGATTTTGAGAGCCTATGTCTAAAATTTCAGAACTTTTGGAGATTTCTACAAAGAGATAGAATTATTTGAAATTGGGGACATTGATGATATTTTTTAGTAGACTTTGGTCTTTGGATATGTGACATATTAATGTCACGTTGCCTTTTTACAACAAGGCACTAAGGGAATCGGTCATCCCTAACCCCCATAAAGGGAGGAACATAACGACTGGGGTGCCATGTGATCCGATGAAGGTGAGGGTAGGCTAAGGAAATCTGGTTAGTAAACCCATGACCTACTCAACACTCGAATGGAGGTACCCTTCGCTTTGACATCGGAGACCCATAGTACTGGGAGACCAACCTTGATCTCCTTCTTCCTCCTTTGCGGCAAGTAGCAGCCAGCAGTAGAGACAAGGGGGGCAGTTCAACCCTACTCCATGAGCCCAACCTCAGTCAAGAGGAAAGCGAACGTCCCATCCACCGCTCCCCTCACCCACTGAAGCAACCTGGCACGCTGCCTTCTTTGTTGAAGGTGGTGCTTTGATCTCCTACATGCTGGAGCCTTGGCGGTGCTAGGGCTGGGACCTCTCAGCAACATGTCGCCTCTACACATCAAGGGAGGGCCACCCTGGCCTCCGTCGAGATCCAAGGGCCCTTCCTCCCCCTTTTCCATGTCCTCCGATGCAGCCGACACCATTGGGAGATCGCTAAGATGCTCTCTGTACGGCCCCCTATTTTGGGTGCTGAAATAGGGGAATTCTGTAAGGGAGGTCGGAGGGTGGTGGAGAACGATGCTTGACCGGATGCTCGTAGTTGGAGGCGGTTACAAACGACCAAGAGTCACGTGTAACCGCTCTGGAAGACCCAACCAGCGATCCGTGGAAGCTGGGAGTCGCCGACCACCGCGCACAGAGAGGGGCGGCCCAAATCGCAGAGTGTTGCATAGCGTAAAGGTGTGGGTCAGCCCTAGTCATCAGATCTAGGATCGACGGCCAACCTCAAGGCATAAATAATAGCAATGGAAATAACTCCCTCAACTATAGTTTTAAATGTTGATATTAGAAAAATAATAACTCCCAATTCCCTTGGTCAAATAGGGTAAACCTATATACCATTTTGATTGTCTCGAAAAGATCTACAACTTGGACATAATTGCAAAACCCTAATTCCTTCGTTTGTTCTCTTTTTTCCCAAAAATGCTACCTTTTGATCTTCTTAACATATTTAATGTAATGATATTAGAAATTTTGGAACTTTGATGCATATATACCCACCTAAGTATAAAATATGTAACTCTCGTGTACTTGTATCCCTATTGAAGGTCTTATTCTCCCTATTTTCTCATAAATGACCCATTTTTGTACATATGTGACCATATTGGGCTATAATGATGTACATTTCTCTTATAATCCTAACCTTACTTCCTAATGACTCTAAATGCTTATCCAATCATGGAATCAGTATTTTATGCTCCCAGAACCTTTGTGAAACCTTATAACATTCCCTGTAATCCCTATGACATAAGTGTGCTATTATGATAATTGCATGTATGAGTGAATGTCAGTGCTTCATGTTGGTAGTTTAATGTCTAGAACCTAGTGGACATCACCCTACTTTGAATGTGTTTCCTATATTCTTTTCTTGCTGATCTAAAACCATCCCTTATGCTTGACTCTTCTTCCTTGTTGATTCTTGGTATTGGATTCTCTATTGTGAGTCTTTTGACCCTAGAATGCATGTAAATGCCTTAAACCTTGATATGATCATAGAAAGTGCATGGAACGTCATAATGACTTGAAACTTGAACCACACCTTCATGATGACCTCTAGATCAGTATAAGATCATTTAATGAACTTATAAGCAACTCAGAACCTATATTGGCCAAAACCCTAAAATTCTTCTAGTTAGGATTAATGATGAGAATTTAATGCATGTATGTAATTTTGTTATTAATCAGGTGATGACTGCATATCTAGATGAACAAGAATGATTAGAAATCTCTGAACTCAGGTACGTGGGTTTTATTTAAGTATATGACCATGGTTTTCTTGCTTGCAATCATGATATGTATGTTTGCTCTCTTCTATTTGCAAATATTGGATGTAGTAGCACTATATAGTACTCGATGTTTTATCACATGTAAACATAAATGATAAGTAGATGCTTTGTAGTTATTTAAGGTGATCATTATCCCCCTTACAAGGGATTAGATTACTGTTGGCTAGTACACCTCCCTAGAGCACACGGTGTATGGGGAGTTTCCCTAGAGTACTTGGTACACGGGGATGGGCCCATATTTATGTTTTGGTACTAGTCCACCTTGATAATGCAATTCATCTAGGAAAATGACTTAATTTGGCGTATTTCTCTTAATAAAGAAGTTGTTTCTATGATTTTCTTTCCTTCTGCAAATCTTTTTCAAAAATTATGAAAGCCATAAATATATGTATCTTTCTGCCCATGTACACAACACCTTGTGTGTTGATTTGTTGTTTCACGTATGTATTAGGTTTAGAGATAGCATGGGAGGAAAAGTACAGGATGTGAGCAAGTTGTTCAGGTTGTACCTATTGTGAAGATCCTAGTTAGCATACATGTTCTTAGACTTGTAAATCACCTTTCAATCTGAAATTGTAATTCATGTTGTAATAAGTCCATTTTGTATAAAAATACATATTGAATGTTGAGTATGTTATGGTTGTACATTCATGTATGTGTATCATGCTTCCGCATCACTTTCTGAGATGATTGGATGATGTTCTCAGATTTGGAGCTTTCATTCCCAATAGGGTCTAGAGAAGCCAAAATCCGGGGACGTCACAGTTGGTATCAGAGCATGAACATTAGCTACACCTGACAATTGCTCACCATGAAACATTAAACCTAAATCTCACCTCTCACTTTAAACCTTAGAAATTTAGTAAGTTTTTCTTTAGGAATAAGGTTTGACCTAGCCTCTAGGTTAGAACCTAGATGTTCGAGAACTAGGTTTAGACAAGTGTGAGAAACCCTTTCCATATAGAGCTCATCTGTATTGGGTAGCTACACTAGTCTGCATCTCGTTCTCACCATTTCACTAGGTTACATGGTACTAGACTATCTACTGTGTGTGTGGGACACTCGGTTTTGCTGATTTGGTTTTGTTTTCCAATCGGCTCGAGCCTCGAGTGTTTTCTCTGACGTCTTCTTTCTCAGAGAAAAACTATATAATATTTTATTACCTATATGTAAATATAAAAATGTGTCCCTCACACTGGAGAGTAGTTAGTTTCCATGCAATTTAAGTGAAAGGGAGTGACATCAGTCTAGAAGAGAGAGTAGTCTAGATTAGATGTCTAGAGCCTTATCAAGATATGTGATACATAGAGTAGATGATAGAATGAAAGTTGAAATAAACACGTGAAATCTTATCTAAGTTTGATCTATGATGGTATAAGTTTTCTTATATAGGTTTAAGTTGTATATTAGTTGAATCCAATTTTGGAGAATTTAAGAAAAGTCTTGATGATGAAAGTACATACCCTTTTCCTACTTAAGATAAGTTAAGTTAAGATAGAGATGAGTGTGCATGAGCCTCAAGCTCTTATACAAGGAGGATGTCTAGTGGTAGGATGAGATATGTGGTGAACTCTAGAGAGATTAAGACCCACAGGGAGAAGGTCATAGGACCTAGCCTCCAATATATGAGATATGTGTTAAAAATAAAATCTTACACTAGATTACTCTCGAGTGTTGAGTTGAGTCCTTATGCATGATTCAAATCTATATATGAGAATTGGGTAAAATAAAATGATGGGTAGATGACCCGTATGATAAAGTCAATCCTTTGGCTGAGTTAGGACCTAGCCAGAGTGACATATTTTGTGAATCTCATCATTAGTTGCAAGTGAGGTAATATATGAACTCTAGTTATGAGAGTATGATGCTTTGTGTAAAAGATACTCAAAATACATGTTCTCCCTTCTTTTTCTCTTTCTTAATAGATGATGATAGAAACCTCACTTGAGCTGTATAGATGATTCATATATGAGGAGTCACTCGTATAAGCTTGACCTATTCTATATTTCCCCCTATATCATACATGTAGTACTAAAGATTGAAATCATGACAAGTTTGACTTTAAAATATTCTCTTCCCCTTCATATGAAAGATATTATGTTGAGACCATAAGATAAATTTAGTATCTTCTCTTTTCCCTTCACGTAATACATGCAAGACATAAAAATTTGAACTCATGAACTTGATATAGAGATATTTTTGGATCATAGGGTATACGATCAGAAATATAGTTTGTAACCTTGATCCTTCTAAATGTATGCTTCTAAGTTGAGTAGAATATCACACCATAGGGTGAAACCCTAATGGTCAAACTGTTACATAAGCCCTTCTTAAGTAGAAAAATTCTAATATCAAGGATGAAGAAAAATCTCCTCTAATTCTGAAATCATTGTAAGATGTTAATGATGTTAGATTTGAATGATCTGAATATCATGGCTAATAAATGATTTTCCTCCTAAACATTAAAACTATGAACAAACCATGTACCCTTAGAGGTGATGTAACCCTAAGATATCATAATGTCATGTTATGGCTAAGACATTAAGTGACGCTTCCACATATATAAGGTGGGGTGGACACACCCAAGAATCTCTAGACCCTAAGCCAACAACTTAGAGTGCATGCAATTATGGTGGTCTTAGAACCTAAGAAATGATGATGTATATGAAGTTGAACTCCTAAATAGCCTCTTAAGTATGAGCTTATTTAAATTTTGAGGATGAAATTCCTTATAAGGTGGGGTGATTGTGATGACCTCGATTTTAGGATTTCGATATCAAATGTAGAAATTTATGACCAATGATGCTTGTATATGATTGAACTCAACTTGAGGATCTTGTTATTCACATAAAAATAATTTCACCCAAAAAGCATGATTAGAGATAGAGTTGATGATGAATCGACTTGTATTCAAGGTTAATATACTTATTTATGAGGTTAGTTAAATAAAAATTATTGGCATGGATAGATAATAGTCTTTGAGTCTCAAACTTCAATAGAAGATAGATTAGGATTTTGTAAGCCTATGTCTAAAATTTCAAAATTTTTGGAGATTTCTACAAAGAGATAGAATTATTTGAAATTGGGGACATTGATGATATTTTTTTTATTAGACTTTGGTCTTTGGATATGTGACATATTAATGTCACGTTGCCTTTTTAGAGCAAGGCACTAAGGGAATCGGTCATACCTAACCCCCGTAAATGGAGGAACAGAACGACCGGGGTGCCATGTGATCCGATGAGGGTGGGGGTAGGCTAAGGAAATCTGGTTAGTAAACCCATGACCTACTCAACACTCGAACAGAGGTACCCTTCGCTTTGACATCGGAGACCCATAGTACTGGGGGACCAACCTTGATCTCTTTCTTCCTCCTTTGCGGCAAGCAGCAGCCAGCCGTGGAGACAAGGGGGGTAGTTCAACCCTACCTCCATGAGCCCAACCTCAGTCAAGAGGAAAGTGAACATCCCATCCACCGCTGCCCTCACCCACCGAAGCAACCTGGCATGCTGCCTTCTTTATTGGAGGTGGTGCTTTGATCTCCTACATGCTAGAGCCTTAGCGGCGCTAGGGCTGGGACCGCCCAGCAACAGGATGCCTTCACACATCAAGGGTGGGCCACCCTGGCCTCCGTCGATATCCAAGGGCCCTTCCTCCCCCTTTTCCATGTCCTCCGATGCAGCGGACCCCATTGGGAGATCGCCGAGATGCTCTCTGTTCGGCCCCCTATTTTGGGCGCTGAAATAGGGGAATTCTGTAAGGGAGGTCGGTGGGTGTTGGAGAACGATGCTTGATCGGACGCTCGTGGTTGGAGGTGGGTACAAACGACCAAGAGTCGCGTGCAACCGCTCTGGAAGACCCAACCAGCGATCTGTGGAAGTTGGGAGTCACCGACCACCGCGCACAGAGAGGGGCGACCCAAATCGCAGACTACTGCATAGCGTGAAGGTGTGGGTCAGCCCTAGTCATCAGATCTAGGATCGACGGCCAACCTCAAGGCATAAATAACAGCAATGGTAATAACTCCCTCAACTATAGTTTTAAATGTTGATATTAGAAAAATAATAACTCCCAATTCCCTTGGCCAAATAGGGTAAACCTATATACCATTTTGATCGTCTCGAAAAGATCTACAACTTGGACATAATTGAAGACCCTAATTCCTTTGTTTGTTCTTTGTTTTTCCAAAAATTCTACCTTTTGATCTTCTTAATATATTTAATGTAATGATATTATGAATTTTGGAACTTTTATGCATATATACCCACCTAAGTATAAAATCAGTAACTCTCATGTCCTTGTATCCCTATTCAAGGTCTTATTCTCCCTATTTTCTCATAAATGACCCATTCTTGTACATATGTGACCATATTGGGCTATAATGATGTACATTGCTCTTATAATCCTAACCTTGCTTCCTAATGACTCTAAATGCTTATACAATCATGAAATCAGTATTTTATGCTCCTGGAACCTTTGGGAAACCTTATAACATTCCTTGTACTCCCGATGACATAAGTGTGCTATTATGATAATTGCATGTATGAGTGAATGTCAGTGGTTCATGTTGGTAGTTTGATGTCTAGACCCTAGTGGACATCACCCTACTTTGAATGTGTTTCCTATATTCTTTTCTTGCTGATCTAAAACCATCCCTTATGCTTGACTCTTCTTCCTTGTTTATTCTTGGTATCAGATTCTCTATTGTGAGTCTTTTGACCCTAGAATGCATGTAAATGCCTTAAACCTTGATATGATCATAGAAAGTGCATGGAACGTCATAATGACTTGAAACTTGAACCACACCTTCATGATGACCTCTAGATCAGTATAAGATCATTTAATGAACTTATAAGCAACTCGGACACTATATTGGCCAAAACCCTAAAATGCTTCTAGTTAGGATTAATGATGAGAATTTAATGCATGTATGTAATTTTGTTATTAATCAGGTGATGACTGCATATCTTGATGAACAAGAATGATTAGAAATCTCTGAACTCAGGTACGTGGGTTTTATTTAAGTATATGACTATGGTTTTCTTGCTTGCAATCATGATATGTATGTATGCTCTCTTCTATTTGTAAATATTGGATGTAGTAGCACTATATAGTACTCGATGTTTTATCACTTGTAAACATAAATGATAAGTAGATGCTTTGTAGTTATTTAAGGTTCTCATTATCCCCCTTACAAGGGAATGGATTATTGTTGGCTAGTACACCTCCCTAGAGCCCACGGTGTAAGTGGAGTTTCCCTAGAGTACTTGGTACACGGGGATGGGCCCATATTTATGTTTTGGTACTAGTCCACCTTGATAATTCAATTCATCTAGGAAAATGACTTAATTTGGCGTATTTCGCTTAATAAAGAAGTGTTTTCTATGATTTTCTTTCCTTATGCAAATCTTTTTCAAAAATTATGAAAGCCATAAATATATGTATCTTTCTTCCCATGTACACAACACCTTGTGTGTTGATTTGTTGTTTCACATATGTTTTAGGTTCAGAGATAGAATGGGAGGAAAAGTACAGGACGTGAGCAAGTTGTTCATGTTGTACCTATTGTGAAGATCCTAGTTAGCATACATGTTTTTAGACTTGTAAATCATCTTTCAATCTGTAATTGTAATTCATGTTGTAATAAGTCCATTTTGTATAAAAATACATGTTGAATGTTGAGTATGTTATGGTTGTACATTCATGTATGTGTATCATGCTTCTGCATTGCTTTCTGAGATGATTGGATGATGTTCTCAGATTTGGAGCTTTCATTCCCAATAGGGTCTGGAGAAGCCAAAATTCGGGGACGTCACACATGACGATGTGTTTCTCCTCACCTCCAAACTTCCTCGATCTCCTTTCCACCCCACTACGGTCTGTAGAGCATTGTCACTCACACACTAATAGTTCCCTACCATCATGCCTCCTACAGCCTCTCCCCCTTCGAGTTTTGGTGCACTAGTTACAGTCACAAGTGCCTACACCATCGACAGGTACTATCTCAATGAACCACATGGCCCTACCGTCTTCATAGGAGAGGTCATTGCCACAATCACCAGTCACCTCCTTGATCACCCAAGTACCACCATATGTGCCCATAGCCTCCATCTCTAACCACAAATCTGGAAACTACAACCTACTGTTCAGTAGAACCATGACAAAACTAGAGCACCACACCAAATTTGGCAACCCTGCTCTACAACAGTGCCGCTGGTACGTAGCGGCTATGACCAATAGCACAAGGTTTGTCGCACTACCACCCCACCTCAAATCGAGGATGGTGAAACTGATGAAGATTCCATCCACTCTCTAGTGAGTAGGGACTAGGCTTCACAATTGATTTCATCCCTGCCTCCTCCTCCATACTACAAGTTACACTCCTGGTAGGAGCAAGCAACAACCGGTTGTTGATGGCCCCACGACATCACCACCATGACAGAACCACTACCTCACTACTACTAGGCAGTGTTGACCCACCCACGAGGAGCCCCAGCCAAACCATCTAGGTACTTCCCTCACCTGATTCCTATTCCGTACAAATCACGATCATGTAGCATCATGCCAACTAATAATGAAAAAGGGATAAAGAGATTGGGCGTGATCTAAAAAGTTTGGTTGCTAAACCATACATGTATCAATACGTACACACCCACTCTCATGCATGTACATAATTTTTTGAAGTCAAGTAAGTCAATAGATATGACTATGACTAGTACAATGAAAAACACTACACATACTATGATCTCGATATATTATATTCTTACTAGCACATATATGTACGCAATGACCTAGATAAGTTACATAGATAAATGGATCACTATGAGGAATTATAGAAGATCAAATAGTTAATTATCTTTATCAATGAATCATATAATATAGATTTTGCAACATAACAAGGGCAGATATTGATAATGATAAGGATGTTAAGAATCATATTTATGGAGAAATTAAATGATGAAAACTCTAACTTTGATCACCCAAAGTTTTCTATCAATCCTTTATTTAACTATATGTAGAAATGTGGTCTTAAGTAGTACTATGTAATATGTAAATTTGATCTACTATGAATAATGAGTAATGAATCCCATAATACTTGTACACAAATAGATAACTACAATGATAGGAAGTGATTCAATGACCTCATGATAATACAATATAACCATGAAAGATGATGAGGGGTAAAATGGTAATTTCACCTAATTAGAAGCTAGGAGATAATTCTAAAGCCAAGGATTTCCCAATGACCTGGGTTATTTCCCCTTTTTCTAGGAATTGAAACTTCAGCACCTGTTGAACCCTAGTCGTAGAAATTGTTGGATTTTTCTTGGATTTGAAGTTACTAGATTCTCAATTTCCATATTGCGTTATTTTTTCCCTCTTGAGTTCCATATCGATTGCTTGGTGGTGAATTACATACCTTTTATAAGACATTCCCATATGTTGAAAGTTCACCATGCCAAATTTATTATTGTCATTGATAAATATTATGGTAAGCATTGGAATTGAATTCTTGGACTTTTGACTCCCTGGACATTGGTCCCTTTGGGCTTTGGCCCTTTAGAGCTTTGTCTCCTAAAGGTTGGGTATGTCCCGCCTCCCTGTGCATAGGTTGTAATGGATTAGTGGTCCCCTAGTATACTGGTTGAAATAGCAGGATGTTGTGTCATTCTCTCATAGATGATTGAACACACGGCATTGTAGTCATTGAAAGAAATGATATGACAATGCTTAATCCTAATATTTAAATTGATCATTTTGTTACAAATAATGTTGAATATTTTGATATCTTGAACTTGGAAAATTTGTATAATTATTAACATTGTCAATATCATGTTGAATATTTTGATCTCTTGAACTTGGACAAATTTTGTAGAATTGTTAATCTTTTCAATACCACCTTGAACTCTGTGGAAACCATTAATACATGTTATTCTCTAGTGGATAAACTAAGTCCACCAAACAGTCCCCTCCTAGAATTCATTTTATACTTGAATCAAATTTTGTAACTATGTTTTTAATAGCTCAATAATTGGATTTAGTACCAACTTTGCTGACCTTTATTTTCCCTTCAATGTGGTCCATGTGCGGTTTTGTTCCCTCTATGAACTCATGGACAGGTGGAATAAATATGATGTAGAAAAGACATGTAGTATATGTCCTTTGTTGACTGAAGTCTAGATAGGACTTATGTTTTTATTTTGTAGTCCCATGTATATTTTAGCTTCCGCCACTCTGATGTACAAACATGATTGTAATAAGATTGTTTATATTTTTTATACATTCTGTAAATATATGATTGTAAATATCGGGTATTTACAACATGGTATCAGAGCCTATAAATAGTCTCCACTCATGCATGTCTCTTGGAATTTTGGTTTAGTTAGGAACATAAATACAATAGTTCAAACATAGAATAATTATTACAAGAAAACCTAGAATTATTGGCTCCATTATTGGCATATACCTAGACTACAAATGAGAAACAATGAGAACCTAGGATGTGAGGTATATACTTCAATTTAGAAATTTGTGATACATACTTCGCCCATCTACTAAGTTTTGGACTCCTCTAGACATAGACTTATATGGAGATAGTATTGGGGAATTTTTTTTGGAGACACATATATGTACGTTTGGCTTTTGAAACATTTACATCACCACTATGAGTATACAAATGGGAGAGTACCCTTGGGTTCCTCTATAGCTAGGTACAACCATAGGTGATTGTACAATAACTAAAAAGTAAACCCTAGAATAGTAAATTTTTTATAATTGATAACTTCAATTTGGAACCATAATATTTGAAGAAAAGATCCAACTTGAAAAGAACGGGCATCATATAATCAATACTAGTATATGTAATATTAGTATGTTGTCATATATATAGAGAAAAATTATACTATGAAAAAAACACATATAAGTTTAATCACATGTAATAGAGAGAGGAAATAAATGATAATATGTTAGGATTTATAAGAAAATCCCTAATAATATATATATATATATATATATATATATATATATATATAAATTAAAATTGACATAGAACCTTACAACATGAAATAATAGACTCTCCTATATATGTAATTATGGTATTTATTAGGTTTGAAAAAAAATTATAGATCCAACATTGTTGATAAAAAAATTGAGATGTAGAATCACATCCCAATTCATAATAAAATAATTTTAAAAAAAATGTGATAAATATTTAGACTACTAGATTTTAATATCTCCCATTATATATATATATATATATATATAAAGTTTTGGATAATTTACTTGAATTAAGCATTATATTGATGTAGACACATACATACTAAAAATGGAGAAACAAAATCAGGTATATCTAATAAAACATCAGATAGAGATTAGTGATAATAAAAAATTAAAATTTGCAAAGTTATAAAGCTTGGCTATATAAATGTAGTTTATCTGATGTTTTATGTAAAATAAAATTTGATATTTGTAATTTACATTCTTAACCTAGGAAGGTGTGTATGACCTTAGATATATTATATGGACCATGCATATTAGGTAGTCACCTGAATCTTTATATTTGATAGAATCAAAGACTTTCAAAATGTAAATAGCAGAGAAAGTGAAGTTGTAGTGGTTAGAATATAGATGTGAGGTGATTGTGACTTGGTTCTCTCATTGATTTTTCCATTTTCAGTTTTGCATCGAAATGTTTTCCATCGAAAAGTTATTTTCATTATAATACTATATGTACAAAGAAATACAATTTTGTGGAATTTTAATGATGTTTTCTTGATCTAAGTCACAATCAAGGAGGTATGAGAAACCCCTAGAGGTGAAGGACACTATGTTATAGTTAACATGCCTAATTTGATTCCTAGTTGAATCCTTTTAAGGGGTGAGGAATAATATCAGACTATACCATGGTCATGTCGATTTTGTGGATGAAATCATTTTAAGGGGTGGAGAGTTGTAACATACTAAAATTGGGAACTAAATCTACTATGTGCTAAAATTCCAACCCCCCCCCCAAACTTGTACCCCTTTACAGATCGGTCCTTCTCATTTAACTATTTGGATCAATCATCATATTCCTTGATATTTAGTCTTCAATCGTGTTCTTTTATTGAAATGAGTTGAATCTCGTTAATTGAAAAGTATTTACAAAGTCGTCCCTCAATTTCACTTCAATAATCATTTTAATGTCAGTTTGCATTTTTGAGCCTGAGATACCATTATTTTCCCACTCATTCTTGGAATACTCTTGATTTTCACACCAGTGGCTTGGAATTGATGAAAATTATTAATCATATTATAATAAATTTATTTTAGAAATAATTAAGAGAATACTAGAGTTAGGTTTGTCACTTTTATAAATAATTGATCTAGTATTTTCTATATGTAGTTTTATAAAAAGTTGTTTGATCGTTAATGCCATAATGGAATTGAGTTTCTTATTTAGAAGATATGAAATCAACATGTTGAACCACCCTAGAGTTAACAATGACAGATTTAATACTAGTACAAAGGAGAAGATTTATCACTGAAGTTAGGTGGAATTTCAAAAGAAATGAACATATAAATTGAGAGATATAAAACGAAATTAAAAAGGGAAGTTATATTGCCAATTTATCAATTGAGGTTGGGCCTTGAATGAACTAGCCCCATCCCCTACATGTTACGTATTATGTTTTCCCCCTCAGTGTGACAAGGGCGCCCCTCACACGTCGGTTCCCTGAGGCAACAAAACCTCAAGTAAAGCGTCGCCCCCGCTTCAGCCCCATTTTGACTCCACTAGTCTTCCCTCTTGCACTGATCTCTCCGTTTAAGGTAACCAAAGGAAGAAACATCCCGACCATGAAAGACCAGGAACTGCAGATTTAACGGCCAACAGTCGTCCTCCAGGCGCAGTGCTACCTAACCCTACACCTGCCTCTATGAGTGTAAACCCTCGGGCCAAACTCCTACAAATACCTGGCCACCCTACCTACAGATGCATAGCGTTGACAACCCCCATCATCTCCTCCCTAACTGATCAACCAACCACATCCATGATGATGTGCTGCTCCTGACCTCCGAACTTCCTTGATCTCCTTTCCTCCCCGCTATGATCTATAGAGAACCGCCTCACGTGCGCCAATAGATCCCTACCATCATGCCTCCTCCATCCTATCCCCCTTTGAGTTGTAGTGCACTAGTTACAGCAACAAGTGCATGCACCATCGACAGGTGCTTTTGCAACAAACCATAGGAGAGGTCGTCTTCATAGGAGAGGTCGTCGCCACAATCATTGGTCACCTCTTCGATCACCCAAGCACCACCATACGTGCCCATAGCCTCCATCTCTAACCACAACTCCGGCAACTGTAATTTATTGTTTATTATAACCACAACGACACTAGAGGACAGCCCCAAATCGGACAACCTTACACCACAATAGCACTGTCGGTAGGTAGTGGCTATGACCAATAGCATAGGGTTCGTCACACCACTGCCCCACCTTAAATCGAGGCTGGTGCAACCGACAAAGAGTCCACCCACTCTCCAGTGAGTCTGGACTAGGATTTACAATTGATTTCATCCCTTCCTCCTCCTCCCTACTATGAGTTACACTACTGGTAGGATCAAGCAACAATTGGTTGCCGACAACCCAACGACCCACGACATCACCACCACGACATAACCACTACCTCGTTGTTGTTGGGCTACATCGACCCACCCACGAGGAGCCACATCCAAACCATCTAGGTACTTTACTCACTTGATTCATATTCCATGCAAATCACGGCCATATAGCATCATGCCAACTAATAATGAAAAAGGGATAAAGAGATTGGTCGTGATCTAATAAGGTTGGTTGCTAAACCATACATGTATCAATACATACACACCCACTCTCATGCGTGTAGATAATTTTTTTGAAGTCAAGTAAGTCAATAGATATGACTATGATTAGTACAATGCAAAACACTATGCATACTATGATCTCTATATATTGTAGTTTTACTAGAACATATATGTATGAAATGACCTACATAAGTTACATAGATAAATGGATCACTATGAGGAAGTATAGAAGATCAAATAGTTAATTATCTTTATCAACTAATCATACAATATAAATTTTGCAACCTAACAAGGGAGGATAGAGATAATGATAAGGATGTTAAGAATCATATTTATAGAGAAATTAAATGATGAAAACTCTAACCTTGATCACCCAAAGTTTTCTATCAATCATATAAACTATTTTATTCTTAAACTATATGTAGAAACGTGGACTTAATTTGTAACACCCCTGACCTGGGTTATAACCTAACCCTGGAAGTTTTGCCTAAATATGTAATTAATATACTTGTGAACACTCCCTGGAATGTAATTAAGTTCCTCGGGAACATTTACTTTCAATTTTGCTCCTTTTGTATAAAGTTGTAGCATTGTGTTGTATGCAGGGACCTATGTGCAAATTACCCAGTTTAAGGGTTGAACTTGCAAAATTCACAAGATAAGATGTATCACTGATGTTGAAACATCATGAGGATGGTTATGGTAAAGTTTGAGGGATTTCCCAAGCTTGAGCACCAAGGTGCAGATGTGGAAGCAATCCCCGTGCTTAGAAACCCTAATTTGGGGTAAAGTCCAATTTACCCAAATTGAGGGGTCCAATCTGTAATTTTCAATATCTAGAACATCTTTTATGACTCTTGTCATCATTTAGTGTATAAATGATGAAAGGGGCACATCAAAGATTGATCCGATAAGAAAAGATGATCTTTGTGGTGAAAAACACCTAATTTGGGTATGAAAGCTTTCAAGTGTATACCCTAGTTGTAGGTTGGCTTCTTTTACCGTTAGATCTTGAGTTTTCATGAGATTTGTATAAGAATAGATAGGTTTGTACGTGCCCTTGAGCAATGAGGGACCTATATGTGATTTCTAATCTTGTAAGGTCCTTAGGATGTAAAAGGGGCTAAAGTATATAAGCTACTTCTTTACAAGATAAGTGAACGATCTTTTCTTCTCTTCACTTCACTTCTCTTCTTGCTCAAACGACCAAGGATAGCTATGGAGCTCAGGGGGACGACCAACCTGTTCTAGGTAAGAGAACACCACCTTCTAGCTCGAATTCATGGAGGAATTCACTATCTAAGGTTGGTTTTGTGGATAGCTTACTTAGTCTTCTTGTTCTAGCCGACCAAACCAACGTTTCCTTGGAGATTTCACCCCTGAACAAGTTGTGGAAGCTCAAGGACGCCATTAAAGCTTGGAGCTTGAAGGCTTGGAGCTCTAAGATCAACCTTTAGGCGGGTTTTATAACTCTAAACGCTTGCTTTATATGTATGCCTAATTCTTGCAATTTACTTGGTAAATTCTCCTTCTACCACCCTTCTTCCTTGCACGTTTGCAAGCAAAACAGTGGGAGAACCGACCTTGCTAGAGGTTGAAGATGAGGGGCGTGATTCCCTATGTTACTTTTTCAAACGACCTTGGACCCTTTTGGTCCAAACGGTTGCAAACCGTTTGGGTTCAAACGGTTTCAAACCGTTTGCTCTCAAACGGTCTTGCAAGACCGTTTGGATTGAAATGGTCTCAAGACCGTTTGAAAGAGTTGACCAAGGGACGACCTCTGTTCCTAATATATTGAGTTTCATCTCTGCAAAGAATCAAAGTCTAATTCTTAACCAATTGAGAGTTGAAGGCACTTCAACATGGAAACCCTAATCGGGTCAAAAGTGCTGATTTGAACCATAGATCTTGTTGAGTTTTGGGTTGAAGGACCCAAACGGTCTCAAGACCATTTGGGGGTTCCTCCAAACGGTCCTAAGACCGTTTGGGCACAACCCAAGACCGTTTGAAGGTCTAGGGTTGAGTTAATCTAATGGTTTGAGGGTCCAATTATAAGAAATTGATGAAATTGATGAAAATTGCTGATTTTGACCTAATTGGACTTCAACCCTAGTCAAAACGACTTGGATTTTGGACAGTTTGGGCAAACGGTCTCAAGACCGTTTGGATGATGTCCAAACGACCTCAAGACCGTTTGGGCCAAGTTTGAGCCCAATTGGAGGTCAATTGATAGGTTCAACCTTGAGTTGATTCATATTGTTGAACATTGATGACCATCCGATTTGAAACCCTAATTGAGAACGGTTGAATCCTAATTGGCTTGCAATTGAGGGTCAATTTGATGTCTAATTGACTAAGGCTAACCCTAATTGACTCAATTTATAAGGGGTTAACATAGCTTTGACCAATTGAGGGCTTCAACACACATATCCATGAACATTGGTAACCTTTGAACCACTTTGGAGGTCCAAACGGTTTGAGCCCATTTGGACCAAACGGTCTCAAGACCGTTTGGATCCAAACGGTCTCAAGACCGTTTGAGGACAAACGGTCTCAATACCTTTTGGGGCCAAATGGTCTCAAGACAGTTTGGGCTCAAACGACCTCAGGACCGTTTGGTCCAATCGATCTCAAACCAATTCGATCAAACGGTTTCAAACCGATTGAAGCTCCAAACAGTTTGGAAAGTCAACCCTTCCAAACGGTCTTCACCTCCAAACAGTCTCAAGACCGTTTGGGTGGTTGAAACCGTTTGAAGGTTGAAACTGTTTGGAGATGTTGGTGATGGTTTGTACTTAACCATTTGATGATGTAATTAGTTCAATGGTGATCCAATCTAAACCCTAATGGTAACCTAGGTCATTAAGGGACTATGTTATTAGTGAGTTAGCCCATGATGGTGATCATGAGGCAAATTACCAAAATACCCTTGAGGGGTCTAAAGGGGTAAAACCTTGTTCTAATCAAACCCTAATCACATGTTGATGATGTCTTGGCTTATGTTAGTCAATGGAAACTTATCTCAACCTGATCTAGAGTGGTGTTTCCACCATCTACTAGTGAGAGGTGAGAGAAAGTATCCTAGAGAGAGAAAGTATCCTAGAGAGAGAAAGTACCCTTTTTCGGTGGAAACTTAAGTCTGATACTTCTTATATACATGAATGTGCGTGATTAGGGATTGATCCACCTATGTGAGGTCATGGAAACCCTAGTTATGATGTCTATGTTGGGTTTTAGGGGAGACAGAGAAGGCAGCGGAAACAAAAAATTTCTACCGCAACCCATACCGAGGAAACGCGTCAACGTCTATGAAATAGGAAAGGATGGTTTGCGGAATCATACCTTGTCCCAAGGCTTGCTCGGCGACAATACCTCGCGCAATGTGCGGTCTTCAACTCCGAACTTTGACGGTGTCTGTGCAGCTCCTGGTCGCACCGGGACTCACAACTCCTGCTCGAACCGGACAGTCGGATGACAGTTGTCATCCAAAGCGGCAGTGTCCTTCCGCCTCCGTAGTAGTCCACACGAACCACCTGGAACTCCACACTCCTTGTCCCACAAGGAAGTGGAAGGAGTCGCACCCTCCTGTAGACGTACAAGTCGCCTACCTGCTCTCCTGCCTCCTATTGCAACTGCAGTTGTCTTTCCTTGTTGCACCTCTCTTTTGCGGGAAGCACTTGCTCGGGCTCTCTCACAGTTACCAAAACCAGAGAGAACGACAACTCACAGAGCAACTGGTTGCACTGAGCTGTACTGTGAGAAGCCCCCAAGTACCCCTATATATATAGGAGAGTCATGGGACAGGGTTCTCCATCTCGAGCAATGCGGGACTAAAAGCAGGAGTAGAAGGGTTCGGGATTTTCCACAAAAAGCAACCATCTCGCAACCTAAACTGATCGGTTCATGGCTGAACCGCTCAGTTCACCCACTGAGCCGATCGGTTGGACATGAGCCGACCGATTGGGGCACTCCAATCGATCGGTTGGTGCCCTGAGCCGATCAGTTCATTGTCCTGATCTGGGTCAAATTGACTTTCCTCATTTCTTTCCCAATTGGCATCGAAATACCAATACTATTTCCAATCAAATTAGAAATCCTATTTCCAATCAAATTAGAAATCGAAACGAAAGGCAAACTCGCACCAATCCTACTTTCCCAAGTTGCTTGATTGCACCAGTTGAACCAATTGGTTCAACACTTGAACCAATCGATTCACTATGTGCATTAGCCGATCGATTCAACCCTTGAGCCGACCGGTTCAGCAACCTCAGTCGACCGGTTCATCTCATGAACCGACCGGTTGGGAGTGCAGATTGTGTCGAATCAGTCAATTGTGATTTCAATCAATCCGATACTCCAATCAATGCGTCCAACACCTTGAACCATACGATTTTTAGGTTGTGGAAAAACTCCTCTTCCAGGTTAAATCCTATGTGTGTTACCCTGCAGGTCCATTTCACGTTGGCAGTGAAAGTTCATAACACTTATGACTTCACAAGAACAGAGCGGTGCCTAGTCACACATCAGTGCTACCCAAGTGAAAGTAGAAAGTTGGAGAACAACTTTCATCCTACAATCCGTGAATGGTGTTACAGCGAGTGTATAATTCCTTTGTCACTAATATCCCGAATGAACTCAAGCCATGGATCCGTCATCCTGTCAACGTTCATTCACTTTCTTGATCTCAGAGTAGACTGGAAGAGATATGTATGACATCAGTATCACATACTGATTCACACATGTGTGCGCTCCTTTCTCAATCCTACTCATCAAGTGGCCATGGATATCAAATTCCCTCAGGAGGGACAAATCCCATATCTATCACTCGCCCCTCAAAAGCCCCATGTGTCAAAGCCACCCAATCATCACCTTTATAACAACCCATGTTTCAGGACTGCGTTTGATGATGTCAAAGTGTGCCCAACGACATGTGTTGAGTGCAGTGATTTCAGGTCTAAGAATCACACTCACCACCATCATTGTGAGTACTGACTGTGACTACCATCTCATGGTTCCATGTGTCAAACTCACGGTGGGTCTGTCCGGTACCTTGTTCTCTAACAAGTACCTATGTGTTTGGTTTGATATCTCTATATCATGACTAATGAGATTCTGTCATCAACCAACACCACAATCTAGTCTTGTGTGTCATTGCTGTCTATCTACCTTCCACAATGACATCCGACTAGGGACATAACAAGAATGCACAAACTCTTAGCATCTGTATGATCTCATCGTTCAGGTCCTCAACCTGAAGGCATACGTCATTGAGTACTGTCATTATCTAGACATTCAATATATTCTATCACTATCTCATATGACTGAACCAGAGTGAATTGGAAGCTTGCCTTTGATGTTTTATCAAATCAATCTTAATGTATCCCACCAATCATCCCATGATTGGCTCTCAGGGCATACATACCAATAGACTCCCACTTGCACTGCGAGCCAATCACCCATGAATCATATTCACAGTGATCTTCAAACATGTCCCACATGTTACTGTGCTCTAGTGCCAACATAGTGAGTAATGACAACACCTTGCCAAAGTCTGTACAAATTGCATGTCTCACATCTCTTCATTGTACGTCACACGTATGAGATGGAGTTGTTGTAATATGCGATCTAATATTCCATATGCTAACTTTTAGCCGCATTGCATGATCAAGGATTCTGGACTTGTCATCAATGACTGGAATATCTACAAGTTCATCTCATGAACTTCCAGATCCATATAGTATTTATTGTTGTTCACTAACACACAGATACTCGGCATTTCCCTTTTAAATGGCTTTATTGGAACACTTCCAATTATCAACAAACATTTACTTTTATACATCTTATGTATATTTTGTGATTAATTTTCTATCTTTTTGGAAGTTCACATCAATGTAACTCTTTACATCGAACTCTTCCTTTTCTCCATAAAACTAGTACTTCACAAGCACTTATCAAGTTCTAATGGTATTCTAGTAACTCTTACTGGAAGCAGACAGACATCCACTCGTCATGTCCCACATACGAGTTATCAGGATGATCTCATCATATTGTCATGTCATACATACAAGATGATGAATGCATTTTATTATTGCCATGTCATACATGCAAGACAACGGGATGATTACATACATGATAGATCCATATATATTCTTAGTGTTCTCATTCTTCATAAGAATTGGACACTTGGCCTTGGGATACTAACTCCATGTAACATGGACAAGTTTTCTCCCACTGAATCTGTGCATACTGAACATTTCAGTACAGATTGCCAATGTATGCTATCTCTTTTCAGGTCAAGAGGTTTTTCGAGAACTATCTCTATAGATCTCTATTCCTATCACATAGGAAACATCTCTATCTTCCTTAAAGATAATTTCCACTTTTTGTATTTCCAATTTAGAACATTTCCATTTCACATCAATATGTGGAATGTGAATACGCTCCCACTAAATCACAGATCCCTTCTTTATCTTTGACATATCAGTCAAACCCTTTGACTATATCATCAAAGTAAAGATCCAATTTTGAGTTGCTTGTACTCAATCAATCACATTGATTAGTCCATTGTAACTTATAGACTTCATTTGCATTAGTGGATTCATAAACCTTATAGGTTGTGTCACGTACACATCCTTGTTTTATTCCTCATAGGAATGCGGTTTTAGTATCCATATGCCAAATGCCTTAGTCATTAAGTTGCAATCAACAAGCATCATCCTTCTCAAAATGTTATCCATGTGTCTTAACATTTAAGACTCATTTGCACTTATGGATATGATCCTATGAGTGCTACCATCAAGGTCATACCTTATGGCTCACATGGATGTCATTTAGGATGTAATGGTCATAAACCATAACTCAAGATTCGGTTCCTCATATTCATCTTGATAGTTGACTCATCACATGAACAACTCATCACATAGATAATTTGAGGTGTATCTGTTAAGGATATAAGAATTCACAACCCTTGTGATTCTTAATTCCTTCTATTAGTGTGGGGTATTCTTTTATAAAGAAGAATTCAGTTATTTGATAATCATTCTCTAACTCCTTAGAGTATGATTCCTTCTTGATTTAGACATCACCATGCCTTAATCATGAGTACACTATGATACACTAACATAATCACTCACAAGGATCTCAAACATTTGGTCCAAGTATTCTATTCATTGATCTCATCAAGAAATAATACTTTACCAAATTTGTACTTCATTTTATGATAATCTTGAACACTTCAAGATATCCATATTGGTATTTTTCTAAACACCATTTGAAGTATTAGCATTTGTTCCAATAGGTATGTAAATACATCACATGTATTATACCTAATAGGATAATCACTCTCCCACTACATTAGTGAAGATTGATTAATCATGCCCAAGATATTCATGTCCCTTAATGGTTCTCTAACCAAAAGAGTCTATCTTTATCCATCACATGGAAAATAGAAATGAATTTCTCATGACCAATGCTAATTATATTGTTTGAGTTATCTATAACTTTAGGTATCAACTTATCTTATGCATATCATATATCACAAGATAAACAAGGCATTGCCACAAAGATCACATCTTTATAAATTGAAACATCTCTTTATTAATTGCCATCATTGTCATACAATATGCAAAAATAAAGTGTTTCTATTTATTGGCAAATATGAAATAGCAGTTCATAACTGTATTACATTCCTTGTATGCTGAAAATAAACTAAAGTATTCCTATCTATAAAGGCAACACTTGCCCAAAGTAAGAATGCTTTACACTTTACATCTTGATATCATATATCTTAGAAGTGTTACAAGTTTACTTTCATGACACCTTTAAGTAGAAGCTTCAGTCGCCTCTTTCTTCTTTTGTTCTTCTAGGTAGAGAGGACAATTCCTTTTCCAATGTCCTGGCTTTTGACAATGGTGGCAATTTCCTTTCTTGGTCACGCCTCCCTTGGCCTTGAGAGCTGAAGATGGCTTGGACTCCTCGCTAGCTTCAGAACCTTTCTTAGCTTTGCCCTTGCCCTTGCGCTTGGACTTGCCCTTCTTGCTCGTGATCACCATCACGGACTTAGGCTTGTCCTTCTTCATCTGTAACTCGGCTGTCCTCAACATGCCCAACAACTCTGACAGTGGCCTATCAAAGTTGTTCATGTTGTAGTTCATCACAAACTGACTGTAAGATTCTGGCAACGATTGCAGTATTACATCAGTATCCAACTCTTAGCTCAGTGGAAATACCAGTCTCTGCAGGTTCTCCACATACCCAATCATCTTGAGTGTGTGAGGACCAACTGGATCTCCTTCTATCATGACGCACTTGAACAGCGCCCTAGAAACATTGTACCTCTCTTGTCGTGCCTGATCTTCATACATGTTCCTGAGATGCAGAATCATCTCTATGACACCCATGTTCTCATGTTGCCTCTGCAACTCATGGTTCATTGAACACAGCATCAACCACTTTGCATCAATGGCATCATCAGAATGCTTCTTGTAAGCATCCCTTTTTGCCTTTGGTGCATTTGGAGTGGGTTCCTCTGGAATTGGAGTATCCAGGACATAGAGCTTACGCTCTTGAGTGAGAACAATTCTCAATGTCCGATACCAGTCGTGGAAGTTCGTCCCATTCAGCTTGTCCTTGTCAAGGACCGATCGCAAAGAAAAGTTGTTGTTGTTTGTTGCCATTTGAACTACAAAAGGAAAATATGCAATTTTAGTCCAAAACTCATTTTTGACTTATTTGATTGATTTGAAAGTTTGACGATATAATTAGGCCTTTAATTAATTATCGCTCCCACTATTTTACTTCAAATTGATAGCCCTCACCTTCAATTCGGAAGATTGCAGTGTACAACCTTCTAGTGGGCAAGATCCTGAAATCCTCTAAGTCATGAGTCAGCTTTGGCTGATCGCCCACAACTTAGATCTCTCAGGTAGGCAGCTCTTGCCAATTGCATCATATGCAACTCTTGATAAGATGTCATCTACAACTCTTTGCAATGAACATCTCCATGCCTCAAGGTGCTAGATCCTATCTAGGTCACCTTGTTAAGTATGACCCAAAGCAAACACGATGAATATGCACCCTGCTTGGGCAAACCCACACATTCATCCTTCACGCTTCCACGAGATAGACGGTGCACCACGCTTTGGTGTGCCCACACTTGGTCGATCAAGATTTTCACGTGTGTCGCATTTGGAAGGCATCTAAAACTTAATATTTTAATGAGGGATTTTGTTTATATATATATACATATCCAATCACCACAATACATAGTACGTATCATATACATTCTATATCCCACAGAAAACATGCAGAAACGATAAAAAGTGATGATTATGGCCATCCTAATGTGATTCCTCGAGCCAAGAGGAATCACGGTCATCTAGGTCAACATCACATGCAACATGTACAAGATGAACTCTGTGCCTTGCTATCCGAGTTGATCAACTCATCACATGAATGATCTGTACTCTTTAGCCGGTCATCTGGGTGCCACCAACTGATCGGTTGACTCCTTCAACTGATTGGCTCGCCTGGTCGTCGTGCATCTCGTCATGTCCGCCACCCGCTCATCTCGATCCTCGAACCGGCCATCAACCGATTGGTTCACTCCTTCAACTGACTGTCTGGGGAGTCGTCTTGAAGTCCTCCGGTCTTTGACATAATAGGAAATAAAATCATATTCTATTTATTACATTTGCTTTAAAAGGGAAACCCCGACTTACATTCGGGGGGAGCAAAGGTAGGAAAGAATCTCAAATTATTTCGAGTTACATTAGGAATAAGAGAGGGAAGATCGGTGCGCAGACCGAGATGTAAGCAACCACACACAACCAATCACAGATAGGGGTTTATAGGCCATAATCACGCTACATACATCCATCACAAAACTCATTTAAGGGCGACGCGTATCGAGTGCTTTAATAATACATATCATATATGTAATTAGGGATTTGTGGATTTAAGATTGGTCATGCATAAAGCCGATATTATTCGCATTGTATGCAATAAATAAAGGCGACAAACCAAAATCGATCATATCGATATTCCTAAAACATAGAGCAGTTGACGTGGCTCTGATACCACTGTTGGGTTTTAGGGGAGACAGAGAAGGCAGCGGAAACAAAAATTTTCTACCCCAACCCATACCGAGGAAACGCGTCAACGTCTATGAAATAGGAAAGGATGGTTTGCAGAATCATACCTTGTCCCGAGGCTTGCTCAGCGACAATACCTCAAGCAATGTGCGGTCTTCAACTCCAGACTTCGACGGTGTCTGTGCAGCTCCTGGTCGCATCGGGACTCACAACTCCTACTCGAACCGGACTGTCGGATGACAGTTGTCCTCCAAAGAGGCAATGTCCTCCCGCCTCCGTAGTAGTCCACACGGACCACCTGGAACTCCACACTCCTTGTCCCACAAGGAAGTGGAAGGAGTCGCACCCTCCTGTAGACGTACTAGTCGCCTACCTACTCTCCTGCCTCTTGTTGCAACTGCAGTTGTCTTTCCTTGATGCACCTCCCTTTTGCGGGAAGCACTTGCTCGGGCTCTCTCACGGTTACCAAAACCAGAGAGAATGACAACTCACAGAGCAACTGGTTGCACTGAGCTGTACTGTGAGAAGCCCCCAAGTACCCCTATATATATAGGAGAGTCATGGGACAGGGTTCTCCATCCCGGGCAATGCGGGACTAAAAGCAGGAGTAGAAGGGTTCGGGATTTTCCACAAAAAGCAACCATCTCGCAACTTGAACTGATCGGTTCATGGCTGAACCGGTCGGTTCACCCACTGAGCCGATCGGTTGGACATGATCCGACCGGTTGGAGCACTCCAACCGATCGGTTGGTGCCCTGAACCGATCGGTTCATTGTCCTGATCCAGGTCAAATTGACTTTCCTTGTTTCTTTCCCAATTGGCATCGAAATACCAATACTATTTCCAATCAAATTAGAAATCCTATTTCCAATCAAATTAGAAATCGAAACGAAAGGCAAAGTCGCACCAATCCTACTATCCCAAGTTGCTCGATTGCACCAGTTGAACCAATTGGTTCAACACTTGAACCAATCGATTCACTATGTGCATGAGCCGATCGATTCAACCCTTGAGCCGACCGGTTCAGCAACCTCAGTCGACCGGTTCATCTCATGAACCGACCGGTTGGGAATGCAGATTGTGTCGAATCAGTCAATTGTGATTTCAATCAATTTGATACTCCAATCAATGCGTCCAACACCTTGAACCATACGATTTTGAGCCATCGACTAATTGAGTGTTTAATTGAACTACTGAACTCCTTTAGTAATCAATCTAAACATTGCTTGTGGAAAAACTCCTCTTCCAGGTTAAATCCTATGTGTGTGACCCTGTAGGTCCATTTCACATTGGCAGTGAAAGTTCATAACACTTATGAATTCACAAGCACAGAGCGGTGCCTAGTCACACATCAGTGCTACCCAAGTGAAAGTAGAAAGTTGGAGAACAACTTTCATCCTACAATCCGTGAATGGTGTTACAGCGAGTGTATAATTCCTTTGTCACTGATATCTCGAATGAACTCGAGGCATGGATCTGTCATCCTGTCAACGTTCATTCACTTTCTTGATCTCAGAGTAGACTGGAAGAGATATGTATGACATCAGTATCACATACTGATTCACACATGCGTGCACGCCTTTCTCAATCCTACTCATCAAGTGGCCATGGATATCAAACTCCCTCAGGAGGGACAAATCCCATATCTATCACTCGCCCCTCAAAAGCCCCATGTGTCAAAGCCACCCAATCATCACCTTTATAACAACCCATGTTTCAGGATTGTGTTTGATGATGTCAAAGTGTGCCCAACAACATGTGTTAAGTGCATTGATTTCAGGTCTAAGAATCACACTCACCACCATCACTGTGAGTACTGACTGTGACTACCATCTCATGGTTCCATGTGTCAAACTCACGGTGGGTCTGTCCGGTACCTTGTTCTCTAACAAGTACCTATGTGTTTGGTTTGATATCTCTATATCATGACTAATGAGATTATGTCATCAACCAACACCACAATCTAGTATTGTGTGTCATTGCTGTCTATCTACCTTCCACAATGACATCCGACTAGGGACATAACAAGAATGCACAAACTCTTAGCATCTGTATGATCTCATCGTTCAAGTCCTCAACCTGAAGGCATACGTCATTGAGTATTTTCATTCTCTAGACCTTCAATCTGTTCTATCACTATCTCATATGACTGAACCAGAGTGAATTGGAAGCTTGCCTTTGATGTTTTATCAAATCAATCTTAATGTATCCCACCAATCATCCCATGATTGGCTCTCAGGGCATACATACCAACAGTCTAATGGATCTTAATCTTATTTAAGACCCTTAATGATGATGTTTCTCTTACATAATTATGTAATAAGTACAATTCACCATGGAGTGAACGGTAAAGCCTAATTTTAAGGTGATGACATGAAAGATGAATAGTAAACCCTAGTTGTTGAATTGTTTACTATTATCTGTTGAATTAACCATGCAGGTTGTTATGAGATGATGGTCATATCCAGGTATGGAATACCATGTTATATTCATTGAAAGCATGCCTTAAGCTTTATGAATAGGTGAATTATATTGATGCACTGCTAAGTGACATCTATTGTGATTTATGGGCTGAAAGAGCCATAAATACTATCAAGGTCATGCTTGAGAAATGACTTGAGATGAGATAATTGATGATTGAGATAAGTTAGTCCTGCTACATTTTAGTATTCTCATATATAGCTATGATGCTAATGTTATTATTTGAAAGACAATGTACAATGTTTAAAGAATATTGAATGTACCTAACTAATCAAGTGAAATGTAGAGCCCTGATCATAGATCCATCATTGTCAGAGTCTAAATGATGGTGAAACGGGTTTTCCCTAGGGAACTCCTGGATCACATACTTTTGAGTATGTGGGGTACATGGATGTGTAGAACCTTACATCCTAGTGTAGGTATTTGATGTAGATTCATGTAGTCCGTCATACCTTCACTAAAAAGAGAAAGGGTGAGAGGATTTGATGTAGATTCTAGTAGTCCATCAAACCCCACCACAAAGTCCAAAAGGTGAGATGTATTATTACACTTCCTTAAAGACACAAACACCGCATCGATGAAAGATAAACAAGAAATCTTCCGATGGCGAAGAGGGTACAGAATGCCACTGTAACTCTAAAAATAGCGAAGGTCTAGTTTACCCTGGAGAGCTATTATTAAAGGACATCCCGCCAGATGTCTATCAAACAATCCTCTAACTGACTGAGGAAGATGAGATCATAAGAATCCGGCTCTTTTAATTACCTATGTATGATACTGATGTGACTTCTTAGCGATCAGTTGGAGTATGAGTGGTAAGCCTCATCTCCACAGGGCATAACAATAATGTTTGAAAAACATAATCAACAGCGTAGTATATCTCTTAGAGTTATCTACGAGTTATTTGATTGATGTTACCTTGAATAGTTTAGATGTTCTCATATTTTAAATATTTACTGAACTCTTGCTTATCATCAAACTAGTGAATACCTTGAAGGCTTTTATTGCTTTAGTTATTCCTTGCTTTGCTTATAAAGCCTAGTGGAGAGTTATATCTCTTGCTGGGGAAATTATGTATAATTGTCTCACCCCGTAGACTTCTACTTTTTAGGTGGACGTTGAAAACGGAGGAACAAGAACTCAGGTGACCAATCCCAGCAACAGCAGCATCAGGAGCAGTAAGTCTCAGGTGGAGATTCAGCCTACTTTATGGTGTAGTATAGAGTCAGTCCTATGTGTCCTCTGTACTCTCAGGTCCTGGAGTGTTTTGAGTATGAACTCTTGAGAGATTTTGTATCATGATGTATATAATTACTCAAGAGGTAATTTGTCAGTGATGTAAATAGTTAAATCCTTTTTCTACAGAAAAGGTTTGTGGTTTCAAGCTCTTGTCTCGAAAAGTTTTAATTCCCCGTGATTTTTGTCTTCCGCTGCTTATCGATTGCTTCCGCACACTTTTAAATCGGGATTAATTCGTGGTTTGGAGATCGGAGCCCACAATTAAGTGGTATCATAGCTCTAGGTTCGCCGATTCTACAGAGGCATAGGACTTAGAAAGTCGAGTCTATCTTTAGTATTCCTTCCTTATCTAATAGAATCTTCTACTCCTCAGGAGAAGAAGATACTTAAGAATATCAGAGCCACATGATGAGAATGTGGTAGAAAGTAGTTCTAGTGCACCTCAAGGCGGTGCAGGAGTACCAGAAACGGAGCAGCCTGTACCAGAACAACTTAGAGAGCCACCCCAGTTTGACCCAGCTGACATGGGTAACCCAGCAGTCCAGACAATGTTTGGGCAGTTCATGACTGCCATGATACACATAACCGACAGGTTGCCTATGCCTGCACCTAGGGCACCTGTCCAACCAGAAGGGCAAGGTATCGGGAAGACGTCCGAGCGACTACGTCGTGTCGGAGCTACCGAGTACCATGGGACTGCTGACCCCATAGATGCTGATCTGTGGTTGACAGAACTAGAGAAGGCTTTCAGGATCCTCAACATCCCTGAAGCTGAGAAGGTTAGGCATGCTGTCTATCTTCTCAAAGGAAGTGTTGGTCACTGGTGGACCATGGAAGAGCAGAAGAGACCTGGAATAGAGATCTCGTGGGAAGACTTTCGGCGGGAATTTGTCCAAAGATATTTCCCAAAGACCTTCCTAGACGAGAAGATCTCTCAGTTTGAGAGACTGAACCCTAAACCCTAAACCCTAAACCCTCCACCATCTAGATCTAGTTCTCAGACTCAGTGGTCTCCAAGTAGAGGTAGACGAAGAGGACAACCACCTCGGGAGACACAGAGTTCTGCATCAATGTCCGCTACTGGACCACAAAGACCACAAGAGAGAAGCTGCTACAACTGTGGTAAAGTGGGACATTTGATGAAGGACTACCAATCTAGGCCTGTCAGTGTGACACAGCCTCCGAGACAAGGACAACAGGGATCACAGGGAGGACATTCTCAAGGAATAGGTTGAGGACGCAGACAAGCGTCTCAAGATGGATCATCAGCACCACCTCAACAATAGGCTACAGCGAGGTTCTATGCTATGAACCCACCAGAGGCAGTGGTCAATCCACAAGTGGTGACAGGTCAGATGGAACTTTTATATTCTGATATGTCTAAATCTTGTGTAGTATATGTTCTGATTGACCCGGGTGCTACACACTCTTTCATCACTCGAAGAGTGATTCGTAACTGCAATATGACAACTAGTCATAGGGCAGATAGGTTGTTGTTGGAGACTCCATTGAGTGGGTCTGCTGTTCTGCAAGAAGTATGCTCTCTCTGCGTACTTTTCTTTTCTAAGCATCGCATTCAAGTGGATCTTATACCGCTTGATATGCAAGGATTTGATATAATCCTAGGGATGGATACCTTGGAAAGGTATCGAGTTGTCTTGGATTGTGAGTCCAAGTTGGCAGTGTTTGCTGATGAAAGCAACACATGGTTCTTTCAAGGTGAAAGAAAGATTCTGCCCACCTGTCTTGTATCAGCTATGGTTGCTGATAAGTTGATGAGGCAAGGATGTTATGCATTCCTGACCCATGTTGTAGATGTTACCAAGAAGATTCCCAACCCTTCTGAAGTTCCTATAGTCAGAGAATTCGAGGATGTGTTTCCCGAAGAACTTCCTGGTATACCGTCACCCTGGGAGATTGATTTTGAAATCAATTTGGTCCCAGATACGAAACCCATAGCCCAGACTCCGTATAGGATGGCGCCTGTTGAGATGGCAGAACTCAAGAAACAACTTCAAGAGTTACTTGAGAAGGGTTTCATCCGACCGAGTACCTCACCTTGGGGTGCTCCGGTTTTGTTTGTTAAAAAGAAAGATGGATCAATGCGGCTGTGCATTGACTATAGACAACTCAATAAAGTAACAATAAAGAACAAGTATCCTTTGCCGAGGATCGATGATCTTTTCGACCAGTTGCGTGGTGCAACAGTCTTTTCCAAGATAGACTTAAGGTCTGGATATCATCAACTCCGCATTAAGGACAGTGACATATCCAAGTCTGCCTTTAGGACAAGATATGGTCACTATGAGTTCACGGTTATGTCGTTTGGACTAACCAATGCACCAGCTGCATTCATGGAACTAATGAATAGAGTCTTTCGACCCTTCCTTGATCAGTGTGTTGTCGTCTTCATAGATGACATATTGATTTATAGTAAGGATGCTCAGCAGCATGAGCAGCACCTTCGCCAAACTTTGACCTTGCTAAGAGAACATAAGTTGTATGCTAAGTTCAGCAAGTGCAAGTTTTGGTTATCTGAAGTGTCCTTCCTTGGACATGTGGTATCTGCCTCGGGAATTCGTGTTGACCCTGTAAAGGTAGAATCTGTTCTGTAGTGGGAACAACCGAAGACACCGACGGAGATTAGAAGTTTCTTAGGGTTAGCTGGCTATTATCGAAGGTTTATTAAGAATTTCAGTTCTATAGCCATACCTTTGACCAAGTTAACCCGGAAGGATGTTCCTTTTTCTTGGAGTGATAAGTCTAAACAGTCTTTTCAGCTGTTGAAGGAGAGGTTGACAAGTGCACCTGTGCTTGTGCTACCTGAGCAAGGAAAGGAATATATAATCTTCTGTGATGCCTCTAAGAATGGACTTGGATGTGTGTTGATTTAGGATAAACAAGTGATTTCTTTTGCGTCCTGACAGCTTAAGAAACACGAGGAGAATTATCTGACACACGATCTAGAGTTAGTTGTTGTGGTCCATGCCTTTAAGATCTGGAGACATTATCTCTACAGAGAAACTTTCCAGATTTTCACAGACCACAAGAACCTTAAGTACATCTTCACTCAGCATGAGCTTAATATGAGGCAACATCGCTGGATGGAGTTAATCAAGGACTACGATTGTAAAATTGATTACCATCCGGGCAAAGCCAATGTGGTTGCAGATGCCTTGAGTAGGAAATCAGCAACATAAACCATGGATAGGGCACAACTAAGTTCCTTAGTATGCTCTAGAAGAGATATGCTTATCTCTTTAAGGCAAGACAATGTGCAGTTGAAGGCATCATTGTTAGCTGGTCTGTTAGCTGAGATGCAGATTAAACCTACCCTTAGAGAGTAGATAAAGGAGGCACAACAAGTGGATGCTTCAGTTCAGCAGATTAGATCTGAGTTTGGTGATGAGAAGCGAGAAGGTTTTCATGAGTCAGATGACCAGGTGGCATGCTATCATGGAAGGATGATAGTGCCAGATGTGGATAACCTGAGGAATTTAGTTCTGGAAGAAGCTCATTCTTCAATGTATGCTATGCATCCAGGGAGCACCAAGATGTATCGAAACTTGAAAGATATGTATTGGTGGCCTGGGATGAAGAAGGATGTAGCTGAGTTTGTTCTGAGGTGTCCTGTGTGTCAGTAGGTCAAGGCTGAACACCAGAAACCTGCAGGGTCAATGCAACCCTTACCCATACCACAGTGGAAGTGGGACCATGTGACCATGGACTTTGTTGTTGGCCTATCCAGGACAAACAAAGGACATGATTCCATTTGGGTAGTTGTTGATAGGTTGACAAAGATAACACATTTCTTACCTGTCAAAACAACCTATTCTGCTGAAAGGTTATCCTAGTTATATGTTCAAGAGATAGTGTGTTTGCACGGAGTTCCTGTCACTATAGTTTCTGACAGAGGTCCCCAGTTTACAAGTCACTTTTGGGAACAATTACACAGAGCCCTAGGCACCAAGCTAAGGTTTAGTACAACCTTTCATCCCCAGACTGATGGACAGTCAGAAAGGACTATACAAACCCTAGAAGATCTGTTGAGAGCATGTGTTCTCCAGTTTACCGGGAGTTGGGATCTACATCTAAGCTTGATAGAGTTTGCCTATAACAATAGCTATCAGCATAGCATTGATATGGCACCATATGAAGCCTTATATGGTAGACGTTGTAGATCACCCTTATGTTGGTATGGGACTGGTGAGCACCAGTTGTTAGGCCCTGATCTTGTGCAGCAAACTACGGAAAAGATTAAAGTAATACAACAACAACTTAAGACTGCACAAGATAGGCAGAAATCGTATGCTGATAAACGTCGTAGACCCCTAGATTTCCAGGTTGAAGACAGAGTGTATCTCAAGGTCTCACCTTGGAAAGGAGTCCTTCGTTTTGGAAGAAAAGGAAAGTTAGCTCCTAGATTTATTGGACCTTATCCAATTGTTGAAAGAGTTGGAAAGGTGGCCTATAGACTAGAGTTACCTCAGGAGTTGCAGAAGTTGCACCCTGTGTTTCACATTTCCATGCTGAGGAAATGTCATCCAGACACCGAGTCAGTTCTACAACCTATGGAAGTAGAATTGAATGAAGATATAACATATGAGGAGGGACCAATGTCAATCCTCGATAACAGAACTAAAAAGTTAAAGAAGAAGGATATAAGCCTTGTAAAAGTCCTCTGGAACCATCGTGGTGTTGAAGAAGCCACTTGGGAACTAGAGGATGAGATGAGAAGAAAATATCCTGCTCTTTTCTTATAATACGCTCTATTGATTTCGGGGATGAAATCCTTTTGAAGGGGTAAAGAATTTGTAACACCCCTGACCTGGGTTATAACCTAACCCTGGAAGTTTTGCCTAAATATGTAATTAATATACTTGTGAACACTCCCTGACATGTAATTAAGTTCCTCAGGAACATTTACTTTCAATTTTGCTCCTTTTGTATAAAGTTGTAGCAATGTGTTGTATGCAGGGACCTATGTGCAAATTACCCAGTTTAAGGGTTGAACTTGCAAAATTCACAATATAAGATGTATCTCTGATGTTGAAACATCATGAGGATGGTTATGGTAAAGTTTGAGGGATTTCCCAAGCTTGAGCACCAAGGTGCAGCTGTGGAAGCAATCCCCGTGCTTAGAAACCCTAATTTGGGGTAACGTGCAATTTACCCAAATTGAGGGGTCCAGTCTGTAATTTTCAATATCTAGAACATCTTTTATGACTCTTGTCATCATTTAGAGTAGAAATGATGAAAGGGGCACATCAAAGATTGATCAGATAAGAAAAGATGATCTTTGTGGTGAAAAATACCTAATTTGGGTATGAAAGCTTTCAAGTGTATACCCTAGTTGTAGGTTGGCTTCTTTTACCCTTAGATCTTGAGTTTTCATGAGATTTGTATAAGAATAGATAGGTTTGGACGTGCCCTTGAGCAAGGAGGGACCTAGATGTGATTTCTAATCTTGTAAGGTCCTTAGGATGTAAAAGGGGCTAAAGTATATAAGCTACTTCTTTACAAGATAAGTGAACGATCTTTTCTTCTCTTCACTTCACTTCTCTTCTTTCTCAAACGACCAAGGATAGATCTAGATCTCAGGGGGACGAACAACCTATTCTAGGTAAGAGAACACCACCTTCTAGCTCGAATTCATGGAGGAATTCACTATCTAAGGTTGGTTTTGTGGATAGCTTACTTAGTCTTCTTGTTCTAGCCGACCAAACCAACGTTTCCTTGGAGATTTCACCCCTGACCAAGTTGTGGAAGCTCAAGGACGCCATTAAATCTTGTATCTTGAAGGCTTGGAGCTCTAAGATCAACCTTTAGGCGGGTTTTATAACTCTAAACTCTTGCTTTATATGTATGCCTAATTCTTGCAATTTACTTGGTAAATTCTCCTTCTACCACCCTTCTTCCTTGCACGTTTGCAAGCAAAATAGTGGGAGAACCGACCTTGCTAGAGGTTGAAGAAGAGGGGCGTGATTCCCTATGTTACTTTTTCAAACGACCTTGGACCCTTTTGGTCCAAACGGTTGCAAACCGTTTGGGTTCAAACGGTTTCAAACTGTTTGCTCTCAAACGGTCTTGCAAGACCGTTTGGATTGAAACAGTCTCAAGACCGTTTGAAAGAGTTGACCAAGGGACGACCGTTTGAGGGTCTGTTCTTAATATATTGAATTTCATCTATGCAAGGAATCAAAGTCTAATTCTTAACCAATTGAGAGTTGAAGGCACTTCAACATGGAAACCCTAATCGGGTCAAAAGTGCTGATTTGAACCATATATCTTGTTGAGTTTTGGGTTGAAGGACCCAAACGGTCTCAAGACTGTTTGGGGGTTCCTCCAAACGGTCCTAAGACCGTTTGAGCACAACCCAAGACCGTTTTAAGGTCTAGGGTTGAGTTAATCTAATGGTTTGAGGGTCCAACACTACTACAGAAATAGCATTCAGTGACACTTTTCTGGGCGTCGGTTATTAGGAAAAACTGACACCTTCTATGTTAGGCGTCGGTTGTTTACGAAAACCGACGTCTATATTCGAAGACCAGCCAGACACGGGTACCGCTTTGTCTTCAGCGTCGGTTGTTTATAACAAACCGACGCTTAAAGTCACCCGCGAAAAATAGTGTCCTTTTCAGCGTCGGTTATTTAGGTAGAAACCGACGCCTATGTCTGATGAAAATTTGCGCGAAAAGTGTCACCTTCAGCGTCGGTGATTAAAGGATAACCGACGCTGAAGGTGGTTCCCGCCAAACAATTTCATGAAATTATCGCCCAGTTGGACGTCGGTTTTCTCGGACAACCGACGCTAAAGACGTTTAGGCGTCGGTTGTTGTAAAAAACCGACGCTATTTGGGACTTTATAACCCGCGATGCCCGACTCTTCCCCTTTCTTCTGTTTCATTGCGAGCCCTTTTTCTGCTTCTCCATCGATTTCCCACCCTGTCACCGTCGATTCTCTTCTCCTTCTTCTCCACGACAGCGCCGTCGTGCCGCCACTGCTACTCCGGCGCCCCCTTCTTCGCCGCCACTGCTGCTGGAGCTCGCCGCCACTGCTGCTGGAGCTCGCCGCCGACGCCTGACGAGCCTGGAGCTCGCCGCCTCAGCCTGCCTGACGCCTGGAGCTGATCGCCGCCGCGGCCTGCCTGACTGGAGCTCGCCGCCGACGGCGCCGCCGACGCCTGCTTGACACCTGGAGCTCGCCGCCACGCCATCAGCTTCCACCTGACTCCCGCTGCCTCCCGCGCCAACAGGTATGCGTCAACTGGTTTTCTGGAGTCAGTGTTCTTAGACAATTATAAAAAAAGAACTATGTCATACTAGAAATTTTGATAACTGTTCTTAGACACATCTTTATCTCTGACTATGTGCTCATTTGTGCTAGAAATTTTGATGTGTTGTAAATTGTATCTTTACAATAACTGATCTGCTTGCCGATTTTAATATTAGAGATATTGATTAATAGTAAGTATTGATGAATACTTACTTAATTACTAATTTGTTGATTAGATATGTATAGAAGTTCCTTATAAATATATTTTTTATATACACATACATGTAATTTTGTATAAAATACATGATGTAGTGTGATCTTAAATCCTAGAGTGTACCCCTTTTGTTCTATGATGGTACCTATGACCCTAAATACATCCATAAGGGTCTACAGTATCCTAAAGAAGATTTATTTCTTACTTCTGCCCTAATTTTTATATGGATCTTAATCTTATATTGCTTACTCATAAATAAGGAAATATACTCCCTTATGACCACCTTGATGTGTATGTCCCATATAATCCACATGTTGGACCCTAATGATACAAATTTTTTATGTTGAAAACGAATCTATGTTTCAAGTGTTGAACCTAATGTTGGACAATGTGTTTGTTATAGGTGGTTTACATTTATTATATAAGAATGACATCACATGTGTTTGTTGGCCTAGAAAGTCAACAATCATTTTTCTTTATATTACTTGTACATTGGTATAAATTAGAATGAACAATCACTAAATTATATACTGTTTGTATGGAGTCCGGCTTCATTGTAGATATCTATTATTGTGTTTGTTGGCCTAGAAACCCGTCCAAGATTGACTCATTAGGAGTAAATCTTGGATAGTCCCCGGTTTGGGACTGTTCTTGAACACCTAATCTCACTTAGGATGTAAGTGTATAATGTGTATTGAGTTTTCAAGAAAATTTTGGTAGCATTTCCCCGTTTGTTCTCTAAGTACATATGTACTTAGAGAACAGCGGGGAAATGCTGCCGAAATTTTCTTGAAAAGCCAATACACATTATACACTTACTAGTGAGATTAGGTGTTCAAGGATGGGATAGGTGGTACACATTTATTATATATAAGAATGACATCACATGTGTTTGTTGGCCTAGAATGTGAACAATCATTGTTTTTTATATTACCTGTACATTGGTATAAATTAGAATGAACAATCACCAAATTATATACTGTTTGTATGGAGTCTGGCTTCATTGATAAATGGTCGGTTGTTCTTCATGGTAAAAGACAGTTCATTGAAGATCCTATAGATGAAGAAGAGTACTATGATAAGTATGATGACTCCAGTCCATTCTCAGTTGGGTTGCCAACTCCACAAAATATTGAAGCTAATGATGACTTATATGTGCGCGGAGATCACAATGAAGGATTGTTAATTGATAAAAGATCACAATTTTAGAGACATGTATGTTTAATGTTTGCCTTTTTCTAGTTAATACAAATGCTAAATGTTTGCCTTTTTCTAGTTAATACAAATGCTAAATGTTTGCCTTTTTCTAGTTAATACAAATGCTAAATGTTTTCCTTTTTCTAGTTAATACAAATGCTAAATGTTTGCCTTTTTAATGACATTTTCAGATGGCTGACCATGATGAGCATGATGTCCATGATGAGCATGAAGTCCATGATGAGCATGCTGTCCATGACGAGCATGGCGAGGATACTAATGTAAGTTCTAAAAACATATCCTGTATTTCTATAAAATTCATTATCTTCTAGTTATGTCATATATCCTATATTTCTATATTGGGCTAAGTTAGTGTGTTTTATTTTTGTCAAATTTTAGGTTGATGCACCTGTACCCACTGAAGCAGTGGAGCAACTTGATGCGCAACACCAGACACTTAACAAGAAAAGGGGCATCAGTCTGTTGAAGAAGTTATTAGCGCTAAGTGGTAGTGGATCCAAATTGGCGGTGTAGTTTGATAATGGAGGAAATCCAATTGGAGTGAACCGCAATAATTTTGTGAACTATCTTGGGTGTACCACTCGGAGCCATTGTGGTGTTAAGTATGACAATTGGCATAAAGTTCCTCAAGGGAAAAAAGACTTGATATGGAAGGATTTATGCGTGAGTTATTATTATTTGCAATTCTATTTTGTAGATTACAAATTCTATTATTTGCAATTCTATTTTGGATACTAGTTAATAACATTTCTATTTTACAGAATCTGTTTGCATTGGATGAGAAGTTGCATCGTAAAAATGTGATGCAACGCGCTGGAAAGATGCTTAGGAATTATAGGACAAATCTGAACAGAGAATACATAAAAGAGGGTGATAAGAAGAAGAAGTCAGCCCTTGAACAATGGAACTTCTTGGACAAAGAAGATTGGGACAATTTTGTTGCTTCAAGAAAATCTGAAGAATTCAAGGTATTAGGCGTCACTCGTAATTTAATTAATATACATTGTATTCACCTATTCAAGATTATCATTTAGTGCTACTAACCAAATCATTAATGTGCATACTAACTAGGCCCTCAGTGACGCACAAAAAGCAAGGCGTGCACTGAATGTGCATGACCACACTATGGGTCCAAAAGGCTATGCAAGCGTTCGCCAAAGACTACAGGCAGAGTCTGCGGCTACTCAGGAGTCTGCTCCTACTCAGGAGTCTGCCACACCCATTCCTCGCCATGATATCTGGATAGCTGGCAGGCAAAACAAGAAGGGTGAAATAAAGAAGCCTGTAACTGCTGAGGCGGCTGCAAAAATGGTAAAATACAACTCTTAGAGAAATCGTTTGAATATTGATTATTTGTGATGTTAACTTACCAATTTCTGTTTATGGTGATTAGCGGGAGCTGCACGAGCAGAGGAAACAAGGCACGTTCATCCCTCAGGGCACAAGGGATGAATTGACAGTTGCTCTGGGTAACCCAGAGCATCCTGGACGTGTTAGAGGTGCCGGCGCTGGTGTTGGCATCAAAGCATTCTTTGGGCCATCCCAGCGCAAACCCAGAGCGGGACTTTCTCAAGAAGAGGTAACCTATTCTTTTTTTAGAATGTTACTGCAAAAGGAAATTCATTAATAAGAAGTTAATGTTTCTTTTATCCATGTATAGGAGAATAAGAGAGTTGAGGATTTAGTTGCTAAAAAGATGAACGATGTAGTTGCTGAGAAGGTCAAGGAAGAATTTCTACGGTGGCAGGCATCTTAGGCTTCCAATACGCCTATGGCGACCCACTCTTCTCCTGATGCACAGACTGCGAGTAATCCTGGAGACCCATCGCCTAGCACGTCTGCTGTAAGTATTGTTTATGACATTGTAGTTAGTCTTTTCAAGTTGTTATGTTTTCAAGATGATATGTATATATGTATAATATTCTTTACGTAAATTTGTAGGCATTGAAGCCATGCCGCTTAAGAATGCAAGACTACGTTGTCGCAGAGGCGCAGGCTTACCCGTCCCTTCCTGGGGCAATGTTTCACGGGACTCCAATGCCACAGGGCTACGTTCGTGTGAGCCCGATACGTGTGTTACCCGATTGGAGAGAAGCTACATTGCCATATCCCCACCCGGATATTGATACACTTGGTGAGGCAGAAGGCGGGGTCATATTGTGGCCCAAAGCAGATGTCGTCTACACAACTGAAATTGTAAGATAAATTTACATTGATTTAGACTGTTAATGTGTATATATGATGTCAACTGATCTGAAATTATATATACAGGTTAAAAAGAAGACACCAGGAGCACCTAGGCCTCCACTTCCACTTCCCGCATTACCCGATTGGGTTCCAACTGACCTAACATACCCGTTAGGTCCTGCTTGTAGGGGAATGGCATGTTGGCTACGGGCACATAATGTACATTGCCCTATAATTATTTCTTTAGATGCAGATTATGCAGGTCAATCATACGATAGCTCTTTATTTATACAAGATATTATTGAGCTGTTTATGTATGATTGGCTGAATACATCAATGATAGAGACATGGATAAGGTGAGATTATGTTTATACATCCATATACCTTGTGTAAGATCCGGTGATCTGGTTTCTTATATATTAATGCATACGCCTATATGTTTTGCAGCTACCTAGTCGAAGATCATTGCAAACAATTTGCATATGATCATGTGGGATTTTTGATTCCATCATTGATTAGTTTGGTAGCTAAAGATCCTGATAATGTTCAACAATACTGTATAGATGCTTTTACAATTTTTGGTCAGCAAAAGAAAACGATAATAATAGCTCCATTCAATGTCAAGTAAGTTTATTTATAATTTGGACTTAAGAAAATTCCATTTTTATTTTGCATTTTGAGTTATTAATTGTTAAGTTCTTACTTCTAGCGGTAGACATTGGGAGTTACTAGTTATTGCCCCCGGGACATTCACTGTTTATTATCTAGATCCTGCGGGGAGTACATTGAACACTAAAATTGGACACGTAATGAGAATGCCATTATTCTGGTGAGAAATATTTTATTTTTATATTCGTTAACATCTTTTATTACATTACTATTTACTTATGCAATTTATTATGTTATATTAACATGTAGGGGTTTAGATGCATTCAAAAAGGCTGGAGGAACGGTCCCAAGGAAAAAGAACCAGCCAATAAATTGGCAGAACGTACAAGTAAGTTCCCGACTCGAATATATATATTATTGATGTGAATTGTGCTTAGTTGTATTATTTTGTATGTTTCAATTTATAGTGTGCTACACAAGACAATGGCTGGGCATGCGCATACTATGTGATGTGATTTATGCAGATGATTATCAAATATGCCGCATTGGACATCGATACCATACATGAGGTATTATATATAGTCTCATTAGTTAGTATGCAATATATCAATCTTATATTATTTTTATATTATTACTTATATATATACATCATTCTCTTTGCAGGTGTTTAAAACTGACAACACTACAGGTAAACGTTTAAAAAATATACATGCTCCATATACGATGGAAGCATTAAATGAAGTAAGAGAAGAATGGGCAAAAGCCATACAAGCAGTGGCAACTGTAAGATATAATTGGGATGTTGATAGCGATAATGAATGATACTATGTAAATGAATATTTCTGAATGTTAATACATGTATTTGAATGTTTCTATATGTGTGAATGTGAGAATTGAATTGATGTCTGAATGTATGTACTTCTGTAGAATTTTGCTTGTGACTTTTGCAGGTTTGCGGCCTGTTTGTAGGCTGATATCAATGGATGTCGTAAACCTGCAGTTCAGAAAACTGAACTGCAGGTTCTCATCCTGCTGACCAGCCACAGCAGGCCTGCAACCTGATATAAAAAAAAAAATTATTTACATTGGCGTCGGTTATTTACAGAAAACCGTCAGCAAAGACCTACTGCGTCGGTTGTGTATATACAACCGACGCCAAAAGGGTTCGCGCCACATAAAACGGCGTCAGCTAGGACACTTTAGGCGTCGGTCGGTTAGTCAAGAACCGACACAGAAAGTGTCCTAGCTGACGCCGTTTTATGTGGCGCGAACCCTTTTGGCGTCGGTTGTATATTAAACGACCGACGCCGATATGTTAAATAGGCGTCTGTTATACAACCGACGCCGAAGTGTTCGACCTTTAGCAGCGCCCACATAGGCGTCGGTCGAAAACTGACGCCAAATGGGGTTAAACGACCGACGCCAAAGGCCACTTCTGTAGTAGTGCAATTATAAGAAATTGATGAAATTGATGAAAATTGCTGATTTTGACCTAATTGGACTTCAACCCTAGTAAAAATGACTTGGATTTTGGTCAAACTTTGGGCAAACGGTCTCAAGACCGTTTGGATGATGTCCAAACGACCTCAAGACCGTTTGGGCCAAGTTTGAGCCCAATTGGAGGTTAATTGATAGGTTCAACCTTGAGTTGATTCATATTGTTGAACATTGATGACCATCCGATTTGAAACCCTAATTGAAAACGATTGAATCCTAATTGGCTTGCAATTGAGGGTCAATTTGATGTCTAATTGACTAAGGCTAACCCTAATTGACTCAATTTATAAGGGGTTAATATAGCTTTGACCAATTGAGGGCTTCAACACACATATCCATGAACATTGGTAACCTTTGAACCACTTTGGAGGTCCAAACGGTTTGAGCCCATTTGGACCAAACGGTCTCAAGACCGTTTGGGGCCAAATGGTCTCAAGACCGTTTGGGCTCAAACGACCTCAGGACCGTTTGTTCCAATCGATCTCAAGCCAATTTGATCAAACAGTTTCAAACCGATTGAAGCTCCAAACGGTTTGGAAAGTCAACCCTTCCAAACGGTCTTCACCTCCAAACGGTCTCAAGACCGTTTGGGGCCAAACGGTCTCAGTCTTCACCTCCAAACGGTCTCAAGACCGTTTGGGTGGTTGAAACCGTTTGAAGGTTGAAACCGTTTGGAGATGTTGGTGATGGTTTGTACTTAACCATTTGATGATGTAATTAGTTCAATGGTGATCCAATCTAAACCTTAATGGTAACCTAGGTCATTAAGGGACTATGTGATTAGTGAGTTAGACCATGATGGTGATCATGAGGCAAATTACCAAAATACTCTTGAGGGGTCTAAAGGGGTAAAACCTTGTTCTAATCAAACCCTAATCACATGTTGATGATGTCTTGGCTTATGTTAGTCAATGGAGACTTATCTCAACCTGATCTAGAGTGGTGTTGCCACCATCTACTAGTGAGAGGTGAGAGAAAGTATCCTAGAGAGAGAAAGTATCCTAGAGAGAGAAAGTACCCTTTTTGGGTGGAAGCTCAAGTGTGATACTTCTTATATACATGAATGTGCATGATTAGGGATTGACCCACCTATGTGAGGTCATGGAAACCCTAGTTATGATGTCTAATGGATCTTAATCTTATTTAAGACCCTTAATGATGATGTTTCTCTTACATAATGATGTAATGAGTACAATTCACCATGCAGTGAATGGTAAACCCTAATTTTAGGGTGATGACATGAAAGATGAATAGTAAACCCTAATTGTTGAATTGTTTACTATTATCTGTTGAATTAACCATGTAGGTTGTTATGAGATGATGGTCATATCCAGGTATGTAATATCATGTTATATTCATTGAAAGCATGCCTTAATCTTTATGAATAGGTGAATTATATTGATGCACTGCTAAGTGACATCTATCGTGATTTATGGGCTGAAAGAGCCATAAATACTATCAAGGTCATGCTTGACAGATGACTTGAGATGAGATAATTGATGATTGAGATAAGTTAGGCCTGCTACATTTTAGTATTCTCATATATAGCTGTGATGCTAATGTTATTGTTTGAAAGACAATGTACAATGTTTAAAGAATATTGAATGTACCTAACTAATCAAGTGAAATATAGAGCCCTGATCATAGATCCATCATTGTCAGAGTCTAAATGATGGCGAAACATGTTTTCCCCAGGGAACTCCTGGATCACATACTTTTGAGTATGTGGGGTACATGGATGTGTAGAACCTTACATCCTAGTGTAGGTATTTGATGTAGATTCATGTAGTCCGTCATACCTTCACTAAAAAGAGAAAGGGTGAGAGGATTTGATGTAGATTCTAGTAGTCCATCAAACCCCACCACAAAGTCCAAAAGGTGAGATGTATTATTACACTTCCTTAAAGACACAAACACCGCATCGATGAAAGATAAACAAGAAATCTTCCGATGGCGAAGAGGGTACATAATGCCACTGTAACTCTAAAAATAGCGAAGGTTCAGTTTACCCTGGAGAGCTATTATTAAAGGACATCCCGCCAGATGTCTATCAAACAATCCTCTAACTGACTGAGGAAGATGAAGTCATAAGAATCCGACTCTTTTAATGAACTATGTATGATACTGATGTGACTTCTTAGCGATCAGTTGGAGTATGAGTGGTAAGCCTCATCTCCACAGGGCATAACAATAATGTTTGAAAAACAAAATCAACAACGTAGTATATCTGTTAGGGTTATCTACGAGTTATTTGATTGATGTTACCTTGAATAGTGTCGATGTTCTCATATTTTAAATATTGACTGAACTCTTGCTTATCATCAAAACTGCTAGTGAATACCTTGAAGGCTTTTATTGCTTTAGTTAGTCCTTGCTTTGCTTATAAAGCCTAGTGGAGAGTTATATCTCTCGCTGGGGCAATTATGTATAATTTTCTCACCCCGTAGACTTCTACTTTTTAGGTGGACGTCGAAAATGGAGGAACAAGAACTCAGGTGACCAATCCCAGCAACAACAGCATCAGGAGCAGTAAATCTCAGGTGGAGATTCAGCCTGCTTTATGGTGTAGTATAGAGTCAGTCCTATGTGTCCTCTGTACTCTCAGGTCCTGGAGTGTTTTGAGTATGAACTCTTGACAGATTTTGTATCATGATGTATATAATTACTCAAGAGGTAATTTGTCAGTGATGTAAACAGTTAAATCCTTTTTCTATGGAAAAGATTTGTGGTTTCAAGCTCTTGTCTCGAAAAGTTTTAATTTCCTGTGATTTTTGTCTTCTGCTGCTTATCGATTGCTTCCGCACACGTTTAAATCGGGATTAATTCGTGGTTTGGAGATCGGAACCCACATAAATAGTATTATGTAATGTGTAAATGTGATCTACTATGAATAATGAGTAATGAATCCCATAATACTTGTACACAAAAAGAGAACTACAATGATAGGAAGAGATTCAATGACCTCAGGATAATACAATATAACCATGAATGTTGATGAGGGGTAAAATGGCAATTTCACCTAATTAGAAGCTAGGAGATAATTCCAAAGCCAAGGATTGCCCAATGACCTGGGTTATTTCCCCTTTTTCTAGGAATTGAAACTTCAACACCTGTTGAACCCTAGTTGTGGAAATTGTTGGATTTTGCTTGGATTTGAAGATACTAGATTCTCAATTTCCATATTGTGTTATTTTTCCCCCTCTTAAGTTCCATATAGATTGCTTGGTAGTGAATTACATACCTTTTATAAGCCATTCCCATATGTTGAAAGCTCACCACACCATATTTATTATTGTCATTGATAGATATTATGATAATCATTAAAATTGAATTCTTGGAGTTTTGACTCCCTGGACTTTGGTCCCTTTGGGCTTTGTCCCTTTAGAGGTTTGTCCCCTAGAGGTTGGGTACGTCTTGCTACCTTGTGCACATGTTGTAATGGATTAGTGGTCCCCCAGTATACTGGTTGAAATAGCAGGTTGTCGTGTCATTCTCTCATAGATGATTGAACACATGGGATTGTATTCATTGAAAGAAATGATGTGACTGTGCTTAATCCTAATATTTAAACTGGTCATTTTGTTACAAATAATGTTGAATATTTTGATATCTTGAACTTGGAAATTTTGTATAATTGTTAACATTGTCAATATCATGTTGAATATTTTGATCTCTTGAACTTGGACAAATTTTGTAGAATTGTTAATCTTGTCAATACCACCTTCAACTCTATGGAAATCCTTGATACATGTTATTCTCTTTTTTCTAAACTAAGTCCACCAAATAGTCCCCTCCTAGCATTCATTTTATACTTGAAACAAATTTTGTACCTACATTTTAAATAGCTCAATAATTGGATTTAGTACAAACTTTGTTGACCTTTATTTTCCCTTCAATGGGGTCCATGTGTGGTTTTGTTCCCTCTGGGAACTAATGAACATGTGGAATGAAGATGATGTAGAAAAGACATGTAGGAGATGTCCTCTATTGACTGAAGACTAGATATGACTTATGTTTTTATTTTGTAGTCTTATGTATATTTTAGCTTCTTCCACTCTGATGTACAAACATGATTGTAATAAATATTGTTTATATTTTTGATATATTTTATAAATATTTGATCATAAAGATTGGGTCTTTACAGTTAAATTTTATAATTATTAGAGATTAAATGGAAAACCATGATTCAATACCAATTGTAATGACCCTGCTTCCCGGTAACCCCCAATTAAGGAAGACCAAGAAGTCAGAGGTGTTATCCCAAAAATAGGAATAATAGTTTTGCAAATAATAAAAAATAATTAATAAATTCTACCAAAGACTAAACTAAAGTTTGGAATAAAAATTTACTTTTAACATACCTTTGAAAATAGATAATTGGAACCTCTACTCATAGTAGAATTCTATCTACCTAAATCCTCCTTTATAAATTTTAACTTTATTCTTCACAGGTTCCACTTTATTATTTGTCCAATTTCAGATATTTCCTAAAATTCCGATAAGCAAAATGGCAGTCAGTATAAATGAATATACTGGTATGTGGTGACAAACAAAATATTGTGCAAAAGCTTTGACAACCAAATCATATCAAGTAGTTGTTAACAATGCAAAATTACATTATCAATGTGATTTCCCAACCACTTTTACTCATACTCTTGAATACCCTCTCTTAGGGTTTAGTCCTTTCTAGGGACATTAAGGCTACCTTTTGCATCCTGAGCTTGGTACTTGGGGTCACCTATCTAGGTGCCCAGTGGTCTTCCCTTTGGTTTTGACCACTTCAGTCCTTTCCTTTTAGGCTTGGTATTGCATCATACATCCAGAGATGGTATGTAAGTTCCGGATAGTCACATATATATACTTAAATTGTGATTGTCATATTCACTTTAATAATTGTAGAAATAAAAGAGTCCACCAGTTGGAATCGATAAAATGTAGTAAAACCATAGAGAAACTAAAAGTGTGTATTCATAATTAACCACATACATAATTTGGAGATTTCATAAGAAATAAACACAATCAAATCCAATTAGGCAATCCAAGCAAGCAATCAAGCCAATTACACACAAGAATAGAATCTTGAAAAGTGTGTCCAACCTATTTACTACATACTTATTAAGGACTTACTTTATTGACTCAAAATTACTTCCTAGGGTTTCTAATCTGAATTAGGGTATCATTAGGGTTCTTCTAGATCTATTTACAACTTCACTCTTTTATATCCCCAAAACCCTAAAATAGTAGATATAGGTGCAAAATCCTAATTATCCAACTTAATCATGCTAACATCTTCCTATCACCTAATAGGCTTAGGATCATCCTAGCATTACTTTCATACAATGAATTTCAAAATATAACACATTAGAAACCATCAACACCTAAGTTAGAGTTTCTAAGCCCATTAATGCACATTAACATATCAAAACCCTAAATGTGATGAAGTGGACTTTTGAAATCCATAAATCTCCAATAACATATTAGAATCAATATCTTGAGCTATAATGAGAGTTCCAAGTGTTTTGGTAAAGTTGAGTGTTGATTGATGTTGATATTATGATTAAGATCCTTGACTTTATGCCTTTTTGAGGTATTTAATTGGAAGACCAACAGTTGATTTTTGACACCAAATTTGTGTAAAAGGCACCTTGAGTAGTGAGGAAGCTATGGTTAAAATTTGGTGGCAATTGAGTCCTCCTAGAGAGAGATAATTAGGTTTGAAATTGGTGAAATAATGTGCATATTTGATGATTTGAGGACCTAAGTTGCTAATCAATATCAGTGTCACGCTCCCCTCAGTTGAGTTGGGTCTGTGTGGCCAATTGTTGACCCTAGATCTTTGATCTAGTGGTAGATGCCTCTAAATAGGAAGAGCCACGGATTCAATATGGACCGAAGAGTCTCTTGCCTTTGGATGATGATCGGACGACTTACAGCTGTTCTCCTACCTTCGGTTATAACACAGATCGTGGGGGGGAAGGATGGAGCTGTGACTGCCCCCCACCACTTCGTAGGTCGTGGCTCGAGAGTGGGAAAGCGACCGGCAGTTGCATTTGCCTCCCCATTACGATCTACCCGGACCCAATTATTATGCTTTTTGGCCGCTGCGACAAGGAGAATGAACCCTGTCCCTCAGCTGCTTCTCCATGGCAGTGAGCAGGTGGTGGCAGAAGGTGTAGTATGGAGCTAGGGAGAATAATTAGGGGAGATAAGAGAGGGGGAAGGATGTGCGGGGTTAGAGGAGATGAACCCCAGTGGCTTCGTACCCTGCCAGTGCGTTTAGGACGCCGACAAAGCCATGGTAGGCCAGAGAAGAAGACCAATCTCGGAGACGGCTGCGCTGAGCTTCTCACCGTTAATCAAGGACTGAGATGAGTTCATGGAGGAAGATAGAAGCTTCTATAAGTTTCAATCTGGCTTGAAGATGAGAAGATGATTTTCGCCCCCTTGCCCCGCCGCAGCCAATACCAGGCGATGGTGCCCTCGTGGAGGTCGAGCTCTACGGCCAAACTTTGGGAGGCGACTAGCCGTGTAGATACGAATAACTCCATAGAAGATGATCACGACCCTAGCATTTGATGAGGAGCACTCACAGGCAGTCGCCGGAGCGATTCCACCGTGGCAGCGGTAGTTCACGCGAAAGAACAGCCCCAGCGGGACTCTGCTGAGGAGCACGCGACGAAGGGAAAAGGGAGCGAACCAGGTCCAAATTCCAGTCAGCCAAATGAACCAGGTTCAGCACCAAGAACCGGACCGGCTCCGCCTGGGATAAGAAGAGCAGCACCTACACGTGTCGGCTTCTGATTGGCCCTTAGGTATTTATCTCACAAATTGCTCAGAACTTCTTTAATTCATAGTAATTAGCTCGACGATCAGAAAAATACAAGAAATATACGAAAATTCTCAAAAAAATGAGTAGAACACAGTAGAATGTTAATATCAGGCTTTTGAAGCATTAATCTCAGTGATATCATGTGAGATGTGTAATGCTTAGTTCTTGAGTAATAAATATTAAATGATGGCATTAAAAATGGAAAAAAATGTCAAAAAGTCCATAATCATGTTTAGAATGTATACTGTGTCAGTTATGGTCATGTTGATGTACCAAATCATGTAATTTACTCCATATAGCTAATTAGGGCTAATAACCCTAAGTTAAATGCAATAAATATATATATGCTCAATAAATGATGAAATTCACAGAACATCCTCATATCAGTAACTAGAAGATAATATGTAAATCTGAGATCAGTTTTATACACAAAACTCATGTTATATGAAGGGCACCTTTAATACATGTGATGTAACCCTAATATGGTTAATGAAAGTGACATAATGTTAAATATGTTCACATAATAATGTGACACATAAGTATATCCAGTTGATGAACTATAATACAGAATATTACATCAGTAAGATAAATCTAAGACAAGAATGCAAGTTGTAATGGAAGTATACTAATGAGTAAGCAAACCCTAAAATGGACATAACTAGGGTTGATATGATGAGAACCTGATGATGGTACATATGATCTTGTCTTGATCATGTTTGACCAAGGTTATAGATGACATGAGGAATATGTGATTAGGATGTCCCTTGGGAAGGTACGCCATTACCACTTAATTGGCTTATTATACAATATGCTTGTGTTATATGTGTAGTAAAATACATGGCATATGATATTATATAAATGATTGTTCGTGCATGATATGTTGCTTGATTTCTCATACTTATGATTATGAACACATGAAACATAATATATTTGTTCCATTATATCTAAGAACTTTAACTCTTTGGTAGTCAAGTGCTGGAATAAAGTACTTCAACTCTTTGGTAGTCAAGTACTTGAAAGTGATCCAACTCTTTGGTAGTCTGATCACATTATGAAATGATCCAACTCTTTGGTAGTAGATCATAAGTCTTCTAGTGCATTAAACCTTCGGCGGTCAATGCATGGATGATATAATAAAAAAATGTGCTTAAAATATGTGTTCTCTTTTGTTAACGAACATCTTTGTGCAAGTATATGCTTTTCTTATATTCTTCTGTTACTGCCAAGTATATTAGTTTCTTTATTATCGCCAAGATATGATGAGAGGTAAATAAAAGATACGTAGGTGTACTCAGTACAATATTCTTGAATATTGTGCTGACGTGTACCACATGTAATCTTTTGTTTAGGTTGTGGTTATGGTCTTGAAGAAGCAGGATAGTTGAGAGTTGTATGGCGAGTTGATGTATAGGTGGACTTATTGTCTAAAGATCATGTAGTTTAGTGGTAGTACATGTATATGTAGAAGTTTGTTGTTCAATGTGTAATATCACATGTTGTAACAACTCATTATGTAATTATATATTGAATGGTGAACATATGTTGTATGGTTTTATTATTTTTCATGTACATGTGCTACTGTGTTTCCTTCTGACTCTCTTGATTTTCTTCTTCTTAGCCTAGTGTGTGGTGTTTAAAATAGGATTCTTACTGAGGCAAGAGTTTCGATTTGGATGTCACACATCAGATTAATTTTTAGGAAATCTGAGGACGTCACACTAAATTAGGTTATTAAGGACATGGACCATCTACTTAGACATCAACACATCTTTTTATTAAGCATAGGTTAATATGCCCCATAGATTATCCACATTACCCATCTCAATTTCATATAATCATCAAATTAGGGTTTCTCCTCATTATAAAGCATTAAGGTTAGCAACTTTAACCACTTTTCAAAAAATGATTAGATTCATGATCTAAAACAATTTTAATTGCATTCTACATAATTTTTTGATCAACTTTCATATATTACATGTTCTCATGCGTCTACCATTAATTAGATACAAATTTTACTAATTAATCATTTTTTGGCCAATCATGGTTTGACACACATCCCTTTTGACTCCCTTGAGTCACGCTAGTGGGGCCGTGTATGAGCCAATCGTCCTGCAGCATGTCAGCACCTAGGCCCATGAAGTGGTGTACCCTGTGCTCAAAGAAATAGCGTAAAAAGGACTCACCTTTCAATCAAACACTCGAGGGTAGACTCAACCTTTCACCACTGGTGGTCATCTACCTTCAGACTCCTCCTCACGTGAACCAACATTCAATCATGGTGTTGACTTTACTCGTTGCTCCACCAACGTGCAAGCTAGGACCACAAGTCCCTTTATCTCACTCCCCAAACCTCAATAGCCCTTCAATTGCTTGCTCACTACTCTCCACCGTCGGGATGATTCGGTGCTAACTCTAGTGTGAACTGCTCCAGATAGAGGCAAAGGTCGAGACCAAATCTCAAATTGAGAGCACATTTGCATTTGTCTGCTCCGTCCGGTCTCACGAGAGTGATTTGGGAGATTGCTAGTATGAGGTATCAACCCCTTTATATATGCAAGGTTGGCGAGAAGATACCAATTGGGGAAATGCCAATCTCTCCTCAAGAGTCCCCCAAAGTCAAGATTGTTCGATTCAGGAAATACTCCCGAACTTGATGGGCAAGTTTCCAACCATCCTCGCGCATCATAGATTGAAATAGATCAAAAGGAAACTTCTCTGGTTTCCTTCTCCGGCTAGGATCTAGATGACGACCTAGTGCCATAAGATCATGATATTCATGATCCAGATCTTGAGATCTAGGGTCTAGATCATCTACATTATAAATAATCTGAATTTGTATTCCCAATCACTACTACAGAACAGGCCTTTGGCGTCAGTTAATTAAGGCCTTTAGTGTCAGTTTACAAGTGACACCCAAGTGGGCGTCGATAAAGGTCGAACGCTTCGACGTCGGTTGTGAACCGATGCCAAAATGCTTCCCGCCACCAAAAACACGCCAGCAATGGAACTATAGGCATCAGTTATTTATGAAAATTGACACTATAGCATAATTACAAACGTTGGTTATTAAACAAAAATTGACGCCCATATCCCTGTCAGCATGGTCGTGGTACCTGGCCACAATAGGCATCGGTTCTTATTGACAACTGACACCAGGAAGGGATAAAGACGTCAGTTTTTGGCTAACAACCGATTTTATATGTCTTTGTTGTCGGATTTTACAAATAAGCGACACCTATGTTTTGATTTTTTTTCTTGTCAGTTTGTAGGCCTTCTATATGGCTGGTCAGCAGGATGTAGAACCTATAGTTTAGTTCTGAATAGTAGATTTACAACATCCATTGATATCAGCCAACAATAGGCCACAAACCTGCAAAATTAACAAGATGGACAATATTATATATAGATCATGTGATTCACACACATGTATAAGCACATTTAATTCAATATTATTTTTCATCACACACATGTAGAAACCAATAGTTCCATTTCAAATTTCCTCCATTTTCAAACACATTTAGCAACATGTAGTTCCATTCATTTCAACTCTTTTCACATTTAGACACATGTAGAAACATTCATGTATTGATCATCTTCACATTCACACATATAGCAATTCAGAAAATAGTAACTAAACAAGGGGGTTGTTGTACCCCTAAACATGTGCATAAATAAAATAACTGAGAAGAGAGAGACATTAGACTAGATACACAACTTAAACAACATCAACATGGTTCGGAATCAGAAATCATCATCATCATCATCATCATCATCGCTATCCTCTGTGGAGTACTCAAATCGGACCATATGATCGGGCGTCTCATTGTTGATGTTGGTTATCCAAACCTTGATGGTATTATGGACAAGCGGATGAAGAAAAATCTTATCACTATGACACAATAGAATCTTACAAACCCACTTGCATCAACTTGATGTGGATATAAGATTCCTGTCAACATCGTACTTAACCTCGATAACAGAAGTTGAAATTCCAAAATTTAGGGTCACTTCACCAGTCGTGTAGCATCTTCCATTTAGATAACGCCAATGTTTAAGTATAGTGAGTTGTGCTAATTAACGATCATCTAGAATGATGTCTAGATGTTCTTCAATAAGGAATAGTAACATTGGGGTAGAGGCCCAATCCATTTTGCCTACAACAATGTAAAATGTTGAGAAAAAGTAATATAAATGTAAGTACTAACAACACACAACAATGATGGGTTATTTCATATTCATGTCGGATACATAATTGATGATGATGATGATAACTAAGTTATTCATTTCACTAAGTTATTCATTGTATCTTCTAAACTATCTACACTAATCCTTACATTAGCGATATATGTCAAACTAGGGCACCATGTAAGAGATACTAATAAAATCCCCTTTTTCCCTTTGCTTTTGTGTTTTCCTTGATAATGTGTAGCTAAGCCCCTCTTGGTGGGTTGTTTGGGATTAAAGTGTGACTTAGATACATTGTTGGGACATGATGATTTGTAATGAACATATTCCCATTACTTTGATACTGTGTTGGGGCATGGGTGAACATCCTCATCTCACCTATCCCATCCCTACCCTCCTCCCCTGGCCCTCCCTCCTCCCACCTATCCCACCCCTACCCTCCTCACACCATCCTCCCTCCTCACCCTCCCCCTCCCCTGGCTCTCCACCCTACCCCACCCCTATCCTCCTCCCACCCTACCACACCCCTCACCCTTCCCTGGCCCTCCACCCTACCCCACCCCTACCCTCCTCCCACCATACCACTTACCCTAGGGACCTAGACTTGACAAGTCCTTTTAGAATTACAAGTCCTGTTAGAATTACACCATACCTAAGTGGTGCTTGAGGTGTGAGAGGTGGTTGGTAGTCAGCGGCAGTCATAGGTGGAGGTGAGAGTTGTGCCTGCATGCTGCTTTGGTTTGCATGCACCAACTTTGAAGTCGAGTGATACGTTCTGTGTCTGGAAGCCTCTAACAGTAAACCTCTACCTCTCTGAACATTCTTCCCGTTTCCCACTCCTACACATCGGGCCTTCACCTAGCTACATCCTCTGTCTCTCTAGCCCTTTCCACTTATCCCTACTTTGACCTCCACTCTCTTCTCTCTGTGCTACCATTTATCAGCCTCAACTTCTGGCAAGAAAATGAAGGTGGGATGAAGCATATGTGCATACAACCCAGATGGTTGTAAACACCTTAGGATGAAGCATACGTCCATACAACCCAGATGGCTGCAAACAATGACTACCCAATAAAACCTCCTCTTTATTACTTTCCTTCTCTTTCCTATTACCACACTGCTTTGTAGTACTCCGTCTTTCAGTTTTGAATGTCAAAAATAGAATTTATGGGTGTATATGGGGTTTCCTATTAGTACCTTCCTATTAGAATTACACCACCCTCCCTCCTCACCCTCCCCACCCCTGGCCCTCCACCCTACCCCACCGCTACCCTCCTCCCACCCTACCACACCCCTCACCCTCCCCTGTCCCTCCACCCTACCCCACTGCTACCCTCCTCCCACCATACCACTTACCCTAGGGACCTAGACTTGACCAGTCCTATTAGAATTACACCTAGGCACAACTCTCACCTCCACCCTATAACTTACCCTAGGGACCTAGACTTGACAAGTACTATTAGAATTACACCTATTCCTAGTTCTCCAACTAGTAGTATAGGGTATATTCTTATTGCATTTTCTTTGTTGCTTAATTAATTCTAGTATAGCTTAGTTTATTTTACTTCCTTCAATTAAATTGCCTAGTCTTGCTAGTTAGGGTTAATTTAGGTTTTACTTGCCTTAGTGCTTAGATAATTCTTAGTTGTTAATTTTTTTTGCTAAAATAGAGTAATTAAATTCATTCATGCATCATTAACCCTGTTTAATCTATATAAATCAACTACACATTCTTAGAGAAACTAAATATAAATCTAATTAATTAAGTTCATTAATGCATCATTAACCCTAATTATTGAATAGTAATGAACTATATGGTGGCATCATTAATCCTAAGTTCAAATATAGTACTGATTAATTAACACTCACCACATTGGTGGATCGAGCAGGCTGTGGTGGTGGTGGTCGGGCTGGAGGTGGAGGTGGTAGGGCTGCATGTGAAGGTGGCTGACATTGGAGGTGAAGCAGATGAGGTGCATGTGGTGGCCAGTGGTGGAAACTAGAGCATCATCACCATCATCATTGTCGTCATCGCCGTCGTCATCCTTGTTGTCATCATCATCATCATCGTCATCGTCATCATCATCATCACCATCATCATCATCGTCATCATCATCAGAAAGAAAGAAAGAAAGCATTATCAATTAATAAAATTCATTCATGCATCATTAACCCTGATTAATCAATATAAATCAACTACACAATCTTAGAGAAACTAACTACAAATCAAATTAATTAAGTTCATTAATGCATCATTAACCCTAATTATTCAATACCTTGGATGGGTTTCTAGGCCAACATATAAATGTATGTTGTCATTCTTATACCTAAAATCTTAGTTTCATCATTCATATCCTAAGTTTTGTGTAACATCATTTAATCATGCTTGTCAATAAATACTAAACAGTGAATACACCATGATTCCATATACTAAAGATTTGAATCAAAATGAAGCCTAATGGCATATTAGGAAAGTGAGAATATTATACCTCACTTGAAGGTTGAAGAAGAAATATATGCAAATCAATAGCAAGTCAACATCACATGTAACAACACAAATGCAAAGTTCATCATTTACATTCCAAGCATGTCACATGAGTGCATTGGAGTTCATCATTAATAAAAAGGGTGATTAGGATTCTCAATATACTCAACAAGGATATGCACTCCATCTATATGCAACACATAATATAACACCAACCCCTTGTTCACAACCCCATTCAACACGACCCACAATTTTCTTATAAAAACACTTGTGACAGCCATAACAACATATCAATGCTTGCTAAATTAATCAATGCCTTACTTATAACACAAACCATGGTGGGTATAACATAGAAAACAACTCAACATGTCATAACATCAATGTCCTATTCTCAATCACTGCAATTGATGTTTTAAATTGGCACGAGCATGCTTCTTTATAAATTAATCAATTCCCACAGTATAATATAACTCATACTACATATAGCATATCCATTACACTACACAACATTTAGCAACCAATGAAATTGTGTATAGGGATAAAAAATAGTTTCATTTCTTACGTGTGTATACACCTACCATGATGTTACACTTGTATACACCTATCACATTTAGAAACATTAAAGAAAACCGTCAATTATAAGCCATTTTCTTGAAAACCCAATACACATTATACACTTATATCCTAAGTGAGATTAAGTTTTCAAGAACAGTACCAAACCGGGTACTATCCAAGATTTACTCCTAATGAGTATATCTTGGATGGGTTTCTAAGCCAACAAATACATGTTTGGTTTCATTCTTATACCTACAATCCTAGTTTCATCATTCATATCCTAAGTTTTGTGTAACATCATTTAATCATGCTTGTCGGTAAATAATAAATAATAGATAAACCATGATTCCATATATCAAAGATTTGAATCAAAATGGAGCCTAATGGAACATTGGGAGAGTGAGAATAGTATACCTCACTTGAAGGATGAAGAAGAAATATATGCAAATCAACAGCAAATCAACAACACAAATGCACAATTCAATTATGTTATAATTTATTAATTAGGAGTCAATATTGAATTTTTAACTAGAGGTTCATATATCAACATACATAGTAGGTCATATTTTAAGTCAAGATTTAGGCATTTAAGCACCTTAGAAATTGGGTGCACAAAGAATACTATATATCAACATACATACTAGGTTCATATTTTAACATACATACATGATTCACAAGGTATTTGGGTGCACAAAGAATACTATATGTTACTGATTTGGGAGTTCACATAATCATTTTAGAAATAGAAGACCCACAAGTGAGTTGAGTTTAAGATTCAACATCAATGTATCTTTAGCACGCATGTTTCAAGGTTCAAAGCACATAATAAAATCAAATTAGGATGCTAGAATGGACAAGTTTGAATCTTATTTCAACATGCATCAAAATTTATCGAATTAGGTCAAGCATGAGGATTAGAAGCACAAATATTTGCAAGCAAAAGATTTGTTCATATCCTAGGTTGATTTACAATAGCAACATCTTGTAGTCTTAATCATACCCTAGTCTAGGCATCGTATTATATAACATTGATTTCAACATCTCCAATGTACATGCATGTTCATTATCAAGATAATCATTACATACAAATGTAGGTATCCTATCATTCATAATTGAGAAATATAGTTAATACAAGATTAGGGTGAAATGTGTACAAGATTAGCTCTCAAATATAGCAACATGCACATTAGGTCACCATTTCATTTGGATTAGTTAATCAAGAGAGAAAGAAAACATTATCATCATCAATCTACATCATACAATATGGATTCACAACACAAAATCAGCCAGCATGACCATGCTATCCAGCACGGTCGTGCTACCACCACAATCTTTCTGCCCAACATGACCGTGCCGACCTGTAATTTCACAACACCATCTCCACCCATCTGTCCTGATCGGTCGCGTGCAGAGTAGATACTGGAGGGTGGTTCTACATCTGCCCAGGTGTAGACAAACTCACTGGTAGAGCTGGAGCTGGGACTGAGACTTGGGCATGTTGAAGAGTGGAGGAAGAAGAGGAGCAGGCCGATGTGGAGAAAAGTACTTGTCATGGCAGCGGCGGCGGTAGCGATAGCAGCGGCGGTGAGTAGTAGGGGAAGAATGCTGGTGGTAAGGGTAGCAACGGCAGTGAGCAGTAGCAGCGGCGGTAGGAGGCAACGATGGTAGGTGAGCATTCTAGAGAGATCAGTGGGGCGACGAGCGGCAAGAGAGATAATCGTCAGACCTAAGATGTTTTGCGATGAAAAGAGAATGGGGAAGAGTCTATTTTGTGGGTGCTATTAAGTTAACCATTGTCATCGGTTGTTTCAAAAACTGATACCTAAGATCCAAACGCGTCGATCACCAAAAAAAATTAACACCTATGTTCAATCATAGTCGTCAGTTTCAACAAGAAAAACTGACGTCTATCTACATATGCAAAAAAATGAATTTTCTTGAATTACAACCATAGTCGTCGTTTTCCATATAAAACCGACGCCAAATGGGGGTAAAAAAAATTTCGGGGACAGCGCGTGAAAACACATAGGCGTCAGTTGTTGCACGAAAATCGACGACAAAAATGGGCCCGAATTCTGTCTTGTGAAAAACCTTTATTCAGCGATTGTTTGGTAAACAACCGACGTTGTATGTGAAATTTTGGAGGTAACTTTTTGTAATGAAAAAATTGGATTTGGTGAATGATTTTAGGCGTCGGTTTCTTACTGAGGAACCGACGCTAAATAAAAAGTGATACCCGTGTCTGGCCGATCTTCACATATAGATGTTAGTTTGTGCTCTCAGCCGACATTATAGGGTTTAGGCGTCGATTTTTGGGATACAATTGATGCCTCTAAATGTGACGTTATAAGCCATTTCTATAGTAGTGAATTAAATCCCGACATTTAATACATTCAAAAGATTATCCTTTCACTTTAGGAATCTTATAAAATCCATAACTCCTTATTTGTTTAACCTTTTTAATCCAAAATTTTAGGGAAACTTTGTATTAACATTATCTACTCGTGTACCAAAAAAACATTATCTACTCGTGTACCAAGTTTGCATTCTAAACTCGAAAGGATAAAGGACATTTCTTCATATGCAAGTTAACACTTATTAAGGCATAGTTTATTCATATTTTTCTCTCTCTTTCACTTTCATTCTCTTTATTTGGATTCCTTTTATCACAAGAAACCATATGAATTTGAATTCCAACCTTATATGAACAAACACTTAGCCTTATAGATAATACCACATTATTCTTTAATGTTATATCAACTCTCTTATTAATAGGTTTCTTTTTTATCTTTATTCTCTTTGAACCATATTGGGCTTATTATTCAACAAGGACCATGAAGACATACGTGCAAAATACATTTAGCAAGGAAATCCACACAAAGATCTTAAATCACACAATTTTATAATTCTATATCTTTAATGGAGAAATTACATTTCCACCCAAATCTATGAAAATTGAGGTTATAACAAAAAATGTAAAAAATCTCTCCCTATTCTCCATAGCAGGTGTAGGTGTGGTCAACTCAGCATTCATACCCTTTTCAAAAAGACAAATCATATCCTATTATATGGTAGCCATGTGTGGACAAAACTGAAGAAGCTCCATGAACTTAGTTTCATACTCACTAAACTTCATAGGCACTTGCCTAATTCATTCAAACTGTGAGATTTTCTCATTTAGGTATGTACAAGGAAAATACCTATTGGTGAAGTCACTTTGGAATTCCTCCCATTTGACCTAAACATTAGGCCTTGTCTCTTCTTTGATGGCCCACAAATGGCCAACACTTCCCTTCAATAGGTACACATCATGTCAAACTTTGTCAGTTTTTGGGATTATAAGGATCTTAAAAGCTTTTTCTAAATTGATGATCCACAGATCTACATCTGCTAGGTTAGCTTCTCCAGCATATTCTAGGGCTCCCACATGGTGTAACCATTTAAAATTCTTACTAGAGATCGAAGGTTCATTCAGAATTGGTTCCCTAGGGGGTAGTACTGGTATCATGTCCACCATATGTGTTATTGTTGTCATTAACTGCCTAAATAGAGCATGGGAAGTAGGGTTCTCCAGCATTGTCTAATCCACCTAAGGATTCTCAGGAACTTGTTCGTATCTCACTTATTCCCTTGCACCTCTTCTTGGTGCAGCAATGTTTCTCTCAAAACCATGTTCTTCATGTTATCGAGACATTCATGTTTACTTATTCTTCTATATAAGTCAAAGTCACCATAAGATAAACTGGAGGACACTAGAACTGACTCAATGATGATGTCCATGTAGACTCAGCAAACCTAAGGCTTTGATACCAAAATTGTGACGACTACTATCTAACCGACAACTTAATCACACAAAACTATGTGGAATTAATTATTAACAATGGGTTGCCAAAAGTCACTAAAAATTAAAACCTTTTTTCCAAGAGATCCACTACCAAGAAACTCTTTTCAAAAAGAACCAAACCATGTATATACATCATGGTACACTTTGTACATACATTGTTCCATCACCATGCAAGGGTATGAGATAACAATTGCTTTTCTAAAACATACGCAAAAGAAACATTATGCATTGAGATGTACAAGCTGAAATCTCAAATCGATTATAAAACCATTTACACACTATTTCCCAAAGGATCTGAGAGTACAGGGATGACACATAGGACTCTATATCTACAACACACATAACAATGCATTCAACCTGAGGTGTTACTGCTATCCTTGTTCTTGTTGTCAACCTTCTAATGCCCAGTCTCTATTCCCTTGTGCACGTCCACCTAAAAATTTGTGGAACCCATAGCTTGAGACAACTTGTCCCAGTGATATATATAACTCTCTGCCAACAGTATCATTATCATTGTTAAACTTTTGTGAATGAGAGTAAAAGAAACATATATTGAATTAAATAAATATATTGCTAATTATATGCAGAGTAGAGAAGTCTCAATATCTCATTAGGTCTAGAATCTAGAACTGAGCAAATAGATCATTCAATCTCCTTTTAAAGGAATAAGAAGAACATGTATAACTGTTATAAACTATACAATATAAAAACAAAGCAAGGCTTCAACCAATGTCTCTGTATATGATCCTTAAACAAATATGCTATATGGTTGATTACATCTTTAAACATTCCATATTAATATGACCTGTGGAGGTGGAAATATACCTTCCATCTCCAACTGATCATTGTGAAGTAAAGCATTAATGACATATAGTTCTATGGAAGAGCCAAAATCCATGACCTCTCCTTTCTCAGTCATTACAAGATTATTGGCAGTGAGATTATGAGTCAATTTGCATTACATCTAGATTGGTGTATAGAGGTTCTTCTCTATTAGATATACAACATGTAGCATGTCCTCTTATCAGGGCATGACCCATAATCAATCATGCTTATATCATGGTATGATCCGTAACCAATCTTGATGGTTTATTGAGTCACGATACAACTGTACTCTTATTAAGGTATGGCCTGTAGTCAATCATAATCTTTAGGGTATGGCTCATAGCCAATCATGTTAATTAAGGATGCAAGTATATTTCAACTTGCATCCTGCATATTCAATAATATGCATTCTGAGTGAAACTCTTTTCACCATTTAGCAAGTCTTAATATTGAATGGATCTATGGGTTGGAAAACTACACTTTTAGTTCACTTGATAGATTAAGTGCATTACAACATCTTTTAGCATCAATCAAGTTACAAGCATGAATTATAAATAAATGCTACATAAAAAGGTGTAACATATCTTTCAAGAAATCTTGTATCAATTGGAACATATCTCGTTACACTCATCCTGGCATCTCAGTCCCCTAAACACTTTATTGAGAATTTCATCCCTTCAACATAATCATAATCATTATCATATGTTTGGGTATCAAACTGACGTGTATTTTACTACGCACTAAAAATGCAAGTATACGCGTCGAGTAGTACAGGCCTTTGTGAGGCCCGAATCGAACACAGGGATACTCGGAATTGTTGGAGACTCCTACTAACTATTTGCGATCAGCTAAGCCGAATAACAAATTGGGATTTGTAGTCAAAATTAAAAGAAAATAAAAATAAAAAAAGAAAACAATCGATTAAAGGTTAATTTAATCAATTCAAAAAGGTATCTTTAGGATTGCGGTTTCACCGCGGGTATTCATTGTATTAGATTTCATATAATGCCTCAATCTTCTCTCTCTATCCGGGTAGTGGCCTGAAAACAGAATTACCCACTGTCGTGGTGCAATTCACTACTTAGGTTTAGGTCGATTCCACCGTCGTAGTAATCTATCCCCTAAACTAAGTGCATTACGAACGATCTCTCAGTTTCCACCATTAATTTTACACCTCCTTTGTCAAGGGATTTATCGATTAATGTAGGTTTCGTCTCTTTTCAACCGTTAATCCTTCTGTCGAAGTGATTAAGGGCACTAGGTTATTATTATGGTGATCAAGCATAACAATATATGGAGAAAACGAAACTATACCACAGATTTAAGAGAGAAAATATGAATTACTAATATAAAACTGTCATACAATGAATTCTCGGTCTACTCCCGGTCCTAAAGATGGAGGGGATTAGCCCCACATGTTCATCTCACACAAATACATGGTAGAAATAGGGGAAATCATAAGAAAAACGTGAATTGAATGGGAAAACCCCCGAACGGAGAAGAACCAATTGATCCTTTGCGTAGAACACGTGCTTTCCCGCCTCTCGGTGGTGAAATCCGTCTTCAGCAGCGTCCGGATCGACAGGTATGAGCTTCTGGACTCCGTTCTCCTTTCTCTCGCTCCTCGACACTTGTGCAACGGCAAATGAGATGATCCTCTCCTCCGGGCGGCCGTCATTAGGTATAAGTCCCTAATTAGGTCGTTAATTAACTCCCGTCGTCTGATTGAAATCAATCTGATTCGAACGCATATTTGAAGGTGTCGATACCATCGACGCGGGTCAATGGTATCGACCCAGTGTAGTAGCGACATCCTTTCTTTCTTTTCGTCCGAGTGCCTGAAGCAATCTCGATACCATCGACTTGGGTCGATGGTATCGACTACCCTATAGCGACGGTTTTGTCGTTTAGTGTCGTTGTAGCCTCCATGCGTCGATGGTATCGACTTGGGGTCGATACTATCGACAGCTTCCTCGCCAGCAACCTGAAGGGGTCTCGATACCATCGACTTGGGTGTCGATGGTATCGACTCTTTTCTTCTCCTCTCGGCTCGTAACCTGTGGCCTTGTCGATGGTATCGATTTCCGTCGATGGTATTGACGAAAGCAAATACTTATTTTTCCTGAAATTTGAAGACAAGATCAAATAAATCCACACAAATAATATTAATGTGATAATGAATGCTCAAAATGATGAAACTAAGGGGATTTGACATAAAATGATGGAAAAGACCAAAATGGGTGAATTATGCAATATTAACCATAAAAATGACTAATAAAAGCACAAAACACATATCAAACAGGTCTAAAAATGCGACTCAAAATCATCGCATCAAACTCCCCTAAGCTTGAACATTGCTCTCCCTCGAGTTACTAATCCTTAGAATACAATTGCAAATGTCAACTGAAAAACAACACACCAACCCAATATCCCATATGACTCCCACTGAACATTCTCAAACCGGCCTTCTCTAACCACATAACGGTAATTACCCTAAAGGCGACAATAATCATCAATAAAAGAAATTAACCTCCCAACCGATGAACACTATCACATAAGGCAGTTAACATAATAAAATTCTCCGATTCAGCATTGGTGCATCTTGTGATTGCTATACTACGTTGTTCGCCCTAACTACCATCTACATGGAAGCAGTTCTCCTGATATTCATTAGTGAGGAGAAATTCACGGTGGCCTACCAATCTGAGCAACGGGTGGATGAAGATGGGTGGCTCATGGAAGAAAGTGGAAGTATTGTACAGTTTCAACATGCATAATACAAAAATGTCCTATGTGATGCAAATGCACATTAGAAATGCCCTAATGCCTAAAATTGGGTGGAATGATGCATGCACTAACTATCTGCCTCAAAATGAGATGGATATCTAGTCAAGATACATCATGTAATCAATTTTCCTGAAATGTAAGTGATATCATGTTCCTTTCTCCTTCTTATTTCACTTTCTTCTAAATTCTTTTTCTTTTCTCTTTTTTTTATGTATTGCAGATTTTCAGATTTTTTCCAGCCCACATATCCATAATTGCTTAAAAATAATTTTATGGGGCTATTTTCTTCATACTCATAGATTTTTGCAATATTTAGAAGGTATGAAACCGTTTAATTCACCATTAGGGAAAAATTGAGAGACATGATATACTTTATGCACGAAAATCATGGATGCGACTACATGGCTTGCACCTAAAGGTAATGTGCATGAATCACTATATTTTTTTCTTCTTTTTATGCAAAATTATGGAAAATATCAATGCAAGTCCTATCTAAATTCTATGCACACAAAAAGGAATTAAAACTGCACTTTACTTCCAATTCTTAGGTGGATTATGGAAAAAATGAAGTGGAACGATCACAAGACTAGATGACTGAACCTTAGAAAAATATCATGTGTCCCTCCTTACTGACCTGTGTAGTAGTTTAGAGGGTTCTCTCTCTTACATCCAATTAAAGTCTCATTACCATTTGGTTAGGTTAGGCTCAAACAACCATTACTATCCACTTTCATGAATCATTAGGAGTATAGGTATGAAATGTTGTTTAGTTGACATAATCAATCATTTTCGTAGGATGTGTTTCCCAAGGTCAACCAAAACAAGCTATCCATAATTTATCTTTTAAATTTCCCATGCACTAACAACAAGATGACACACTTTTACGACATCCACAATTACACTAGATAGCACATGGATCCTACAAAAACTAAAGATGCAAGAAACAAAAACAATGCTACATACTAAAAATAGTAAAAGATAGAGCTGTTCCAACTACCATGTGGGTCGATGGTATCGACCCAGTGTAGTAGCGATAACCTTTCTTTGTTTTCGTCCGAGTGCCTGAAGCAATCTCGATACCATCGACTTGGGTCAATGGTATCGACTACCCTGTAACTAATCCTTAGAATAGAATTGCAAATGTCAACTGAAAAACAACACACCAACCCAACATCCCATATGACTCCCACTGAACATTCTCAAACCGACCTTCTCTAACCACAGAATGTTAATTACCCTAAAGACGACAGTAATCATCAATAAAAGAAATTAACCTCCCAACCGATGAACATTATCACATAAGGCAGTTAACATAATAAAATTCGCCGATTCAGCATTGGTGCATCTTGTGATCGCCTATACTACGTTGCTTGCCCTACCTACCATCTACATGGAAGCAATTCTCTTGATATTCATTTGTGAGGAGAAATTCACGGTGGCCTACCAATCCGAGCAACGAGTGGATGAAGATGGGTGGCTCATGGAAGAAAGTGGAAGTATTGTATAGTTTCAACATGCATAATACAAAAATGTCCTATGTGATGCAAATGCACATTAGAAATGCCCTAATGCCTAAAATTGGGTGGAATGATGCATGCACTAACTATCCGCCTCAAAATGAGATGGATATCTAGTCAAGCTACATCATGTACTCAATTTTCCTGAAATGTAAGTGATATCATGTTCCTTTCTCCTTCTTATTTCACTTTCTTCTAAATTCTTTTTCTTTTCTCTGTTTTTTTTATATATTGCAGATTTTTAGATTTTTTCCATCCCACATATCCATAATTTCTTAAAGATAATTTTATGGGGCTATTTTCTTCATACTCATAGATTTTTGCAATATTTAGAAGGTATGGAATAGTTTAATTCACCATTAGGGAAAAATTGAGATACATGATATACTTTATGCATGGAAATCATGGATGCAACTACATGGCATGCACCTAAAGGTAATGTGCATGAATCACTAAATTTTTTTCTTCTTTTTATGCAGAAGTATGGAAAATATCAATGCAAGTCCTATCTAAATGCTATGCACACAAAAAGGAATTAAAACTGCACTTTACTTCCAATTCTTAGGTGGATTATGGAAAAAATGAAGTGGAACGATCACAAGACTAGATGACTGAACCTTAGAAAAATATCATGTGTCCCTCCTTACTGACCTGTGTAGTAGTTTAGAGGGTTCTCTCTCTTACATCCAATTAAAGTCTCATTACCATTTGGTTAGGTTAGGCTCAAACAACCATTACTGTCCACTTTCATGAATCATTAGGAGTACATGTATGAAATGTTGTTTTAAAGTTGACATAATCAATCATTTTCGTAGGATGTGTTTCCCAAGGTCAACCAAAACAAGCTATCCATAATTTATCTTTTAAATTTCCCTTAAATTTCCCATGTAATAACAACAAGAGGACACACTTTTACGACATCCACAATTACACTAGATAGCACGTGGATCCTAAAAAAACTAAAGATGCAAGAAACAAAAACAATGCTAAATACTAAAAACAGTGAAAGATAGAGCTGTTCCAACTACCCCCCTAAGCTTGAATTCAACTATGGCCTCATAGTCAAAAACAAACTTAAAGATTGGAACAGAGATACCAGATCACTCTTGTGGAGGTGGAGGTGGGTATTGTGGAGCCGTAGGATCCCAAGAAGGATACTCCCCCTGGAAGCTCAGATCATAATGGGTCCTCGGCGGAGGCTGTGGATAGCCTCCAAAGTAACTCTGAATCCAGTAGTGGTCATAGAAGGGCTCCTACTACATCTCCATCCGTTGCAACCAATTGTGTATCTGTTGTTGGTTGTCGAGGAGGAGACGTTCATTCTCAAACATCGCCCTTTGGTTGTCAAGTATCCGGTTCGTAGTGTCCTGAATACCAGTATACATCGCTTGATGCTGCTGCTATGTCTGATAGATGTCCTGCAGCATCGTGTACATGCCTTGCATGGAGTAGGCATCCTCGCTCGGCTGCGAGGGCTTTGGTCATGGCGGCGGAGGCTGTGATGATGTAGACGCACCCGGATGCATTCGAGGACGCTTCCGGGGTGCTACTCGTGCTCGAAGAGGTGTAAAGGCCTCTTCTTCCTCCTCAGCCTCGTCGTCCTGTCCATCGTCGTCGCCGTCATTGCCGCCTTCTTCATCATCGGAGTCGATGGCTATGATTGGCCATCTGAAATGCTATGCGCCCTCAATGTTGAAGACGGGATCCGACAGCACGCACTCCTGGTACGCTTGATTTACGTGGCAATGCGCAAATGCCATGCCATCCTGGAGAAGAATTAGGTTGGCCCGATGAAGATGTTGCAAGTTGACCTTGCTTCTCATAGAAAGAGGAGTGAGGGATTGGAAATTCAGTCCCAAGTATGACGCCAGTTTGGTGATGAGCCCACCGAAGTGAATCGGCGCTTTCCTCGCACTCCTCTTCACATCCAACATACGCTATAAAAAGAATGCACCCCAATTGCATTCTTGTCTCTTCAGGAGTTTGTATAGAAAGAAAAGATCGAAACCCTGAAATTTTCTAAGGGCCAGATCACCCCACGCAAAAACTGTGGAAATTAGCATCCGATGCAAGACCCGGACGAAGGGGTGCTCAAAGTCAGCTACCGAAGCGTTGTGGTAGCTAACCGACCTTCCTTGTGGCACCGTCACCAACTCAGAGAAGATTACGTCATAATCGATGCGGTGGTACGGCCTCCGGTGGTCGTACTGGGAATGGTTCCAGTTGAAAATTGCGTTGAACTGCTTTAGCGTGAGGACATAGTCGTGGTTGTACAGCCGGAAAGACACCCGACCCTGAATCCACTCGCGTTCGATAGCATTGATGTCGTTGGGAACGATGCAGACGTCCAACGACGCCATGAACTGGGCTACCAACTCTTTATATGTCGGCCAGTCACCGAAGAACATCTGGCCATCTTGGTGATACTCCAGTTCGCCAGGCCTGATTGAAGTGTGACGAGCCTGTCCGTTAAGAACATAGGCCAAGTTTGCCTTGAATCCCAGATCTCAGACCATCTCCCGGTCCACATACCGGGTAGGCTCGATCTTTCTCCGCATTATCTCCTCATAGATCTTTCGAACCTCTGGGGAAGGATGGATGAGTCGGGGACGTGCGACCGATCCTAGTGGTGGTGGTATGAATTCTGGTGGAGTTGCGCGTGAGGACGAAGCTCCGACTGTATGCACCATGTTGGCAACGAGAAAGGGGTTGAAGAAGGAGAGCTCGGTGAAGATGGAGAATTGACTCTCCGCTCGGTGAAGATCTTCGCTCGGTGTTGCTGCTCTTTGATCTTGGATGGCTCGGGGGAGTGGTCGGCGCAAAGGAGGAAGATCACTCTGAAGGTGTGATGTCAAATGACATAATGACTCTCCTTATATAGACTTGGCCGGCGCCACTGTTGACCCGTCGATACCATCGACGCGGGTCGATGGTATCGACACGTCTCGATGCTATCCGCCCCCCTCACGAGTATCGACGGCTGACGATTGCTTGATCTTGAAACCCGGATTGCCGACGTGTCGATACCATCGACATCAGTCGATAGTATCGACACAACACCCAGATCGATGACATGGACTCCGTGATCGCCGTCGATGTCTTTAAGCGGATCAGTGACATGGATGGTCGATACCATCGACAAGTGTCGATAGTATCGACTTGGCTTCATTGCGACACCGCCACTTTGCACTTCAACCTGTAACCATGTCGATACCATCGACGAGGCCGTCGATGGTATCGAGTTGACTGAGACAAATCGATCTGAACTTCTCCAGAGATCTCGATGGTATCGACTCCTGTGTCGATACTATCGACTGTGGTTGGGCAACCTGCCTGTAGGTGTGTCGATACCATCAACGCGTGTGTCGATAGTATCGACTCAGAACAAAATCTGCAGTTGTCAACCTGAACACATGTCGATACCATCGAGATGTATGTCGATGGTATCGACTCTGCCTCAGCCTGCACAATGAACAAACAGATCAAGGTATCTTCTTTACACTAAAAATTGAACGAAATTAAAGCAACCTATGATTATAATTAAACTATCCTAATGTACCGATGGTTGGGTTGCCTCCCAACAAGCGCCCTTATTTAACGTCTTAGGCTAGACAATTTTCGGGCATCTCATTCATCCAAAAGTGTAATGAGTTTAACCTCATTCACTTTTCTCTTGTAATTCTCACCAAAATACATCTTTAGCCTCTGTCCATTCACCAAGAACGTGGCATCACCATCACACACTAGAATCACGCCGTGTGGTTTGACCTCTTCCACCACGAACGATCCACTCCACCGGGATTTCAGCTTCCCGGGATGCAACTTGAGTCGGGAGTTGAACAACAAAACACTATCTCCCTTCTTGAACGTGTGAAACTCGATGTTGCGATCGTGGATCAGTTATGTGTGCTCCTTGTATATCCGAGCATTCTCATATGCCATCATCCGTAACTCATCCAGCTCATTCAACTCAAACATTCTCTTTCTCCCAACTTCATCATAACTCAAATTTAGCCTTATAAGTGCCCAATGGGCCTTGTGCTCCAACTCCACCGGTAGGTGACAAGCCTGGCCATACGCCAACCTAAAAGGCGTAGTGTCTATAGGTGTTTTGTAAGCCGTTCTGTATGCCCACAGTGCATCCGGTAGTAGGGCACTCCAATTCTTCCTTGTGGATGCCACCGTTCGCTCTAGAATCTTCTTGATTTCACGGTTCGAGACCTCCACTTGGCCTTGAGTCTGCGGATGATATGGGGTGCCAATGTTGTGCTTGACCCCATATTTCTTCAATAATGTCGAGAACTTCTTATTCCTAAAGTGTGTACCCCCATCGCTTATTATCATTCGGGGTATCCCAAACCTGCAGAAAATATTCTCTTTCACAAACCTGCACACTATAGTAGAATCATTAGTCCTTGTGGGGATTGCTTCCACCCACTTCGACACATAGTCAACGGCTAATAAGATATATAAATTGGAGTTCGAGGACACAAAGGGTCCCATGAAGTCTATGCCCCACAAATTGAATACCTCAACTTCCTGAAATACATTCAGGGGCATCTCCTGTCGCTTTGAGTTGTTACCTGCTCGCTGACACGGATCACATTGCCTTACAAAATCATAGGCATCCTGAAATAAAGTTGGCCAATAGAGGCCGCTTTCCAACACCTTAGCTGCTGTTCGTGAACTGGCATGGTGTCCTCCTGTAGGTGATGCATGGCAATGGTGGAGAACACTCTCGTACTCCACCTCAGGCACACACCTGCGTAAGATACTGTCCCTGCATTTCTTCAAAAGAATTGGATCATCCCAAAAATAGTATCTTAAAGAATGAAAGAATCTCTTTTTCTCCTGATAGGACCAATCTTCTAGGATGATCTCGCAAACCAAATAATTAACAATTTCAGCGAACCACGGCTCTTTAGAATTAATTTTCAAAAGTTGTTCATCGAGAAACATCTCGGTTATGGGTATATGCACATCTTTTTCATCCATCGTATCTAACCTAGACAAATGATCAGCCACTACATTCTCAATTCCAGACTTATCCTTGATTTCAATATCAAATTCCTGTAAGAGCAAAATCCACCTAATGAGTCTAGGCTTTGCGTCTTTTTTCTCCATCAAGTATTTTATTGCAGCATGGTCAGTCCATACAACTACTTTAGATCCAACGAAATACTGCCGAAATTTTTCGAAAGCAAACACGACGACAAGTAATTCTTTCTCAATAATTGTATAATTCAATTGAGCATCATTCAAAGTTTTTGAAGCATAGAAAATCACAGCGGGCTTATTATCTACCCGTTGCCCCAATACGGCTCCTACTGCAAAATCCGAAGCGTCACACATCAATTCGATAGGTTTTGTCCAATCTGACGTTTGAACAACCGGGGCAGAAATCAATTTTTCTTTCAAAACATCGAATGCATGAAGACACTTATCGTTGAAATCAAAAACTGCATCTTTCTCTAAGAGTTTGGATAAAGGTTTTGCAATTTTAGAAAAATCCTTTATGAATCGCCGATAGAACCTGGCGTGTCCCAGAAAGCTTCTCACCCTTTTTACAGAATTTGGTGGGGGCAGCTTGGAAATCACCTCAATTTTCACCGGGTCTACCTCAAGACCTTTGCTAGACACCTTGTGTCCTAGAACGATTCCCTCTGTCACCATCATGTGACACTTCTCCCAGTTAAGGACCGAGTGTGTGTCCTCACAACGCTGCAACACTTTGTCTAGGTTATAGAGACATTCATCAAATGATGCACAATAAACCGAGAAGTCACCATAAAGACCTCAAGCAGCGCTCTACCATGTCAGAAAATATGGCGAGCATACAATGTTGAAACGTCGCCGGTGCATTACATAAACCAAACGACATTCGTCGGTAAGCAAAAGTCCTATAGGGACAGGTGAACGTAGACTTCTCTTGATCCAAAGGATCAATCGAGATTTGATTGTACCCCGAATACCCGTCTAGAAAACAAAAATGCGACCGACCGAAAAGATGTTCTAAAATTTGATCAATAAACGGTAAGGGAAAATGATCTTTAAGTGTGGAGGCATTCAGACGACGATAGTCAATACAAACTCACCACCCGGTTACCAGTCGGGTGGTGACAGGTTCATTCAACAAATTTTTAGTAACTGTAATTCCCCCCTTCTTAGGGACTACCTGTGTGGGACTCACCCATGTCGAGTCTGATATGGCACAGATAATCCCTGCAATAAGAAGTTTGATGACCTCCTTCTTCACAACCTCCATCATTCTCGGATTTAAACGTCTTTGAGGCTGAATAACAGGCTTGGCTCCCTCCTTGAGCCGAATCTTGTGCTGGCAAAGTGTAGGGGAAATCCCCTTGATGTCTGCAACAGACCACCCAAAAGCTCCACGGTGGTTTTTCAGCACGATCAACAATTGCTCCTCCTCGTCCACACTCAAATAAGTAGATACGATCACCGGTAACTTGTCTTTCTCAGCTAGAAAGACATACTTGAGATGCGGGGGCGGCGACTTCAATTCCAACTCTGACGGGCTGATAAGAGATGATTGCAGCGGTGGGGGAAGTGCACCTAAATCTTCATAGTGCCTCACATAGAAGCATGGAAGCATCTGAAGCATTTTAGCACACTCCTTGAGTGATTTACTCCGCATCCAATCATAGGTAACATTCAACAAACAAGCCTCCAACGGCAATTCCGGATATGCATCAACAACAGAAATAGCAATTACATCATCCTCCCAAGAAGGCAGAATGTCCTCATTCTCATAGTTCGTAAATCCCACCGCTTTACATAAAGAAACAACCTTAGTTTGCTCCATGATATCCACAGCTAAGGTTCCATTATCCATCTTGCTCATCACATGAGCCATGTCCAAAAATGGTTTTCCAAGGCAGAGTGAGATGTTGTGATCCATATGTTTCACCATATTACATTGTTCTTTTGCTTTAGAAGACGTAGTGCTAGAGGGCATGACCATCTCAAAGCGGTCATCTGCTATGCCTAAGGTCAAGCGACCTCTCCCCATCTCTAGGATCATGTCGGCTATCGCTTGGAATGGACGTCCAAGTAACAACTCATTTCCATGCTCATCCTGCATCTCCATAACCACAAAATCAGCCGAAAAGACAAATCGATCCACCTTTACTAAGACATCTTCGCAGATTCCAAAAGGCCTCACCATAGAGTTGTCGGCCAATTGGATAGTCATATTGCTCGGTCGTGACTCCTTCAGTCCCAACTTTTTAAATGTCGAAAGGGGCATTAAGTTGATGCTTACCCCTGAATCACACGATGCTTCTCCAAATTTAAACTTCCCAATATAGCAAGAAATGTTGAAACACCCTGGATCCTGTCTCTTTAGCGGTAGAGTGCCCATAATGAAGGCACTCACTTGCTCCTTTAGCACAATGACCTCAGTATCTGGTATTTTCCTCTTCTTGGTGATGACATCTTTTAGAAACTTCCCGTATGAAGGGATTTGCTCAATAGCTTTCAATAACGGAATATTGACTGAAAGCTTCCTAAAGCTGTCCAAGAATTTCTTGAACTGTGCATCTACCTTCCTGGCCTTCACACTATTCAGATAAGGGACCGGAATAGGTTGTGCCCTTTGATGAGGTGGAACATAAGGCGTCATTTTCTCTGGTTCCTCCTCAGCAACCTGTTCTTCAGTACCATCCACAGCTATGTCTTCAACTTGCCCTGTGACTGGTGTGGGCTGCTCCGTAGTGGTTTGACCTTCAACTTTATCTTGCGGTGTGCTTGTTTCATCCGTTCTTGGATTCAACACCTTCTTGCCGCTTCTCAGTAAAATAGCCTTGGCTTGCTGGTTTCCCCTGGGAACATTGGTGTTCCCCGGAAAACCCAGATGTGCTGGTTTCTTCAAACTAGCTATTTCAGCTGCCATCTGCACCATGGATGTCTCTATGGTCCTCATTTGAGCCCCATGGCTCTGCAATGTCTGCCCAAATTGATTCATATATTCTCCTTGTTGCTTGATTTGCTGCCCGAATGTATTCATTAACTCTTGATTTTGCTTGATGACCTGATTGAGCAACTCCATGCTCTTGTCCTCTGCAGCAGGCACGGGCTTGGCTTCCGGATCTTGCAGAAAATTGTTCAGATCCTTCCATGAGAACTTTTTGTCCTTTCTCCATGAGTAGTCATTGTTCCTGTACCCTTGCTGTTGTCTCATATACTTGACTTGAGCCTCGTCATCTGACTCATTATCTTCCTTTTGCAGTAACTTCTTTGCGAGAAGATCCATCTTCTAATTTAACTCTCTCATTGCCTTTGATTCACTGGCGACTCGTTCTTGCTCAACTGGGCCTCTCTCTCTTTCTCCCCAGGACTGCTTTCTGGACATGTTCTTGAGTATTTCCCAGCATCTAGTGTCACTATTGTTCAGGAAAAATCCCGACCCGGCTGAATCCATATTACTCCTATCATGCTCGGAGAGAGCAAAATAGAAGATTTTCACCTACGTCTCTTTGTCCAGTCCGTGATGCGAACATCTCCTCAACATAACCTGAAATCACTCCCAAGTCTCAAAATATGTTTCACCAGCCTGTTGGGTGAAATTGTGAATCTTCTGGATCATGTCGTTAGTCTTCTCAGGAGGGAAGAACCTCTCAAAGAAGACTTCCACCATATGGTTCCAAGACTCAACTAACTCATCGTCTAGATTATGTAGCAACTCTCTTGCTGTGCCCACCAAGGAACTTGGGAACAGCTTTAGGTACAACGCATCTTGTGGAAACCTGTCTATCTTTACCATGTCGCAATTTTCGACGAACTGGCTGATGTGTGCAACAGGATCCTCATTCTTCATCCCATGAAACACATTTGATTTCACCAAATTAATAAACGCTGGATCGATCTTATATGTCGATATGTTGATCACCTGCTTCTTTATAGGCCCCTTTGAAGCTGATGAGGAAGAAGCTTTGATCTTCTCCCATATGGTCTGTGGCTTGGCCATTTCTTCTGGTTCAAATTCAGAATCTATCTCTTCTTGGTGCTCTTGCTCGTAGTACTCCTCGTCCTCAAGTCCTGAAAATGGAACCTCGGGTGTGCGATTGGCGTAGTCCGTACTACGTGTATGTACCATGAAAAGTACCTAAAATGAGAAAATCTGAGTTCAATACTAAGCTTAGATGAGTTTAACAATTATAGAGAAATTTAGAAATATTCGAAGTTGTTTCAAAATAATAAAAAAAATGTGGCCTAGAGTGGCCACTCGTAGCACTCGAAGTGCCAAAAATTCGCCGTATCCCCGACAATGACTCCAAAAACTTGACGTGTATTTTATTACGCGCTAAAAATGCAAGTATACGTGTCGAGTAGTACAAGCCTTTGTGAGGCCCGAGTCGAACACAGGGGTACTCGGAATTGTTGGAGGCTCCTACTAACTATTTGCGATCAACTAAGCTGAATAACAAATTGGGATTTGTAGTCAAAATTAAAAGAAAATAAAAATAAAACAAAGCAAACAATCGATTAAAGGTTAATTTAATCAATTCAAAAAGGTATCTTTAGGATTGCGATTTCACCGCGGGTATTCATTGTATTAGATTTCATATAATGCCTCAATCTTCTCTCTCTATCCGGGTAGTGGCCTGAAAACATAATTACCCACTGTCGTGGTGCAATTCACTACTTAGGTTTAGGTCGATTCCACTGTCGTAGTAATCTATCCCCTAAACTAAGTGCATTACGAACGATCTCTTAGTTTCCACCATTAATTTTACACCTCCTTTGTCAAGGGATTTATCGATTAATGTAGGTTTCGTCTCTTTTCAATTTAATCCTTCTGTCGAAGTGATTAAGGGCATTAGGTTATTATTATGGTGATCAAGCATAACAATATATGGAGAAAACGAAACTATACCACGGATTTAAGAGAGAAAATATGAATTACTAATATAAAATTGTCATACAATGAATTCCCGAGCTACTCTCGGTCCTAAAGATGGAGGGGATTAGCCCCGCATGTTCATCTCACACATATACATGGTAGAAATAGGGGAAATCATAAGAAAAAATGTGAATTGAATGGAAAAACCCCTGAACGGAGAAGAACCAATTGATCCTTTGCGTAGAACACGTGCTTTCCCGCCTCTCGGTGGTGAAATCCTTCTTCGACAGCGTCCGGATTGACATGTATGAGCTTCTGGACTCCGTTCTCCTTTCTCTCGCTCCTCGACACTTATGCAATGGCAAATGAGATGATCCTCTCCTCCGGGCGGCCGTCATTAGGTATAAGTCCTTAATTAGGTCGTTAATTAACTCCAGCCGTCCGATTGAAATAAATCTGAATCCAACGCATATCTGACGGTGTCGATACCATCGACGCGGGTCGATGGTATCGACCCAGTGTAGTAGCGACAGCCTTTCTTTCTTTTCGTCCGAGTGCCTGAAGCAATCTCGATACCATCGACTACCCTGTAGCGATGGTTTTGTCGTTTAGTGTCGCTGTAGCCTCCATGCGTCGATGGTATTGACTTGGGGTCGATACTATTGACAGCTTCCTCGCCAGCAACCTGAAGGGGTCTCGATACTATCGACTTGGGTGTTGATGGTATCGACTCTTTTCTGCTCCTCTCGGCTGGCAACCTGTGGCCTTGTCGATGGTGCGACTTCCGTCGATGGTATCGACGGAAGCAAATACTTGTTTTTCCTGAAATTCGAAGACACAAATAATAATAATAATGTGATAATGAATGCTCAAAATGATGAAACTAAGGGGATTTGACATATAATTATGGCAAAGACCAAAATGGGTGAATTATGCAATATTAACCATAAAAATGACTAATAAAAGCACAAAACACATATCAAACAGGTCTATAAATGCGACTCAAAATCATCGGATCACAAACCCTCAGTTCATTATTGAACAACATCACCTCTTATTAGGAAAAACCCAACTCTAGGTCATTAGACGCATATGCAAATCATTCTTGTTGTATAAATATATCGCATGGCTCACAAGACCTTATATAATCTATATTATGCTAAATAATTATAGATGATATATGGTTATGTTCATCATCTCATAGTACTTGCATAGTTAGGATTTCATAGCAAATGCCCATGTCAAAAAGAGCATCATTCTAATTGCAATCCTCTCATAATTGGGGTTAGGGGCTTCCCTTATAACTAATTTAGGGTTTTCAAGTTTATATTTATCAACAACCCCTAATTATAATAATAAGAACTATATTACTTCCATAGGTTTATTCAATTATACTTCACCAAGTATCATCAGTTGATTATCAACATGAAGTATTACTTTCTCATGTGAGTAGTACACGTTTCTCTTTCATCCTTACTAGGATATTAACTCCAACATTCTTATTTAACTAATTTAACCTTCCCTAAGGCTATCAATCTACACCTATTAAAGTGTATTGAGCTTATTACATTCAAGATGTATCCATTGATTACATTCAAGATGTATCCATTGATTACATTCAAAGTGTATTGGTCTACACTCATCAATGTGTATTGGCCTCCACTCATCAAGGTATATCAACCTTCATTCTAATCTTTGTATCGGTCTAGACACATTCACTTGTGCCGACCTAGTCACATATATTTGTGTTGGCCAAGACACATCTACTTGTGTCGGCCAAGGCATATAAAATGCTATCGATTTAGAGATGCTTAGAGTAGTATCATTTGTATGGTGGTTTAGGTATATCAGCCATATTATATACTTGTTTGTCAGCCATACTAACATATTGTGTATAGGCCACATCATGAACTAGGATATAGGCTACCCCATCAACTTAAGGTATCAGCCTCACCTTCAACTAGAGTATCGGCCTCACATTCAACTAGGATATCAGCCTCCTCAATAAAATGTTGCATTGGCCATTCAAAATTAGCTAGGGTATTGGTCTAGTTATCCCTTTTAGTATCAGCCATTGCCCAATATAGGGTATCAGCCTCCAAGGTTTGTTTTGTATTGGGTGAACCCTCAACAACACCTTACCTTTTTTTTCAATTATTGACTTCGTCTTTACTTGGTATACTGGCCAATGATTTAAAGAATGTATTTCCCATACTTTCACAAAGTATGTTGGGCTAATGGTGTCACCCATAACACATGGGGTTGTCAAAAGGGATATCAGATTATGAGAGTATCATATTAGGGTTAAGACTTGAACATATAGTCCATCCATGTCATGGTGCAAACATATGTATGTATCGACTTGGATATCTCATAGATATCAACATGCCTCATTCTTAGCATTTAGGTGATAAGTTAAACAATAGAGAGGGTAGTAGTTCTACTCATGAAATAAAACCAAAAGCATAGGAGTTGATGTGTATTAGTTTTCTTATCCAAACCCTTGTATCGGGTTAGGATTTTTCACAAATCAAAATCAATTGATGCATATGGATTCCATCATCTTCAAGCTCAAACTCTTCATCCATAACTACACTAATTCATGGAAAAAACCCCATATATCCAATAGAACTCATAGAACCATAATTCAAACAAGAAAAATCAAAGTAGAAATGGAATCACCATGTATTGCATGATAGAAGATGAATAATAGTAAAATTGGGTTCAAGTTTTATAACGTAGCTTAAGATCAACTCAAGAGCTTAAAGCTTCAAAGTTCTACATTCCCAAGGTTGAAGATGACTCATCAAAAGTCCAAGACTCGATCACAACACTTCTATATGAAACAAGATATCATAGTTAGGAAATTGGTGATGAAAGAAGAGAAGGAAAGAATCATGATCTAAGAAGTTTAACCTTTCCAAGGTTGAAGACAATCACAGCTTCATCTTAGGCAAGATTCTTAGCCTTATATTTTCTCCTTAAGCTCCTAGGATCATCCTCCAAGCAAGAGATAGTAATGGAGTCAAAAGTTTTACTAGGAGGTAAAAAAGAGAGGTATATATAGTTCAGGTTTATGAAAGAGAGTATGTGTAAGGTGTCATCACTATGTACACTCGAGTGACACGTTTCCATGCATGGTAACTTCATGCAACCATAATATATTGCCATGCAAAACTCTTCAAGATAATCCATAGGAATGATATCATCCATTTGGGTATCTTGCTTGACAAGATATCATCACCCAATCCTACTTTATATGCAAATCGATACCACTTTTGCAAGGAACATGCTAACTGATAGGCTTCACCTACTTGAGGTGCTTAGCTCATCATGAACACCTTCAAAGGTTAACAAACCGATATGGGGTCCTCCTCTATGGCTTACAAGACAATAGGCGCTCCCATATACACTTCAAAACTGGATACAACCTCATTTAGGGTTAAAAAAACTCAACACTTATTTGGTTCTTTCACCACAAAGAGTGTTATCATTCAACCAAAACTAAAACAAGGTTCCCCCTTCTTTTGTTTCCTCTAGTTGACAATAAGAGAGAGAAGGAACATTGTCGAGGTGATAAATTGCACATAAACCCTTCATTTGGGTGAATTGCAATTCTTACCAAAGTTATCATATAAGGAACAAACAATTTGCTAATAAGTTCAAAATTGAGAAATAAACTCTCTCTCAATTTGTAGTTACTTTTCAAAAGATTAAGACATGGTTCTACGCAACATACTTAAGCAAAGCTTCTCAAGTTATCCCAAAACCCAAGTCAGGGGTGTTATAGAGGGTATACCAGAGGATGAGTAAAAATGGTTGGGAAGTTATAATGAAAATGTAATCTTGGATTTTTAATAACTGTTTGATGTAATTAGGTTGTTATGATATATGTGCAAAAGTTTGGTTGCCACCACATACCAGTATAATCTTTATATTGGCCAATATTTTTTTGTCAAAGTCTTAAGAAATCATTGAAAGTGGATAAATATTAAATTGACATTTGAAGAATAAAGCTATATAAAGATTGGAGGGTTTAGTTAGATAGAACTCTACTTTGGGTAAAGTTTCATACTCCTATTTTTGAAAGGTATGTGAAAAGAAAAAAAAATATCCTCCTTTAAGCTTAGTCTCGGGAAGAATTTATCAATTATTATTGATTATTTGCAAAAGCATTGATCCGATTTTGGGATAACATCTCTAGCTTCTGGTGTCCCTTAATTGGAGGTTACATAGGGGTGGGGTTTTTACAATTGGTATGAGAGCATGATTTTCTATATAATCTCTAATAATTATTAAATTTTACAAACTCTTTAGAGCCCAAGGGAGTTATTAGAGGATTTTCCAAAGATGGAGGTGTCTAGAAAAGGATCACGATCTGGGGGCTGGAAAGATTTTCCTCTACCCCACTAGTCAGTCTATGAGGAGTCCCAGAATTTGTGTGACTGCATGGCTGAAATCTAAGGATTTGAGTCAAATTAAGATACATCTAGGTCTTCTCATATGATTTCATCTATTCTTTATCTCTTTTTCACAAAATACTAAGGGTTTCTCTCTCTCTACCTGCTATTGAGTTTTGGGGTAAGAATAATAAGGATTAAGGAATCCTTCACCAAATAATGAAAAGCATGTAAGAAAGATGTCATGGACATAAGTCTAAATGATAAAACTAAGACTTAGATTAGTTACATGCTTAGGTTGCATAGCTTGTGTTGTCATACCCTCAGGAAAACATTAAGGTTAGACCATCTCCTATGATGAGGAGGAGAGGGATAGCCTTGGATGAAGAAGCCTCTAAGAAGAGAAAGAGACATGATGTATCCTCTGAGGATGATGCACAACCCAAAACCATAGGCAGTAGTTAGAGAAAGAGAGAACACGATGAGTTGGATACCTTAGTTTTCCTTTCATGCAACTATGTAGGCTAGACATAAATGCTTTACGTAGAGGATTTGAGTATGCATGAGAAACATAGGCTATGTGTCATTGTTTGACCCCTAGTGCCTTTTGGTGACCCAACCTTGGGTGGGTTGTGTCTGTTAAGGGTGAGGGATAGCTCCCTTATTGAGAAGGTTGGTGGTGACCGTATAGGAACCCTAATGTGCATATATGAGTAGTAAAGAGGCATGCACTGACATAGGAGTGAGAGACAACAAGGTTGGAAGTAGATTTTAGACCTAAGCTAGAAGGGTTATGCCTGGTAGTTTATGAGATAGGAATGTGGATCTTAGGATGATCTTGGTCAGGCATAAGTTTTGATAGTATATTTCACCCAGGTAGGGATAGACGTGTATCCTTTAGAGCTTGACCCATCTTCTAAGAGAAACCTCCAGTGGTAGGACCAATTATAGGGTTAGCTCTAGAGAGAGGGAGAGACCCCGATGAAGAAGGTTGGAGGCGTAGACTCTGAGACATGAGGAATCAAAAGAAGTTTAGTATGGTGTGGCCTAGAATAGATGACCCTGAGTAGATGTGTGTGGTAGCCTCATGTACAATCTTAGAGTCGTGTCATTCCTTGGATGCCTTTAGAGGAACCAAACCCTATAAAATAAAAAGAGGCTTCCTGAAGAAACATATAGATGATTTGAGTGCCTACCTTTTAGGTGTTGGAAAGTGAATTCCAAAGACCCTAAATAGGTATGGTATGATAACAAGTTTTGAGGCCCCACACACAGTTGGTTGTCCTTGTGTAGGACTCTAAAAGTACTAACACCCTAGATACCTTGAGGAAATGACTAATAATTGTACATAAGAGTGATGTTAAGACCAAAAGCGATGGGAAAAGCCTTCCCATGGGTGTAAACATAGTTTTGAGATATTCATGGTCTGGAGATTGTGAAGTATAATTCAACTTACACTAGAAAGTGTAATGGTGATGTGTGATGCACCATTTCTACTCTTAGAACATGATGAACTCCATACTTGGATTGCAGCCAAATGCTTATTTCATCTTATTTTGGGTGTGAGAGACATGAAAAAATGCGTGTCACATACTAAGAATAAAGGTGATATGAGTTGAAACCTTGCTATGATGATTGAGGATAGAGGAAGTACCACACCCTTCTTGGAAGTATTTTGGATATATGGTATGAAAAGATAGATGAACCATATGAGGAAATACTCATCAAGATCATGTTCGATTTTATGAGTTGAAAGTTTAGGTTTAGTAATCAAGATGATGGATGCAAGAGCTTGAAGTTTCTTGACTTAGACAGACCTAAACCCCAAAAAAGTACGATGAGTGGAGTATATGAAGGTTATGTCTTCCCCATCACCTAGCATAGAAGAAACTAATGTGGCAACAAATACTCTTAGTCGAGACATAGCTCAAGTATATAATTGTATTATTTTCCAGTACAGAGGCTTGAAGTGGTTGCTAGGTGGATCCTATGATCGTCGGAAGATGAGGCATGTGTGGCTAACATCCATATACAATCAGATTTGTTGGTCGAGTTAGTGGTTTCCCACTTAGCCTAGAATTTGATGAGATCAAATGTTTGTTAGAGGAACCTCAACTGCACCTCTTAGGAAAAGTAGATGGATAAATCCATTACTAGCATATTTTAGGGTTTTTGAGGCTTCACCCTTGAAGAATTGTGTCATGTAAGAGGCTCACAATTATAATTACATTGTACACCCTACTATTACCAAGATGGTTGAGGTTTGTCGTGGTCCGTGAAGGCCTAGAATGAAGAAGGACGTAGAGGTTCATGTGGTGAGTTGCTATATATGCCAAAGGGTGAAGGTTAAACACCAATAACCTAGTGGTGGCTACAGATGATGAGGAGTTCTCGAGAGGAAATGTAAGCATATCCCCATGGACCTTGTGGTGAGTCTCCCCTGGACCAAGAGAGGTCATGATACAATATGGGTAATGGTAGCTTGCCTTACCAAGTCGACATGTTCCCTTGCATAAGAGAGAAGTGCCAGTGTGACAGATCAACATATATATATATATATATATATATATATATATATATATATATATATATATATATATATATATATATATACAAGAGAGATAGTTCAACTACATAGTAATATGAGCTCAAATATTCCTTAGCATGACCTTAAGTTCACTTCCATGTTGTGAAAATAGGTACGTGAAGAACTCGATACTATCTTGAAGTTTAGTACAACATAGCACCCCTTGACTGATGGATAATCAAGAGAGTATGATCCAGACCTTAGAAGATGTTATGAGAGCATATGCTCTCATTTGGGGTGCCGCATGGGAGCAATACTTTCCCCTACTTGAGTTTTCTTATTATGACAACTACCACAACTAGTATCGAGATGTATGAAGATTTTTATGGAAGGTTGTGTCGGTCACCAATTCACTAAGGTGATGCCATTGAAAGGACCTTATGCAGGTTAGACAAACCAAATTGTATGATGTTGAAGTCACTTTGATCGAGTAAAGGCTGAGAAAGTTCAGGATCGATAGGAGTCACGTGCTGATGCGAAGCAGACTGACTTGCACTTCACTATGGGTGAACATGTGTTTTAGAAATCTGACCGCTCCGAATAGAGGAAAGTTGAGTCCTTGATGCATGACCCCATTAGAGATTTTGGAATGGTAATTTTGTTTATCCTTACCCCTCATGATAATATGATGTATGATGTGTTCCATTTGTTCAATCTATAGCGTGATGTGAGGTACTTGAGCCATGTGTTGATCATTGAACCTATTAAACTCCAAGGGAAGATAACATACCCTGAGTCACCTATGAGGGTATGAGATGCCAAGGTGAGAGAGATCTTAGGAGTAAAGAAAAGAGATGATAATAGTTATTTGGAAGCCCCATAGAGAGGATGAAGCCACATGGGAGATGATGATGGACATGGAAAAGTCTTATCCTGAATTGTTTGTATGTTTGGTGGAATTTTGAGGGAAAAATTCCTATAAGAGGGGAAGGATGTTACAACCACAAATTTGGGCTTATATGGTTTGAAATACAATTCTCCAATAAAATGTATGATTATCAAAATTATATGATTTATGTGTAATGAATTAATCTCTTTTATAATATTTCCTTTAGGTATATGATTTCGTGGACCCTATTGAGTTAGTGGGTCCATATGATAAAAAGAGAGAGAAATTTAAAGGAAATCTAATCATGCATAAAAAGGGAAAGAAATTAAGATAATAACAAGGATCATGTGGAATTCTTTAGAAAGTGGAGTGAATGACCTTCATTGATTAGGTTTCGAATCCACTTGGTTAATAATAGTAAAAAGAATCCAAATAAACGAAATAGAAGGGATAGAGAGAGAAAATATGAATAAAATTTTCCTTTTTAAGTGATAACTTTCATATAAAGAAAAGTCTCCCATACTTTCGAATTTAAGTCCCAAACTTGGTACAAAAGTTTTTTTAAGTCAATATGGACTTTCCTTTGAAATTTGGGATTAAAAGGATAAACTTAGGAGATATGAATTTTGTAAGTTTTCCTAAAGTAAAGAGGATAATATTAAATGTTAGGATTATTTCCAAAACAATTTAGGCTATTTTCTAGCTTTTGTTTTAGCATGTGTCATGACATCCGCTGGATCATAGATCCAACTGTGGTTGTACCTTCACCCATCTCAATTAGGATCAGGAAAGGGGAGTAGTAAGTGGAAACTTCCCAATCGATTTTATCTGCATACAATCCACGTGCGAATCTAGAAATTGCACCAATAGATTTGGGAGGATGGAATGATTTGATTGGTCCTAGGTTTTTGGTGGTTTTGGGAATCCCATAGGGTTCATGCAACCTACTCAGAGCAGCAAGCACGAGACACAGCTAAAGCTATATAAAGGGGTCATGAGATATCTATGCGAGGAAATAAGTTTGATCACAAGACATTGTGGGGACCTTGGTGTCTTTCACTGACACTAGTTTGTCGACTAGAGCCTGAATTTCTTACACTTGTTCTTTCTCTACTGGAAACACAGCTCCAAGATGCCCCCCCTTCCTCACTGTAGTGGGGGAATTGAATCCACTGATGAGTCTGTGAGGGCGAGGCAGAGGCACTCACATCTCTGCTTGTTGTGCAGGAGTGCCAAAACTGAGAGTCAACCATGGGTTGACCAACCCTGACGTTGGCTTGTGTGAAGATGGGGGAACAAAGGTGGAAGATGAGGACTAGGGAAATTGTGTCCCTGTCCTCAAGTTGCAAAAAAAGGAAGGGGTAAAGTCATCTTTTAATTCTATTTTCTGACTCAACCATACTGGGACGAGTCGTTGAGATGGCCACGTGCCATTGGCTGCATAATATTGGCATGGAAAAAGGAAAAGAAGCTCGATTAGTTGACTTGGCACTCTTCTATTGGTCCAAAGGTAATTTACTTTGCAGAAATTATAACTGATGATTGGAAACTCATATCACGGATTATATGTATGAAAATTAATAAAAAAAATCCAAGGAACTCAAAAAAATATAATAGGAGTCTAGATCTACTTGCAATTTGAAAAGTATATAAAGTTGTCACTTTGGATGGTTCTATTATTGAAAAGCCCTAGATTTTGATGATTATTGAATTTAATGAAGTTCTTTGAATAAATTAATCCAATATTAACCTATTGTTAATAAAAGGAAGTTTTAGATCTAAAAATGTGTTTCTTTTGCATAATTATCTTAATTTAGGGTTCCATATATATGAAAGATCATTAATGTGCTTAGAAACCCTAATTTTGTGAATATGACTTTTAATGTTTTTTATTTTGAAAATCCATCTAAAGGACAGAGTTATGATGATCCTAAGTCAATATGAGAATAAAGGAACTTGAATGTGAATAATTTGAGTAATTAGGGTTTATGTATAGAATATTTGATTTAGGGTTTGTTGACCTAAATATGTAAATATTGAGAAATAGATATAAGAAACCCTAAGAACATAGAAACCCTAGAAGGAATCCCCATGTCAATAAGAGGTATGATGAGTGCATTTCAGGATTCAGATTGCTTGTGTGATTTTCTAGATTGGTTGATTGGATTACTTTCTTGGATTGGATAGTTTGTTTAATTCATTAAGATCTCCAAATCAGGTATGCGGTTATCTTTATGGTTAGTCACTTTAGTTTCATGGTGAATTGGTGATTCCTGAGGTTTTACCGATAGCCTGAAAGTAAATGTTTGGATTACTTTATTTCCTTCAATTTATTAAGTGACTATGTTTCTCATAATATAATTGCTTATGACTTGCTCGAACCTGCATACCATCTATGGATTTATGATTTCATATTTATGAGGACCAAGCCCTGGAGGGAAGGTCATAAGTGGTCAAGCCCTAGATGGGAAGTCTATAAGGCACTTAGAGAGGTGACCAATAAGGTATCAAGCTCAGGATGGAGAAGGTAGCCTAAAGTCCCTTGCAAGGACTAAACCCTAAGAGAGGGTATACCAGAGGATGAGTAAAAATGGTTGGGAAGTTATAATGAAATGTAGTCTTGGATTGTTAAAAACAATTTGATGTGATTAGGTAGTTATGATATATGTGAAAAAGTTTGCACATACCAATATATTCCTTATACTAACTAATGTTTTTTTGTTGGCATTTTATGAAATCATTGAATGTGGATTTAGTTAAATTATTTTAAAAATAACTCAACATCATTAAAGAAAGGCCATACGACATCTACAAGATAAAGATCTCTCATCAACTAACCAAGCATCGACTCCTTTTGTGAAAAGGCATAGCATAAGACTCAAATTGGGATGCGATAGGTAAATTTCTGCACCGTCCACCTCTTGTGGTGGCTGACTAAAACAACTATCTAGGATGGATTTCATCAATCTACAAGAGCCTTTGATTCTATTGGGAAAGGAGTTTGCGTGGCTACAAATAGAGAACACTATCTCATCCATGCTAGAGGCCACCGGACAATTAGAGAGATCGACCCAGACCACAACAAGCAAAATGAGCATCTTGTTATTAACAACATAAACAAAAAAAACACCAAGAAAAGAACAAAAGTTGAGGCCAATCAAGAAGCTGCCTATACTCACAGAACACTCACGCAGGAAATTACTCAAACATCTTGGGTCAAACACCCTGGATATCAGGGAAGGGGGAAAAAACTCTACTTGCGCATACTCAGAGGAGAAAGGGCCTGCAAGGATTGAAGGTGGGAGGTAGAAAGATCCGGATAACCTCACCACCACTCACAAGCACCCCTGTTAGCAAGGGACAAGAGCATCCTCCCAAAACACGTAACCTAGTTTCTCTCTCTCTATCTGTCGGTGCATCAAGGAGTCACACAACCTTGCCGTTCATCCGTAGGAGCACCCAAAGCTCTGACCTGCAGCCAGACCCAGATAGAAAGAGAGGGACTTGACCAGAAGCCCGTCGCCATCTAGTGTGTCGTCCTCCAGGATCCGAGCTGCCATCCGGGGTGAGGCCACCGGGGGCATCTGCTCACGATCTGGAAGAACCAAGCGCCGCAGGATAGAGAGCAAAGGATCGTGGCCGATCGTGAGGGAGGTGAGGACGAGCCCAAGGGGAGAGGATTCCATCCGTGAGAGCGCCCGCCGCCTCCCATCCAAGTAGAAAGCATCTCCGTCAGGGTCTATAGGATCACCAGAGCGATCGCGAACCCTAGCGAACTACGTGCGCATCTTTCCTATAATGAATCCCTAGATTTAGTTAGGTAGAACTCTAATTTGAGTAAAGTTCCAAACTCCTACTTTTGGACGGTATGTGAAAAGTAAATTTTATCCTACTTTAAGCATAGTCTCTGGTAGAATTCAGTAATTATTCTTAATTATTTGTAGAACCATTGATCCTGTTTTGGGCATGTATGCAATTTCCTTGGTCCTTAATTATCCATTGAACTGATTTTGCAGTCTCTGCCAGAGTCACATAGTTAGTATGCCATGAACTACAACATGAATTACTTTGACAAGCCATTGATAGATGTTTTGGACATGTTGAGAATAGTTGAGACACAAATGAAGAAGGACAAGCCAAATTTTGTGATGATGATTAACAAGACAAAGGGGAAGTGTAAAGGCGACACAAATCTAAGAAAGGTTATAAAGCTAGCTAGAAGCCCAAGTCTTTAGATCTCAAGGAAAAATGTGGAGTAAAGAAACAAAGAGGTGATTGTCACCATGGTCACCAGCCTGGACATTTGAAGAGAAGTTGCTGACTCTGGTTAGAGGAACTACAGAAGAAGAAGGATGGAACCGAGGCCTCCACTTCGGGTATAAACCATATTAGATAAATTTTATTACTTCTTCATTTTTATATGTGATTCCAAATAGAGATCTGACATACTAATGTGCAGGATTTTCCATGAAGTAAAGGCCTTCATGGAAGGACAAGGATGGACAATGCGGAGAAAGTGTTGTGCAAGACATAGTCTAAATTTAAATTTAGATTAGCCCAATGGGCATGTAATAGATTTATTAGAACTATTATTCCATTATGCCATTAGAATAGAAACATTTTCTTTATGCATCTTGGATGGGCAAGGATGATTATCAATAAAGAATTATTCGTGCTTCTATTTCAAAGATATGATCTTGCACACCATTGGCCCTAAAACATCTTATCGTAATTTTGTGAAGTGATCCAAATAACAATTATACCAAAAGAATACAATTGATGATTCAAGGTTATCATTATCATTAATAATATTGTTTGAACACATAAGAAATCGCATACCTGGATTACATATTATTGTTGATCTAGATTCCCTTGGTTATTGAACCGAAGGAAACATGCAAAGTATTACTTACACACAACATGACATGATGTTCATCACTAGATATAGTGGGAGGATAAGTCTTCCACAAGACCTCATACATATGATGCATGAAGATCTTATGGAATGAATGATATAGACAAATAATTAATACTTCATTTTTATTTACTAGTAATATGATGATATGTACCAAATGAAATGAAAGAATCAATTCTTAAAAATGTTCTAGGATATTTTAAATGAAGTATACCATTGATGAAAGTATTAAGATACTTTGATATGATCAACTGTTGAAATACTTTATATCAATATCTTGGGTACCTTTAGGAATGAACTGTGATAATGTATCACATGACAATCCGTCTAAACATGATGATGTGTCATAATGAAGGATTTATACCATTATGAGTCATGATATAATTATCAATTAATCTAATTTTCTTACATCCTCATAAATATATATACCTATCACTAAATAATGTACCATCTGAATGGTTTAAAAGGACATCATATGTGATATGATTTGGGAATGTCCCAATAGGTCTAAAGGATTGAAACCCACCTTGAGAATATAGTTTCTTGAGAAGGTTTATCCATAAACCATGATCATTGAACATTACTATTAATCTCAATCCAATAACAAAATTGTTTTGTTAATAGGATAACTGAGTTCTTAAAAGATTGAGTGGGAGTAAAAGTAATACCCAAAGTGTTTGAGATCAACAATATGGGTACAAAGAGAACAATGAGAATCACAAGTTGTGGTGGAATCTCAGGTTCATCATATAACATAGAGAAAAATAGTTCTAGTAAAACACATATGAGATTGGAGGATTATGAATATAATGATTCAGATGAGTTGGTCATACTAGATGAGCCAACTACTCAACTAGAAGCTATATTTTATTAATATGAGATCCATGTAAACTAATAAGGTAGGACCTTGACAGCGCCACCTAAAGGGGAAATAACAAAAGTTGAAATAGTGTCTTATGATCAAGACCTATGTGTATAACATAAAAGAATAAATTGGTCGAATAAATCAAGTTCAAATTGTTGAACATGATAGAAATTCATTTACCAATTGTCTAGCTTGTTGTTGTAGTTAAAATAGACTAAGAGACTTGACATATGAAGATGAAACTGGATCCTTTTAAGGGAATACATTAGAGGATGTGTATGTGACACAACCTAGAAGGTTTAATAAATTCATGAATGAAAATTAAGTCTATAAGCTGTAAAATTCAATTTGGGATTGAAATAAGAAACTCAAAAATGGGATCTTTTGACTTGATAAGAAGGTCAAAGAGTTTGACTTAAGTCAAGATAAAAGATGAAATTTTTGTCTAAAAAATATTTTATGGGAGCATATATGAATCTTCCACATGTGATGAAGAATAACATCTCAATATTGTGAATATTGAGAAGTGGCATGAAAAATACTTCTAACAATGAAGGTTAAAGTGAAATGTCTTATGAGATAAGGACCAAGACCTATGATATAGTTCTTCAATATTTCACAATGGAATTTTAAGCATGTACAATAACAAAGTGTTGAAATAGTTCAGCATGAAAGGATTCAATGAGAGAATTCATATTAGTCTCTCCTGAACCCAATATTTTGATTCTTGTGAATAATGGAAATATCTTGAATTATACTCCATGGGACATCCCAACAATGGATCTATTATGATTGCTATAGATGTACTTATCCCATATAATCTTGTATGTATTTGACATGATAAGATGATATAAATTCCAGTAAAGGTTATTGGAATGTCATTAAATATGTACATTAGTACTTGAGAAGTGACCAAGGATAGATTTATAGCCAATGATGATAGAAATAAGAGGAACATTTAGATGTATAAAGTTACATCGATGCAAGCTTCCAAAAATGACAAAAGTGATCACAAATTAAAACATGCTTTGATTTTAAAAGAGAAAAGGATGTGATTATTTGGAGAGGGTTCCGAACTAATAGCCATTAATGCTAATCTATAATAGAGGCTGAGTATACTTGTGTTATGAACATAGGGTAATATTATATGGATCTAAAAGGTTCATGTGATGAACTTATAGATGTTTTGATCATTAATGACTCGATAGAAATACTATGACAACAATGGAGTAATTGTTAGGCAAGGAATATCAGATACCATATTACGGTGGCTTCATCTCAGAGCGAAGAGATAAGAAACATGCAATATACTGCCTATAAGAAAAGTGTTGCTAACATGATATTTTAGCACTTGCTCATCAGAAGAATGATGGGCATGTTTAGTTCACTAAGGATGAGATCCATTGGTGATGATAACTAACAATCTATATCTCTGGTCTCAAAATTTTGCTTTTCTTCTTCTTTAGAATTATTATTCTGGAGCTATCTTCACTACTATTGAACTAGGAGTTAAGCTGATTAATTTATTTTCAGAGGATTAATGTTGGCTGAATATACAAATATTTTTGGTAAGGTTTGCCCGCATAGAAAATCATTTGGTGATTGATATGGCATAATTACCTAAAAGGATTTGATTAATAATAACATTTATATAAAGGAAAGCTTCCAGTTCATCTGTTTCACTCAGTTATGAGATAATGAGGATACATAGTGAATGTCTAGAGAATTATATTGCCCAATGACATATGTGGTCAAGTTCCTATTATTTTGATGAGATCATACAGATGTTAATAGTACATATATATATTCACGTTATGTCTCTGATCAATTGTTATTGTGAAAGGTCGATAGACAACAATAACACATAAAATCAGAGTGTGAGTTGGTTGATGACTAAATCTCATTAGTCATTATGTGGCCATATCAAATCAAACACACAAATACATTTTAGAGAACCGTGTATCAGACAAACCCACCTTGAGAATGACACATGGTTTTGTGGTTACAACCATCTCTCATAGTGAAGGTGGTGATTTTGATTCTTAGACCTAAAACCACTGCACTGATCACATGTCTTTGGGTACGCTTTGACATCATCAAACATAGTCCCAAAACATGGGTTGTTGTAACAATGATGATTGGGTAACTTTGACACATGGATATTTGACTGTGAGTGATAGGCATGGGATTTCTCCCTCCTACGGGAGTATGATATCCTGGACACTTGATTAGTGAGACTGAGAAATGCATGCAGATGCGTGTGTGAATCAATATATGATTTTAATGTCACATTATCTCAGACATTCTGCTCTTAGTTCAAGAAACATGGATTGAATGTTGATAGGATGACAAACCATGCCTCAAGTTCATTGTGGATATTAGAGACAAAGAAATTATACAATCGTAGCAAAACCTTACATAGATTGTAGGTTGAATTTGTTCTCCAACTTTCCAATTTACTTGGGTAGCACTGATGTGTGACTAGGCACCACTCTTTGCTTGTAATGTCATAATCTAGTTATGGACATTCACTGCTAATGTGATATGGGATCTTTAGTGTCGGGACCTACTCTTTGATCAACATAAATACCAACCATTAGAGATAATCCCAAAATCTAAACCCATATTATGGAATGAAATAATGAATTATCAACACAGACGATTAAACAATATATGAAAAACATAGATAAATTTTTCCTTTTTCTTTCTTCACAAATTCATAAATCAATGTCACAACAAGTACATCACATTTAGATATCATAAATCTTATTCAACTCCATTAAAACAAGAATAAATCTTGTTCTCATATGTTATTAAGTTCCATCACATATAGGTACATTGATGAACAAACTTAGTCTACAACCCATCCTGGGAAAGAGAGAGTATAGGGACATTCTATTCTATCTAGATTATTCTATTTATATCTGCTTTATTGTGACCTCTCCACTGGATATCATTATACCTAAAAACATTTGAAACAACCTCATGAGACTCATATAGAGCCCCAATGAGTGGATACCTCCCACTCAATCTAGGCACATGCATCAACATCAGATTAAGTATAATAAACTTAACATAAACATGCAAATATTGAAAAGTCTAGCAAATAGTTCTATCATAAGTCATTTCTAACTTACAGTGGTAATCGAATGAAACAGATAAGATAATCACTTAAACCAATTATAACTTTGAAACATCTTTTAAAGCATGTCTATGAACAAATCAGTAGATACTTCTCAGTCCAGGTTAAGAATCTTGTTGCATGAGCAATCAGTTAAGTTCTAAGCATTTTGAATCAATACATAATATTAACATTATATTTGTGACACTCCACCAGCCAGACCAGGAACACATCTTGTAGTCCTGAACCTGAAGTACAAATAATGCATATCTATCAAATAATACTATCAAATAGCAAGCAATCTGACTCATATTCAGAATGGATATAAATCCCATCATTGTAACTTGTCAACATGACATATCATAATATGAAATAGGAAATGTCCATATCAACATGATTACTTTCCACAACAAGAAGCATAATCAACAATGAAAAATCATCATGTAGCAGAACAAGGAATGTAAAAACCATTCAAATCATGTTCTACATGGCTTATCATCTTTTATTCATTTGCCCTGAAACTACTTGGCATGTACCTTACCAAGTAGAAGTCACCACACCCGATTCTCGTGTCAACGACTCACAGTCACTATCTTAGGGTTTAGCCGGCCACCCTAATATCAACAACAGACCCTGGCCACCTCAGAGTTGCCTAAAGAGGCTCACATCCTCATCTCGGTAACACAAGATAGGAACCTACAAAACAATATATCACATATCATAATATTTCACATATATTCACATTTCACATGTTTCATTTCATCAGAGTCTATTCCATCTAGACATAGACTATCACAACAATGATTTAGGTCTAGAGCCACTCCAGATGACTCACTCCTAATTCTTGGTGGTCTAACCATTAAGGTCTCAACCCCCACTCCGGAAATCCTTCTCATAATTCATCGATTACTACAAGGAGATCTATTTTGTTTCCCCATTGTGGTCCTCGGGGGAAACTCACTGTGTTTAGGGCACCTAACTAGATGTTCCATCATTTCACTTGTTATTAGTCTCTTCATCTTAAAAGAATTCAAAACATCATATATCATATTTGTGTATTCTCGCGTAACTAGAATAACATGAAATAGATTAAGTTTATCAATAAGGACAGTGATTAAACCAAGTAGCACAATAAATCTATATATTGCAACACATATGATTATTTCTATCTTCTACATCATCTCATAGCAATCATCAACAGTGGGCCTTCAGCCTGAGACAAAATCTTATTGTCCACCATTTACCCCATCAGGGTTTTATCATCATCGGTTGGATTTCATCCCTACACATAACCTCATTATGCCACATTTACCCTTATTAGGGTTTCTCAATGTAAGGAGTGCATATTAAATTCAATTTCAACATAAATCTTATCAGTTCATTATATATCACACTTCTAAACAAACATTAGCAGAGGCATTAGAACTAGTAACAATAAAAGCATATAGAATTCATGTATCATTCCTCATACTCAGAATAGATTTATCATACAACATATGCTTGTTCCATCTAATCTCAATAGATGTAAATAAATTTCATGCATATAGATGCATAACAGACTTAGTTCTCTTCTTCTTTTATTTCTCATTCTTCATATGGGGTTACTAGTCGACACATGTTGATTATCATTTGAAATACATTAAAATAGTTCATTCTCATAATACAAGTATTCTATCAAAAAATCACAATATAAGAACATATTCTTGTAAATCAATTCAAATACTTGAGTTTCATCATTTAGTTGAATTCAAATATGGTTATGTACATCTCTTAATCACCCATTTGAGATTGTCATTAATTAGCATCATCAAACTCATTATTTTAGGGTAAGAGTTACATTCTTAGAATCATCTACTAATTCCTATCTTTTTCCGTCATGTTACATTCTTATAATCATCTACTAATTCGTATCTTTCTCCGTCATGTTACATTCTTATAATCATCTACTAATTCCTGTCTTTTTCCATCATTTTATAATAAGTAGTCTCAACTTCTTTCATTTCATGTTCATTACATTATCGGGGCCAATAATTATTGATGTACTTTACATACAATGCTTCTCTTCTACATAACATTTATCAAAGTATAATTCTTAGTATATTTCATTTAATTTGGGTTAATCCATATGTAATTAAAACAAAAGATAATATACTTCATCATACTATCTTCATTAGTTTCATCTTCATCTTGCAATAACATTAAGTACATCTTGTTCATATTGTCTCTTATATTCAAATAAGTGTATCTTGTCATTGACTACTGATGTCATTCCCATAAACAACAATGATCATTCTTTATTATACTAAAACAAATGCATCAGACTTAGATGATATAGTAAGACTCATCATATTTAATTGAAGTATCAATACTTTCAACTTCAACATTTGATCACATTTACCACATCATATACAAGTTCTAGCTTTATCACTCATAATCATCTTAATAATAAAATTTTCGGGTTTTCAAGAAGTCATTTGTTAGTTCAACAATCATAAGAATCATATCATTCAGTAATCCAAATCATGACTGAAGGGTTCATTAGAGTTATTCACAAACATGGAAAGCCTAGTTCTCATTTTCACACATTTCATTCATCAATCATAAGTATACATTGATTAATTGACTCATTTGATTCACTTTCTCAACACAAATCCTAATCAAGATATGTGGTCATTCAACTCCATTAACATTCAACAATACACTTGTATAATACAATCTAGTACAATTCAAATATGACTTTATACATGTCAATTCAATTCCAAACATGTTGGCCATTAGGCTGATTTTTAGGAAAAATTCACGTGAAATACCATAGTCATCCACCCATAAGATTAACCATGGATACTATTTCAATATCAGGAACTAATTAAGTTCCAATCAAAGATAAACAATCAAAATCAATTGAATTGGATCTCCCAATATCTTTCCCTAATCCAATCCAATCACATACATATACAAACAAGGTTTCTGATTGTCTTAGCCGGATAGAATTAGGATTTCAACATGAATACAAGACTTAGGAGGGAGAAAAACACTCTCCTCAGGTGCCAAACATCTTTAATTCGTAGGTCAACCTCTAAATTTTTGGAAACCTAATCAAACTCTCACAAAAGAATCCGATTCTTTCTCCTCTCAACTTGAACACCCTAGAAATGAGGATTGGAAGAGAAAGAGTGCGATAAGGGGGAGATTTGATATGATTTCGAATCAAATCAGGGGAAGGATAGAATCTTGACATGTCAGAGAAGATTCACCATGAAATTCTATACAAAGAAGCTAAACTTACTTGATTTCATCATATCTTGGATAGAGAAACACTAGGTCATCATCTCCTCCACTTTATCTACTCAAAACCCTAGATCTCCTCCCTCTCAAAAATTTCGTTTCTTTGAAAGGAATGATGAGTTATTAGAGCTCCTTGTGTTTTAGGTTAGTGATATATATGAATTTAGGTGCTTAGAACAATTGCAAACAAGCCCCTCAATGTATTTTTATTTTGTTCAGACAGGTTGGTCGGCTGACTTATAAACTCGACCGAAAACACAATTATTTAGAACTCAAAACTCATCCAAAAATTATGAAACTTCAAACCAATGTCTGGAATTTAGTTTGTAAGAAAAATTAAAAAAATTAGATCATTTATAGTTACCAATAAATAAATTAAAATCAAATACTACACAACTATATTGCATTCAACAACATGGTTGGTCGAGTTTGTCCTTCACATAACTCGATCGACACCCTCTCTGTAGAAAACAAAAGTCATAAAAAATTATTTTAATTTAATAGGGTGTCTATAATTGATCTTAACAACTACAATTAAAATTTGAGATCCATTGATTATATGAATAAAATTATAAAATTCAATTACGACACTGCTATATCAATCTGAAAATATGATCGGTCGACTTTGAAACTCGATCGATAAATAGGTCATAACATTCTCCAAAAATTCTTATATTTTTCAGTAGTGTTCACATTTAAGATATAAAAATCATATAAAAATTAAATTCAATAAGAGTTACACATAAAATACTCAAAATCATTTAGTGAGACACTATACTTATCAAATTTTGTATTCATATATCTTCAAAACCCTAATTTGGGATGATTAGGGCTTCTGAAATGTTAACCATAATTATGTGGATCAAAGTATGGTTAAACCTTATAATTATATTTAAAATATGAAAACTTAACTACCATCACTAATAAAGCTTTAAACAATGATCAACTTAATTAAGCATACAATCATCCAAGTAAACCCTAATTAGATGACTAATTTGAAAACGGGTCATTACAAATTCCCCCCTCCTTTTAGGATTTCATCCAAAAATTGAAGAAAAGATATGGAAGAATATCATATCATCTTAGCATTCATCTCTCTCAACATCCAGTTACAAAGTCTTCCATTTTATCTTTCTTTCATATGACATCTTTTTTTGTATTAGATGGATATTTCATCCTATGTCATCATCATATCTATTCTTGAGTATTACAAACACTTGAATCACAAATATTAGTAATAAATCATTTATGAAAATCTTATTAACATCGCCACTCTCATCCTTTTAAAATTCAAATTGGTTATCTCATGGATAAGATTATGACTCATTCACATATTATCATCCACATTCATCAATATCATTTATAAAGAAGATCATCTAGTGTGCATCTTAGTTCATAGCTTTTTCTCACAATTTTAGATTTCATACTCAAATTCTAACTCATTAGAGATTGTCTTCATAATCCATTAAGCTTTCATCTTTCTTATATGAAATTTCATGTTTGCCATAGGTTCCATATTGAATTATAAAATCCTTTTATCTTTCACCATTTAATCATCATTCTTTTTTTTATGCATCTTATTATACTACCAAACTTTGTTCGTCTGGATACTTGGTTAGGGCATCCAGAAGAAGTACAGTCGACAGTTCATTACTAGCCTATCTTAATACCCAAAAACTTGACCAGAGTATTTAGATACTGAGTTCAGTCAGTATGCACATCATTCAGGTTATATTCAATATCGACATTATCATTTAGTGCTAGATCCTATTGTCTCTGTAGACTCATCTAACCTAGGCTCTGATTCCACGTCTGTTGGGACCCACTCTTTGATTAGCATAAATACTAACCATTAGAGATAATCCCAAAACCTAAACCCATATTATGGAATGAAATAATGAATTCTCGACACATGCGATTAAAAAATATATGGAAAACACAAATAAAGTTTTCCTTTTTCTTTCTTCACAAATTCATAAATCAATGTCACAACAAGGACATCACATTTAGATATCATAAACCTTATTCAACTTCATTAAAACTAGAATCAATCTTGTTCTCATATGTTGTTCAGTTTACATCACATACACGTACATTGATAAACAAACTTAGTCTACAACCCATCCCGAGAAAGAGAGAGTACAGGGACATTCTATTCTATCTAGATTATTCTATTTATATCTGCTTTGTCACGACCTCTCCACTGGATAGCATTATACCTAAAAACATTTGAAACAACCTCATGCGACTCATATAGAGACCCAGTGAGTGGATACCTCCCACTCAAGCTAGGTACATGCATCAGCATCAGATTAAGTATAATAAACTTAATAAAAACATGCAGATATTGAAAAGTCTAGCAAATAATTATATCATAAGTCATGTCTAACTTACAATGGTAATCTAATACAATAGATAAAGTAATCACTTAAACCAATTATAACTTTGAAACGTCTTGTAAAGCATGTTTATGAACAAATCAGCAGATACTTCTCATTTCAGGTTAAGAATCTTACTGCATGAATAATAAGTCAAGTTCTAAGAATTTTGAATCAATACATAACAATAACATTATATTTGTGACACTCCACCAGCCGGACCAGGAACACATCCTACAATCCTGAAGCAGAAGTACACATAAATTAATATCTATCAAATAATACTATCAAATAGCAAGCAATCTGACTCATATTCAGAATGGATATAAATCCCATCATTTGTAACTTGTCAACATGACATATCATAATAGGAAATAGGAAATGTCTGTAGAAACATGATTACTTTCCACAACAAGAAGCATAATCAACAATGAAAAATCATCAAGTAGCAGTATAAGGAATGTAAAAACCATTCAAATCATGTTCTACACGACTTATAATATTTTATTTATTTGCCCCGAAACTACATGTCTTGTACCTTACCAAGTAGAAGTCGCCACGCCTGATTCTCATGTCAACGACTCACCGTCACTATCTTAGGCTTTAGTTGGCCACCCTATGATATCAAAAACAGACCCTGGCCAACTAAAGGTTGCCTAAAGAGGCTCACGTCCGCATCTCGAGTACACGAGATAGGAACCAGCAAAATAGTATACCACATATCACATTATTTCACATATTTTCACATTTGACATGTTTCATTTCATTAGAGTCTATTCCATCTGGACATAGACTTTCACAGTAAGGATTTAGGGCCAGAGTCATTCCAGATGACTCACTCCTAAATCCTGGTGGTCTAACCTTTAAGGTCTCAATCCACACTCCAAAAATCCTTCTCATAATTAATCAATTACTATAAGGAGATCTGTTTTGTTTCCCCGATGTGGTCCTCAGGGGAATTTGCGGTGTTCAGGGCGCCTAACTAGATGTTCCATCATTTCACATGTTATTAGTCTCTTTTAATCATTTTAAAAGAATTCAAAACATCATATATCATGTCTGTGTATTCTCACATAACTAGAATAACATGAAACAAATTAAGTTTATCAATAAGGACATTGATCAAAGCAAGTAGATAATAAATCTATATATTGCAACACATATGATTATTTGCATCTTCTACATCATCTCATAGAAATCATCAACAATGGGCCTTCAGCCCGAAACATAATCTTATTGTCCATCAATTACCCCATCAGGGTTTTATCATCATCAGTGGGCTTTCAGCCCTAGACATAACCTCATTATGCCACATTTACCCTTATCAAGGTTTCTCAATGTAAGAAGTGCATATTAAATTCAATTTCAACATAAATCTTATCAGTTCATTATATATCACAGTTCTGAACAAACATTAGTAGAAGCATTAAAACTAGTAACAGTAAAAGAATATAGAAGTCATGTATCATTCCTCATACTCAGAAAAGATTTATCATACAACATATGGTTGTTCCATCTAATCTCAATAGATGTAAATAAATTTCATGCATATACATACTTAACAGAATTAGTTCTCTTCTTCTTTTATTTCACATTCTTCATATGGGGTTACTAGTCAACACATGTTGATTATCATTTGAATTCCTACAAAATTGTTCATTCTCATAATACAAGTATTCTATCAAACAATCACAATACAAGAAAACATTCTTGTAAATCAATTCAAATACTTGAGTTTCATCATTTAGTTGAATTCAACTACGATTATGTACATCTCTTAATCACCCATTTGAGATTGTCATTCATTAGCATCATCAAACTCATCATTTTAGGGTAAGAGTTACATTCTTATAATCATCTACTAATTCCTATATTTTTCCCATCATGTTACATTCTTATAATCATCTACTACTTCCTATCTTTTTCCATCATTTTATACTAAGTAATCTCAACTTCTTTCATTTCATGTTCATTACATTATCTGGACCAATATTTCTTGATTTACTTTACATACAATGCATCTCTTCTAAATAACTTTTATCAAAGTATAGTTCTTAGTATATTTCGTTTAATATGGGTTAATCCATATGTAATTAAAATAAAATATAAAATACTTCATCATACTTTCATCATTAGTTTCATCTTCATCTTGCAAGCACATTAAGTACATCTTGTTCATATTGTCTCTTATATTCAGATAAGTGTACCTTGTCATTGACTACTGATGTCATTCCCATAATCAACAATGATCATTCTTTATTATACTAAAACAAATGAATTAGACTTAGATGATATAGTAAGACTCATCATATTCAATTGAAGTATCAATACTTTCAACTTCAACATTTGATCACATTTACCACATCATATACAAGTTCTAGCTTTATCACTCATAATCATCTTAATAACAAAATTTTAGGGTTTTCAAGAATTCATTCCTTAGTTTAACATATCATAAGAATCATATCATTCAGTAATCCAATTCATGACTCAAGGGTTCATTAGAGTAATTCACAAACATGGAAACCCTAGTTTCTATTTTTACACATTTCATTCATCAATCATAAGTATACATTGATTAATTGACTCATTTGATTCACTTCCTCAACACAAATCCTAATCAGGATATGTGGTCATTCAACTCCATTAACATTCAACAATACACTTGTATATAACAATCTAATACAATTCAAATATGACTTTATACATGTCAATTCAATTCCAAGCATATCGGCCATTGGGCTGATTTTTAGGAAAATTCACATGAAATACCATAGTCATCTACCCATAAGATTAACCATGGATCCTATTTCAATATATCAGGAACTAATCAAGTTCCAATCAAAGAGAAATCATCAAAATCGGTTGAATTGGATCTCTAAATATCTTTCCCAAATCAAATCCAATCACATACATACACAAGCAAGGCTTCTGATTGTCTTAGCCAGATAGAATTAGGCGTTCAACATGAATACAAATCTTAGGAGGGAGAAAAATACTCACCTCAGGTGCCAAGCACCTTAAATTCGTAGGTCAACCTCTGAATTTTGGAAACGTTATCAAACTCTCGCAAAAGAATCCAATTCTTTCTCCTCTCATCTCGGAAACCCAAGAAATGAGGATTAGAAGAGAAAGAGTGAGAAAAGGGGAATATTTGATGTGGTTTCACATAAAATTAGGAGAAGGACGGAATCTTGACATGTGAGAGAAGATTCACGATGAAATTATATGCAAAGAAGCTAAACTTACTTGATTTCATCATATCTTGGATAGAGAAACCCTAGGTCGTCATCTCCTCCACTTTCTCAACTCAAAACCCTAGCTCTCCTCTCTCTCAAGAATTTCATTTCTTTGAGAGGAATGATGAATTATGAGAGCTCCTTGTGTGTTAGGTTAGTGATATAGATGAATTGAGGTGCTTAGAACAATTGTAAACAAGCCCCTCAATGTATTTTTATTTTTCTCTGACAGGTTGGTCGGCTGAGTTATAAACTTGACCAAAACTACACTTTTCAGAACTCAAACCTCATCCAAAAATTATGAAACTTTAACACAATGTATGAAATTGATAGTTTAAGCAACAGTAAAAAATTAAATCATTTGTGGTTACCAATAAATAAATAAATATCAAATACTACACTGCTATATTGCAGTCAACAACATTGTCGGTTGAGTTTGTCCTTCGTAGAACTTGACCAACACCCTCTCTGTAGAGATCTAAATCATGCAAAAATTATGCCAATTTAATACGGTGTCTACAAAAGAGTTTGCCAACTACAGTTAAAATTTGAGATCCATTGGATTTACGAATAAAAAGATAAAATTCGATTACCATACTGCTATATCAATGTGAAAATATGATCGGTCGGGTTTGAAACTCATCCAAAAAACATGTCAGAACATTCTCCAAAAATTCTGATATTTTTCAATAGTGTTGACATTTAAGATATCCAAATCATATACAAATTTGAATTTATCATAGTTACACATAAAATACTAAAAATCATTTAGTGAGAGACTATACTTATCAAATTTTGTATTCATATATCTTCTAAACCCTAATTTGGGCCGATTAGGGTTTTTGAAATGTTAACCCTAATTATGTGGATAAAAGTATGATTAAACGTTCTCATTATATTTAAAACATATTAACTACCATAACTAATCAATCTTTAGACAATGATCAACTTAATTAAGCATACAATCATCCAAGTAAACCCTAATTAGATGAGTAATTTGAAGATGGGTCATTACATATAGGGTCACACACATAGGAACTCATCTAGAAGAGGAGTTTAATCTTGAACAACAATTGGACTGATTACTAAAGTGTCTAGGTATTCAATTCACACAACTGATTGCTTGAATGGTTGACTAGGTCTGCTAAATGACCATCTCACTGAGTGAGATAGCCATGTGGGTAACTATACGAGCGTATCATGTAGTTGAGACAACTGTTTGAGGATCAACTTGATCAAGATTTATTTGGTTAAGTTTTGTCCTTGAACTGACCAATTTAATATGAGTGAACTGACCGACTCATCTCAACTTACCAAATGACCATTTGGGTGAGGGAGACAGGCGTCTCGCTGGTGTGAGACGGCTCGGTTGGGACGAACAAAAGTTTTGGAGTTTTTCTAAACTCATTTTCATTGCACACACTACCACATTAACACCCTTTAACGTCAATTATTTATGGCTTACAACGTTGGTTATCAACCAACGTCTAAGTGGGTGACACTACAGGTTGTAGCTTGTAACGTCAGTTTTTCTGGTCCTGACAAACCGACAAATGGACCTATGTCGTTGGTTGCACTGAAGAGAAACTGACGCCACATAGTTAAAATCAACGTCGATTAAAGTTACAACCGACATGCCTATTCAGAGGTTCATGCCAAATTTAGGGGAAATAGAAGAATATTTTAAACAAACAACGTCCAGTCGGTCGTTTAACCGATGACGAAGTAAGAAACTATCGTCGGTCATGTTTGTAAACCGACAACATTGTTGATCATTATTATTGGGGTTTTGAATATAATCGACACCCAAAATTGTATTTTTTTTTTAAATAACAGGCCTGCAAACCTACTGTTCGACCTCTCAGTAGCATGCATAACCTGCAGTTCTACTGAACTGCAAGTTCCATCCTGAGCTTGGCTTAACAACAGGCAAATTAAAACCTACAAATGCAATAAAAACAAAACAATAATCTTATTTTGAGCTGCTCAATCAATCACACACATCCAAAAACCAATTTCTCTTTATCCAATTTCATAGACTCACCTACATATCAAATTGAAATCAATAGCAATCTCATTTCAGTCTCATATAAGACTAAAAAAATCTCATTTCAACCACAACAATCTTATTTTAGCCTCAAACACATTCATTCACATACATATAACACAAGATCAATTTATAGTTCAATAAGGAAGTTCGCATACATATAACCCAAGGTCACATATATAGTTCCATACAAATATATAATTCAATAAGGTATTGTTTTCCTTAGTAGTGTCTTTCTCAATGGCTTTCTTCTTCAGTGGCTTTCTTCTTCTTCTCATTAGCATTAGCAACATATTGGGATGTTAATTTGTTCCTGAAATTCCTCAATACAACTCCACGACCTTGCATCATTTTCTTACGATGTTTTCCATCCAGCTCAAATATGCTCTACAAAAACGTCATACATTGCTCAATCCGTTTAGATGAAAAGTTCACACAATTGTAATATAATTAAAAATTTAGATTTCAAATCATAGGGCCAACTCACACAAAGCTCATTCTATATGGATTCCTTTGTTGCTTGGGGAACTTGGCACCATGAAGTTGTGATATCCACCTTGCTACGAATAAGAGCTCCCACATATTGTTTAAAATAATTTTGATTAGGACCAATCAGTACTCCTGCTATAGTAAAATCAATGTGCAACAACTTCAGGCCTTTATCCCGCAGTGCAGCTTGCTAAATAGACAAAGAAACATACTACATTCATTAAAATGCAAATGTTAAACATACAATATTTCAACTGGCATCTAACATACAAATAGCATGTAAATAACATGAATAAATCTAAATCAACATTATACCTCCTCATATTGATCATCCTCCTCACGATGCTCCACATCAAGGTGCTCCTCCTCATGGTTAGATGCCATCTAACATACAGATAACATGTACAACACAAATGAATAAATCTAAACTGCATGAAAAAAATGGATAAATCTATATAGCATGTAAAAAACATGTAAAAATCATACTTGAATCAATTGACACTCCCTCTGTGTGATCTCGACAAATATGTAAGTCATTGTCATCATCTACATTTGTGGTGGGCAATCCAACTGAGAATAACTGTGGTCATCATATTTGTCATGAAACTCATCTTCATCTATAGGATCTGCAATGAATTGCCTTTTACCATGAACAACCCACCATTGTTCTTTTGTAGGATCTTTCACATAAAACACTTGCTTCACCTGTGATGCCAAAATGAATGGTTCACCCTTGTCACCAATCTTTTCAAAATTCACTAATGTTTATCCAAATCATCAACCACAACTCCTTTGGTGTTATCAACCCAATTACACTTAAAGACTGAAATTTTGAAATCTATGTAGTCAAACTCCCAAATGCCTTCAGTGACACTGTAAAATGACATTTCAGCTTCTTGAGGACTCTTATCCTTAGCACTTGAAAAATACAATGAAGACTCCTGAACAGTGACCCCAATGTTTTAGACGATGCTCTTATCATCTTGACGTTTTGTATAATATAAAAATCCACCAATGTCAAACCCTTCGTACGACATAACATTCATTGTTGGTTTGAACACGAGCCATTTTATATTTTTCAGAAACATTATTTGGTGTATGAGATAGTTGTTGTAGGACTACATCTCGAAACCAACTAATAAATGACTTATTATGTTCTCTAGCAAGCAACTTTTGATTTTGTCAAGGATTCTTTGTCTTGATATAATTGTTATGTTCATTGATATAAGGGCTTACTTCTTCCATGTTGTGTAAAATATACAAATGTGCTTGCTCCCACAACTCACGACTGATTACTTTTACTCGTGCTCCTATTGTCCCTTTACCAGAATAGTCATCATCATTACTACAGTTCTTCTTAGGATGTTTAGTGGAACTCAGAAAGTCATTGCAAAAATCCATAACCTCTCTAGCCACATAACCCTCAATAATGCTCCCTTCAGGCCGATAACAGTTTCCAAGATCTCCTTTGAACACAGTCATGTACCATTCAAAGGGATACATCCAATGCAAGAAAATAGGTCCCACCATTTTCACTTTCCTTGTCAAATGAACAACAAGATGTATCATGATATCAAAGAATGAAGGAGGAAAATACATCTCAAGTTGGCATAGGGTAACTAACACATCTCGTTGTGACATATCAAGAATTTTAGGATCAACAACTTTGTTGCATATAGAGTTGAAGAAGAAACAGAGCCTAGTGATTGCAAATATTACATGCGACGACAATATGTCTCAAATAGCCACATGTAATATTTGTTGCATCAGAGTGTAACAATCATGAGATTTAAGACCTATCAACTTTAAATCCTTCATAGATACCAATTTTCAAATATTATAAGAGTATCCATGTGGTACTTTCACATTATACAACCTTTCACAAAAAGATTTCTTTTCCTTTCTAGACAAATTGTAACAACCAACAGGTAACACCAATTTTCGATCACTATGCTCTTGTGGTGTTAATTCTTTCCTTATGCCCATTTCATGTAGATCCATTCTAGATTTTATTCCATCTTTAGTCTTACCCGGTATGTTCAACAAGGTACCTATTATGATATCACATACATTTTTCTCAACATGCATGACATCGATACAATGCCGAACTGCCAAAGAACTTCAATAAGGAAGATCCCAGAATATTGGCCTCTTCTTATATAAAGATTTTTCTATCTGCATTGGAAGATTACATTGTGATCTCTTTCCAAATGTATTCAGAAAGTGTTTTACTCTTTCATAGACTACCTCCCCTGATATGGGTTTAGGGGAAATACGATCTTCACTCAATCCATTGAATGCTTTGTGTCTCCGTCGGTAAGGATGGTTCTCGGAAGAAACCTCCGATGTCCAAGATATACAATCTTTTCACCATGTTTTAGTCATATTGAATCAGTGTTCTCCTCACATATAGGGCATGCTTTGGTTCCTTTTTACGCTATATCCAGACAAATTCCCATACACTGGAAAGTCATTAACAGTGCAAAACAACATAACATGCAATTGAAATGTCTTTTTGCGCGAAACGTCATAAGTCATCACACCTTCACTCCAGTGTTTCTTTAAGTCGTCAATCATAGGTTCAAGATAAACATCGATATCATTGCCAGGTTGTTTAGGGCCTGATATCAACAAAGACAACATGACATACTTGTTTTTCATGGTCAACCATGGAGGAAGAATATATATAACAAGCATAACAGGCCAAGTACTATGTTGGCTGCTCAATGTGCCGAATGGGTTCATCCCATCAGTGCAAAGGCCAAGTCTTAGACTTATGACTTCTTTACCAAATTTGCGGTACAATAAATCATGTTTCTTCCATTGTGGAGAATCAACTGCATGCCTTAAGATCCCATCAATAGTTTCGACTTTCAAGATGTTACCACAATTCTTACATGGACAATATAATCTATCTCCAAGATCTTTCCTATGTTCCGCCACAAATCATATAAACTGATCAATAACAATAATAAACTCTGGGTTGCAGCGATTTGGAATAGACATCCATGATCAATCCATTCTATATGAGAAAATAAATGACAGGTATTGAATCATATAGTACCCAATTATTTAATAAAAATTAGTATTTTTGGTTGAAATTTAGTTGTTATGGATAATAATTAAAGTTGAAATGTGAACCCAAAGAACAAAAGGGAAGTGCACACAAAATTTATTGAAATTGAATTCACATCATACATTTACATCGTCTGTGAGATGAAGAATTCAAAAATAGTCTCTCTTGTCATTTATACCAACAAATAGGCAATAAGAAGCCCAAACATGAATCTCTCTCAAGAACAGACCCACATAGGGTTGTACCCCTAAATAGTAACTAAACAAAGGGGTTAGTGTACCCCCAAGCATGCACATAATTAAAATAACTATTAATACAGAAAAGTCTAGATAGATAGATAACTAAATACTACACCAACATGGTCCCACATCACTAACTTAGATGCCTTTTCATTGTGGCGATCTTCTCCTAAAGTTCAGAAAAGAAAGTAGCTATGAGGATTGATCACTTCAAGACAAAAAGTGTAAACACAAAACAAGACAGGATAATTATATTTGTTAATTGGACCTATTGTGGTCTTTTTGATGATTTTGATGTGTCGTGGAGCTCATCACTATATTTAGATGAATCTGAACTGACAGGGGCCTCATCATCAGATTTGTCCGAGCTGATATCCTCCATTGTGCGCTCATACCACCGTAGATGATGGGGGGTCTCGCAATTGATGTTGGTTATCCAAACTTTGATGGTATTATGGTCATCTGGATGGAGAAAAAGCTTGTCGCTACGGCCCACTACCATCTCTCTAATCCAATCATGCCAACTGAATTTTGATATAAGATTTCCTGCCAAATCATACTCAACCTTGATAACATGTGAAGAATTTCCAAAATTTAGGGTCACTTCACCAAGCCTGTAGTGTCTTTCGTTTAGAAAACGCCAATGTTTGAGTATGGTTAGTTGGTTTAAGGAACAATCATCTAGGATGATGTCCAATTACTCTTCAATAGGGAACGTTAACATTGGCATAGAGGCCCCGTTCATAGTGACTGTTGTGGGTGGACAAAGACTGAAAAATATAAGTACTAACAATTGTAAGTATATATAAGGATGTTATATTTTATTAGAAAAAGTAGTAGACATAGACTGAAAAATATAAGTACTAATCAAACTAATGATATTGATGCGGAACTTTGTTCACGCAAATACATTGAAATGAAGATGGTTCTACACTGAGAACAAATCCTCTCAATTACCCGCTCACTCATCATCCCCCTACAAAACTCTAGCACCTCTCAATTTAGTTGTTATGGATAATAATTAAAGTTGAAATGTGTACCACCTATCCCATTCTTGAACACTTCATCCTCACTAATAAGTGTATAATGTCAATTTAATTACAATAAATTTCAGCATCATTTCCCTACAGTTCTCCAAGTACACCAATGTTGATAGGAAAATACCCACCTATATGTACCTAGAGAACAAAAGGGAAGTGCACACAAAATTTATTTAAATTGAATTCACGTCATACACTTACATCTTATGTGAGATGAAGAGTTCAAAAATAGTCCCAAATTGGGGACTATCCAAGGTTTACTCCTAATGAGTAAATCTTAGACAGGTTTCAAGGCTTAGAATTTATAGTTTTATATGATCAGAGGTAACAACTTTTTAGTTTATATGTGCATAATGTCCTATGTGTACCACACATCATCATTCATATCTAGAATCTTGAATTGGTTCTTCATCTTCATATTGTCTCTCTTGTCATTCATACAAACAGATAGGCCATAAGAAGAAAATATAAGATTAGGTGGATGGCTCCATGTGGATGTCTCTCGGGGTCTTGGTATCATTTCAACATCATCAACATGCATTCAAAATATAATTTACAACTCTTATAGAATTTGTTGATGCATATGTTCTAATTGTAACACGTACATTAAAGTGGCTACAAAGATTGCATTAAAATCTAATTAGAGAGGATAGGAAAAGAGAAAAGGTTCATAATTGATCTAGATCATGAAAAGATGAATCAAACCATATACGCCAGTTCATCATTTTGGAAACAAGCATAATCAAGTATAAACATATATGGGTCACATACATGCATTGAATGTCAATTAAAAAAAGTCAAAATAGATTTAGGATCAACCATCCTCAACCTCAGCGTGGCGGTGCCTCTCCTTTTGCTTCTCCTCAGCACAGTGGCGGCGGCGTCTCCTACTCCTTCTGTGTAGTGCGGAGGCGCCTCTCCTTATGTTTCTCCTTAGCGTGGCGGTGGCACCTCTCTTCTCCTTCTCCTCAGTGCGGTGATGGCGTCGTCTCCTGCTCCTTCTGTGCAGCGCGGTAGCGGCATCTCCTGCTTCTCCTTCTGCTCAGCGCGGTGGTGGCGTACACCTCAGCTCTGGCGGCAACAACTCCCTCCCCTCAGCAAGGACATGGCAGTAGGTCCTTCTCCTCAGCAAGGCGGCAACGGTGCGGCCAAAAATTGCCTCTCCAGTTGCTTCACGGAATGGAGATTTTGCGAAATGGGGGAGACGACCGGGCCAAGGTTTTGCAGATGTCACTTAAGTTAACTTGGTCGTCAGTTATAAAGAAAAACTGACACTGAAGATCTTGCCCTGTGTTGGTTATACAAGACTGGAACTGACGACAATTTTATAAGCTACTTACATTGGTTCTCAGTAGGGAAACTAACACCAAAGACATGCAATTTATTGCGCGGGGGCATGGCGCGAACACCTGTTCTGTCGGTTATACAAATAAAAATTGATGACACACTTTATAACATTATTGTGTTGGATCTACTTTAAGTAACTGACATTATAGATGTCTAGGTACATGCAATTTTTTTAAGCGGGGCATGGCGCGAGCAGTTTTTATGTCGGTTTTGCATATAACCGACGGAATACTCGACAACCTTTTGGTGGGAAATTTTGGCGCCAATTTTTTTTTATTTTACGGGACACATTGGACGTCAGTTGCACCAATAAAACTGACATTGTATTTAAAAGCGATACCCGTGTTTTTTGATATGGGTGGTTTGTTGCTTATATGTGTCAGTTTTGGTATGTAACCGACATTGTTGTTTGTTTGTGCCAGTTTTGCAACCGACATTATAGATCAAATCTATACTAGTGACATACTTGGGGTGCATATAAATTAATGTATGATATTAATTAGGAAATAATTTTCCAATTCATATCTGACTACAAAAGTGTGAAATGACTGTCTCACTTAGCGAGACAATCGTCTCACATCCTAGAGGACCGTCCTACTTAGGAAAATGACCATATCACATGCGAGACGACTGTCTCAACTTAAGAGACGATTGTTTCGATAGATAGAAGTTGTTAAGCTTCCAGAATTGTTGTAAAAATTCAAGATCATCCGGTCCTCTCCACTCCAGCTTCAGTCCCGCATTGGATGGGGACTGGGAATCTTGACTCTGGCCTCTATTATATATAGGGGTACTGGGGGGCTACAAAAACAATACAGACAACTGAGAATTAGTTCCTCTAAAAATTATTTTCCTCCCTAGTTGTATTAACCAAGAGAGCTCGGGAAAGTCCTACCTAAAAAGGAGGGATAGCCAACCAGAGAGAACAACTGAGAAGTTGTCATTGTAGAAGAGCAAGTTCATGACTAATACACTAATGGGAGGACAACTCCTTTGTATCCATTCAATGACTAGTACACCAATGGGAGGATAACTCCTTCCTATCCATTCTTGGTGAATGACATGCGTTTTAGTTGGTTTGTGTGGACTACTCTAGAGGCACGAGTCCTTTGACTGCTACTCAGAGAGAAACTACAACCTATTGTCTGTGTCCAGACCACCAGAGTCGTTGTAGAGGTTGTACATACAACTATTCATGTGAAAACCAGGAGTTGCACAACCATTTTCCAAGACCAACTTATCAATAATTGCAAAGAAGAGATTTTTGTCACCGGACTTGCTCCATGACCAGGTATAACTCACTAAAACCATCCTTCCTATTTCATAGTAGTTGACACAATCTTCTTGTATTGGGGAATACAGATAGATAAAAAAAATCTACTGCTATACTCTGTGCCCATATTTCCCAACATATATTACTCTTGAATAAGTAGCAAACACTCAAAAAAATTAATAATGTGCTTAACCATACCACTGCTTATATATTATCGTCATTGTTGCTGATATTTTTTATCAATGCATTGTTTGTTTATGATGATTCTTTGGTTGAGTATTTTCACTTTCATATCGATATGTAGTGGATTCAAGAAGGGTGTTAAGGGAGGATCATATTCATATTCAATACTAAGATCCTCTTCAACGATACCCATACAAAGAATGAGATTCTTATATTATGCAGTACACCACATTGGACATGGGGGGATGATACCTAGTTTTTGGACAACCTAGTGTGGAGAATGTCTATATGACAAGAGTCCAAACTAGACTGAGACATTGGTAATGAGGTATCTACAATGTCCATTATGGCAGTGTAACTTGCTGACTATAAAATATAACCTCGATAAATAGAGATATCTTCAAGGTGTGCACTTAATGCTTCATATTTTACTACTTAGGACCCATCTAATTGAACTTTTCATTTGATTCACAGTCTTGGATGTACTTGTACCTAATAAAGAGTATCATTAAGTATATCATGTTGCTTATACCTTAGTGATAAATCTCTTCAATAATACATTGCACAACTTCCTTTGTGTTAATGGTCCCTATCTCTTATGTTGTGAGTCCTAACCTCCTCTCGTATATCTCTCTTCCCACTCGTAATATTTTGCATGGATATGTATTTCTATGTCATAGGAAATTCTAGCTCTAGTTTCCTTCCCTTTTTGTAAATCATATTCCACTTATCACTGTGGCTTGCGTAGCTAAGAGTTTCAAATAGAATTAAGGTTGCTAAGCACCAACTGGTGGTAAAGAGGACAACACTTTCACCTTGTAGCTTGCATCCTCGACGTGAGGAACTCACATGTGTCAACTACTCTCAAGTGCAAGACTGGCATTGTGACCCCTGGCTCGACACTATATGTCGAGGCCATGATCACTCGTCTGATATTTGGCCAGGTCGTCTGATATTTGGCCAGATGCCTCTGCTAATACTATTTCATGTTTGTACATCACTCCCCTCACAAGAGTGCATTAAGTCATTGGTTATTTTTTCATAGGCTCTACTTTACATGACAGAACATTGAGATGCATGATAAATGAGGAGAAACAACACCTCTTTTAAGGTAAGTAAGGAATGACACAACCCTCTCAACCATACATTCCGATTCAATATGTTATGTGCTAGGCTCTCTTTGACTCAAGGTAATCTTCTAAACATAAATGATTTTTTTCTATGTTTGTACCTCTCACTCTAATTTTAGACTACATCATAGTTTGCTCCATGCTTTATAGCATTCATGAACCTATATTATTGCTTTGAGGAATGTCAAATCAATATGTTGTATTGTATTACAGACATGTGTTTCATATTCTTCTGATCATGTATTTCTCAATATATTTTTTGTTTTCCTTGATGTTAGTATATCAAACTAATTTTTTTATTTGCTCAATAAGTCAGATATATTGTACTTAAGATATACCTGTCTCATAATTTAGCACGCACAATTGATTAGAAATGATTATAAAATATGTGATTTATGGCTAAGTTCAACAAAGCACTGCCACTAATTTTGATCTTTGTCGATCACTTAACGTATATGACTTTTAACTGTTATCAAATGTTTGTTTGAACCATTCAGATTGAGTTTTTTTCAATGGGAAATTTTCCAATGGGTTTGGATTTTCTCTCTAGTTTTTATTGTAAACACCACTAGTGATTATTCTCTGGTCTTATGCACAAAGAGTAGAAACTTTATGGTACTATGAATATCTCAACATATTCTTTTGAAGAAGCTCAAGTTTTGGATCAACATTCATCTCCACTTTTGAGGCTCCCTGACATGTCTCCTAAATTTTTTTCTACATCAGACAATGTAAACGTGTCTCGACTGCCAGCCTCTAAGGAGAGGTCATATGATTCTAGGCCTTTTGTCTTATTGAATAGATAATGCTTTAAGATTTTAATACTGTGTTTGACCATATAGTTGCTTATATGTTGATCCTTATTGCTGCCTATATGTATATTCATGCTCTTTCTTTTTATAATATTTCTTTGGTTGGATATTTTCGCTTTCAAATCTGTAGGTTTTGGATTTCGAAAGGGTGTAAATGGTGGCTCAGATTCATATTATATACTCAGATTCTCTTCAAACATACCCAAGTAAGAAATGAGATTCTTATACTTATGTAGTACACCATATTGGACATGGGGGGAGACTAGTGTGGTGAATGTCTAGAGAAGTGTCCATACTAGACACAACCATTGGCAATGAGATATCTGCAATGTTCATTGTGGCAGGTCATCAAGGGACTAAAACATGCTGACGAATCAATTCAACCTCAGTAAAATAAAACTATCTTCTAGCTATGCATTTGATTTTTGATCTTTTGCTTACTTAAAAAACCATATAATTCAACTTATAATTGGATTCTTATTTTATAAGAAAGTAGTACAAACCAAGAAATACACTCAACAAAAAAGATATGACAGAGCAAATCCAGCCTGACAGGATATAAGTACATATGTAAAAGATAATTATATGTCCCCCTCCCAATATCGTATATTTATGATATATGATATTCATAAACTCTACATATATATGTTTTTATCCCTCTCAATATCAAGATGTGCCACTACTAGAGTGGAATATTAGAATTTCTTTCCTCTACCTCAACCTCCCCTCCCTTCTCTGCATCTCTGTCTTTCATGCCATATTATTCTCTTGATGTCTTGTGAAACTTTATATAATGTTCGCTACTATGATTTTTGACTCAGAAAAATGAATATGAGAATATCACATTGGAGCATGGATCGATAAAATGAAAAAATGGGCAGAATTATGATTTCATATTTTTCTTTATCATAAACTTATTTCTTTTTATAGTTTGTGTGTAAACCAAACCTAAATTTCCTAATGTTGTATCCTTGTTTTAAACCATAGTTGTTTTATAACCATATGAATTCATTAGTTTTGGATATTATCTTACATAATATAGAGTATCATTACGTGTGTCATGTTGCTTATACCTTACTGGAGTCTCTTGGAAGGTACATTGCAAAATTGTCATTGTGTTGATGGTTCTCTTTCTATACCCTTTTCCCTTATGCTAATGTATTACCTAAAACTCTTACCAAACCTCCTGTAAATTTTAAGAGCAATGGAAGGACTAAACAAATATCTAATCTTGTAGATTAGTTGGCTCCTTTTGGTAATAACCTACCTCATTCTTTCATTATGCAATTTAGTAATTTATGTTAGAAGGTTGGTCTTTTACTAGAATGATACCATTGTGACATATGCAAGGCTCATAGTGATTATAAAATACCATGTTGAACATTAGGGTTTGATGTTTCAAACTTCTTTGGCATGCCTACATGTTGTTCATAAATTTATCTTTATTGTTGTGAACGTCTAATTGGATATAAAAAATTGTTGATCATTCTTTGAACCAAAAGGAGAATGCAGAGGAAACCCTAGTTTCTTACTCACAGAAAGTGTGTAGGGAGACTCTGCAAGCTGAAGAAGGATATTTTCGTCTCACATAACTATTTTATCTTGGTTTAAAATCATTAGTCCTTGTAAAAAAAGTACAGAGGAACAAAGGTGATTCTCATGGATTGGAACTGACACTACAATAGGTGGTGGTGCATGGATTGTCCCTCTTTTGAAGTTCTAAATATAAAATTAGAGATCCAATGGATGAAAGACCTTACCAACTCTCATAATGTCCTTATTAGTAATTTGCACGAGTTGATAGAGACTAGAAGTGAGTTCTACCTCCCTATAACTTTTGGTCGTTCATCCACATATATGTATAATATTTGTTGACTCTCAACAAGCAATTTCCTATGGTTGGTTTGCATTCCAATTTGATTTTATTAGTATACTATGTGAAGACATCAATGTTTCTCCACTAAACCGGGGAGTTTCTCTTCTATTTCTTCCATATCAATCTTGGTAAGGTCGGTACTTTTTGTACCATCTCCAAATTTTTATCATATTTATTTTTCCTAAAACAACTATTACTATTGATAATACAATTAATATGTTGAGTATCTGTGGTCGTTGTACGCTAGTGGGTCCATACACCCACTCAAGCATGGCACAACAATAAGGAGGATAAGGAATTGCACAAATTTTCAAGAAACTTGCTACACGAGTTTATTTAGAGTTTTAGGAATATGATAATAGAAATTAGATGTCATCTTGTAAATTGAATTTTATGATGAGATCTCTTTCTAATGTGACTAGAGATGTATAACTTTAGTTGTATGGAACAATTTGTATACCATTTTTTGGATGAAATAGAAAAGAATATGATTCATAATTGTTTCATGGTCCAACTTATCATAGTTGTTATACTTGCCACTAGTCTATTCTCTTATTTTATGTGAAAGCATGTGATTTTTATCTATGTATGGTCAGAGAATCGGCGGTTCATCTCATTGTTGCATATTCTCTTAACCTATATGCTTTTAATTTGTATGCTTGTGACATCAGTTGCAATAATATTTGGGGCAAAAAGATGATGTGCAACATTGTTGCATTTTATTAATTACTAGTAAATGCACGTGTGTTGCAATTGACTTTTTTGTAGGAATAATTGATACGTCTAACTTAGGAAAAAAAATCTTTAACATAAAAAATAGCAAAAAATTTCTAAGTAACTATCTAAAGTATAATGTTTGAATGTAACAAAACATTTCTAAATAACTATCTAAAGTATAATGTTTGAAGGTAACAAAACATTTCTAAATAACTATCTAAAGTATAATGTTTGAAGGTAACAATTTTGACAATGTAAAATTTAAGTATCATTAAATTCACTAATTTGTATTTTCTTTTCTTCACCATCTTGTCTTTTAGATTTCTTCTATTATCTCTATTCCTTGTTTGCTTTGTTGATTTGTACTCAATACTTTTCTTCTTTTCTTTTTCACATACATAGTTTTGTCTTGGTCATGTGATTCATTGTCTTGGATACATTCTTGGCTTTGCAAATCTCTTTGGTCTTCCTTTGGATTGATCTGATCATCAACTTCTTTCTTGACTATGCTTTCAACATTTTTCATTGCAATGCATGTGTAGTCTTTTTTATTGATTTTAGCTTTAACATTAACCTTTATTGTACAAGAGAGCCTTATTGTGAGTTTCTTCTACAATGTCCTCTCATAATCACAATAGTTTTCATCCTTTTAAAAAATAGTATCAAGACAATAAGAATACATAAATACTTTTATATAACATAGAAGAAGGCATTTATTACCTTTTTTAAATAGATCAGGCACATTTATATTCATCAAGTGTTCTACTTCCTTTCCAAAGAAATTTTCCCATATTATTCTAGTATCATCAACAATCGTAACTCATTGACAATATCTATATATGTATTGGTATATAAGTATATCAGTGGTAGTGTTTTGAAGAACAAACAAATATTTGTCAAACTTTATATATACATATATATATATATATATATATATATATATATATATATATATATATATATATATATATAATGATCTTGCCTAAACTCAACCTTATCCACTATATGTTCACACTTAGGGCAGTATTTGTGTTCATCTTCAATCCTGACTTTTTTTTTGCATTGAGAGCATGAAAAACAAACCATGTCTTGAGTCTTATAAATTTCCACAATTCTCTCTTCAATTTTGTAGATATTATTCTATGAGATATGAAAATCATAGTTAGACTGACATGCAGACATATACATTGAACTAATATACATATGTATGAAGATTGAGATAATTTTAAATATAAAATTGAAACTTCAAGCACTTGTGTTAATTTGTCATCATCAAGTTGAATCAATGAAGACAGTTCTTTTCTCTTGGTGTTGAAGTTTCCAAAACTGAAGGACGGAAATTTTTCTATCCTATTCAGGATTTCTTCATCTTTGTTAGAAAACATGTACAATAATGATAATGGTTATAATGTATATATTTGATACATCATACACAACATACATGTGTAAAAAACTAGAGAACCATATCTTTAGTTCTTTTGCCTCTTTAAGTGAAGAGTCAATCTCAATGAGTGCATCATTTGTGGTGATCAGACCAAATATACCTATAATGAATACAATTAGAACATGAGATGTTTCAAAATAGTTATGATAACTCACAGAGGTCACCTTTATATTTGTTTGTCTTAAGAGTATTTGAAAATATTGTTTCTTTGCCATTAATCATCTTTTGCACAGTTGCATCATCTTAGTATGTGAATCTATTCCATAGGGTTATGGCTATCGGTTCTATGCAACTAAAGAACATAATGGAAATTTAGTAAAAAATACTAACACCAAATAATTATAAATGACAATGTAATTATTTGTTATGAGTTATCTATTATTAAGAAATGCTGACATTGAACGAGGGATCCATCAACTTTTTTGGTCATGTGTCTTTGAATCAACATTAATAAGAATACCAACTATATCTAAACATTTAATTGTATATTGGTTTTAAATATGTTAATTGTAGTGAACATCATTGATAAAAATGCTTACCTACATATAGATTATCCACTTTACTATCAAGCAAATATTTCATAGATTTGAATGTCCGTACGCTTTCATATTTGAACTTTGAAGCATTTAAAAATGAAGAATTTGATATATGTATTATTAATGAATAATCAATTGTCATATTGTAATATTACAAATTGTAAAAGTTTTGATGATGTACTCGAGTATATGTATGCGAGTGATGCTAACCTTTATCTCTCATGCAAACACCAACATATCACACATGGCCTTCACATATATGAAAACTATTGATCAAATAAAAGTTAAGCTCTTTCATAATCCTAACAACATCTCACTCATGTTCTCTCACAAAATGTTCTTTAATAGTCTTAGTCTCTTAGCTCACTGTCAATGTCTAGAGGAGGAACCATTATGATAGATGTTCACATGGTTGCTTAAAATACTATTATTAACATGGCCATAATATTCCATATAAACTATAACACCTAATAAGGTAAAACAAATTCTTAAAAGGATTTAAACTAAGTTGATATAAACAACATGAAAGTGTGTGCATTAAACAGAAAATAGATCAACTGACTAAGAATTTTCCTTTCTTACATATGATTTGTTAGCTTTTTCATCAAGAGGAGATGGTGATTTTTGACGAATAAAATTAATGTATCATGACATGGAGATAAAAAGTTTATTGTATTGAGTATTGCAAAATAAAGAAACTAATAAAGAAGAACTAAGTCAATACGAAAATGGCACTTTTTTAAATAAAATCCAAAGAGATTCTCCACATTCTTAATGACAAGCATCTTCAAGCTTATCTTCATATTAGCGTGAGATCAAACTGACTCATAACTATATAAATAATTGGAAAAAATATACTTCGAGTTTAAGTATCAACTGTAGTTTATATAAGTGCTTTCTAAGAAGTTTCACCTAGATCAAAACTATATAACACTGTCTTTACAATGCAAGTAATACATATGATCATCATAGTTAGTGGATTTTTTTTAAAACCACATTAGATGTCAACAAAAGTCCTCATTTACATTGGATATTTTATCTCAGTGGTTGTACTTTGTTAAGGATTTTTCCCTTGTCATAAAATTTATATATGTCATTTTAATGTTATATTCTTGTCCAATAGAGAAAACAAAGTGAGAATATTTGTTGTTTGGATGTGGTGATGGTCTAATTTTATTATGGCACTTGATATAGTACGTTGAGAAAATGGACAATACTTTAGTTTATGTAGTGTTGACGAGACAAAATATTTTTTCATCCCTAAACCTTACTCTTGCATGTTGGACTTCATAAATACAAATATATAAGTCAAACAAAATACTAAACTCATGTATAACAAAAAAAATGTCACCCATGCCCTTCATTAGGATTATCTGTAACGTCCCCAGATTTCACATCCGAAAATGTTAGACAATTATATCAGAGTGTGTTGTGGAAGCAATTTGTGCATACATGAACTTTCAACATAACATACACCATAACATTCTCAACATTCAACATGTATATTAATTACAACATGAACTATTACAGATAACATTTATATATTGAATAGAAAATTTTACACAAGTCTGAACATGTATGCTAGGATCTTAACACAATAGGTAAACATGTATGCTAACCAAGATCCTAGACAATAGGTCACCTAAACAACTTGCTCACACCCTATCCTTTTATCCCATGCTAGCTCTGAACCTAAAACATACGTGAAACAATGAATCAACTTAAAGTTGGTACGTGGTTGAAAGATACTGTACTATGTTGGCATATTTAAAATACTTGAAAAAGAAGAAAGAAAAATGGAAGCATTATTTAAGGTAGAAAATCAGGTAAACCCAAGTTATTAACCATATTTCAATGGACATGTATTACTATGATGGACTTAGCACAAACATATATTATTGGGCCCTATCCCTGTGTACCATGTACCATTAGGGAGGTGCTAGTCAACATTAATACTTTCCCTCTCTAACAGGGAGATTAATGAACCATCAGTAACTACATTCCATTTTCTTTCCTTTGTGTTCTTAGGTGGAAATGACAACACATATAGATATATATCCAACAAGGTATTCAAATACATGCAATCAATTATTCATAATTAACATCCAACAAAACTAGTCTTATACTTATATCCATGTACCTGAGTTCAGATATTCCTCACATATCCATGATCATCTAGATAATCTGATCCGCACCTGATTTAAAGAAATTAATCATCATTAATATATGTACATCATATTCTTGGTAATTTTAGGTCCAAATTAGGGTTTGGCCAAATCTAGGCTCGAACAACCTAGAACTTGTGTTTAATATTTTATTTTGATCCATACGTCATTATTAAGGTCTGAACTGTATTTCATAATTATCTTATACTTTCCCTAATTTCTAGAATTTATATGAGGATTAAACATGTACTTAAGCAATAATGAGGAAAGGCCTAAAATTGTTCAATAATATTAGGATAGGAGTCCACAGTGAGTTTATAGATGATATCAGAGGTCAAAATTATTTTTGTCAGATTTAATCTCAATCATTTTCTAATTATACCATTTAAATGAAGCATTATCATCTAAATAAAATATTATCAGTAGTTGTTCTTTAAAATCCTGATCTAAGGATCTAGTAATGTATAGAATAATTTTTTGAATCTAGGGGTATTTTTGGGAAATTATTTGGCCAAGGGATCTATTTATAATGATTTATATAAGATCTGAGTGTTTTCTAGATATTTACTTGTGTGAGCCTATCATTATTTGCCACATGTCCCAAAAGTGGCACTACTCCTTCCTTGAGCCGACTGGGTTCAAGACTGGACTGGGTGGTATGGTCTTCAGTTGGAATCCGATTTGATTTATTTGGCGAACCCAACACTCTCATCTTTGTCCTATTATCACGATCTCATTGTTGCACCACCAATCGTGAGTTTTCAGGAGCCGCTCCTCTGTCTTTCGTGAAGGAGGAGGCATCTCAAAATTGATCTCTGGTGAGATCTGGCTCACGTGTGTTGGTTGGGTCATCGACATCCATTATTTCTCTCTCGCACGCGGTCTGCATAGCATCTAGGACTAGGAGCCTGAAACTCTAGCCTCCAGAGCAGGGTGCCTCCAGTGCGAACTCTTTGACGAGGCTCGGTGCTGCAATACATGAAAGATCTCCCTACTGCCACTTTCTAGCCTTTCGGATTTGCAAATAGAAATCGGAGAGGATGGACCCCAATGGTCTACCGATTGCACCACCACCGCAAGGCAGAAGAAAAGGGGAGATCCCACAGTTGTAACCTCATGCCGGAGACCTTCTGGACCTCCTCCAGCGTCTGTACAACCAACAAATGCATTGTGGAGGAGCGACAGGTCATGTTCCCTCGAGTCCAGGTTTTCAAATTAGCCACAAGTGCTTCATACCCATTCCCCGACCTCGGCTAGCCCCTTGCTCACAGATAGGTTGGGCGGCAGAAAAGAGGCTTCTGCTTCTCAGAGGTGTTTGCTCATCAATCTCGACACAGGGAGCTCCGTCTTGGTCCCATAGACTCCAACCGTTCATTCCCAGGTGGTGGCGAGACCGGTATCCATGACCCCAACCTTTGAATCTTCCCCAGGTAGAAAATTGGGTTCATCAACAAGCTTTAGACTCCAACAGATCTTTCGCAATCATCCTATGACCTTGCAAGGTTGCGGTGGTGCTCTTCCCCTTCTAGAAATCTCACGAGAAGACCTCCTCTCTGCTTCCACACTCCTAGGCTTCTGCTGGTGTATAGGTGGAGAATGAGTGTAAAGTAAGTGTTTGCATTCCTTATCTAAGACATCTCATCGCCTCAAACTTGGACTCGTCCAGTAGATATCAACCATACAAAACCAACAATGCGCATGGAATCAACTAACATCCCTCAAGAATCAGAGGAGAAATGGGGAACAATTTGTAGCTACTGTCCACGAAATACAGGGGTAGAAGACAAAGTCTTCATCATTGGATCTAATGTGGACAACCCAGATTAGGCCACACCTCACCACTGTAGAGGTGCTACAACTAAACCAGCATTCCCATAGTCATAGAGTCCGCATGGCATATCAATGTCATGCCTAAACATTATCTCCTACAAACCATAGTCTTGAATGCATAGATTATCTAAATCGAAATAACTTATCATAATAGTGAAATTTCTTCATCGAAATTTAATAATTGGTTTATCATCACTTAGTCCACCCTCTAGAAAAGATTGACACCACACTCCAATGTTTAACCGCATGTTCTGGTCCTTCCAAAAAGGCTCATGTATAGGTGTATCACCTCCAAGGCATATCGAATGACTCCTATTACTACAAAGTCACACTTCAAGCTCCAATTTTTTTGGGAGTCATAAAAGCCATTGATTGAAAGCCTAACTTGTAAGTACCCACATGTACATTATTAAGTAATATTGATCATCACTATAAGTGTTTTCCATCTTAGTGAAATGCACAATCTTGTATTAGACATTCAACCTTATTCCTTGTATACAAGTAAATTAATTTTGATGGGATAAATCATTCAAATCATATTAATAAACTTCAAATACCATATCTAGTATTGAAACCCTAAAATTATGTGTTGTCACATTCACCCCACCTAATTAGGAATTTCGTCCTCGAAATTTTAAAGTTTCATAGATTAGGTGATCTGAAGGAGTCTCCACATTCTCTAGGTCACCAATTTTTATTTTTATTATCAGGTGGCAGGGCTGCCATAGAACTACATGATCTCTAAGTTGCCATCTTGGGATTTAGAGCGTTTAGGGTGTACCGACCCCACCTTATATATATGGAATCATCATTTTCTATATTTGTCATAGAATGACACATTCTTTTGTGTTAATATTTGCATTCCCTATTTTCTAAAGAAATAGGGATTTATTCATAGATATAAATTTAAGAAGGTACTATTCAAGTTTCATCTTTTACCCCAACAGCTCAAACTAGGTGATGTCAAGACTTCATGACATTATTTACTGGAATTATCAATTAATATGTTATATGATAAACATCATACCAGTGTTGCATTACTTGAGAAGGGCTTACATCACATGCTTTAATATAGGGCTTCAACCTCTTATTTGTGAGATACTACCACATTAGAAGCTTAGATTTAGAAGGATTGAGGTTAGAGACTACATTTTGTGATGATGCAATATGTTCCATAGATATTTTTATTTCAATCTCATGATTTCAAACTTATATTTTTTTTGTATCATGGTGGGGGAAGAAGATACACTAACCAATCTCATCATGATTTCAAACTTTCCTATTTGATCTATGATATGATGGGAAAGAGAGTAAATTAAATCAATCTGATCATATATTCAAACTTGGATATCACATGTATGATTTACAAAGAGAATATAGAATAGGTCAAGCTTCTATGAGTGACTCCTCATATATAAATCACCTATATAGCTCAAGTGAGGTTTCTAACATCATATATTAAGAAATATGAGTGAAGGGAACAACATTTATGCGTATCTTATGCACAAGGCATTTTACTCTCAAAACCATAATTTCATATATCACCTCATTTGCAGCTATTGATGGGTTTCACATCATACATCACTCAACCTAGGACCTAACTCAGTCAAAGGATTGACTTTATCATCATAAGTTTCTACCCATCATTTTTTCCAACTCTCACATATAGGATTGAATAATGCTAAAGGACTTGACTCATTTACCTATGAGTAAACTAGCTTAGGACATATTATTTCACATATATCTCAGGGTAGGTCCTATGACCCTCTCCTTGTGGGTCTCACTCTCTCTGGAGTTCACCGCATATCTTTTCCTAACACTAGATGTCCTTCTTTGTAAAAGAGCTTGAGGCTCATGCATATTCAACTTTATCATAAATTAGCTTATCTTAAATAAGAAAACAATATGTACTTTCATCACCTCAACTTGTCTTAGATTATACAAAATTAGACCCAGGACTCATATACAACTTAAACCAATATGACACAACATATATCATCAGTATCAAACTTATATTAATCATACTTGCTTATATCAGCTATCAATATATCATCTACTCTAACTTTCAAACATGATATGATAAGGCTCTAGACATCTTAATCTAGACAACTCTCTCCTCTAGACTGATGTCACTCCCTTTGACTTAGGTTTCATGAACACTAACTACTCTCCAGTGTGAGGGACACATTTTATATTTACACATATATAATAAAATATTATATAGTTTTTCTTCGAGAAAGAAGACGTTAGAGAAAACTGTCGAGGCTCGAGCCGATTGGAAAACAAAACCAAATCGGAAAAATCGAGTGTCCCACACACAAAAGATTGTCTAGTGCTATGCCACCTAGTGAAATGGTAAGAACGAGATGTAGACTAGTGTAGCTACCCAATACATATGAGATCTATATGGAAAAGGTCTCACACACTTGTCTAAACCTAGTTTTCGAACATCTAGGTTCTAACTTAGAGGCTAAGTCAAACCTTCTTCCTAAAGAACAACTTACTAAGTTTCTAGGATTTAAGTGAAAATTGAAATTTAGTTTTATGTTTCATAGTGAGTAATTGTCAGGTGTATCTAATGTTCATGCTCTGATACCAACTGTATTGTCCCCGGATTTCACATCCAAAAATGTTAGGAAATTGTTTCAGAGTGTGTTGCGGAAGCAATTTGTGCATACATGAACTTTCAACATAACATACACCATAACATTCTCAACATTCAACAAGTATATTAATTACAACATGAACTATTACAGATAACATTTACACATTGAATAGAAAATTTTACACAAGTCTGAACATGTATGCTAGGATCTTAACACAATAGGTAAACATGTATGCTAACCAGGATCCTAGACAATAGGTCACCTGAACAACTTGCTCACACCCTATTCTTTTATCCCATGCTAGCTCTGAACCTAAAACATAAGTGAAACAACAAATCAACATAAAGTTGGTACGTGGTTGAAAGATATTGTACTATGTTGGCATATTTAAAATACTTGAAAAAGAAGAAAGAAAAATGAAAGCAATATTTAAGGTAGAAAATCAGGTAAACCCAAGGTATTAACCATATTTGAATGGACATGTATTACTATGGTGGAATTAGCACAAACATATATTATTGGGCCCTATCCCTGCGTACCTTGTACCATTAGGGAGGTGCTAGTCAACATTAATACTTTCCCTCTCTAACATGGAGATTAATGAACCATCAGTAACTACATTACATTTTCTTTCCTTAGTGTTCTTAGTGTTCAAGGCGGAAATGACAATACATATAGATATACATCCAACAAGGTATTCAAATACATGCAATCAATTATTCATAATTAACATCCAACAAAACTAGTTTTATACTTATATCCATGTACCTGAGTTTAGATATTCCTCACATTTCCATGATCATCTAGATAATCTGGTCAGCACCTGATTTAAAGAAATTAATCATCATTAATATATGTACATCATATTCTTGGTAATTTTAGGTCCAAATTAGGGTTTGGCCAAATCTAGGTTCGAACAACCTAGAACTTGTGTCTGATATTTTTATTCTGATCCATACGTCATTATTAAGGTCTGAACTGAATTTCATAATTATCTTATACTTTCCCTAATTTCTAGAACTAATATGAGGATTAAACATCTACTTAGGCAATAATGAGGAACGACCTAAAATTGTTCAATAATATTAGGATAGGAGTCCACATTGAGTTTATAGATGATATCAGAGGTCAAACTTATTTTTGTCAGATTTAATCTCAAAAGTTTTCTAATTATACCATTTAAATGAAGCATTATCATCTAAATAAAATATTATCAGTAGTTGTGATTTAAAAGCCTGATCTAAGAATCTAGTAATGTATAGAATAATTTTTTGAATCTAGGGGTATTTTTGGGAAATTATTTGGCCAAGGGAGATATCTATTATGATTTATATAAGATCTGAGTGTTTTCTGGATATTTACCTGTGCGAGCCTATCATTGTTTGCCACATGTCTCAAAAGTGGCACTGCTCCTTCCTTGAGCCGACTGGGTTCAAGATTGGACTGGGTGGTCTGGTCTTCAGTCAGAATCCAGTAAGATTTATCTGGTGAACCCAACACTCTCATCTTTGTCCTTTTATCACGATCTCAGTGTTGCACCATCGATCGTGAGTTCTCAGGAGCCGCTCCTTCATCTTCTGTGAAGGAGGAGGCATCTCAGCGTTGATCTCTGGTGAGCTATGGCTCACGTGCATTGGTTGGGTCATCGACATCCATTGTTTCTCTCTCGCATGCGGTCTGCATAGAATCTAGGACTTGGAGCCTGAAACTCCAGCCTCCAGAGAAGGGTGCCGCCAGTGTGAACTCTCTGATGAGGCTCGGTGCTGCAAGACATGAAATATCTCCCTACTGCCAATTTCCAGCCTTTCGGATATGCAAATAGAAATCAGAGAGGATGGACCCCATTGGTCTATCGATTGCACCACCACCACAATGCAGAAGAAAAGGGGAGATACCACAGTTGTAACCTCACACCTGAGACCTTCTGGACCTCCGCCAGTGTCTGTACAACCAACAAATGTATTGTGGAGGAGTGATAGGTCATGTTCCCTTGAGTCCAGGTTTTCAAATTAGCCTTCTCATAGGTGTTTGCTCATCAATCTCGACACAGGGAGCTCCGTCTTGGTCCCATAGACTCCAACCATTCATTCCCAGGTGGTGGCGAGACCGGTATCCATGACCCCAACCTTTGAATCTTCCCCAGGCAGAAAATTGGGTTCATCAACAAGCTTTAGACTCCAACAGATCTTTCTCAATTATCCTATGACCTTGCAAGGTTGCGGTGGTGCTCTTCCCCTTCTAGAAATCTCACGAGAAGACCTCCTCTCTGCTTCCACACTCCTGGGCTTCTTCTGGTGTATCAGTGGAGAATGAGTGTGGAGTAAGTGTTTGCATTCCTTATCTAAGACATCTCATCACCTCAAACTTGGACTGGTTAGTAGATATCAACCATACAAAACCAACAATGCACATGGAATAAAGTAACATCCCTCAAGAATCAGAGGAGAAATGGGGAACAATTTGTAGCTATTGTCCATGAAATACAGGGGTAGAAGACAAAGTCTTCATCATTGGATTTAATGTGGACAACCCAGATTAGGCCACACCTCACCACTGTAGAGGTGTTACAACTAAACCTGCGTACCTATAGTCATAGAGTCTGCATGACATATCAATGTCATGCCTATCATTATCTCCTACCAACCATAGTCTTGAATGCATAGATTATCTAAACCTAAATAACTTATCATAATAGTGAAATTTATTCATCTAAATTTAATAATTGGTTTATCATCACTTAGTCCACCCTCTAGCAAATATTGACACCACACTCCAATGTATAACCGCATGTTTTGGTCCTTCCAAAAAGGCTCATGTATAGGTGTATCACCTCCAAGGCATATCGAATGACTCCTATTACTACAAAGTCACACTTTAAGCTCCATTTTTTTGGGAGTCATAAAAGCCATTGATTGAAAGCCTAACTTGTAAGTACCCACATGTACATTATTAAGTCATATTGATCATCACTATAAGTGTTGTCCATCTTAGTCAAATGCACTATCTTGCATTAGACATTCAACCTTATTCCTTGTATACAAGTAAATTATTTTTTGATGGGATAAATCATTCAAATCATATTAATGAATTTCAAATACCATATCTAGTATTGAAACCCTAAAATTATGGGTTGTCACATTCACCCCACCTAATTAGGAATTTCGTCCTTGAAATTTTAAAGTTTCATACTTTAGGTGATCTGAAGGAGTCTCAACATTCTCTAGGTCACCAATTTTTATTTTTATTATCAGGTGGCAGGGTTGCCATAGAACTATATGATCTCTAAGTTTCCTTCTTGGGATTTAGAGCATTTAGGGTGTACCGACCCCACCTTATATATATGGAATCATCATTTTCTATATTTGTCATAGAACGACACATTCTTTTGTGTTAATATTTGCATTCCCTATTTTATAAAGAAATAGGGATTTATTCATATATATAAATTTGAGAAGGTACATTCAAGTTTCATCTTTTACCCCAGCAACTCAAACTAGGTGATGTCAAGACGTCATGACATTATTTACTAGAATTATCAATTAATATGTTATATGATAAACATCATACCAGCATTGCATTACTTGAGAAGGGCTTACGTCACATGCTTTAATATAGGACTTCAACCTCTTATTTGTGAGATACTACCACATTAGAAGCTTAGATTTAGAAGGATTGAGGTTAGAGACTACATTTTGTGATGATGCAATATGTTCCATAGATATTTTTATTTCAATCTCATGATTTCAAACTTATATTTTTTTTGTATCATGGAGGGGGAAGAAGATACACTAACCAAATTTCATCATGATTTCAAACTTTCCTATTTGATCTATGACATGATGGAAAGAGAGTATATTAAATCAATCTGATCATATATTCAAACTTGGATATCACATGTATGATTTACAAAGAGAATATAGAATAGGTAAAGCTTCTATGAGTGACTCCTCATATATAAATCACCTATATAGCTCAAGTGAGGTTTCTAACATCATATATTAAGAAATAGGAGTGAAGGGAACAACATTTATGTGTATCTTATGCACAATGCATTTTACTCTCAGAACCATAATTTCATATATCACCTCACTTGCAGCTATTGATGGGTTTCACATCATACATCACTCAAGCTAGGACCTAACTCAGTCAAAGGATTGAATTTATCATCATAAGTTTCTACTCATCATTTTTTCCAACTCTCAGACATAGGATTGAATAATGCTAAAGGACTTGACTCATCTACCTATGAGTAAACTAGCTTAGGAAATATTATTTCACATATATCTCAGGGTAGGTCCAATGACCCTCTCCTTGTGGGTCTCACTCTCTCTGGAGTTCACCGCATATCTTTTCCTAACACTAGAGGTCCTCCTTTGTAAAAGAGCTTGAGGCTCATGCATATTCAACTTTATCGTAAATTATCTTAACTTAAATAAGGAAACAATATGTACTTTCATCACCTCGACTTGTCTTAGATTATACAAAATTAGACCCAGGACTCATATACAACTTAAACCAATATGACACAACATATATCATCAGTATCAAACTTATATTAATCATACTTTCTTATATCATCTATCAATATATCATCTACTCTAACTTTCAAACATCATCTAATAAGGCTCTAGACATCTTAATCTAGACTACTCTCTCTTCTAGACTGATGTCACTCCCTTTCACTTAGGTTTCATTAACACTAACTACTCTCCAGTGTGAGGGACACATTTTATATTTACACATATATAATAAAACATTATATAGTTTTTCTCCGAGAAAGAAGACGTCAGAGAAAACTGTTGAGGCTTGAGCCGATTGGAAAACAAAACCAAATCGACAAAATGGAGTGTCCCACACACAAAAGATAGTCTAGTGCTATGCCACCTAGTGAAATGGTGAGAACGAGGTGTAGACTAGTGTAGCTACCCAATACATATGAGCTCTATATGGAAAAGGTCTCATACACTTGTCTAAACCTAGTTCTCGAACATCTAGGTTCTAACTTAGAGACTAAGTCAAACCTTATTCCTATAGAACAACTTACTAAGTTTCTAGGATTTAAGTGAAAAGTGAAATTTAGTTTTTGTTTCATCGTGAGTAATTGTCAGGTGTAGCTAATGTTCATGCTCTGATACCAACTGTATCGTCCCCGAATTTCACATCCAAAAATGTTAGGCAATTGTATCAGAGTGTGTTACGGAAGCAATTTGTGCATACATGAACTTTCAACATAACATACACCATAACATGTATATTAATTACAACATGAACTATTACATATTACATTTACACATTGAATACAAAATTTTACACAAGTCTAAACATGTATGCTAGGATCTTAACACAATAGGTAAACATGCATGTATGCTACCCAGGATCCTAGACAATAGGTCACTTGAGCAACTTTCTCACACCCTATTCTTGTATTCCATGCTAGCTCTGAACCTAAAACATATGTGAAACAACAAATCAACATAAAGTTGGTACATGGTTGAAAGATACTATACTATGCTGGCTTATTTAAAATACTTGCAAAAGAAGAAAGAAAAATGAAAGCATTATTTAAGGTAGAAAATTAGGTAAACCCAAGTTATTAACCATATTTCAATGGACATGTATTACTATGGTGGACTTAGCACAGACATATATTATTGGGCCCTATCCCCACGTACCTTGTACCATTAGGGATCTCCCTGCGTACCTTGTACCATTAGGGAGGTGCTAGTCAACATTAATACTTTCCCTCTCTAACAGGGAAATTAATGAACCATCAGTAACTGCATTCCATTTTCTTTCCTTAGTGTACTTAGTGTTCAAGGAAGAAATGACAATACATATAGATATACATCTAACATGGTATTCAAATACATGCAATCAATATTCATAATTAACATCCAACAAAACTAGTCTTATACTTATATCCACGTACATGAGTTCATATATTCCTCACATATCCATGATCATATAGATAATTTGGTCAGCACTTGATTTAAAGAAATTTAGCATCATTAATATATGTACATCACATTCTTGGTAATTTTAGATCCAAATTACGGTTTGGCCAATTCTAGGTTCAAACATCCTAGAACTTGTGTTTGATATTTTTATTCTAATCTATATGTCATTATTATGGTTTGAATTGAATTTCATAATTATCTTATAATTTCCCTATTTTCTAGAATTAATATGAGGATTAAACATGTACTTAGGCAATAATGAGGAAAGGCCTAAAATTGTTCAACAATATTAGGATAGGAGTCCACATTTAGTTTATAGATGATATCAGAGGTCAAACTTATTTTTGTCAGATTTAATCTAAATCATTTTCTAAATATACCATTTAAATGAAGCATTATCATCTAAATAAAATATTATTAGCAGTTGTGCTTTAAACCTGATCTAAGGATCTAGTAATGTATAGAATATTTTTCTGAGTCTAGGGGTATTTTCAGAAATTATTTGGCCAAGGGAGATATTTATTATGATTTATATAAGATCTGAGTGTTTTCTGGATATTTACATGTGCGAGCCTATCATTGTTTTCCACATGTCCCAAAAGTGGCGTTGCTCCTTCCTTGAGCTGACTGGGTTCAAGACTGGACCGGGTGGTCTGGTCTCTGGTCTGAATTCGGTCTTATTTATCTGGTGAACCCCACACTCTCATCTTTGTCCTACGATCACGATCTCAGTGATGCACCCCCGATCGTGAGTTCTTAGGAGCCGCTCCTCCATCTTCCATGAAGGAGGAGGCATCTCAGTGTTGATATCTGGTGAGCTCTGGCTCACATACATTGGCTAGGTCGTCGACATCCATTGTTTCTCTCTCGTACACGGTCTGCGTAGCCTCTAGGACTAGGAGCCTAAATCTCCAGCCTCCAGAGCAGGGCGCCTCCTGTGCTAACTCTCTGATGAGGCTCGGCGCTGCAAGACATGAAGGATCTCCCTACTGCAAATCTCCAGCCTTTCGGATTTGCAACTAGAAATCAGAGAGGATGGACCTCAGTGGTCTACCGATTGCACCACCACAGCAAGGAAGAAGAAAAGGGGAGATCCCACGGCTGTAACCTCATATTGGAGACCTTCTGGACCTCCACCAGTGTCTGCACAACCGACAAATGCATTTTGGAGGAGTGATAGGTCATGTTTCCCTTGAGTCCAGGTTTTCAAATTAGCCGCAAGTGCTTCATACCCATTCCCCGACCTCAGCTAGCCCCTTGCTGACAAAGAGGTTGGGCGGTGGAAAAGAGGCTTCTGCTTCTCAGAGGTGTTTGCCCATCCATCTCAACACAGGGAGCTCCGTCTTGGTCCCATAGACTCCAACCGTTCATTCCCAGGTAGTGGCGAGACCGATATCGATGACCCCAACCTTCGAATCTTCCCCAGGCAGAAAATCGGGTTCATCAACAAGCTTCAGACTCTAACAGATCTTTCTCAATCATCCTACGACCTTGTAAGGTTGCGGTGGTTCTCTTCCCCTTCTAGAAATCTCACGAGAAGACCTCCTCTCTGCTTCCACACTCCTAGGCTTCTACTGGTGTATCAGTGGAGAATGAGTGTGGAGTAAGTGTTTGCATTCCTTATCTAAGACAACTCATCGCCTGAAACTTGGACTCGTCCAGTAGATATCAACCATATGAAACCAAAAATGCACATGCAATCAACTAACATCCCTCAAGAATCATAGGAGAAGTGGGGAACAATCTGTAGCTACTGTCTACGAAATATGGGGGTAGAAGACAAAGTCTTCATCATTGGATCTAATGTGGACAACCCAGATTAGGCCACACCTTAGCACTGTAGAGCATTACAACTAAACCAGCGTACCCATAGTCATAGAGGCCGCATGACATATCAATGTCATGCCTATCATTATATCCTATCAACCATAGTCTTGAATGCATAGATTATCTAAACCTAAATAACTTATCATAAAAGCGAAATTTCTTCATCTAAATTTAATAATTGGTTTATCATCACTTAGTCCACCCTCTAGCAAAGATTGACACCAAACTCCAATGTTTAACTGCATGTTTTGGTACTTCCGAAAAGGCTCACGTATAGGTGTATCACCTCCAATGCATATCAAATGACTCCTATTACTACAAAATCACTCTTCAAGCTCTATTTTTTTTGGGAGTCGTAAAAGCCATAGATTGAAAGCCTAACTTGTAAGTACCCACATGTACATTATTAAGTCATATTGATCATCACTATAAGTGTTGTCCATCTTGGTCAAATGAACTATCTTGTATTATACATTCAACCTTATTCCTCGTATACAAGTAAATTAAATTTTTGATGGGATAAATCATTCAAATCATATTAATGAACTTCAAATACCATATCTAATATTAAAACCCTAAAATTATGGGTTGTCACATTATCTCAGGGTCAATCTCTAGTATGGAGCTTAGGGATTTCAATTCAAAGAATGATAGTTAGTAAGGATAAAGAAAAATCTTGAGACACCTAAAATAAATTGATATGAATAGGTTTGGAATTTTGTATTGAACAAAACCTCATATAGAACTATTTTTTGACCTCATCTACTCAATATCTATGTTAATCAAGTAAAATCTAGTTTTGAGTGTATCAAAACTAAAATAAAGAAAGAGAACATAAGCATGATCATGAATTAAATAAGAATGCATATGAAGTAAATCTTTTTTAAATGAAGGCAATGTGACTTGATATTTAGTAATTTTTTCTGTAAGATTGTGGCTTATTATATCAAAGAAGAAAAACATGGATGAAATAGTATTGTGTTATTCATGTGTTAGACATTTTATATGCCCTAAATATTTGTATTTGTGTAAGTAAAGATGTAAGATTAAGGTCTATAATTAAACAAACTGCATGACCAACATCGTACTGAACAAAAAACCAAATGAATTCTAAGGCTATTGTTGCCTAGTTTGGCATACACTAATTGGAGTTACCATGACCATGGAACCCATACTACCACTATGTTCCCTCTACTAGACATGAATACATCAAGTTTAGTTAAAAAGTATACTTATTCATCTTGACGTAGTACTTATTAATTTCCACATTTTATTAGAAGATGTATAAATGTTTGAAGTCAAAATTCTATATTGGCTCTCTCTCTTCAATTCAGCAAAACACAATATAACAATCCTTTTGTCTCAATGATTTGATGCATCAATCTTATTCATCGAAGATCACAATTTCATAGATAAAAAAGCTAAGAAAGCATATGTAAGAAAGACATCTACATAATCAGTTGATCCTCTTTGTGTTACAATCTTTACCTTCCATGTTTCTCATATCAACTTATTTTAGGTGCTTTTTAGAATTGTTTTCATCGTTATTAAGTATTATGATTGTATGGGATAATGTGGCCATCATAATGATAGTTGTTAAGAATTTGAAACAAGATGGTGGTTTCATTGGAGATGTAGGTTAGCATCACTAACATACTCATCTATGACGGAATCATCAACACATTTGTTATTCTACAATATTAACATTAGTTTCAGTTCCAGATTTTTACTTTTAAATTTTCTTTAAAATTGATTCTTGTATATTTCTTCTTTGATATGTAAATCTCTTTCAAAAGAGATAATAGGAAAATCAAACTCTTTGATATCTTTTCCCATACTTTCTAGTATACCTTGAATATCATATACTATCATTTGGATTTGATCTTCGATTGTTACTTCATTGTTTCTCGAGAAATCTAATGCCATGTCTTTAAAATATTTAGTCCATAACATTTTAGCATCATCAGGTTCACAAAAAATAAAATTGTAGCAAATAATCTTCTCAATACGTTTGGCATCTCATATAAAGTTTCTTCTTGTAAACATAAATTATGCATTCTCACATTCAAGAAGTCCCTAATTTTGAGCTAATTCACAAAATTTAACATAAGTTACGCCATCAATTGTATGCAATTTAGTAAAAGAAGTAGGTCCACACACATCATTAAATAGTGTTCTTAGATAATTTTTTCACCTTCAGAAGGATTTGTAGCACTAAGACGCCTAATAGTTTGGAAGGAATTTCTAATAGTCCAACATCAAGATGACTTATTCCAAATAAAAAATTTGTAGAATTCTCTGTATAGATACTTTCTTCCGCCAATATTGTTAGTATTAGATTTAAAATATTCAGTCAACATTGTCTTTCCAGTATGACCTTCACTTAGAAAATGTGTGAGATTTTTTAATTTTGAAAAGGATACAAAATGCTTGTTTGGTAAATGAACCTTTAAAGGGATAACATAGGGATACATTTTGATTGAGATTAGATAATAATATCCTCCACATAGCTTTAGGAGGTGAAACCCATCTCGCATCTTGGAAATTTTTTATCTCATCAATTTCTTCAAGATGTAAATATACATTGACTCTATCATGCCCTTTATATATTAATATAAATATTTAATGACTTTTATACATGAACATATCTCAACATTTATATGACAATTGTAATGCTTCAACGGGTAAGGATTATATGGAACAACCTATTGATTATTATTGCATAATTCTGAATTTGTGTCATGACACCATCAGTTCTCCTATATATTGGGTATGAATTTACTCCTTCCATTGAAATATGACAATATGTCTTTGGATAGTGTGACTTTCATGCATTATTTCTCATACAAGGTGAGTTCTTTTTCAATTTTCCACATATACCATGAATCATATACTTCAAAACCAATTCATATAATAAAGGGTCACCTTCTTTGTTTGGAATCTCAGAACAAACAATGTTATCATACTTATGAGGACATCTTATTTTATCTTCTTGCTTCAAAATGATTAGAAAATGGGCATGAAGTAATCCTCTTTTCTTAAATTATGCCACATGAACATGAGAAGCTACTCTTCCAAATACTTCATCCTTAAATAGTTTATGTTTCAAATCCTCAATCTTTGTATGAAAGATGTGAACGATTAAATCATACCTATTAGATGAGTCTTCCCATGGATTCAATAAAGACCTTCCCTCATCCCATTCACGGTTGTATTTAATCATAAAAATGTCTGGTTTGCGATATTGTTGTACCAAAGCCATTGCATTCAAATATCTCTTTCTGATGTCATGTAGACCTGCTATGAAAGAAGTTGGCAGAATAATTTTTTGACCAATTTTGGATTCCCTAGTTTCACCAATATGCACTACATCAACTACACCTTCATACAAATCCCCCACTAGCTATATCATCTTGATGTTTATAGAAGTAGTCCAATCTTGTAGTTTAAATCTTGATATATATACCGACCAAATATTTTTGAAGTAATCTTCCATTATTTAACAATAGTGTCTTCACAGACTCACGAATTCAAAACAAATAACTATAGTATTCCTGAGTTGAAACATAAAGCTTCCTTTTTTCTCCGGATCTAAAACTAGCATAAGAACGACAATATTATATAATATTAATTAATCTTATCAAAATGAAGAGTAATGTGAATAAAAAAAGTATACTTGACACAAAAATACATTATTTTTTCTTTTAAATATTCAAAGCTCAAACTAATTGGCTTCAAACAAATAACAATTGTATTCATGGGTGGACTTCTTAAGATTTATTTCATCTTCAAAGAAAAGATACATAAATTATGTAACATTGGAATGTATATAAATTAAAAAAATGAAATCAAAACTTAAATAAAAATTAAACTTCACAGAAAAATTCACTATTATGTACTTTCAAATTAGTCAATTTTTAATAAATAACAATGTTATTGAGAAGTAGACACATTAAGCTTCCTCGCAATTTCAGAAAAATATATAAAATATGTAACACTAGAATATAAATATAAAATTCATAAATGAATTTGAATTATTACCACCTTATTTATATATATACATAGATTTTCTTATAGTTTTAACATCTACAATTTGAATGGGCAATCAATAAAATGAAGATATAAATCAAATATCAAGTAAAATAATCGAAAAGTAAGACTCTATAAGTATAATTATTAGTTTCAAAATTTTCAATAAAATTTCCTAACAAATAGTAACCACACCCACATATACACTTTTTCTTAAAACTTTGAAAAATAAAAAGTATATAAAAATCTATCATTGAAATTGGGAATAATGATCTAAATAACTAAACAAAACATATTAGTAATTTGAAGTTGTTGCAAGGTATTTAAAAAAACAATTTATCCACATAAATATATTATGTTAATTTATCTTAACAAATGGTAGAGTAACTTAAATTGAAAACTACGTTTGACACAAAAATACATTATTTTTGCTTCCAAATATTCAACATTTAAATTAATTGGCTTCAAAAAGATAACAATAGAATTCATGAGGGGACTTATAAAGCTTTTATTCCTTTACAAAAAATAGATATAACATATATATTGGAATAAATATTAATTAAAAAGAATTGAAACCTTAAATAAAAGATTTACTTGACACAAAATACATTATTATTTGATTTCAAATAGTCAACATTCAAATTAATTGTCTTTAAGTAAATAATAATGATATTGAAGGGTAGAGCCATTAAGGTTCCTTCCATTTAAAAAAAACAAAAATATGAAACATTGGTATATGTATAAACTCATGAATGGTATTTGTGTAATTGTTATTTCACCTGATTATTATGTCACTATGCTTGTGTCTCCATACTACTTCAGTTTAGTACTCTTTTCACCACTATATAAATCAACTATAGAATAGTCAGGAAAACCCACCCACCAAGTTAAAGTCCATGTACCAGTAAACTATTTGTGGGTGCATTAAATCAACATAGAAGCAAGTCAATATGATCAAAGGTTTTAAAAAGTCACAATCCATCATTTTCTATGGTTCTTAATGTTATGTCGCTATTAGAAATTTTACATTGATGTTTAAGGGAAGAGCCATCATTCTTCCTTTCATTTAAAAAAAAACACAGATATGTGACATAAAAATATATATCAAAATAAAAAATGAATTTTAATAAATTTTGAAATAAAGTTTCCTATAATTTCAGCAACTAAAATTCCAATAAAAATTCTTAAAATGAAGATTAAGTAAAAATTGATAACAACGAATACATAAGAATAGTTATCAGTTTCACATTTTTGTTGAAAATTCCTTAGAAATAGTATCTACTTCATAGACATAGTTTTTCCTTTAAAAAAATTAAAATAACAAATATATATAAAGTTGGTACTATGCAAATAATGAACTATAAATGAAACAAAACAAAGAAATATACTCTAAAGTGGTTGCAAATTCCAATTCTTTTTTTTATAAATATAAATAATTTATCAACATACATCGTTCTTCTTCATTCAATATTTGTTCAAAAATGTTTAAACTGATTGTGGGATTGGTATACTCAATTTGTGAGTCATATGTCGACTTTCCTTTTTTACCTCATAATTGTTGGGTTTTAGAGGAGGCAGAGAAGCAGCAGAAACAAAAAATTTCTCCCCAAAACCCAAAACAAAAGGAATCACATCAACGTCTATAGAATAGGAAAGATGGTTTTTGGATGCATACCTTGTCCCAAGGCTTGCTCAGTGACAGTACCTCACGCCTTGCGCGGTCTTCACCTCTGGTCTTGGACGGTGTCTATGCCTCTCCTGGTCACACCGGGACTGAAGACTCCTTCTCTCACCGAGACTGTCATGATTTACAGTCGTCCTTCGAGTGGCAGAGGTCTCCCGCCTCTGTAGTCGTCCAAACGGACCGCCTGGAACTCCGATCTCCTTGTCGTACAAGGAACCATAAGGAGTCGCATCCTCCTGTAGGCATACTAGTCTCCAACACACTCTCCTGCTACCAGTTGCAACTGTTGTTGTCCTTCCCTTATTGTGCCTCCCTTTTCGGGTAGTACTTGTTCGGGCTCTCTCGGTTACCAAAACCAGACAGAACGACAACTTTGCAGAGCAACCGACTTACACTAAGTTGTACTCTGAGAAGCCCCCAATACCCCTATATATAGGCGGGTCATGGGAAGGGGTTCTCTGTGCCCGACAATGTGGGACTAAAAGAAGGAGTAGAAGGGTTCGAGATTTTCCATAAAACAACCAACTCGCAACCTGAACCGATTGTTTCACAACTGAAACGGTCGGTTGGGGACCTGAACTGGTTGGTTGACACCTCAACCGGTCGGTTGGGACCCTTGAATCGGTTGGTTCACTCCTGAATCGGTCGGTGGGGTTCCTGATCAGTTCTCGATTGACTTTCCTACTTTTGTTTCTAATTGGTATCGAATACCAATCCTACTTCCCAATCAAATTGGGAAATTGAAATGAACGAAAAATTCTCACCAATCCTACTTTCCCAACTTGCTCGGTTGTACTAGTTGAATCGATCGTTTCAACACTTGAAGCAATCATTTCACCCTGACCATGAGCCGATCGGTTCAACACTTGAGTCGACCGGTTCACCTAGCTCAGCCGATCGGTTCATCTCATGAGTCGATTAGTTGGGAATGCCGGTTGTGTAGAATTAGTCAATTGCAATTTCAATCAATCTGATACTCCAATCAATGCGTACAACACCTTGAACATTATGATATTGATCTATCGATTATTTGAGTGTTTAATTGAACTACTAAACTCCTTTAGTAATCAATCTAAACATTATTTGTGGACAAAACTCCTCTTCCAGGTTAATTCCTATGTGTGTGACCCTGCAGGTCCATTTCACGTTGGCAATGATAGTCCATAACACTTATGACTTCACAAGCAAAGAGCGGCGCCTAGTCACACATCAGTGCTACCCAAGTGAAATAGAAAGTTGGAGAACAACTTTAAATCCTACAATCTGTGAATGGTGTTACAGTGAATGTATAATTCCTTTGTCACTAATATCCAAAATGAATTTGAGGCATGGAACAGTCATCCTATCAACATTCATTCATTTCCTTGATCTCAGAGCAGTCTGGGTGAGATATTTATGACATCAATATCACATATTGATTCACATGTGCATGTGCATGCCTTTCTCAATCCTACTCATCAAGTGGCCAAGGATATCAAACTCCCTCAGGAGGGACAGATCCCATATCGATCACTCACCCCTCAAAAGCCCCATGTGTCAAATCCACCCAATCATCACCTTTATAACAACCCATATTTCAGGACTACGTTTGATGATGTCAAAGTGTACCCAACGACATGTGTTGAGTGTAGTGATTTCAGGTCTAAGAATCACACTCACCACCATCACTGTGAGAGCTGACTGTGATTACCAAGTCATGGTTCCATGTGTCACTCTCACAGTGGGTATGTCTGGTACCTTGTTCTCTAACAAGTACCTATGTGCTTGGTTTGATATCACTATATCATGACTAATGAGATTCTATCATCAACCAACACACAATCTAGTCTTCAGTGTTATTGATGTCTATGGTAATTTCCATAATAACAACCGACTAGGGACTAAACAAGAATGAATACTCTTAACATCCATATGATCTCATCGTTTAGGTCCTCAACCCAAAAGCATACATCATTGAGTGAAATCATTCTTTAGATATTTATCATGTTACACCATCATCTCAGAAATAGTTAAATATATAGATCGGAAACTGCCTTTATTATTATTCAAATCATTTACAAAGTATCCCATTACAATCATCACATGACTTGCTCTAAGGGCATACATACCAACAGACTCCCACTTACACTTAGAGCCAGTCACCAAGGAACCTCAAACCTTGTGACCTAGCATGACCATCATGCTTCTGCTGAGAAAGGGCCTTAGTCAGTGGATCATCTATGTTGTCTTCAGTTGGTACTTTGCAAATCTTCACATCTCCTCGTTGTACGATCTCTCGTATGAGATGGAAGTGACGCAGTATGTGCTTGGACCGCTGATGTGATCTGGGCTCCTTAGCTTGTGCAATAGCTCCATTATTGTCACAATAAAGCTCAATTACATCACAACTACTGGGAACTACACCAAGTTCAGCAATGAACTTCCTGATCCACACAACCTCCTTTGCTGCATGTGAAGAAGCAATATACTCAGCCTCTATAGTAGAATTGGCAACTGTCTCTTTCTTAGAACTCTTCCAGCTCACAGCTCCATTATTAAGGCAAAACACAAATCCTGACTACGATCTGTAATCATCTTTATCGGTTTGGAAGCTCGCATCAGTGTAACCCTTTACAACCAGCTCTTCCTCGCCGCCGTACACAAGAAACTGATCCTTAGTCCTTCACAAGTACTTGAGGATGTTCTTCACGGCTATCCAGTAAGCATCTCTGGGATCTGACAGGTACCTGCTCATCATGTTGAGAGCATACGAGACATCTGGGCGTGTACACAACATAGCATACATGATGGATCTGATGGCTAATGCATATGAAATCCCATTCATATGCTCCCTCTCTTCATAAGATTGGGGACATTGAGATCTAGAGACAGTGACTCCATGTAGTATGGGGATGTTTCCTCTCTTTGAGTTCTCCATGCTGAACTGCTTCAGCACTTTGTCAATGTACGTGCTTTGACTTACATCTATCTCTATAGATCTTAATTCCTAGGATGTAGGATGCTTCTCCTAAGTCCTTCCTTGAGAAAGTATTCCCAAGCCAAGTATTTACCTTCTCTAAGGCTAAGACATCATTCCCCATCAAAAATATGTCATCCACATACAATATGAGGAATGTGGTCAAGATCCCACTAACCTTCTTGTACACACAAGGTTCATCTTCATTTTGAATAAAGCCAAACACTTTGACTTCCTCATCAAATCGAAGATTCCAACTCTGAGATGCTTGCTTCAATCCATAGATTGACCTTTGCAGCTTACAGACTTTATTAGCATTCTTTGGATCTACAAAACCTTTAGTCTGTGTCATGTACACATCCTCATTTATATTCCCATTAAGGAATGCGGTTTTAACATCCATCTTCCAAATCTCATAGTCATAATAAGATACAATAACAAGCATGATCCTGATGGACTTAATCATGGCAACTGGAGAAAAGGTTTCGTCATAGTCAACACCTTGAACTTGTCAAAATCCCTTCACAACCAATATACCTTTATAAGTTTGCACATTGCCATCCATGTCGGTCTTTTTCTTAAAGACCCACTTGCACCCTATGGGTTTTACCCCTTTGGGTGGTTCCACCAAAGTCCGTACTTTGTTCGAGTACATGGATTCCATCTCGGATCTCATGGCTTCAAGCCATTTCTCATAATATGGTCCCTCCATAGCCTCTACGTAGGTAGTTGGATCATCATCTATGATCAACTCACCACCTTCCTGAGTTACAAGGTATCCAAACCTCTCAGGTTCAAGGCGGGTCCTACTAAATCTACGAGGTTCTTGTGTTACCTGAGAAGACCGAGATTCCACAACACCTTGTGGATCTGCATTTTCCTCTGGTACATCTACTGGTTCAATGTTTTCTTGTTGGGCTTGAACCTCTTCAAGCTCAATATTCCTCCCACTACTTCCTTTGGAAATAAATTCCTTCTCTAGGAACACAGTTGTCCTGGCAACAAACACTTTGTTGTCAGTAGGATGGTATAAGTAATATCCCCTTATTTCCTTGGGATATCCAACAAAATAACATTTATCGGATTTGGGTCCAAGCTTATCAGGAAACATTTTCTTGACGTAAGCTTCACAACCCCAAATCTTCAGAAAAGACAAATCGGGACGCTTCCCAGTACATATCTCATATGGTGTCTTTTGAACCGATTTAGGTGGTACACGGTTAAGTGTAAACGCGGCGGTTTCAAGAGCATAACCCCAGAAAGAAATTGGAAGATCAACAAAACTCATCATTGATCGCACCATATCCAACAATGTGCGATTCCTTCTTTCAGACACAACATTATGCTATTATGGTGTTCCAGGGGGAGTCCATCGTAATACAATACCACGGGCTCACAAAAGGTCCTCAAACTCCTGGCTCAAGTATTCTCCACCTCGATCGGATCGAAGTGCCTTAATACTTTTACCAAGTTGGTTTTGTACTTCATTCATGAAATCCTTGAACCTTTCAAGGGTTTCTAACTTATGTTTCATTAGGTACACATAGCCATACCTACTGAACTCATCACTAAAGGTAATGAAGTACTGATACCCACCTCTGGCATTAGTTATAAAAGGCCCACATACATCAGTATGTATGAGTCCTAATAGATCACTATCTCTCTCACCTTTACCTAAAAAGGGAGTCTTGGTCATCTTGCCCAACATACAATATTCACATGTCTCTATTGATTCATAATCAAAAGAGTCTAGATAACCTTTTTTTTGGAGTCTAGAAATGCGCTTCTCATTTATGTGCCCTAGAAGACAATGCCAGAGATATGTTTTGTTTGAGTCGTTGAGTTTTTGCCTTTTAGTGTTTATGTTGTATACACTTATCTCCAAGTCTATGAAGTATAGACCATAAGACATTGGGGCACTGCTATAAAAGATCCCATCTTTAGAAATGGAAGACCTTCCATTCTTAATAAGAAATTCAAGTCCATCTTTGTCCAAACAAGAGACGGAAATGATATTCCTATTTATGGTAGATACATAATTGCAGTTCTTCAACTCTATTATTAGCCCACTTGGTAGAGTTAACTCATAGGTTCCTACGACAATGGCGGCAACTCTTGCCCCATTGGCAGCACATAATTCAACCTCGCCTTTCACCAAAGGCCTACTTCTCTTAAGATCCTTCACATGTGAACAAATGTGAGATCCGCATCCGGTATCAAGTACCCATGACGAAGAAGTAGTAAAGTTAATCTCTATCATGTATATACCAGAAGTAGAGATCTCTATCTCTAACTTCTTCTTCCATCATTCCTTCCATCCTCTCCATGTAGAAGAAATTGGTTTGGCGAGAGAACCCTTCTCTCCCTTACTTTCTTTCTTCTTCACCATTGCATTAAGCATACATAGAGTGGATTCAAAGGCTCCCGGTATATCTTGATTATGCAGAACACTTCTCACAGTCCTCAACCAGTTATGGAATTTATTCTCAATTAATTTTCCCATGTTAAAAGATGATTCTTTTACCATTCTACAAGAGAAAATTTGCATTTTTCAAAACTCTTTTTGATTTGATTTGAATAAATTTGACGATAGTTAAGTAGGCCTTTGATTAATTACCGCTCCCACTATTTTGACTCAAATTGATAGCCCTCACCATAAATTCAGATGATTGCAGTGTACAATCTTCTAGTAGGTCAAGATCCTGAAATCCTCTGAGCCATGAACCAGCTTGGGCTGTCACCCACAACTCAGATCTTCCAGGTAGGCAACTCTTGCTAATTGCATCATATGCAACTCTTGAAAGATTTCATATGCAACTCCTTGCAATGATCATCTTCATGCCTCAAGGCGCTAGATCCTATCTAGGTCACCTAGTTAAGTCTGACCCAAAGCCAACACGATGAACATGCACCCTTCTTGGGCAGACCCACACATTCAACCTTCACACTTCCACGAGATAGACAATGCACCACGCTTGGGCGTGCCCACACTTGGTTGATCAAGCTTTTCACGTGTGTCGCATTTGGAAGGCATCTAAAACTTAATATTTAATAAGGGATTTGGTTTTTATATACATATACATATCCAATCATCACAATATATAGTAAGTATCATATACATGCTATATCCCACAGAAAATATGCAAAATGATAAAAAGCAATGATTATGGCCATCCTATTGTGATTCCTCAAGCCAAGAGGAATCACGGTCATCTAGGTCTACATCATATGCAACCTATACAAGATGAAATCTGTGCCTGCCTTTTTGGGTTTGATCAGCTCATCTCCATGACCGATCGACTCACCATCAGGTTGGTTGTTCGGGTGCCACCAGCCAATCGACTGGAGCCTCCAGCCGATCGGTTCACCAGTCATCGTGCATCTCATCAGGTTGCCACATGCTTGTCTCACTCCTCGAACCGATTGTCTGGATCACCAACCGATCGATTCAAGCCTTGAACCTATCGTCTCAGGTCGTCCGCCGTTCTTTGACATAATAGGAAATAAATCTATCCTATTTACAATTTAATTGTGAAACCCCGAGTTACATTTGGGGGGAGCAAAGGTAGGAGAAGATTTCTCGAATTATTTTGAGTTACATCAGGAATAAGAGGAAGGGAATCGATGTGCAGACCGAGATGCAAGAAACCACATACAACCACACATAGATATAGGGGTTTATAGGCCATAATCATGCTACACATCCACCACAAAACTCGTTTAAGGGAGACACGTATCGAGTGCATTAATATTACATATCATATATGTATATTTGGGATTTATGGATTAGACATGTATAAAGTCGATATAATTCGCATCACATACAATAAATAAAGGCGACAAACCAAAATCCATCATATCGATAATCCTAAAATATTGAACAGTTGATGTGGCTCTGATACCACTGTTGGGTTTTAGAGGAGGCAGAGAAGCAGCGGAAACAAAAATTTCTCCCCAAAACCTAGAACATATGGAATCGCGTCAACGTCTATAGAATAGGAAAGATTGTTTGTGGATCCATACCTTATCCCGAGGCTTGCTCGGCGACAGTACCTCATGCCTTGCGCGGGCTTCACCTCCAGTCTTGGATGGTGTCTGTGCAGCTCCTAGTCGTACCGGGACTGAAGACTCCTCCTCTCACTGACACTGTCGAGATTGACAGTCATCCTCCGAGCGGAAGAGGTCTCCCGCCTCTACAGTCTTCCACACAGACCGCCTGGAACTCCGATCTCCTTGTCGCACAAGGAACTGGAAGGAGTCACACCCTCCTGTTGGCATACGAGTCGCCAACACACTCTCCTACTACCAGTTGCAACTGCAGTTGTCCTTCCTTTGTTGTGCCTCCCTTTTCGGGTAGCACTTGCTCGGGCTCTCTCGGTTACCAAAACCAGAGAGAACGACAACTTGGTAGAGCAACTGGCTTGCACTAAGTTGTACTCTAAGAAGCCCCCAATACCCCTATATATATAGGCGGGTAATAAGACAGGGTTCTCTGTGCCCGACAATATGGGACTAAAAGCATTAGTAGAAGGGTTCGAGATTTTCTGCAAAACAACCTACTCGCAACCTGAACCGATCATTTCACAACTGAAACGGTAAGTTGGGGACCTGAACCGGTCAGTTGACACCTCAACCGATCAGTTGGGACTCTTGAACCGGTCGATTCACTCATGAACTGGTCGGTTGGGCTTCCTGATCAGTTCCCGATTGACTTTCCTTCTTTTGTTTCTAATTGGTATCGAATACCAATCCTATTTCCCAATCAAATTGGGCAATTGAAACGAACGGGAAATTCTCACCAATCCTACTTTCCCAACTTTCTCAGTTGCACTAGTTGAATTGATTGTTTCAACACTTGAAGCAATCGTTTCACCCTGACCATGAGCCGATCGGTTCAACACTTGATCTGACCGGTTCACCTAGCTCAGTCGATCGCTTCATCTCATGAGTCAATCAGTTGGGAATGCAGATTGTGCAGAATCAGTCCATTGTGATTTCAATCAATTTGATACTCTAATCAATATGTCCAACACCTTGACATTATGATATTGAGATATCGATTAATTGAGTGTTTAATTGAACTACTAAACTCCTTTAGTAATCAATCTAAACATTGTTTGTGGACAAAACTCCTCTTCCAGGTTAAATCCTATGTGTGTGACCCTGTAGGTCCATTTCACGTTGTCAGTGATAGTCCATAACACTTATGAATTCACAATAAAAGAGTGGTGCCTAGTCACACATCAGTGCTACCCATGTGAAATAGAAAGTTGGAGAACAACTTTCAAACCTACAATCTGTGAATGGTGTTATAGTGAATGTATAATTCCTTTGTCATTGATATCCAGAATGGACTCGAGGCATGGAACAGTCATCTTGTCAACATTCATTCATTTCCTTGATCTCAAAGCAGACTGGGTGAGATGTGTATGGAATCAATATCACATATTGATTCACACATGCATGCGCATGCCTTTCTCAAACCTACTCATCAAGTGGCCAAGGATATCAAACTCCCTCAAGAGGGACAAATCCCATATCTATCACTCACCCCTCAACAACCCCATGTGTCAAAGCCACCCAATCATCACCTTTATAACAACCCATATTTCAGGACTGTGTTTGATGATGTCAAAGTGTACCCAACGACATGTGTTGAGTGTAGTGATTTTAGGTCTAAGAATCACACTCACCACCATCAGTGTGAGAGATGACTGTGACTACCATGTCATGGTTCCATGTGTCACTCTCACGGTGGGTCTGTCTGGTACCTTGTTCTCTAACAAGTACCTATGTGCTTGGTTTGATATCACTATATCATGACTAATGAGATTCTTTCATCAACCAACACACAATCTAGTCTTCAGTATTATTGATGTCTATGGTTATTTCCACAATAACAACCAACTAGGGACTAAACAAGATTGAGTACTCCTAACATCCGTATGATCTCATCGTTTAGGTCCTCAACCGAAAAGCATACGTCATTGAGTGAAATCATTTTTTAGACATCTATCATGTTACACCATCATCTCAGAAATAGTTAAACATATAGATCGGAAATTGCCTTTATTATTATTCAAATCATTTACAAAGTATCCCATTACAATCATCACATGACTTGCTCTATGGGCATACATACCAACAATCATATCTCTCTATGACACCCTCATTCACCTATTGGAAACAATAATAGGTATTGTAACAGATCATAACATCTAAAATATGATTTCATACTATATGTTCTTCCAGTAGTACCATAAACCATAACATTAAATAAGTATCTTCGATTTGTATTATTACCCTCAACCCAAATTACATCTACTTGATAAGTTGTGGGCTCATTGTATACTCTTTGATCCAAGTCACATTTACTTAAGATTGCAATATTATGATTGTCTAATGAGTCATAACCCCTCAAACTTCTTAGAAACTTAGAATATGCATTAATCTACAAGATCGATATCAACTTTTCAATTGTTTGAGGATTCAAATTAGAAATATGCTTGAGTTTGTTCTTGACTTCATGCTCAGTATCGAAAAAATATAGTTGTAAAAATCTTATGATGGACTCATATGATGTGATTTTCCTTGCACTAGAAATCTGTATATTCCATCTTTCATGCTAGCTAAATCTTTATCTACATTTCTAATTCCAAAAGAAGTAAATGGAAAGGCATTATTATAACCACACATAAGATTGTTAAAGTCATTTGCTTCCTCAGAATTAGATGTATATAATGCAACAAGGTCTTCAGGTATTCAATTTATTTTGATAAAGACTTCCTTTTCATGACAATAATATGTTGGTAGTTCAAATTCAAATCTCTTTTCTCCACAATAGGCACACTTAGCTTTGATAAAAAAATTGTGTGTGGCACTCACATTCAATATCATTTTTATTTGTCCTTTTATTTTTGAATTGTGCATGTTTTCTATAATCCATGTCTCTCTTACGTTTCTTATCTAAAATTACATACATATGAGGGGTTAACTTGGTCAATCGATTGATGGGCTTACATAAAAAAAAACACACACACACACACACCTACACACACACTCGCACAAACAGACACACACAAATACATATATACATATATATATATATATATATATATATATATATATATATATATATATAAGGGTATGTCTTCGCTACCCGTGCGGGTAACTAAGATTCGCTACCCGTGCATCGGTTTTGTAATGAAAAAGTATGCATTTGTAATGAGACAATCCAAATTTGTAATGACGACTGAAATTGTAATACAAAGACTCGTTTTGTATTACATTTTCAGTTGTCTCATTACAAATATGTATCATCTCATTACAAAATTGATGCACGGGTAGCAAATCTTAGTTACCCACACGAGTAGCGAAGATATATATATATATATATATATATATATATATATATATATATATATATATCATTGTCAACAAAGAAATTATCTTGCTTACAAGCGTCATTCTTTATTTCTTCTGTATGCATCTTTCTTCTTTGATAACATTGCTTCCTTCATCTCTTTTGACATACTTCTTTTCATATTTCTCGATAGTACGTCATTAATATAAAAAAATACTTCAAATTTTGTAATATTACAAATAATCATATGTTATTTATGATTAACATATATACCTCTTCATGTTTCTTGTGTAAATTTTCAGCATCCATTACTGATGTAAAAATTGAGATGACCTTTTCAGATATATCTGTCAAACATGCATGTGTAATATATAATTAAAATTTGTATACTCCACCAAGCGTTTAACTATTATACTTTAAATTCAATATAAATATCATTATTATCACTACTATGTTTATGAGCGACATGTTTTACTAAATAAAAATGTAAACTCTTAAGATTTGACGTCACATATACGATTAAATGTGTATTCAATGATAGAGTGAATGGAAAAAATAGTTGTTTCGCCCTTGGCATAATGGCATGAAGCGTATGGGAAATTTGATACTTGTTTAGGTAGTTTTTAACTACAATCCAATATTATTTTCTGCTAGAGTCTTTTCACAAATGATCAACGCAGCTTGCAATACATGAGTATCCATTAATGTTGAATGCGGCGATGAGAAAGAAGTCAAAGTGGACATTGTTTTGATGTATTTAACTAACCGCTTCCGGTAATAAGACCAACGAAATGTGTAATCTGTTTTTCTTTTTCCCACTTCATGCACTTTCCCACATCATGCAAGGTACTCTTAAGATTACATGACAGATAACATGAGTTATTTGTGGGTAGTCCTATTACGATTGAGATTAATCCAATGAAATCCTTAAAAGTCCAATGAATACGGTAAAATCAGTCAAGTTATTTTGTTAATATGCTAAAACAATTATCTTATTGCCAACATTTCTGTAACCCAAGAGATCAACAGTCTGTAACATCAATAATATATATGAAATGAATCTTTCACAAAGGAACATGAGATATGCGTTGCCGCCTAATACGTTCCTTTGTTGTGTAAATTCATCTGCGGCACTTAATAATTTCATGATCAATATTACACTTATGTACTAATTTCAGAATCAATTATGCCTATTAAATTAATCCAGTTTCGTGAACAATACACCATACCGGTCGGTTGTGTTACAGGGCACAGATAACGATGGACAGTTATGTGCCTGACGGAGACTACAGATGACGAGGGACGACGGACGGCGGATCTGCACTTCACGTAGACGGCGGGGCCTCGCCTGATAAAGACAGCGGACGACGGATCCAAGCCTGACGAAGAGGTACGGTTATAGGTCTATCTGGTATTGCGATGTAGGGAGGGCTATGGATTCAGAAATTGGCGAGGGGAGTAGCTGGACCGATATTGGAGGAGGCATTAGGGGAGGCGAGGAGTAGGATGACTGAGGATAAACTTGAGATAGTGTTGGGCGAAGCATTGAAAAGCCGAGAGGTCGGGGGAAGCAATGGAAAGCCGAGAGGGAATAGGGTGGTGTCGGGGGAAGCGATGGGAAGTCAAGAAGGTCGTGGTCAAGGAAGAGGCTCGGGGTTGGAAGGAGGGTGGCGCACGGAGAAGAAATGGGAAGAAAAGAAGGGGCGAAGCGACAGGAAGCAGAGAGCCGGGCAACGCGACGGGATGAAAAGAGGGACAGACAGAAAAATATGACATTGTAAAAAATTAAAATTAAAAATTAAAATATCATATAGACGGAGATGAATCTTGTTGTTTATAATGATAATAGTAGATATATATCATTGCATAACTGTCACCGTTTTTATGAACATGACGTCCATGAACGTATTCTTTCTAGATGACAGATTGTGACGTCATCTACCCGCAAGTCTAAGCTGGTGGAAAATTAAGCATAGGTGACGGCATTTATCGAAGCATACATAGTAAATAGATCACATCTTAAAGATGACCGTCATAAAATAGGTGACCTTCAACTATGTAATCTTTTGGGAGAAAGGTGACATGATAAACTGTCATCTGGTGAGCTGTTTTTTAGCATGCATTTGTAAGCGTGTAGCAGTTTGCTAACCAGAACACACTCCAACACGTTATTAATGTAACCGCTAATGTCTTCCCACAACAAAGGGATCTTCTCATTAGCAGCTGTCGCTCCAGCCACTAGCAATAGTTCTTACGAAACCATATGCAACCTGCTTAGTAGGTCCTCCCCCATCGAAGAAGAGGAGTATGCTGTGCTACCCAACTACATATATTACAGTGCACGCCTTATTGCAATCCACTGTTCCAACTCCAAGGGAGTGTATATGACAGATTGTTAATGCCTTTCACGGGACTGACATGGCTAACGCCCAGGCCCCATCCTCAGTGGTGTGGTTTCTGAAAGAATGAGAAGTGCAAAGAGAGGCGTAATCTACAACTCTTCAATCTCAATGTCAACATCACAGGATCCCTGACAAAAGGGAGCATGAAAGATTGATTTGCCAAATGCCAATGGCGCTGATTAAGTGCTTCTCTTACTCTTGATTGGTTAAATATACTCCGCTGGGATACAATTAATAGTAGACTTACATCATTAAGGTACTATAGAGAACATCGTCTTTTTCTCCTACCTTTCGTTTTTATCTAATGCTAGAGTAGATCGGTTTCTTGCATATCTGTTCCTTTTTTAATACTAAACTGGACTGGATTACTGTTTCATCATCGGTTTTTGTATTCTGTTATAATTTGTAGTCTCGCGTTTGAGCGCAGCTATGTTGTTCCTTGACGGATTGTATCTTCCTATCGATAGAGCAGCATCCCTCTGAGCTAACCTTACTACAATTTTATAAATTTCTATCGCATCTTCATCCGTTGAAACTCTACGTGGAGGACCAGAAATGAACAACTAACCAACCACCATGAATAACAACACTAGCATGTAAACATCAGCATGAACATAAAGGTGTTCGATACGGGGGCAGTTACTAAGCACAATGCATAATACACGTTTATCGGTTGTCTTGTGGCGCTTTGTACGACTTCAACGTGATTTCCCCTGAGCAGCTACCCAACATGCTCCATCAAGCATTATTTCTCGGTCTCAAAATTCTATCTTCAAGCAGTAAAATAGATGTATTCCATGCGCGCCTTCCCAACTTGCTTCACGCCAAGTGTTTGTAGGGAGTTCAAAACCATAACCACAGACATTAATACATGCCTTCACCAATGAAACATTCCAAAGGTGATCCCTGGGTAATTATTGTTTAACTATTGTGCATGAACCCAATATAAATTAGTCTCCCATAAAAGTTACGCCAATGCGAAGTTGCTGAAAGCGGCTAGTACCTTGTTGACATGGGGACATCCAAATATTCTGCTTTGAAAGCATGCATATTAGAAAATGGCAAACTGTGAAAAATCTCATCACGTTAGAAAGACACTAGGGCCCTGTTTGGTACGGTTGTACTCCACTGATGTTATGCAAGTTATAGAAGTAAAGGCTTAACGGATATGTAATAATATACTTAGTTGGTGCAGGTTAAAAGTAATGATGTCATTTGATATTGTATGCTTGGATGCTGACAGTACTATTGCACAAAATGTGTCACCACAAGTGCAGTCATTTTACCACCCTCTTGCAGGGTGTGGTGCCTTCGGTATTCTGGACAAAAATCAAGTCGTATATGGGTTGGAGATCAAGTAGTTTATTTTGCATATGTAACCAAAATATCATATGTGAATTTCTAATATTTGAGTTCAATCATTTCATAGTACTTTGTGCAAAACCAGTGTTGACACATTTTTCAAATTTATGCTTGAAAACAACACATGTTTCTAAGCATGTACACAATATTGTACAACAATTTAGTACCTCTTTTTTTTTATTTGAGCATAGCTCTTTAAAGATTACTTACAATACTAGATTACTAAAATATATTTTTGAGGCTAATGTTGATTCTCTTAAAAATGGTGTTCACACTAAATGTGTGATCATTAGTCAGATTATATAACACATGCTTATTTTCTGTTTCCCCTGGTAGTGTAAGATTGCCTCACAAGTTTCAATTTTGAGGTCAATTTATAAAAGTGCAATATATTGTCATCACGTTGCGAGTTTAGTCATAATGTTATGTTTATAATTTTATGTTGACTAAAATTATTTGAGGATTATAGATATAAAAAACTACTGAATGAATATTCTAGAGGTCATACATCATCACAATCTTATTTTTTATATTTTTTATTCCAATACATTTTGTTGTCATATATTAACACTACAAACACAAAAAAAAACTATTTGGAATAGTAAATTGTTTTATTGTTGCTAAATTTTTTCTATAGATGATTATCTTGTGTTTATATACGCAAAAAAGAACAATTAGATAAAATTAAAATCTCTTTTGTATTGATATAGTGTTTACTTTGATCTACACAGGAAAAGAAAATACACACCAGGTAAACAAATATCTACAAATGATTAGTATATATTATTCCATAAGAAACAATCTTCTCTCCATGCATTGACATTGAATGAAGTAATGAAATAATATATACATGTGAAGAGGATAGAAAAAAAATCTAACACATTCTTAAATGAGAAAGTTATATATATATATATATATATATATATATATATATATATATATATATATATATATATATATATATATATATATATATATATATATATATATATATATATATATATATATATATATATATATATAACAAAATAAAAGAAGAACATGTTTTTATTGAGAAGAGAAATAGGATGAGCACTATCACTGAGATGAAGTGAGTAAGAAAGCTTTAGTTTGGAAGGCGAAGAATTGTGTTAGAGTTGAAATGAAAGAATATCTATCATAGAAGAGAAGAGAGAGAGAGAAAAATATGTCGAAAACTTATATAACCATGAGTATAACTTGGAAAAAATCACTACTTTCATGCCAAAAATGTATTGGCCTTAGAGAATTTTTTGCATAACATATATTACCAAGATCTTAATTTCTTGTACGCATAGTGAGACATAACAAAATATTTTTAAACAAACTAATTTTGTGTTTCTTTGAAGTAATATGTGATCTATATAATAATTATTTCTTCGTCTTCACTATTTACAAAAATGCTTTAGCATTCAATAACAATATTTATTTTAATAAAAGGCAAACATATAATGGAAACATGACAACTACCAATGGAACATCTAGTTTAGCATAATAAGGTAGGTAAGTATAGTTTGTAAGCATATTTAATGATTTTTTACATGTAATTATGTATTTGAATTAATTTATATTTTATAACACGTCCATGGTATGCATTTACTAATAGAAATGATTATAATTGGAAAAAAATATTTATTATTTCTTTAAAATAATTGGAAAAAAGTATTTAATATTTATTTAAAATAATTGGAAAAAATATATATATTTATTTATTTCCTATCCATGTATTGCAATTAATATATTTCATTACCTACGATAGATTTTTATTGTTTGACATAATATGTGATTAACTTTATTCTTGATCAAATTCAAGTGATAAATTCAATAGTACTTCTCTCTTGTAATTACTCCACTCACTTAATATTTCTAGAAAGTGGTGGTCTTTCAACACCATCTCATGTGGAAAATACTCTTCTTTTTGAAGGAGTTAGGTATATGATTTCCCTATACCAAGGACTCTTGAAAGGGGTGTGTGTATGTAGCATTATAACCTCCCTAGATGTATAGACACAAATGTAAATGTCTTAGTACAACTTTTTACTACTTATTATATCATTTTTTTATCGTGCAGAATGCATGTAGCATTTCTCGTATATATAATAATACTTACATATTTTATTTGTATCATAAATATGAAAATGGAAGAAGTAAATTTCATCATTTCTTATTTGTGATTGTTATTGCTTAATGATTTAACATTAATGTGAGGATATGTGTGGTTTAGTTAGCCTTGATCAATGGGGTCATAGAGGTGGGGTACCTTTTGAAATTTCATTTGTTGTCTTCCCATAGTGGTTGTAAGAGGCATTGTAACTCATGGACAATTTAATTGATTAATGAATCAAATCAAGATATTCCAATAATTTTGAAATCAATATTTTTTGAAAATGAACTATGGGCATAACTATACTTGTCAAAATATACTCATGTGGGACTACATGACATATGGAAATGAAAGAAAGAAATACAAACATCTTGGGTCCCCGAGTGACCACTTAGGAGGCTTCAGGTTATGTAGAGATGATTCAATTCAATACTCAAAATATACAATATACCCTGAGCTATCTGATCCAATTTGTGATTAGTAATGACAATTTTATAGGATCACTATGATTGATAGTCACCAAAATGAACTTAATAAAGATATCCTAATTTCTCTGATTACTAAATGTTATTAACGTAAAATTTAGACAATAAAATCCCATAATAGGAACAAATAGATGCTCTGCTATGGAATGATTTTCTTGTATATTGTCACATGAACCTAAACTAATACATCTCATGAATACAACTACAAATCACCTAAACAAGTTGCCTAGCTCAAACCACCCACACCCACAATTAATGTTATGCACCTCAAAGTTTTACCCTTATTAATTGTATAATCACAAATATTCTCATCTAGATAGAGATTTGATGTAGACTAATTCAATGTTTAGAAACATGATTTTATTCATTATGGTGGCCCATCACATATGACTCATTGCAATAATTTCTCACATTGGGAAATGAGCGGTCGGTAGAGTTTGCCAGTCACTCCAGACAGAAAACACAATGTAAAATTAGAGAAGTGGGCAACTAACTGTGTGTTTGACAATGTGATTGAGCATTTGGCCCCCTTCTTTTGGTTGTCCATTGCTGCCCGAGAAATCACCACCGCTTTGCTAAACAAAGCATAAGGCCAATAGAGTGTCTAGCAAGCTTGCAATCCTATATGCAGGTTCGATACCACCACAAAATGGTCAAATAATCATTATTTTGAAATTCTCCCTGGGACTAGGAAAGTGAGGTGTGGACCAACCAAAGGCCACACTCCCCCTCCCTCAGGTGCCACCATAATGAGGCCAACCATTTTTTAAGACTCCAGAAAATGGAGTACCCCCATTTGTACACCGTGACTGACCCTAGTCCCTTCTTTTTCTTAGCATTAGGATAAGTTGCACCCTTAACCTAAGAATCCAACAACCCCTGTAAAAATATCCCTAACCATAAATTATCAATGCTAGCCCCCAAAAACCCAATTTGGAACCTATTAATTCATGTCGACAACTAGGAACTCCATATTCAATCTTTCAAATTGTAGGAAGGAACAACTTTGGTGATCTTTATCCATTAAAAGAAGAAAAGCAATCACCTTTGACTTCCTACAATGTTCAAGCAAGGTAGATTTGATCTAACCACTATGTAGACCACTATCACCCCTTACTTTCCTATCCTAAAGTCGTGTGATTATACAAGCACACTTGGTTGATGATCTTGAATATATTATTATTGTTCTAACCCCATATTATTATATAAATATCATATATACATATTAATTTTTATTTTTGTTCATCTCACACTAATTTTATAAGGATGATCTGAAGCAAACTATTATACAAAGGGGTAGATGGAGAGGTTACAATCATGCATCAAATGACAATTATGGTTGGGGAGGAAGGGGGTGACTCAAAGATGACTTCTAGCATGGTTTGTCCATCATGGATGATGAGTTTCTAGAAATCAACTAATGAAGTTGTATTAATGATTGCACTTGTCATTATAGAACATGTAATGGCCTCATCCATGGAGATCATCATTGAGGTTATCCCAAAGTATAACTAGGAACCTTCCATTTGTTCCACTTCAGTTGTTCTTACAGATATGGGTCTACTTCAAAACATTAGTATTCATCTTAAATATAGTGGATTGTATGAACAATCAAGTTCTTCTAGTTCTTATACTACTCGCCAAGATTCTTTACAAAAAGGATTACTGATGCGGTCTTCAAAAGAATCTGCAATAAAAAAAACTCATCATGTGAGGAGTCACCAGTGGTTACGTCTACATATAAGTCATTACATGATGCCACTACTCAAGGTGCATATTATAATCCTAATTTCTTCATTGATGATGAAGACTTCGAGGAAGTAAACATTGATGAAGTATCTTTGATTGGTTTTTTGTGTCATCTAGTTGGTTAGCAACACGACCGTCTCCTAAGTTGCTGCATGAGATATGAAGTTCAAACCTTCCATGAAAACTAGGGATTTAGATCAAAATCCTAAAAATTAACAAACAACTAAAGAAACCCTAAACGTAAGCTAGCTCAAACTAAAATGACGGTAATGTATGCAAAACTAAGTTGAAAATCCAACTAAAACTAGGATAAATACACATTCATCAAATCAGACTAAACATAATTATTTCTCATCATCGAGTAACATACCATCTAAAATAATTTCCAAATGAACAATATCATCTCATATGATTGCCTCACCTTTTTATCATGCTCATTTCCCTACCTCCTAATACATACAAGACACCCAACTTGTTGAGATCACAAAACATATGCATGTATGTCTTAATTTTCAACCTTTCTTCCCCAAACCATTTTCTTATCACTAACCCTACAATCGGGAAGTGTAAGAGTTTTGTAAAAATTCATAGAACCCCACAGAACAAGAAATATGCGTATCACCCAATATTTGATGTATTAAAAAGTATCAAAATGAGACATTCATTGTGCCCCTGGGTAGAAAATGGAGAGAATAGGGGTGAAACATCTGGGCCCACTGCCTAAGGTTGTAGTAGAGTTTCAGGAATGATGATTGTCCCCACAGACCACCACTAGGCTTAACTGTGTGCTTTTTCCTCACTCACGCGCACGCCAGGATCAACTTCCCGACAGGTCACCCATCCCAATATTACTCCAAGCTGAGCACACTTGACTATGGAGTTATTTAGCGATGGGTTCCCGAAAAAGGAGGTGCACCTTGGTGATATGGGTAGTCCAATCATTCCTTGATCAACTCATCTGAGGCCTCAAATCATGGAATGTTACAAGGGGTGTAGAAGGATGACATGAATCTCTCCTCTATTTTATTTGAGATTGCATTTTATTAGTGCATATACATATATTGCAATATTTTTTTGCACATTGACATCATTTATTTTTGGTGGCATACCCCTATTACATGGAGAGGGTGTATGGTAGAAGAAGATATAAAAGGGAGGGGGTGTGCCACCCAAAGAGTTTGACACTTTTCATGGTTTTGTTTCTCTTTGATGAAAGTAAAGATGTAGAAGAGGTGTCGTATTATCATGAAACTTGATTTACAATTTAATGAGCATGGTTGCTCTCCTAGTCCCACTATGCTTAAATAGTGACATGATAAGTGAATACATGTGGTTCCATGAATTTGTTCTACTCCCTTAGAAGAACGATGTGTTTTATCCCTCTCACTTCCTCAAATATATTCCATATTTTCTAGGGAAACATGATGTTTGGGTTCTTAGGCCACATAGGTTATTTCTAGATGTTGGTTTGTGTCGAAAATTATCCACAATGAGATGTTGATTCAATTAAGGGGAGTTAAATGATTTTTCATGTATGGGTGATAATAGAAAATTGAATGTAATCTGGCTAGGTAATGGCTATAATAAGTCTACAGGAGAAAAAAACTTGAATTTTTTAGCTAAATAAAATGCATAGAGATCATAAGTTACCACATATAGGTGTGGGTAGAGCTTAGAATACATTTCACCCACTCTATATATTGAACATATATGTTTTCTTGTCTTAAAAGGCCACCTAATTCATAATGGAGGGAATAACTATGCTAGTTGAACCATGGGTCATGGTTGACTTACATTCAATAGAATTCATTCACCTACAACTAAAATTATTGAAACACATGATCTTGTCATGAAATTCACTAACTAACTAAATGAAATTATGAAGTAAAATAGTAAAAAAATAAGAATGAAATTAAATCTTGACTTTACTCTCCAAAAGTTCCCTTTTTTAACATTTATAGCTTGACGCCTGAATATCAATCATGAGATGTAGGGGAAGGAGTGAGAGACATTTCTTGGCCTTGATATCTATCCATTGTGAAGTAGCATGTGAGACGCTATCACATAACTGGAATCTTAGTCCCATGAGCCAAATGAATACCAAAGACAACATGTGGAAGCGTGAAATGTGTAGCAACATGAACAAACAACAAGATAAAGGCACCAACAATATCTCAACATTCCATAGTATTATTAAGCAACATCCTTTTATTACAAGCTTTCACTTACATATTCTAGAGTATTGTTTTACAGGACTACTCATGTATACTAGGGATCCTACAATAAGTACACATAACATAGCTCACCAAAACCATCACTTCTAGCCATCTATGAACCTGCAAAATACATGAAACAAGTGGGTCAAGCACATGAGGTGCAGAGTACAAGTCTAAGTGATATATATACATGACCTTTGCATAATTTAAAATGAATTGTAGAAGTAAACGAGAAAGAATAAAAAAGTTAAGTATCAAACAAAATGAGATCCCATATTTATGTCATTTCACTCCAATTCTACCATCATTTTGTACATTCATCAATATCATGTATACATAAGGCCTTTTATTGAAATATTCTCATTGGAAGAGTCTATGGGGGTGCTCAATATTAGCTAACCCTTTTATCAACGATCCACCCTATCTTGATAACTCAAGTAGGATGCCCATCCTCATGTACTTAACCCAAAACTTCAGGAAGGTGTAGGAGGTTTGTATAATGGAGTCTCTATATCATGTTTGCAAGTTATAAAACACGTGCAAGACAAAAAATGAATACAATACTAAAGTACTACAAGGTAGTATTTGAGCAAGTAAACAAGCATACATATGTATCAAATTTCAAGAAAGAATTCCATAGTCATATAATTATTAAGGCATGTACCTGAGTTTAGAGATTTCATAATCTATCCTTGACCATCTAGATCTCAAGCAACACCTGATAAAACATAACATTTACATACATGTATTAGATTCTCATCATTAACCCTAATTATCCTCATTTTAGAATTTTTAATCAAGGTGGGTTCCAATATGGTTAAATACATGGTTGGTGATCTTTTTGTGTTTTAGTGGTCATCATCAATGTGGGGTTCAAGTTTCATGTCTTCCCAAGGTTTGAGTCACTAATGCACATTATATGGCCACGACTCAAAATAGGGCATACAAGATCATGACCCAACAAAGGCAAGGGATCCAAGTATAAAGCATGATTTAGATTAGGTAAGTATATAAATTAGAATCCCATTCTAATATTGGTGGATGTCTCCTAGGGTTTAGGCATCATATACCAACCTTGGATATCAACATTCTTACATACATGCAAGCATCCACATAGTTCATATGACATTAGTGTCAACATAAGACTTGGGTCTGAATCCACATCAAGGTGATAAATAATATAAGAATCAACTCTTATTTAAGAAGAAGGAACATAACAATAGGACCCATGTCGAGATTAGGGCATAAGCAAGGCAAACAAGTCATATATGTCACACTAGGCCACCACTAGTGGACTTAGAGTCACATGAAAGATCATTATATAAAATAGGGAGATCATGAATATTTGTATCTTCAAACATCATAGGGATACTAATTTCAAGTATATAAGAGGGTTTGAGGTCTTAGAAGACCAATGTTCCCCATTATAAACATGCATCACCATAAATGGCTCATATCCATGCATTAGGGTTCATATAGAACAAACATAATCAAGAGTACCTTAGGGTTGATCATAGAGTCATGTCTATTACAAGGCTACTAATTTCATATTATGAGAGACATTGATGTCATTTAGAAGAATGAAAGCAAGGATGAACATAGTTCACCATTTATATTCAATTCAAGGAACTTTTATGCAATTAGCATCACTCATTAGAAATAGGGATGATTAGGACCCTCAAATAGTTCAAAAGTGCATAAAAGGTACAAATATGGTCATTTTATAGGTGTAGGTGCATCAACGGTCCATGCTCAATCACAAGTATACATTAAATGAAGTCAACATTGTCAAATATTGAATATTTAGCATAACAAGAGTAAAGGAAGAGGACTCAGAGTTAGCAAATATGCTTAAGTTGTAATTCTTTTTGAAAGGATCGGTTTGATACATAATTTCACCACATTTGGTTAAGGGAGGTAAGAGATATGTATTTTAGAAGGTTTGATCAGGAACTATAGGAAAAGGGCCTAGGGTGTTACCTTCAAATCATCAAAATGATTGTGGCCATCGATCCTTGATTAGGAGGCACATTCCACATCCATCAGCCGGAGGTCCTGTACCGCGTGCTAGCTGAGATCACATTGGTTATGTGGTTCCCGACTTCTTCTATCACTCTCCAACACCACATAACGGTTTTGCAATGTGCCCTATGGCCAACCACCACATTGCCTCCCTGGGATGCACGAGCCCATGACTAGGTGGCGTCCTTCCATTGGACATCAGTGAGTGAAGTGGATGCACAAAAGGGTAAAGGGGGACTATGCTCGTCGTCATTCCATCTTGATCAGTGTTCCAAGCCTTCTCTATGAGGTTTGACTAGAGAAGCAACTTGCCTCACCATGGCAGATGAGCTCACTGGTGCGACCGACACATAGCGCATAGAGCCCATAAATAGCTCGCTGACTCACCATCCAAGCCCTCCATGTGGTCGTGAAGTCATCGCTAGTCTATGATTCATCTAGGGATGAGTCAAGAGAGAAGCCCCAATCTCCCATGCCAACATCCACCATGGCTGGGAAAAAAATGAGGGTTTTTTTTTTGGGGGGGGGTGATTTAGACACATGTTCGAAGAGGAAAAGCAAGCAAAGAGGCATCAAGACTAGGTTTAGGTTGTTTTATTGGGACAAAGAGGAGGTGATTTAGCTATCGATTGGAGTACACAACCATGGAGAAGCGCTCCTTACGTCGGCCTCTCTTACAAACCTAGGAGACAATGCCAAATTTGTTGGTTCAAGATCTGACTCTCCAGATTGATTGCAGCTCGAAACAATGGGGCATGGGTCATGTGTGTGTACACACCCAAACTTGGGCCTAAAACAACCAAAGTCAGCCCAAGAGAAAAATAAAAGAGGGTAAATCAAGATTAAAATCAAGATTAAAAGCAAAACTTTCTAGGCTCATAACTGGAGCTACATAGATCTGATTGGGGTGATTCTTGCACCATTGGATTTGAAATTGAGTCCACTAGAACATCTTATATATTAGAAATCCAAAGTGTCATGGTGTTGTGGTTAAAAATTATATGAAAAAAGGTAACATGATGAAGTACAATACTTAGTCCAAATTCTCAAATTAGAAGCACATACCACAAAATTAGTTATCGAGGTGATCAAATGGGTCATACAAAAATATTGAAGTAATATAATTAAAATCAAATTGAGCAATATGGGTCTCCTGAAGAGAGATAAAGAGTATAATAGATGATAGAAAACCAGGTTGTCACAGAGGCTATCCATTAACTTTGAATTTACCAGTCTTCTTGCTCTAAACTATAACAACTACATGAGGGAAGCTGTGATTGACTATGAGTGGACAAGACAATTGGATTTTGTGATTTTCTATAAAGAGTCGAAGACAAATGTTGTGAAGTAATACTAGAAATTTGACCTAGAGATGTTTCCTCTTAAAGTGACCATCATGGGACATTTTGTCTCTCTCCTTGTGAATAGGTGAATTTTTAAAGGTTTTTAGTAGTAACACTTTTCCATCTTTTACAGTTAAAATAGTCAATTCTCCTTTTTTGCACGAAGGTTGTAGTTGATCTTCTTCATGACCCATTGATCTTGGTGTTCAAGATATATTGGTAAGTGAAAAGACTTCCCCTGAATCATATTGAAAGGTTCAATACCATGTGGAGTCTTGTAAGTAGTTTGATAAGCCCAGAGTGAGCATTCATCTTCTGAGCCTAATATTTCTCTGTTTGTCCTAATGTCTTATTGAGAATGGATTTAATCTAACAATGGGAAACCTCGACTTGAACACTTTTATGGGGATGATATGGTATATCCAAACGGTGGGAGGCACTAGACTTTTGATGGACGGATTCAATGTTATGCTCGAGAAAGTAAGATCATCCGTCAGAAATGATTAGAATGGGGGATTCCAAAGTGTGAGAATTTAATAACTTTCAATAGTTTGATGGTTGGCTTGGAGTCACAAGAAATTTGGGGATGGATTCATCTCACTTGGAAGCATAATCAACTATGATCAGGATGAAGGAGAAGCCATGGGAAGAGGTGAATTTCCCATGTAGTCCACATCAAAAATATCAAATATATCTACTTCCCACCAATTATTAATTGGCATCTCATCACTTGTGGTTCATTTATTTAATCATTGAATGAATGAATGATGGAAAATATGGTCCATTTATTCAAAAGTTTCTTGTTCCCACTAGTGGGTTAGTTGGACCACCTTATTACGTTGTTGCATGAGATATGAAGTTCAAACCAGATCATAAAACTAAAAAAAAAAATAAATGTAATATAGATACTAAGTGAAATGATGGAAATGAATGGAAAAATAAGATAAAAATGTTACTAAAACTAACATGAATATGCATTAATCAATACACATTGTATCCCGAGCCCATTTTAGCCTAATGAAATCAGATGATTGAACTAAATCTGATTTTATTTCCTTGTTACTTGTGATTAGAGGATCCTTCCTCTAATATCTTATTATTATCCCATATTTGTTAATCAACCTCTAGTCCTACGCATTGGTCCTAATCACCGATGAGGGATCTCTATCATCAAAGGTCCTATGGTGATTAGGACTCCAATTCACATAAAAAATAAGGAACTTTAGGGCAATGATGGAAATAGGGTGGACATATCCATCCCAAAAAGTCCTCCCACCAAAAAATATTTCTACTTCACTTTTCTTGTTTATTTTTATTTTGTATCATCTTGAATCACCGTTTTCTTTGAAACACCTAAAAAGTGACTTGTTACCGGTTTACTGGAAAAGATGAAGGTGTTAATCCTTCTCCACTCATAACAAAATTGCAAACATGATATCTCAGTTTTATTTTATTTTTGTTATTTGGTATCTACCTAAATCGGACAATTACACAAACTTTGAGCCTCGATTCAACAATATACAATTTTTTCCTCATTTTCCAGATAACATGTGGTGGTGACTCCGTACACCTATCTTTTACTTTCCATGCAACTATTGAATGAAGTTTCACTACAAAAAGGATATAAATATTTTTCATACTTTATTTTGGGTAGAGGGATATAGACTGGTGACTCCATTGGGTGCCAAGATGATCTAAATTATATATCTTCTATATTGTTGTGAAAATTAAGTGTCTTTCAGATGGTTTATTTTTTAACTATCTCAGTTTTGTTTCCTTTTTTATTCTTTTCATTTCCTTTTCTTTCTTTGGTTGATTTGGGGTTGGGGGGCACATCCCTCTATTTTCCAACCACTAGCTCATGGATCAAGGTAATCTTGGGGTCTCATCCCTTCTTTGACTTTATCTCTCCAGTCAGCTCTGGAAGTTTCCTTTGTGTTTATCTTTTTCACGTTTATTTTATTTTCTTATTGACTTAGAATTTTAAATGTGCTTCTCATTTAGGGTTTCACGTTCAATTCCCTTGTGCTAGGGTTCATTGATCGGTAATTTTTGGAATCTAGACCAAGTCCCTATAAAGGAGGACCTAGAGGCACTACAAAAAAAGGTATATGAAGCTTCTCCAAGTTTGTAGGATTATAGAGGGAGTTGGCCACTCAGGTGGAGTTCAACCCCATAGACGAGGCACTAGACATGGTAATTAGATCCACCATAACATATTTCACAGCCCCTTTATCCTTACTAATATACAATACTTTCCCATAACTTATAAAAAAGTTGTTCAAATTGAAAACTCCATTAAGAGGGGTGTCTAACAAAACATATGTCGCACTCTCCATTCACATTCCACCTTACCCACAACTAATCAGAACATTGTATGGATGAAGGATAAAACACTAGATGCAACAAAATGGAGAATGCTTATTCCATTCAGAAACAACAAGGGGCATAGATGCCCAGATTGCACTGGTACAAACATCAGTGTATCATGCAAAAAATGTCTCAGCCCACCAGCTATAAGCTCAGGAACTACCACTCAACTATCAACCTCCATACATACCTCCATTGTATTCTTGGTTGCCAAGCAACTACTATGGGCATGCACCATCACCGTTTGAACTGCCTATGCAGAAAGTGGTAGCCAACACTCCCTAAATACCAAGTTAATCAATACATCAAGCTGAACCAACAACCACAACTCTATAACATAAAGAACCTTCCAAATAAAAAAGAATGTTCACCCCCTTGGGAGTTCCCTTTTGCATGATATTTCCAAACATTGGGCACCTACTAAAGTTCCCAACCATAAGGGAACCACGTGATACCATGCCAAGAGCTATCCAAGAGAAGAAATTGGTGATCTTAGTACACACCTGAAAGATAATTAGCATACCAAGAGTTTGCATGGGATAGAAAGTACATAAAATATGGGTTCCTTTAGTACTAGTCCTAGGAAAAGCTAGAAAATGATGGTTCCACACCCCATTGTAGTGCTACAAGTTATTATATCCAAACCAGCCACACCGGAGATGGAACACCCCATCCCAAAAGTACCCTTGTCTCTTGAAAAGGGGAAGGACAAGGGGACTACATATGTGAGTGTCCCTACTAGCATGATAGAAAAGGAGATAAGAAAGGTCTTCAACCTTGTGGTTGACATTAAGACGGTACCACTGACAAATGAGCTTTGTAGTGAAACTAATCAACCAGGCTCAGACATAATCTAGTTTCTAGAAGAACTAGATGGGGATATGTTGACACCTCATTTTTCCTCACTCAATAGAAATTCACAATTCAATGCAAATTCTCAAGATAATAATGGATATATTCTATGTGCCACCCAATTTCTACATGTACTATTTTCACCATTTTTAGCTTATTTAAGCCATCCATTTTTGCCCATTTTCACCTTATTTGGGTTATTCTAAAAGGAAATCTTTTTTGGGACTGAAAGTGTAGTTTGTCCCAATTCTGCTTTAAATATACTATTTCATTAAATTGTCCAATTGAATTTTCTAAAATAAAGAATTTTCTTTTTTACCACCTTTCCTAGAAAAATATGAGAGCTAATCCAAACTTATCTTTCTGTGCAAGTTATCTCTATTTTTCTCTAGAATATTCCTAAAATTGTTGGAAAAAATGAGGAACTTCCTTTTAACCACCCGTAGACATGAGTTCGGATCAGAGCCATCCTTCACCTACCAAGTAATAGATTTCCTCGATCCATTCAACCTCCTTTATTGATCATAGAGATGATAAACCACCTCTTCTAGAAATTTCTACCCAAAACCTCAAACCCTAAACATAGAGTATAAACATCCCCATACATTTCCCGTATTCCTAGCCCCTTTTGTCTTTCTTAAAGCCAGAGAATGGACTACCTCCCTCTTTATTTTTCATATTACTTATGATCAGAGGATTCTTCCTCTGACACCTCCTACTCTATTATATCGGTAAAATTGTAACATCCTACAACTATTGCACCTGACTACAACATATATACCTTTCTATATCTAATCTATAATTGTTTTACCTAATATGATCTAACGATACATATTGTATACTCTGTTACAACCCTAGTTTTGGGTTCTTTTGGTGGGAAATGTGAATTCTCATATTTAAGATATTTGAACAAATAAAGATATGATTTTTTTTTAATAAATGGATTTCGTATACAATAGCCTTGATGATTGTTTTGTGGGATTTATTGGCTATTGGGCCCAATAACAAGGAAAATACAAAAGAAACCCCATTATAAATAAGAAATGGAGAAGAGAAAAATGTGGAAACCACTAGAAGGAAAAAGAATTTAATCCAAAGGTTGATTTCGTGCCTTTTGGGTTCCTTGGGTCCCAAGGAGTCCAAAGTTGCAAAGATAATGTAAAAGAAAAGAAAAGATGAATTAAGTATTTCTTTATTAAGAAAGAAATTGAAAACAATGATAAAATGTGGGAAATAAGTAGAAAGAAGTATAATTGAGTTATCCTTGATGGAATTTCGTATCCCAAGGATTTCTAATATTAAAAGGAGTCCCAATGAAGAAAGATGAAAGAGAAAATACCAATAATGTCAAATAAGAAGTTAATATGATACATAATGAATGTTTTTAGGGTATTGGTAAAAAGGAAGTAATTTTTATTTAAAGAAAATAGAAATTCGTGCCAATGGATTAAAAATCAAGAATAAAGAGAATAAGTGAGAGGAATTTCGAATTCCTAATTATCCAAGAAATAATAAATATCAAAGGGTTAGTAAGGAGAGAGAAAGCTTGCTTCCTAATGAAGGAATTGGATTCCTATTGGGAAAAGACCTTGCATCTTTGTGGATGCACATCTTGGGGTGTGAAAAGCATCCTCTATATAACGGGTAGAGCTCAGGGATGAGTTTTGAGGAGTTGCATGTATCCCCTCTCTTCTTCTTGTTCATTTCCCTACAAACCCTAACTAAAAGGAACAACATGAACTTGAAGCCATGAGGTGGAAATATGGAGTTGCGAGGGGGATCCTGATGCTCCATGGAACTAGAGAATAGCTATGCCATTGAGGACAAGCCATGACTTGCATGCAGCTGCAGCTACATGGCTGCAACGGTGGCCACGCATGATAGGTTGTGTGCTCTTGATTTGGTCAACTATATCATGACCTGGGCCGTGCCCTAGGTGCGTCTGAGGGCATAGGAGCCTGGACGGCCATTGACGGCGGTCTATGAGACCTAGGATGGAGGGGGTACACCCACAATTGAGATGCAGATCGGCAACATCGCTAGGTTGCGTAAGGTTGAAGACGGGACGATCATTGGATTGTTCTGCCCCTCCGCAGGCTGAAGGACCAGCCACTTACATGTGGGTAGTTTTGTCATTCAATTATGTTTTCAACTGAATCAAACAATGTTGAATGGAGCAGGACACTTGGCCTCTTCTGATTGGCCCAAAGTAAGTCAATTTTTCATAATACATATCTAATTAATTGAAGCTTGGATGGATATGCGTAATATACTTTTTTTCTCAGAAAAATGAGAAATATTCAATAAAAATATATTTGAAGGCTAATTTCTCTTGCAATTCGAAAAGTAGTGTAATTTATCAACTTTAATGAATTAAAGATTAAGAAACCCTATTTGGAGATGATTAAAGTATTTAGTAGGGTTTAATGGATGATTAAAGTTGATATCAACCTGTTAATTGTAAAAAGATACATAAACACAAAAAGGATGAACTTTGCACGTAACTGGTTAATTTAGAGTTTCCTATGCATAAATATGCTTTAATGGGCCTTGAAACCCTACTGTTAGTAAATGTGACTCTTAATGGCTTTAATTATTTGAAAATCATGAATAATTCTAAGATTTGATGATTCTAAGCTATTTCAAGTATAAAAGTTCCTAATTGTGGATAAAAACCCTTAATGTAGTAATTAGGGTTTTCAAATGGATAAAGGTAGAATTAATGACAAATAGAGTTCATATGTAAATTTGATCATAATGAACTATGAAATGATGATAAAGGAGCATAATGATCTTGTCATTGATTAAAAGGATAAAAATGGCAGCTTTAATGTAAAAGAGGCTTAATGGACTTAATTGATGATTAATTGTGTTGTTTCTAAAATTAAGGTTATATGTTGTTAAAAGGTAACCTTAATAACTTTTATGAAGGATAGATGATAAATTTGGGTTTAAAAGAGTAAAATGAAGGAAAAACCCTAATTGCAAAGTAAACCCTAAAAGAGGTAGAAATCCTAAAAAGGAATAGAAACCATAAGTAGCAAGATGGTTTGAATAGATTTTCCTAAAAAGGATTTGGATGTGATTTCAAGATTCTTATACTTGCTTAATTGGATTTCCCTTCTTGGTTGATTCTGTCTCAAATCTACGTGATAGGTATTGATAACCTCCAATTTTGTGATGTTATCTTAGTAATTTTGTTCAGTTTTCCACACTCTTTCTCAGATAAATTAGACAGAATCCCTAACTATTCTCTTTTATTGCAAATATACTGTTAGATTAACTTTTATCCTTTTTACTTACAGAAAAACACACAAAAAATCACAAAAGACTCATACGGTCCCAAGACCGCATGAAGCCAAACGGTCCCAAGACCACATGAAGTCACACGGTCCCAAGACCGCATGGACTCACACAGTCCCAAGACCGCATGAAGCCAACCGGTCCCAAGACCGCATGGACTCACACGGTCCCAAGACCGCATGAAGGCAACCGGTCCTGAGACCGCATGGACTCACACGGTCCCAAGACCGCATGAAGCCAACTAGTCCCAAGACCGCATGAAGCCAACTAGTCTCAAGACCGCATGGACTCACACGGTCTGAAGACCGCATGAAGCCAACCGGTTCCAAGACCGCATGAAGCCAACTGGTCTCAAGACCGCATGGAGTCACACGAACTCGAGACCACATCAAAAATTGGCGTCATTTCTGGGGACAATGGAACATTTTAATTTCATTTAAAAGCTTGCTAGTTGTTTAGGGTTTTACACTTTCCTTTAACCATTAGTCCATATCTTCTTGAATTCATCATATCTCCTACATCATCTAAAAGGTGTGTTTCTTTCTCTACTCAGGTAGAATACATGTATGCAACCATCACAAAACCTTGGATTCTCCCCTGATCCAGAGTACGACTCTGAGGTAGAGAGAAGCTTCCACTGCTGCATCATACTTAACTGCCAAAGAGACAAGCAAATTGATGAAGATCAACGCCAAGATGCATTAGTATTGGAAAGGTGTTGGTATGTATTCCCTGAGAGCCAATCATGGGATGATTGGTGGGATACATTAAGATTGATTTGATAAACATCAAAGGAAAGCTTCCAATTATTTCTGGTTCAGTCATATGAGATAGTGATAGAACAGATTGAATGTCTAGAGAATGACAGTACTCAATGACATATGCTTTCAGGTTGAGGACCTGAATGATAAGATCATACAGATGCTAAGAGTATGTACATTCTTGTTATGTCCCTAATTGGATATCATTGTGGAAGGTAGATAGACAGTAATGATACACAAGACTAGATTGTGGTGTTGGTTGATGACATAATCTCATTAGTCATGATATAGAGATATCAAACCAAACACATAGGTACTTGTTAGAGAACAACTATACCGGACAGACCCACTGTGAGTTTGACACATGGAACCATGACATGGTAGTCACAGTTAGTACTCAGAGTGATGGTGGTGAGTGTGATTCTTTGACCTAAAATCACTACACTCAACACATGTCGTTGGGCACACTTTAACATCATCAAACGTAGTCCTAAAACATGGATTGTTATAAAGGTGATGATTGGGTGGCTTTGACACATGGGGCTTTTGAGGGGTGAGTGATAGATATGGGATTTGTCCCTCCAAAGGGAGTATGATATCCATGGCCACTTAATGATTAGGATTGAGAAATGTGTGTACGCATGTGTGAGTTAGTATGCGATACTGATGTCATAACATATCTCTTCCAATCTACTCTGAGATCAAGAAAGTGAATGAACATTGACAGGATGACTGTTCCATGCCTCGAGTTCATTCGGGATATCAGTGACAAAGGAATTATACATTCACTGTAACATCATTCATAGATTGTATGATTGAAAGTTGTTCTACAACTTTCTATTTCACTTGGGTAGCACTGATGTGTGACTAGGCACCACTCTTTGCTTGTGAAGTCATAAGTGTTATGGACTTTCACTGCCAATGTGAAATGGACCTGTAGGGTCACACACATAGGATTTAACCTGGAAGAGGAGTTTTGTCCACAAACAATGTTTAGATTGATTACTAAAGGAGTTTAGTAGTTCAACTAAACACTCAATTAATTGATAGATCAATATCATAATGTTCAAGGTGTTGGACACATTGATTGGAGTATCAGATTGATTAGAATCACAATTGACTGATTCTGCACAATCTGCACTCCCAACCCGTCGGCTCATGTGATGAACCGATCGACTGAGCTTGGTGAACCGGTCGGCTCATGTGTTGAGTCGATCGGCTCATACACAGGGTGAAATGATTGCTTCAAGTGTTGAAACGATCGATTAAACTCTTGCAACCGAGCAAGTTGGGAAAGTAGGATTGGTGAGAATTTTCCTTGCATTTCACTTGCCCAATTTGATTGGAACAAGGATTGGTATTTGATACCAATTAGAAACAAAAGAAGGAAAGTCAATCGGGAATTGATCAAAACCACAAACTGACCGGTTGAGAAGTGAACCGATCGGCTCATGGGTCCCAACCGATCGGTTGAGGTGTCAACCGACCGGTTCAGGTCCCTAATCGACCATTTCAGTTGTGAAACGATCGGTTCCGATTGTGAGTTGGTTGTTTTTTGTGGAAAATCTCAAACCCTTCTACTCCTGCTTTTAGCCCCACATTGCACGGGATGGAGAACCATGTCCCATGACCCTCATATATATATAGGGGTAATGGGGGCTTCTCAAAGTACAACTCAGTGCAAACCAGTTGCTCTATAAAGTTGTCTCTCTCTGGTTTTGGTAACCGAGAGAGCCTGAGCAAGTGCTACCCGATAAGGGAGGCACAACAAGGGAAAGATAACTACAGTTGTGACTAGTACCAGGAGAGTGTGTTGGTGACTAGTATGCCAACAGGAGGGCGCGACTCCTTCCGATTCCTTGTGGGACAAGGATATTGGAGTTACAGGAAGTGCATGTGGATGACTACAGAGGCGGGAGACCTTTTTCGCTCGGAGGACAACTGTCAATCCCGACACTCCAGGTGAGATCAGGAGCTGCATAGACACCATCCAAGACAGGAGGTGAAGACCGTGCAAGCCGCGAGGTATTGTCACCGAGCAAGCCTTGGGACAAGTTATGATTCCACAAACCTTCCTTTCCTTTTGTATAGACGTTGACGCGTTTCCTTGTTCTGGGTTTGTGGAGAAATTTTTTTTATTTCCGCTGCCTTCTCTGCCTCCCCTAAAACCCATCAGTGGTATCAGAGCCACGTCAATTTCTCTACACTTTAGGAATATTAATATGATCGATTTTGGTTTGTCGCCTTTATTTATTGCATACAATGCAAATAATATTGGCTTTATGCATGTCCAATCCTAAATCCACAAATCCCAAATTACATATATGATATGTATTATTAATGCACTCGATATGGGTCACCCTTAAACAAGTTTTGTGGTGGATGTATAGCGTGGTTATGGCCAATAAACCCTATATGTGTATGGTTGTATGTGGTTGCTTGCATCTTAGTCTACGCACCAATCTTCCTTCTCCTATTCATGATATAACTTGAAATAATTCAAGATTTCTCTCCTACCTTTGCTCCCCTCGAATTTAATTCGAGGTTTCTCTTTTTATAATGTAAAATATGATAGAATTTTATTTCCTGTTATGACAAAGAACAGAGGACATCCTGACGATAGCTGAAACGGTCGGTCCAAGGTGTGAACCGATCGGTTGATGTTCTAGACGATCAATTCAAGGAGTGAACCGATAAGTTGATGACCGGTTCGAGGAACGAGACGAGCGGGTTTCGGCCATGATGCATGACGACCAGGCAAACCAGTCGGTTGGAGGAGCCAACCGATCGGCTAGTGGCACCTAGATGACCAGGCCAAAATGAGAAAGTCATTCATGTGATGAGTTGATCTACTCAGAAGGCAAAGCACAAAGTTCATCTTGTACAAGTTGCATGTGATGTTGACCTAGATGACCGTGATTCCTCTTGGCTCGAGGAATCACATTAGGATGACTATAATCATCAATTTTATTATTTTGCATGTTTTCTGTGGGATATAGCATGTATATGATATGTACTATCTATTGTGATAATTGGATATGTATATATATATATAAAAACCAAATCCCTCATTAAATATTAAGTTTTAGATGCCTTCCAAATGCGACGCACATGAAAAGCTTGATCGACTAAGTGTGGGCACGCCCTAGAGTGGTGCACCGTCTATCTCGTGGAAGCGTGAAGGATGAATGTGTGGGTCTGCCCTAGCAGGGTGCATATTCATCGTGTTTGCTTTGGGTCAGACTTAACAAGGTGATCTAGATGGGATCTAGTACCTTGAGGCATGGAGGTGATCATGGCAAGGAGTTGCATATGACATCTTATCAAGAGTTGCATATGATGCAATTGGCAAAAGTTGCCTACCTGAGAGATCTAAGTTGTGGGTGACAACCCTAGTTGGTCCATGACTTAGAGGATTTCAGGATCTTGCCCACTAGAAGGTTGTACGCTGCAATCTTCCAAATTCATGGTGAGGGCTATCAATTGGAAGTCAAATAGTGGGAGCGATAATTAATTAAAGGCCTAGTTATATCGTCAACATTTCAAATCAATCAAATAAGTCAAAAATGAGTTTTGGACTAAAATTGCATATTTCCTTTTGTAGTACAAATGACGACAAACAACAATCACTTTTCTTTGTGATCGGTCCTTGAAAAGGAAAAGCTAAATGGGACAAACATCCACGACTGGTATCAGACATTGAGAATTATTCTCACTCAAGAGAGAAAGCTCTATGTCCTGGATACTCCAATTCCAGAGGAACCGGCTCCTAATGCACCAAGGACAGAAACAGATGCTTACAAGAAGCATTCTGATGATGTGATTGATGCAAAGTGCTTGATGTTGTGCTCTATAAACCATGAGTTGCAGAGACAACATGAGAACATGGGTGTTATTGAGATGATTCAGCATCTCAGGAACATATATGAAGATCAGGCACGGCATGAGAGATACAATGTCTCAAGGGCACTGTTCAAGTGTGTCATGACAGAAGGAGATCCAATTGGTCCTCACACACTCAAGATGATTGGGTATGTAGAGGACCTGCAAAGACTGGGATTTCCATTGAGCCAAGAGTAGGATACTGACATGATACTGCAATCGTTGCCAGAATCCTACATTCAGTTTGTGATGAACTACAACATGAACAACTTTGATAGGCCATTGTCAGAGTTGTTGGGCATGTTGAGGACAACTAAGATACAGATGAAGAAGGACAATCCTAAGACTATGATGGTGATCACAAGCAAGAAAGGCAAGTCCAAACACAAGGGCAAGGGCAAAGCTAAGAAAGGTTCTGATGCTAGCCAGGAGTCCAAGTCGTCTTCAGCTCTCAAGGCCAAGGGAGGTGTGACCAAGAAAGGAAATTGCCACCATTGTCAAAAGCCAAGACATTGGAAAAGGAATTTTCCTCTCTATCTAGAAGAACAAAAGAAGAAGGAGGCGACAGACGTCTCTACTTAAAGGTGTCATGAAAGTAAACTTGTAACACTTTTTGAGGTATATGATACCAAGATGTAAAGTGTAAAGCACTCATAATTGGGGCAAGTGTTGCCGCCATAGATAGGAGTACTTTAGTTTATTTTCAGCCTAAAAGGCATGTAATACAATTATGAACTGCTATTTCATATTTGCCAATAGATAGAAACACTTTATTTTTGCATCGTGTATGACAATGATGGCAACTAATAAAGATATGTTTAAATTTCTAAAGATATGATCTTTGTGGCAATGCCTTGTTTATCTTGTGGTATTTGATATGCATAAGATAAGATGATACCTAAAAGTTATAGATAACTCAAACAATCAAATTAGTATCAATCATGAGAAATTCACGTCTATTTTCCATATGATGGATAAATCTATACTCTTTTGGTTAGAGAACCAGTAAGAGACATGAATATCTTGGACATGATTAATCAATCTTCACTAAAGTTAGTGGGAGAATGATTATCCTATTAGATATAATACATGTGATGTATTTACATAGGAACAAATACTGATACTTCAAATGCAATTTAGAGAAATACCAATATGAATATCTTAAAGTGTTCAAGATTATCATAGATGAAGCAGAAATTTAGTAAAGTGTTAATTCTTGATGAGATCAATGAATGAAATACTTGGACCAAATGTTTGAGATCCTTATGAGTGATTATGATAGTGTATCACAGTGAACTCATGATTAAGGCATGATTATGTCTAAATCAAGAAGGAATCATACTCTAAGGAGTTAGGGAATGATTATCAAATAACTAAATTCTTCTTAATAAAAGAATGCCCCATACTAATAAAGGACATTAAGAATCTAAAGGAGTTGTGAGTTCTTATATCCTTAACAGATACACCTCAATTTTCTATGTGATGAATGTGATGAGTCAACTATCTAGATGAATATGAGGAACCGAATTTTGAGTTATGGTTTATGACCATCACATCCTAAATGACATCCACGTGAGCCATAAGGTATGACCTTGATGGTAGCACCCATTGGATGAAATTCATAAGTGCAAATGAATCTTAAAGGTTAAGATACATGGATAACATTTTGAGAAGGATGATGCTTGTTGATTGCAACTTAATGACTAAGACATTTGGCATATGGATACTAAAACTACATTCCTATGAGGAATAAAACAAGGATGTGTATGTGACACAACCTATAAGGTTTATAAATCCAATAATGCAAATGAAGTCTATAAGTTACAATGGACCAATCAATATGATTGATTGAGTACAAGCAACTCAGAATTGGATCTTTTCTTTGATGATATAGTCAAAGGGTTTGACTGATATGTTAAAGATAAAGAAGGGATCTATGATTTAGTGGGAGTGTAATCATCCATTATGTTATGAAGAATAAGAACACCAAGAATAGATATGGATCTATCATGTATGTAATCAATCCATTATCTTGCATGTATCGACATGGCAAGAATAAAATGCATTCATCATATTGTATGTAGGACATGGCAATATGATGTGCTCATCCTAATAACTCGTATGTAAGACATGACAAGTGGATGTCTGTCTACTTCCAGTAAGGGTTACTAGAATACCATGAGAACTTTATAAGTACTAGTTCTATGGCTATAAGGAAGAGTTCAATGTAAAGAATTACATTGATGCAAACTTCTGAAAGGACAGAAAATTAATCACAAATTATATATAGGATATATAAAAGTGAAAGTTTTTTTGATTATTGGAAGTGTTCCAATAAAACCATTTAAAAGGAAATGTCGAGTATCTATGTGTTGGAGAGAAGCAGTGGATACTATATGGATCTGGAAGTTCATGAGATGAACTTATAGATATTCCTCTCATTGATGACAAGTATGGAATCCTTGATCATGCTATGTGTCTAAACGTTAGCAAAGGAATACTAGGTCGCATATTACGGAAACTCCACCTCATACGTGTGACGTACAACAAAGAGATGAGAGACATGCAATATATACTAACTTTGGCAAGGTGTTGTAATTATTCACCATGTTCGCACTAGAGCAGAGTAACATGTGGGACATGTTTGAAGATCACTATGAATATGATTCAAGGTTGATTGGCTCACAGTGCAAGTGGGAGTCTGTTGGTATGTATGCCCTGAGAGCCAATCATGGGATGATTGGTGGGATACATTAAGATTGATTTGATAAACATCAAAGGCAAGCTTCCAATTCTTTCTGGTTCAGTCATATGAGATAATGATAGAATAGATTGAATATCTAGAGAATGACAGTACTCAATGATGTATTCTTTCAAGTTGAGCATCTGAATGATGAGATCATACAGATGCTAAGAGTTTTAACATTCTTGTTATGTCCCTAGTCGGATATCATTGTGGAAGGTAGATAGACAGCAATGATACACAAGACTAGATTGTGGTGTTGGTTGATGACAGAATCTCATTAGTCATGATATAGAGATATCAAACCAAACACATAGGTACTTGTTAGAGAATAAGTGTACCGGACAGACCCACCGTGAGTTTGACACATGGAACCATGACATGGTAGTCACAGTCAGTACTCACAGTGATGGTGGTGAGTGTGATTCTTTGACCTAAAATCACTACACTCAACACATGTCGTTGGGCACACTTTGACATCATCAAACGTAGTCCTGAAACATGGGTTGACATAAAGGTGATGATTGGGTGGCTTTGACACATGGGGCTTTTGAGGGGTGAGTGATAGATACGGGATTTGTCCCTCCTGATGGAGTATGATATCCATGGCCACTTGATGAGTAGGATTGAGAAAGGCGTGCACCCATGTGTGAATCAATATGTGATATTGATGTCATAACATATCTCTTCCAATCTACTCTGAGATTAAGAAAGTGAATGAACATTGATAGGATGACTGTTCCTTGCCTTGAGTTCATTCGGGATATCAGTGACAAAGGAATTATACATTCACTTTAACACCATTCACGGATTGTAGGATTGAAAGTTGTTCTCCAACTTTCTATTTCACCTGGGTAGCACTGATGTGTGACTAGGCACCGCTCTTTGCTTGTGAAGTCATAAGTGTTATGGACTTTCACTGCCAATGTGAAATGGACATGCATAGTCACACACATAGGATTTAACCTAGAAGAGGAGTTTTGTCCACAAACAATGTTTAGATTGATTACTAAAGGAGTTTAGTAGTTCAATTAAACACTCAATTAATTGATAGATCAATATCACAATGGTCAAGGTGTTGGACACATTGATTGGAGTATTGGATTGATTGAAATCGCAATTGACTGATTTTGCACAATCTGCACTCCCAACTGATCGGCTCATGTGATGAACCGATCGACTGAGCTTGGTGAACCGGCCGACTCAAGTGTTGAGTCGATCGGCTCATGCACAGGGTGAAACGATTGCTTCAAGTGTTGAAATGATCGATTCAACTGGTGCAACCGAGCAAGTTTGGAAAGTAGGATTGATGAGAATTTTCCTTGCATTTCACTTGCCCAATTTGATTGGAACAAGGATTGGTATTTGATACCAATTAGAAACAAAAGAAGGAAAGTCAATCGGGAACTGATCAGAACCATAAACCGACTGGTTCAGAAGTGAACTGATTGGCTGATGGGTCTCAACCGATCGGTTGAGGTGTCAACCAATCGGTTCAGGTCCCCAAACGACCGTTTCAGTTGTGAAATGATCGGTTTAGGTTGCGATTTGGTTTTTTTTGTGGAAAATCTCGAACTCTTCTACTCCTGCTTTTAGTCCCGCATTTCTCGGGATGGAGAACTCTGTCCCATGACCCTCCTATATATATAGGGGTATTGGGGGCTTCTCAAAGTACAATTCAGTGCAAACCAGTTGCTCTGCAAAGTTGTCGCTTTCTAGTTTTGGTAACCGAGAGAGCCTGAGCAAGTGCTACCCGATAAGGGAGACACATCAAGGAAAAGACAACTGTAGTTGTGACTGGTAGCGGAAGAGTGTGTTGGCAACTAGTACGCCAATCGGAGGGTGTGACTCCTTCCGATTCCTTGTGGGACAAGGAGATTGGAGTTTCAGGTAGTCCGTGTGGATGACTGCAGAGGCGGGAGAACTTTGTCGCTCAGAGGACAACTGTCAATCCCGATAGTCCAGGTGCGACCGGGAGCTGCATAGACACCGTCCAAGATAGGAGGTGAAGATCGTGCAAGTCGTGAGGTATTATCACCGAGAAAGCCTCAGGACAAGGTATTATTCCACAAACCTTCCTTTCCTTTTGTATAGACATTGACGCCTTTCCTTGTTCTGGGTTTGGGGAGAAATTTTTTTGTTTTCGCTGCCTTCTCTACCTCCCCTAAAACCCAACAAAAGGGTCAATGTTGTCATAGCAGCTCAAAGAGCACAACTCATTGCTGACACCCGTGCTCAGATTCAAGCAGAGATCTGAGTTGAAGAACAGGTTTGCATCCTAGCTGAAAATGAAGCAGATAATCAAGCCACCCAGTTAGAGCTAAGAAACAAGCAATTGAGGGAATATGGCATCCCCAAGAACTATGAAGACATACATCCAGTTGGCCTCCGATCATCAACATACCCAACTTTAAGATCTGGACACATTGGATTCAAATCATGCAGGGCAACTCATTCTCTGGTGGTTCTGGAGATGACTGCATGGATCACTTGAAGAGGTTCAAGGCACTTTGCCGACTTGTCCCACAAGCTGGAGTTGCCCTTGATGCGATAATGCTACATCTTTTCCATTTCACTCTGTCCGGAAGGGCTCTGAGTTGTTACAATTTGCTTAATAGGGAGCCAGTTATCACCACCTGGGCTCCCTTGGAAGAAAAGTTCCTAGAGAAGTTTTTCCCCCCTTCATTAACTTGCGAAATTAGGGGGAAGATCAACCACTTCACCCAACTTCTTGGAGAATCACTCGCAGAAGCATGGGAAAGATTCAAGGAGCTTCTAAGAAAGTGTCCTCATCACGACATCTCCCAAAATCAATTAATAGAAACATTTTATAGGGGGGTGAGTGATGACATCAAGCAATTTATGGATTCCTCATCTAGAGGAAATTTTATGAGGAAGAACTACGAGGATGCTTGGTAAATAGTTACACTTGGAGCTGAGAACCAATCCAATTGGGGGCAATCATCCGGCAAGGGAACCCTCAAAGTTTATAAAGATGAGGAATCAATGGAAATGAAGGCTATTGTTGAAGCTCTAAAGACCATAGCTCATAAACAGCAGGCTCTTGAAACTTCACTTGGAGAATATGATAAGAAGAAAAACCCTCAAGTCCAATAGGTTAAAGCTGCCACAGGGACTTGGGAAGCCTGTCACGCATCTGACCACCCTACTCTGTCATGTGGTCTACTTTACAATGTAATGATGGATATGCACCCACCACAACAACAGTACAATCCAATCATCAAACACCCTGAAGAGAAGATGCTCGAACTAGTTAATTCCATTCATTCCATATCGGGACAAGTTTACTATAATCCAAATCAACCAAGAAATCACCCCGGTTTTCAATATGGGAACCCTGCAGGGACTGCCAACCCGCAACATCAGACACAAGGCGGATCCTCTAATAGGTTGCCACCTGGATTCCAAAGCAACTTTAACTAAAATCAAGGGAACCTCAGAAACAACTTCCCAAGATCCAACTACCCTAGAAATCCCTCCACCTACTATCAATATAACCATCCTCCTCTACACCCGCAATTGCATTTGCAGTTGCAGCAACCGTAGCAACCCCAGTTAGCACCAGCTCCGCAACAACCACATCAAGGTCAACAACAACTCACTCAGAAAATTGCCTCTTCCCAACCAACATACGAGATGACTATGATCAGACAGATGCTACAATCACAACAAACCATGCTTTCCTATCAGCAAGCTCAACAGAAGGCGGTGGAGGCCCAACTAACACAAATTGCTGCCCAATTGAAGCCACCAGCAGGCACTTTTGTAGGACAACCTGAGTCAAACCTTAGACACAACCAAAATAGACCAGAGCAATTGAATGTCGTCACTACAAGATCTGGACGTTCCCTTCACAAAACTATGAGAATCTCTCATGATAATGATGATGATACACTTGTCCTTATGCCAAATGCAAGCCCGAACCTAGGAACTGAGAAGTCTGCAAAGAACGCGAGAGGCAAAGAAAAAGAACAAGCTTCCAAAGAGCCAGAAATTCCGCAGTATAAACCAAGGATACCATACCTGGGAAGGTTGATAGAGACTAAAATGGACACCACGTTTCAAAGATTTAAGGAGGCGATGAAGAAACTCTATATCGACATACCACTCCTCGATGCTTTCTCCGAAGTACCAGCTTGGGCTAAATACCAGAAAAATTTTCTATCAAGGAAGTACGTTACTGAAGTGCAAGAGACCGTCAAACTAGCTCAGACCACCTCTGATATCATTCTTAATAAGATGCCAAAGAAAAAGAAAAACCATGGCTCCTTCGGTATTCAGTGTTGTATTGGAAAAGCCTCGAGAAAAAAGGGGTTAGCTGACTTAGGGGCTAGCATATCAATCATGCCCTACTCCATGTGTAAAAGATTGGGTTTCACTGACTTGCTACCCACAACGATGACAATCCAATTAGCTGATTCCACCATCACTGTACCTCTAGGAATTATTGAGGACATTCCAGTCAAGATAGGCAAGGATTCTTATGTCCCATGTGATTTTGTCATTATGGACATTAAGGAAGATTTAAGATACCCAATAATTTTTGTTAGCCCTTCCTTGCCACAGCCAGGGCACTTATTGATGTTGAAGCTGGCACGATCATTCTAAGACTGGGAAAAGAAGCATTTCAGTTCCGGGTCCTCGACAATATGAAAGGCCCCAGCATTCAAGAGGAAGTCATTCTGTTTGATGCAATACATCAAATGTCCCAATTGGAAATTTCTGAACCATCTGATGAGTTAGAAAATGTCCTAATAAATCCAAAAGTCAAATTCTCAGCCAACGAATTAGTTCAACAATGCTTGCAACATCTAGAGAAAGCTGAAGAAGCACCAACAACCACTTTTGAGGAGCTCAAATCGGTCACTATTCTAGAAAAAATAAAAGTACCTAAGGCTCCCGAGATGAAAACTCTACCCAAAGGACTTAAGAACGTCTTCCTAGATGAAGAAAAACTTTATCCAGTAATCATCAGTTCCACTCTAACGAAAGACCAGGAAGAACGACTTCTCGTTGAGTTAAAGAAACATAAGAAAGCCATTGGGTACAAAATAACTGACTTGACAAGTATAAACCCAACTTTATGCATGCATAGTCTACCCATGGTAGAAGAATTTAAGCCTTCAAGAGAGCACCAAAGGAAATTGAACCCCAACCTTAAAGAAGTGGTTCGCCTTGAGGTCCTCAAACTACTGAAAGCCAATATCATCGACCCAATTCCAGACTCCCAATGGGTCATCTCTGTCCAAGTGGTCCCCAAAAAGGGAGGAACTACTGTCGTGCTAAATGCCAAAAACGAGCTAGTGCCTACAAGGACTGTAACAAGATGGAGGATGTGCATCGACTACATGAAATTATACAAATCAATGCGAAAAGATCACTACCCTCTGCCTTTTCTTGACGAAGTCCTTGAACGCCTAGCCCATCAAAAGTTCTTCTATTATCTAGATGGTTAATCTGGGTTCTACCAAACCCCTATACACCCGGAAGACCAAGAGAAAACTAGTTTTACTTGTCCCTTTGGGACCTATGCCTTCAGAAGAATGTCATTCAGGCTGTGCAATGCACCCGCTACTTTCCAAAGGTGCATGTCTGCTATTTTTGCAGGGTTAACAGAATCCATAATGGAAGTTTTCATGGATGATTTTTCAGTTTACGACGATTCCTTTGACAATGGTCTACTCAACCTTTGGAAAAGTCTTACAAAGATGTGAGGAAACGAACCTTATCTTAAATTGGGAAAAATGCCATTTTATGGTAACTGAAGGTGTCATCCTCGTGCATAGAGTGAGTGATAGAGGGATTGAGGTAGACAAGGCAAAAATCGATGTCATCTCAAAATTATTGCCGCCAAAAGATGTAAAAGGAGTACGAGCATTCTTGGGTCATGTTGGGTTCTATCGAAGATTCATTAAAGATTTCTCGAAAATCGCAAAACCCATGACTCAACTATTGACAAAAGACACCGAGTTCAATTTTAATCAAGAATGTCTACAAAGCTTCACAACCTTAAAAAATGCTCTAGTCGCTACGCCTATTCTGAGAGCACCTGACTGGTCGCAACCCTTCAAAATAATGTGTGATGCTAGCGACTATGCTATAGGAGTAGTGTTAGGACAAAGAATTGATAAAAAGCCTTATGTAGTATGCCATGCGTCCAAGACACTTGATGAAGCGTAAAAGAACTACACCACTACGGAAAAGGAGTTCTTAGCTGTCATCTATGCATTCGAAAAATTCCACTCCTACCTGATTGGATCAAAGGTCATTGTCTACACTGACCACTCCGCCATAGGATAACTAATCTAGAAGCAAGATGCAAAACCCCGACTTATCCGGTGGGTGTTAATGATTCAAGAATTTTATTTTAAAATCAAAGACAAAAGTGGAGTGGAAAACATCGTCGTTGATCACCTCAGCCACATTGAAGTCAAGGATGAAGATAAGGTACCTATCTGAGACTCCCTTCCATATGACCAGCTAATGAAAGTTACCAATGGATTCCCATGGTATGTCGACATTGTTAATTATCTGGCTACAAGAATCATTCACCCTTCTGCCTCTCATCATGACAAAAAGAAATTCCTCCATGATGTAAAGCAATACTATTGGGATGAACCTTACCTTTTTCGCCTATGTGCAGACAGACTTTTCCGTCGCTGCTTACCTGAAGAAGAGATTACCCTTGTCTTAGAACATTGTCATTATGGCCCCACTGGGGGATACATGAGTGCAAAAAAGGCTGCTATGAAGGTTCTGCAATTGGGTTTCTTTTGGCCAACAATAGCAAGATGTTCCCAAGATTTTTTAAAATCATGCAACAAATGTCAACTTTCTAGAGGCATATCTAAAAGGAATGAAATGCCCCTTACCATGTGGCAAGAGATCGAACTTTTCGATGTGTGGGGGATAGACTACATGGGCCCCTTTCCTTCTTCATATGGTTTCTCCTACATACTGGTTGCAGTAGATTATGTCTTGAAATGGGTAGAAGCTATACCCACAATGTCTAGCAATTCCAAACCAGTCTTTAAGATGTTTAAAGATATCATTTTTCCCAGATTTGGAGTCCCCCGAACTGTCATATCTGACAGAGGGACCCATTTTCTGGAACGAAGCTTTGAAGCCTTATTAAAGAAATAAGGAGTTAACCATAAAGTTGCCACACCTTACCATCCACAAATCAGTGGTCAGGTTGAAGTTTTGAATAGACAACTGAAGTCAATCTTAGAAAAAACAGTCAATAGACACTGCACTGACTGGTCCACCAAGCTTCGCGATGCCCTTTGGGCTTACCAAATAGCTTATAAAACACCAATTGGAACAACCCCATTCCGTTTGGTATACGGGAAATTATGTCATCTTCCAGTGGTACTGGAACATAAGGCTTGGTGGGCCATTAAACAATTGAATTTTGATTTCAAAAGTGTCAGAGAAAATAGACAACTCCAACTACAAGAACTAGAGGAGCTCCGAATGACCGCTTATCAAAGTGACATGATTTTTAAAGAACAAACAAAGATGTGGCACAATGGTCATCTAAAAAGAAAAGACATCGCCATTAGAGATAAAGTCCTTCTTTTCAACTCCAGGCTCAAAATGTTCCCCGGAAAACTGCGCACAAAGTGGTACGGGCCTTTCACCATCAAACATATATACCCGACTTGAGCCAACATAATTGTTGACGACAATGGAGGAGAAAGGACAGTCAATGGCCATACATTGAAGAAATACTATACTCCAGCGGACAAAATTCCGAGATAGACTATTGAGATCAGAGACCCCACAACACCACCATAACAAAATCAAAACCTCATCGAGCCACTGACGTAAAACCCAGGCGCTACTTGGGATGCAAACCAAGATCTGAGTATCACATTTTATTTTTTTTCTATTTCCTTTGTTCATCTTAGGTTTATCATCTAAAAATATAAAAATTCACATGACCAAAACAAACATAAAAATATAAAAATTAAAATTACCTTAGCCTTCCCAAACGGTCTCGAAAGTGTTTGGAGCCAAACGGTCCTGAAACTGCTCCGAGCCAAACGGTCTTGAAACTGTTTGGAGCCAAACAGTCTTGAAACCATTTGGAGCCAAACGGTCCTAAAACTGTTTGGAGCCAAACGGTCTCGAAACCGTTTGGGGACAAATGGTCTTCAAACTGTTTGACCTCGGGAATTTGTAAGGTCAACCCCCTATTCCTATAAATATAACCCCCCTCCATCTCCCTTCTTTCGACTCTCGAGCTTTCTAAAACCCTTAGTGCACCATTCCATTTCTGCTCCCATTCCCGCACAACCCGCGATGCCGATTCTCCCCACCGCCGTCCTTCCTGGTTCCGCGTGTCTCCACCGTGATCGCACCTCAGTTACCACCCCTCCTCACATCACCATTGTCATCTCCGCCCATTGTTGTAAGGTAGACCAGAGCGCCGCATCATCGACGCTTTTGTTTGTGCACCGCCACCGTCTTTACCATCGGTGCCATCTTCGATGCCTCTGTGGCTTCCTTTTCTATCACCACCGTCGTCCTTATCGCCGCCTCCTTTTCTATTGACCGCCGATATTTCCTCTGCCATCGTCTTCCGCTCCTCTGACGTTTCGCCTTCCAAACGGTCCTGAGTCCGTTCGGCGCCAAGGACCGTTTGGAGCCAAACGATCTTCAAAACCGTTTGGCTTTTCATAACCGCTTATATTCTGTTAAAACACAAAAATACATCAGAATATACAAATCCATTTTTTTAAATAAAACTTGTTATTCTAACACATTACTTTCCATTTTTAGAAATGGCTTCACCAGTAAAGCAACCCACCGGAAACGAAGACGCTCCCTTCTGGACAATGGAGCAACTAATGGAAAGTCATAAAAAGCTCCAGGAGGTTGTAGACACCTATAAAGCATCCGGAAAGATTCCACCAAAGGTTAACATCATAGAGGTCATGTGCAAAATTGATCGCATCAACAAATGTCTGGCTGAAGAACCTGAACAAGAAGTGGAAGAAATCTCTTCCAGCGATGAAGGCTCTGAATACGAGTCCAACTCTGAAGATGCATCCCCAACCGACAAATCGAAGGTGAAACAAAAAGCTCAGGAAGCTATAAAAGAACAACCAACAAAGAAACAGGCAAGAAAGCAAGTCCGCCCCGCTACTGCTAGAGAACAAACCCTTGTAGAGTCTGTCCCAACACCATCCACCACCACCCCCGCTACCACCCCCGTATTCCCAGTGCTCACCACCACCGCACCACCACCAGAAAACCTTTACATCCACACCCTCCCCTTCACCGAAAAATTCTAAAACCAACAAAGTACATCTACTCAAGCGTATTGCTCAAGATGGGGATCTACGACAAAATCATCACCATGCTAGACAACGCCAATCTCTCCAAACTGTGTTTTGTCCCCGAAACTTCATATGTCGAACCCACCACAAAATTTTTCACCCATCTCACCAAAGAAGCGGTGGACATTATGCACAGAACAAGGGACAGAGGTAACCGCAGGATGGTCACCAAACTTTTTGGCAATAACATTGTTATAACTGAAAATCTTCTGAACAAAATTTTCATTGACAACCCATAGCAAGTCAAACAAGCCAAAGTTGTTGACATAGAGAACTCCCAATTCAATAGACACAGCTTTTGGAAGACCCTAACAGGGATCCCCGCTTATGAGGCAAAGACATGCAAAGCCTCCAACATTCAGTCTGAGTTCGTGTGCATGATTCATAAAATTCTTACCAGTGCGATGATCCCCAAAACAAAGTGAGGAAATGCTATCACTTCCGACCTTTTTCTCATATGGTCCATTTTGCAAAGAAATCTAGTCAACATCGGCCGACATATGATACAAAAATTCTCATCCTACGCCATAGGAAAAGAAATCAGCATGGTTAGATATGATGCAAAAAGGATCTTGTTCTATCGTTGATCATAGATTTCTACATGAAAAATACGAATCGAAGTTTGAAGAAGGGGAAGGAGCCGTCGACCCGCAACAGAGCTTGCACATAACTTCCATCATCAAATACCTCAAGATGGACAGATTACTCCCTCAATACACGAAGATCAAGGGAGACATCCTTACGAACGAGCAAACCTTGAAAAATTCCTATATTATCAAGGAAAAGGATGAAAAATTGCACTACATTTTCTGCCCAATAGTCATATCTTCAAGGACTCTGCTATCGCTTCCAGAGCTAGCGGACTACGACAAGGACAAACTTCTCTTTACTAACGAAGATATAACCAAACTCCTAGCTTCCGTCAAAATATAAGAAAAGACAACCAAAGTGGGCCATACAGAGCTTAGCATAACCACCCCGAAAGCTAGGGTAACAAAAATACCAGTAAAATGACCATCTAAGGTATGTTTACAACCACCACAGCTGTCGGGGACACCAACATCAAAGCTACAATCGGAGACAGAATTCCCCCCTCCGTAGGAACCAATCGCTACCACTTCTTTGGATTCATTCATCATGAGCCTACATGATGAGCTCACCACCATCACCCCCACCACACTCCCATCCACTACCCTCCCACCATCTACCACCACCCCACCTTCCTCCACAACAATCCCTCCACCCACATCTTCCACTTCCCCATCTCTCTCCCCGAGAACCACCTTTTCTGCTCCAACACCCGGCTTCACATTCTTCGCTCCAATCTCCACCCACTTGTCCTCAACTTTTTCACTCCCTCATATCTCACCCAGCCATTTACCATTCCCTTCATCTGCCACCACCCCAACACCGTTGGTGACTCCATCTACAGTCACCACGCAGTTCACGGGACCATCACCAGTGTCTCTTTCGCAAGGCACTACCACCCTTCCACCCCAACCCCAGCCACACCACCCTTCCACATCTGGGGTCCCTTTTTCAAATGTCGGTGAGGAATTGGGATGTCAAGTTGACGCCATCCGAAACCTCCTCACCGACCCCTCTAATATAATGCAAACTATTTTTTACTGTGTGTAGGGTATTTCTCAACAGGTCGCTAAGATCAACGAGCAGAACAACGCCATGCCCAACATCCTCCAAAGTATTCAGCAATGACAGGACGTAGTGGCCAAGCAAGTCGATCACATCGATGACCACTACAAAAACTTGCTTGAGCTGGTCCTTGGAGTAAAAAGCCAGCAAGAAGTGCTGGCTAAGAAAATTGACAGGATCTCTATGTAGACTCAACCTCTGCCTGAGACCCTGCGCGACCTTAAGTAGCAACAAACTACTCTAAGAACGTTCTTGGATGACATCAAAAACACCCTCACACATATCCACAGTCGCCAAGAGGAGTCTACAAACAACGAGCTTAACCAACTACATGCTCAAGTACAAGATCTTACAATGTGATCCTCTCTGCCGAGGGATGATACTCATATCTTAAGGAAGCACACAACGCACTACTCGAATCCCACGAGCATGTGCAAGTGGTGTTTGATGAGCTAATAGCAACCCATCGGCAGTGCAAAAAGACTACACCACAACACATCATAGAGACGGCTGCCGACGATGAAGAAGATGAGGACAACGATTCCGACTCCTCGGCTAACTCCAATAATAGCACCTCCGATGACGACCAACCTGACTACCCATGCAATGTTGGGGAGGGCACAAGCTGAGGAGCTGCATCCAAAAAAAAGATCACTGTGACGGTGATAAAGATCCCAAATCCCCGACGCACAATGACAATGTTAATATGTCTTACGGGGATCAATTCCTTGACTATTCAGCAATGGGATCCCTGGGAGAAATCTCCTAAAGAAGCAGCTTTTGCTGAGTTCCAATAGTGTTTACTCGGAACCAGAACAAGTCAACAACATGCAACATCAGCTCAACACCTTTCTGCACCAGACCAATCGGTGCCCTTTCCCCCAGAGCAAGAAGATCTAGAAAGAGTCAGCTTGGATACAAACAAAGATCTAGAATAAGCTTCTAACTCCGACAAAGACCAAGATCTGCAGCAATACATAGACAACCTGGAGCAAACTTCTCCCCTCCCTCCACAAGAGCTACCCCCGTCGCCACCACTACCTCACACATGACTTAGACTTGGTGGCCATCTCTACCTTAGATGCTCAAGATATATTTATCTTAAACACTATCATAGATGATGTCAAAGACGGGGGCGATGTTATCTACCTAATATGAAGACTCAGCACTAGTTGACACGTGAAGACTCCCGCTACATCCTTCGTCCACAATCAACAGTGAAGATGACAATATTTTGAGTCCTCCTTGCCAATTATATCGAAACTTACAGTGCAGCAACCCGTTCTTAACGCATCACCGGCTCTAGATATGAGTCTTATATACAAAAAATTACAAAGCAAATGAATCAAACAGATGTAGAGGGGACTCGCCAGAAAGGCATGCTACATTATCATGCCTTTCCAAGTCTCTGGTCACTGGCTACTAATGATTGTGGACACTGCGGCTCGAGACGCCAAGGTGTACAACTTTTGCTCCATTGAACTAAGAGTCGGAATAATCACTTTCACTAGAAGAGAGGTCGGGGAGGCCAGATGCATCCCTTTCCTACTCTTGAAACTGATTTAGGCTACTTGCCCATCCCTACGCAATCATTGGAACCAACCTTGGTTTCAAATCATCAACCCCCACACCCAAACTCAAGAAGGTTTTGGGGATTGTGCTTTCTACGTTATACGTCATATTCAAGAGCTCAATCAGCAAATACCTTTTACGGAACTGGCCACAGAAGATTTTTATTCTCTGTGAGGTCACTACAACATGGAGTTGATATTTGATAGAAGGTTCTTCAAGGACCCAACCATGTCACCTACTGATGTTCCTCGCTATCCCTTTTCAGCCATCCAACGTCCTCCAAAACAGCCATTTAGGTAAACAATAGAGGAGTTGGAGAAACAACAGCCAACCAAGGTTCTTGAGAAGAAGAATGGGACGCTTACTCTTTCGATCTGGCAGATGATGAAGGGGTTACCGATTTGCTAACCGGGGTGACAATCAACAGATCATCTTCACAAATGGTCCCCCTGTCTGCCATTTTACCAACATTCCCAAATTTTGACCTCAATGCTTGCAAAAGCCTCTCCGACAATGAACTTCGTCTCATCATGTCAAGGCTTTACGCCAAGAAAGATGACCTCTTTTTCATGTCCGGTGACATTTTGGTCATGGCAGACACTTTACGAGAAACTTTACAGACAAAAGGGTCTCTATCTGTAAGTTTGATGGCTTCCTATCAATTTCTTCTCGAATAGAATCACCCTACAACCTATATGGCATCTGTGTATATGAAGGACGATATCCTAAAGTTAAAAAACTTTGGAATGACTGAGGCACTCATTTCCTTCCTACAAAATATGACTCTGAAGTTCATCATGCTCCCTTTCCTTCATTCAAAACACTGGATGTTGTTGGCAACAAATCTCCATGAAGGAACAACAATCATATACAACAGTTCTGACAGCCAGTACAATCCAGATCAACAACATTACACTACAACACCAAGAACGCCTACGGAGAAGGTAGCGAAGGAGTGTGTCGATCAACTTCATGCCCTTCTCAGCAAGCTCACATGGGCATATGGCAAAGAACACTTTCATCACCCCGCCTTCAGCCACAAGTTCCCAAAACAGCTCTGCGAGTCGAATGTCTGTGGTTTCCATGTCCTCTACTGGATACACACCATCATGGTACTTGGAAGACCAGTAGAGGGCATGACAGAAGTGGATTATCACATGTTATGAGGAAAGTTCACCGCTAATCTCCTTCGCACTCATGGCGCCAATAAAGGACTAACTGAAGCCTGATGCCCTTGTCCTTGTACTTCTCAAACTATCAATTTGACACTCTGCGGACAGAGTGAGTGATAAGTTAGGGGGGGAGTACACTGGACAAGGGTGAGGTATCATTTTCAAATCCTTCCCTCTCTACATTTTCTTTCAATTCTGTACAAATTTTACAGCTTCCTTTGCACATTTAATTTTTGTTTTAAAAGTAATTTCCCTGTTAAAATTAACCTCGCACATAAACAAGAACATCCCTCTTGGAACAAAGTCATCTCCAGATAACTATAGAATCCAGTTAGTCCTCAAAAAGTAACAACAAGAATAGCACTTAGGCATGTAATGGAGAATTAATAAAATGTCTCCACTCTTTGAATTTTCATGATTTTGCTTCATTTCTACATCTGACTCTCCACAGGTCAGCATCAAGGCCGAAATAAGCCAATCACTCTCAAGGATGGGAGGGACATCAGGTGAAATCCAAATCAAGAAGTCTCACAAGTGGACCAAATAAGTACATGTCGAGAAACTCTAAGAACATCTTTCTTCTCTTCAAATAAAAGAGGCTTGGTCACCCAATTAATTTCCCAAAAAAAACCCCATAACCTAAGCTTGTGAGTTTATGAATAAAAGCCAGAGTGTTGAATAAAACTATGAGAGTTGTGCCATGAATAAGGATCTATATAAAGAACTAATGAAGGCCTCGCCTGGCCGGTACATTCAGCTTCCCTCACAAAGGCAGATGTGTCGTGCCGGGTAGTGAAACCCTAAGATATCTAAATATATGAAAGGCTGATAAAGGACTCGCCCAGCCGGTATATTAAGTTTCCCTCAAGAAGGGAGATGTATCATGCCCGGTAGTGAGATCCTAAAATCATAGAAAAACGCTCCCCTACTTGAAGGGGGGGGGGGTTACACATTAATCCTTTAACCAACCCTCATACCCACTCTAGCTTCCGTGTCAATGACATGCACCGAATAAAAAGTGGTTCCAATGCGGGCTACGAGATATGGAGGAAACATGAGATCCAAGCAACTCTCAATACCTGAAAGAGTTAAGGCAAGCAAAAAGCTCGGATACAACCATAGGAGATATCAGGTTTAGAATTGAAGCAAGAGTATGGAAATCTTAACTAAAATAAAATCGCCTCGCCATTACATGCCTCATCTCTATCTAACTTGAGGACAAGCTAGACTCTAAGTTAGGGGGGTGATAACCTCCAATTTTTTAATGTTATCTTAGTAATTTTCTTTAGTTTTCCACACTCTTTGTCAGATAAATTAGATAGAATCCCTAAATATTCTCTTTTATTGAAAATATATTATTAGATTAACTTTTCTCCTTTTTACTTACAGAAAAAGACACAAAAAAATCACAAAAGACTCATGCGGTCCCAAGACCGCATGAAGCCAAACAGTCCCAAGACCGCATGAAGTCAAACGGTCCCAAGACCGCATGAAGTCACACAGTCCCTAGACTGCATGGACTCACATGGTCCCAAGACCGCATGGACTCACACGGTCCCAAGACCGCATGAAGCCAACTGGTCCTAAGACCGCATGGACTCACACGGTCCCAAGACCGCATGAAGCCAACTGGTCCTGAGACCACATGGACTCACACAGTCCCAAGACCGCATGAAGCCAACCGGTCCCAAGACCGCATGAAGCCAACTGGCCCCAAGACCACATGAAGCCAACCGGTCTCAAGACCACATGGAGTCACACGATCTCAAGACCGCATGAGTCCAAACGGTCTCGGAGTCCAAATGGTCTCGGGGTCCAAATGGTCTCGGGGTCCAAATGGTCTCGAGGTCCAAACGGTCACGGAGTCCAAATGGTCTTCAAGACCATTTGGACCCAAAACTGACCAAACCATTTGGACTTCACTTAAGGCCTATAAATAAGACCCAAGGGGTCCTCCCAAAATCATCAAGTTTCAGACGCCCAGAGGCTGCCTCTACGACTCCAGAGCTATTCCAACCTCCATCCTCCGCCCAAAGGTTGTCAGTCTGAGATCCACACTCCATCCTAAAGATGCTTTCTCTCTCTTCGCCAAAGAAGGTGGAAAGAGGAGACCTCATCATCGAGCAACCTGTGAAGTGTGAAGATTGTCATTCTCTCTCTTTCTAAGGGGTTGACTTTCCTCTCTCCTTTGTGGGGATGGCGTTCTCTCTCTCTTATCACCTCCTTCTTTGTCCTAGCTATGAGCGAGTAGTCTCATTTACTAGGGTGCGAGGAGTAGCCCCGCTACCCACGTTTCATTTCATGCAATGTAATCCATAGTTTGCAATAGAGATATACTTTCTTTTCAATTCAAAATCAATCGTTTAAGGAATGCTTGTTGCTTGATCACCAACTTGTGTTATCTTTTATCTTTTAGTATGAATTGTCTACGTTTGTACTATCAGATTCGAATCTCGATTGAATGTTGGTTCTTGATGCATGTATCCACCATGCATCTGTTTCGGTATCTAGGAGTGTGTCTCAAGAAGTGGAGTAAACTCACTTCCATTGTTGTACTTTCATACTATGAAATGAAATCAGTTGACGTATGAAAGTACAACCTTGATAAGTCAAGGAATACACTTTGCGAAGGGAATGATGTAAAGTAAGTGACCATTTGTTTGGGGATGGTTGGCAATGCAACATTCCTGCACTTCTTGTAGTTAGTTCCCCGAAAGGAAACTAAATCTACAAAGATACTAACTGTTTAGACTCTTATTGCAGGTTATGTTTTATTTTGCATGTTTTGATCCATGAGTAGTGGCGGTGAAATCCGATCACATCCTAGTGGCTCCTTATCATTGCTTACAACCCAAATTTTACTTACTTGCTTTACTTTACTTGCACTTAATTTAAAAACAACCAAACCAACCTTTTGATTCAAATATCGACTGTTAAGAGGTTAAGTGAAATTCTAACATTTTCCATCTTGTTGCCCCCAACAAGATCGTTTTCCCGTGGATTCGACCCTTAACTATACTACGATAAGGCTTCCATGTATCTTAGCATACGTGGGTGGAGTTTTCAATCTAGGATAAGCAAGGCTAAACTTAAAGATTTACTATCTTTAGGATTTTTAGTGGTGCACGCAATTCCACGTGAGTGGAAGCTCCATCAGGTATGTGGTTATGCTTATGAATATCTCAAATTAGTTTCTCAAGGTTTTCTGAAGTTTTACTCGGTGACTTGAATTAAACTATTGGAGGAATTTAATTCATGCAAACTATAATTTGGATATGACTATCACTTAAGATATGTACCTACTAGCTCAGATCTTAGTCCCCTCTATGGCTTAATAGTTTAACCTAGTACATGGCTACCTATGGGGTAGGTCCATCAAGTCATTGGATGACTTAGTACATGGCTACCAATGGGGTTGGTCCATCAAGTCACCTTGAGTTAGGGATTGGGCTACCTATGGGTAGTGCCATGCGACTCTTTAGCACACCATGAGTTAGGGATTGGGCTACCTATGGGTAGTGCCATGTGACTCAACCCTATATATTAATCTACCTATTAAGTAAGATCATGCAGGGTTTAATGGGGTTCTACTGTAAAGAGGCGAGATCACCTCCTTACTAAAATTTAAAGGAAATACAACATCCACATGTTTTTAACAAAAATTGAGACTTTTGAGGATGATTGCATAATATTCCAATTAAATAAGCATGATTCCAGATACATAATAAAATGTCAATAGCAGCGGAAAGAAAGAAATATCAAGCCTTCTAATGGCTTTATTGTTTATTACATCATTGCTTTCTAAAAGATAAGATAAGATAGAACAGAGGATCTAGCTATAGCAACCTAGCCATCCTTCTTCACAAGCAAACGAACACAACAAAGAATCTTTCTTTAAGTCCTTCCTTCTCCTTTAAAAGATCCAACACCTGGGTGGTTGGGAAGGCACCCATCAAAAGGGAAAACAAAGAAAAAGTATGTGTTACACTACTAATCTATCCAAAGCAAAGAAAAGATGTAACAAGTAAACTAGACAAGTATTTGGTGTAGGAGGATATCAAAGAGTATGAGGTTTTTATTAAAGAACTTTCCATGAACAAAGAAAATAAAGGATTTTAGCATGCTTATTTATATGTCTATCTAACTAAGTAGGGTTGAGGCACCTACCGAACCTTTAACCTTAGGTGAGGGAAGAATTATAAACATTTCCAAGTCACCTACAAATTTTTAATGGGGAGAATAATAAACATTCCCCTAGGGCGATTTTATACATGCCCTCTATGGGTGGTTGTACAAAAGTACCACTACTTAAAATTTAAATAGAACATTTAATTTCATGCTAAGAGATTTATGGCAAGAATAAGCAAAATATATTCAACAAGGCAATGGGACATAAATACCCAAACAAGAGAGTACTATAACTGTGAGGCAAATAAGACAATTTAGGTTTCAAAGATATTCAATGGTTTGGATCAATTAAACCTCATAGGAGAAATCTAGGTATTGGATTAAGTATTCCCAACTGATAGGTAGATGTACAACATGACTCATATCAAGTAAATCCATACTAAACTCATACACATACACATACACATACACATACCTTTGCCACAGATGTCCTAAATTCCCTTTTCAAATCTTCTCACGAACTAAAGATCCAAACTTCCTAATATATCATTTAATCATTTATTAGAATTGCATGTATTCACTTAAAAGATTAAAAACCCTAATTTACTAACTTTTTGTACAAACTCTCGATTCAGACTTCAAAATCCTCATAATCGACGTAGTTAGGTTTTCCTAATCAAAATAACATATAATATTGTATATTTTTGAAATATAGATATTAGGGTTAATTTTAGAGATTTTTAAGTTAATTAATTTGATATTAAAAACACTTTTTCGCAAACCTCAAAATCAAATCTCAAAAATATTTTTATTGGATAGATCTCATTTTCCTGATTTCAAAACACTATTTATTTTTAATTTTTGACCAACGGATTAATTTATAATAATTATTTTATCTCGACCAATCACAGCTTGCCACGTAGGCAAAGCTGGACGGCCGAGCGGTGACCAGCGCCCGGCAGTGACGACCCGCGACCCGCGGTCGCTCGCCACCATCCGCGCGGTGCGGTCGGGCGGACCGGCGAAAAGTTGAAAAAACCACGCGCGAGAAAACGAAAAGAAAGAAGCCGGAGGGGCAAAACGGTAAAACGCCAACCCCTCTTCTTCCTCCTCTCGCCCGATCGACGAGAACAAGAGCTTGGCTCCGATTTTGGGCAAATCCGCAATACTTGACGAAATCGTGCGTTTAGATAGTAGAAAGAAAGATAACAAGAAGACGAAGTCAGTAGTACCTTTAATTTGGACGGAGATGAAGCAAGTAGAGAGCAATATGCGCCGCAAGAGCAGGGACAACCGGCGGCTCGTTGGAGGTGCAAACGTCGACGAAATCCCAAATTAGAGGCACGAACAGGTTGCTAAGGTGATTGCGGTTGCGAGGGTGTAGTTATTTATAGGCAAGGAACCCTAAACTAGGATGTGGGTAGGAGCAAAGGGAAGTGGCCGGCGGCTACTTTGGGCGTTTCTCAAATATGCATTAAATCTCGCAAAAGTTGGTATAATCTTGTGCGAAATCTTGCAAGGAAACCAACGCAACAAAAATCAATGAAAATCGTTGAGTAAATCTCAAGTTATTGCGATTTTAAGAAAATGAAAAATCCAAGCATGTTGCCTAATCCGACTCAAGGTAGAAGATGACCGCGCACCGTTGGATCGATGGACGCGGGTCCATCAAGAAAAGTGGGCCGTTCGATCGCGCATTAGGTGAGGGAAATATCCCTGAGCAAAAGTCGATTAAAACCATTATATTTTAAATGTTTTTCTCTTTCTTATTTTGGAGGCTCAAACGCTGCCCAAAAATTATGAAAATTTATATTCTGACTTATTTCGATGCGTAGAATCCGAATATGGAGTTAGTTTTTCATTTTGAGAAAGTTTAATAGGTGAATTAATTAATATGTCATTTTCTCTTTCCTCCTCAAAAGGAGTGATAACATTATCTAAAATTAATGTAACTTCACCCTTAAGTCTTCTTAATGGTTTGTAACACGATTTTGCAATTATCTTCACAAGTTGACATTATCATCTTATTTATTAAATTAATTAGAACATTCTACACTCTTTCTCTCTCCTATTTTCCTATTTATTCATATATCAACCAAATTAATTGCAAATTTGCACAGAGGCTTATTTTTATGTTTAGAATACGAATTTGAAGTTATTTCCCTGATTTGAGAGCATTAAATATTTTATTTCTTTTTATTGGCTTACTTCCTATTTTCCTTTGATAATATTATTAATATTTTTATTTTAAATAATACTTGACCCTTAAGTTACTCTTTACTCAAGGAAACGAATTAAACTATCAAATTATCATGATGGTTTCAAATTATCTTGTTTGTTACAAAATCTTTGTAATTATCTTCTTTACTCATATTTTGTCATATTTCCTTTACTTATTATATTTATCTTCTTTCTTTTATAAAATTCGGATTTCCTTCTTATTTCTTATATTCTAGGAAACACTAGAAGATTCTAGGACGAATTATTTTATCCCCTTTTTATATCCTAAGGTGAAATTACATATTAAACCCCTTGTCTAAATCTAACTGAGTCATTTGTACATGAAACCTTGAAATAAGAATATATGGGAAATATTTAACCAATAACTATCTAAATTTATTTTAAATCAAGACCAAGGACAAAAGGAACGAAAATGGAGATTAAAGCTTATAGAAAAGAGTACAAAGAGGTACAAAGAGTTTTCAGTATGTTACAGCACTCCACCCCTTAAAAAGGATTTTGTCCCCGAAATCTCATACAAAGAGGGAAGGGTGAGTACGTAACATCTCATCTCTCAACTCCCAGGTGGTTTCTTCTAAACCATGATATCTCCACAAAACCTTCACTAACTCTATCTCCTTGTTCTTCAGCTGCTTCACTCGGGAGTCAAGGATCTTCACAGGTAGCTCTTCATAAGTCAGATTCTCATTAATCTCCACAGGTTCAATGGAGAGCACATGAGACGAATCCTTAACGTACTTCCTCAACATAGAAACATGGAACACATTATGAATCTTATCATAAGCAGGAGGCAAAGCTAGGCGATATGCCCAATCTCCCACTTTATCTAAGATCTCAAATGGTCCAACATAGCGAGGACTCAACTTGTCTTTTACTTTAGTTCTTGCAATAGAACGTATAGGCTTGATCTTCAGAAAAGCATAGTCACCCACTAAAAAGCTTACATCAGACCTCTTCTTATCAGCATACATCTTTTGTCGGTCTTGAGCAGCTTTCATCCATTTCTTTATCAACTGTATCTTCTCAAGCATCATCTGCATGTCATCAGTCTTCACCAGGGAATGCTCACCAACATCATCCCAGTGCAAAGGTGAACGACAAGGTCTACCATAGAGAGCTTCAAAATGTGGCATACCAATGCTGGCTTGGTAGCTATTGTTGTAAGCAAACTCTGCTAATGGTAGATACCGATCCCAGGCACCACCCCAATCCATCACACAAGCACGAAGAAAGTCCTCTAGAATCTAAATTGTTCTCTCGGACTGACCATCAGTTTGCGGATGGTAAGCAGTGCTGAAACGCAGATCAGTACCCATCTCTTCCTGAATCTGACCCCACAAACGAGAAGTAAATTTCGGGTCTCGATCAGATGCTATCACAGCAGGGACACCATGCAGATGAACTATCCACTCCACATACAACTGAGCCATCTCAGCAACTTTACGTGTGGTTTTGAAAGGCAAGAAATGAGCAGATTTAGTAAGCTGATCAATCACCACCCAAACATCATCATAACCTCTCTTGGACTTGGGGAAACCAGTAACAAAGTCCATTGTGATCTTCTCCCACTTCCATTTTGGAATCTCAAGAGGATGAAGAAGACCACCAGGTCATTGATGTTCAATCTTGACTTGCTGACATGTCAAGCACCTTGCCACAAATAGAGCTATATCATACTTCATATTCTTCCACCAGAAACTTCGTTGTAGGTCCTTGTACATCTTGGTTGTGCCAGTGTGAATAGTGTACTTGGAACCATGAGCTTCGCTTAGAACCCTCTGTCTCAGATCACCAACATCAGGTATCCACAACCTTTGTCTAAAGCGGATAGCACCATCCACTCCGACAGAGAAGTCAGATTTCGGTTTCTCAGCTAAAGCTTTCAACTCTTCAAGCTCGGAACTCTCCAACTGTGCAGACACAACTTCTGAGATCCAGGTTGGTGTAACAGACAAACTGGCCATATGAACACACAACTTATCTTCATCTACTGAATCAACAGGTTGAGGCTTCCAACTGGCAACAAGTTCGAGGTTTTCCCACACAGAACATCTCAGAGCAGCACATACAACATCCTTCTTGCGACTTAAAGCATCAGCTATAACATTTGCTTTACCAGGATGATAAGTGATGGTGAAATTGTAATCTTTAAGATATTCCATCCACCTACGCTGTCACAAGTTTAGATCCTTCTGAGTCAATAGATATCTCAGACTCTTGTGATCAGAAAAGACTTCAAACTTTTCTCCATAGAGGTAGTGTCGCCAGATCTTCAAAGCATGAACTATGGCAGCCAACTCCAAATCATGCGTAGGCCAATTAGCTTCATTAGGTTTCAACTGTCGAGAAGCATAGGCGATCACCTTTCTGTCTTGCATAAGAACACACCCTAAGCCTTGTCGGGATGTATCAGTGTATATGACATAAGGTATACCTCAACAGGCAAAGCAAGCACTGGAGCAGAAGTCAGACTCATCTTCAACTTTTGAAAACTGTCCTCACATTCAGGGGTCCATGTGAACTTGACTTCCTTCCGAGCAGCTTGGTCAAAGGTAAAGACAACTTAGAAAACCCTTTGATAAACTTTCGATAGTAACCAGCTAGACCAAGGAAACTACGGATTTCAGACGGGTTTCTCATAGCATTCCATTTGGTCACAGCTTCCACCTTTGCAGGATCAACAGATATGTGGCCGACAGAAATCACATGACCAAGAAACATCACTTCCTTTATCCAGAACTCACATTTCGAGAATTTTGCATATAATTGATTTTCTCTCAATGTGTTGAGTACAATATGCAAGTGTTCGCGATGTTGTTCCAACGTCTCGGAATAAACCAAAACATCATCAATAAACACCACCACAAACTTGTCGAGGTATGGGCGGAATACTCGGTTCATCAGGTCCATAAACGCAGCAGGGGCATTTGTCAAACCGAAAGGCATGACCAAGAATTCATAATGCCCATAACGAGTTCGGAACGTTGTCTTCGGAACATCATCATCCTTCACCTGCATCTGGTAGTAGCCACTCTGCAGATCCATCTTGGAGAACACTATGGCCGACTTTAGCTGATCGAATAGGTCATCGATGCATGGCAACGGATAACGATTCTTCACTGTCACCTGGTTGAGCATGTGGTAGTCCATACACATCCGCATCGAACCATCTTTCTTCTTCACGAACAGGACAGGGGCTCCCCAAGGAGAAACACTGGGGCGAATGAAACCCATGTCAAGAAGCTCTTCAAGCTGCTTCTTCAACTCTGCCAGTTCAGCAGGTGCCAAACGGTAAGGTGGCTTCGATATCGGTGAAGTTCCAGGTATGAGCTCGATGGAAAATTCCACCTCAGGATTTGGTGGCAACCTTGGCAACTCCTCAGGAAAGACATCTGGGAAGTCCTTCACCATATCAACATGGTCTAGGGCAGGAGGTGTAGCTTCGAGAACTATGGATGCTAGGAAGGTTCTACACCCTTGAGAGACGAGCTTCTCAGCTTTGATGGCAGAGATGACGAACTGTCGTTCTCCTCGCTTCTTGCCCTTAACACATACTCTTCCTTCGACAGGGTGGAACAGGCTAACCTTGGATTCCTCACAGAACAGAACAGCTTTAAACTTCTTCAACCAATCCATACCAAGGATGATGTCAAAGACACTCATATCAAGCAAGACAAAAACGGTGGGAAACATTATCCCGGATATACAGAGGTTCAGGGTAGGAGTTTGGAGATACGAGGAGCAGATTTTTCCACTAGGAGTTTTTACATCTAACACATGATCCATGAATTTAGATTCAATTTCAAGCATAGAGGCAAACTGGCTAGATATGAAGGTATTGGAGCAACCAGAGTCAAACAGAGCTTTTAAAGGATGCAAATTGAGGTGTAGTGTACCTTCAATTACTTCATTACAATCACCTTCTTCTTCAGCATTGAGAGCAAACACTCTCCCATTCCGCCTCTCAGCTGGCGGACGTCTCGGATTCTGGTTGTTGTTGTTATTGTTGTTGTTTCACAGTGGAGGATTCTGTCTCGACTGTTGTGGTTGCTGAGCAGGATTCTGCCCTTGCTGGAAACGAGGGCAGTTAGGTCGGATGTGCCCAACTTGGCTGCACTCATGGAAGGTTGGGGGAGGACGATTGCCAACTCGAGCAGGTGCATTGTTGGCGGGACATCTTCCAGGAGGATGGTGGTGATTGCATCTGTTGCAGCGATCTCGACCACGGTTCTCATGCTGGTTCAGGTTCTTCCTTTTGTTGTTGTTGAAGCTACTAGAAGACTGGAATCCTAGATATGACTCGATGGCGAGAGCTTTATCCACCATTTTCTGAAACGAGAGGGGCAACTATTGAATGAGGATTCGACCAACATGGTAGTTCAGGACTTCCAAGAACAGGGTTGCTCTCCTATCAGCTCCAAGGTCAGTGGTGTAACGCTCCAGCAGCAGAAACTTCTGAACGTAGTCGGCCACATTCATGCTTCCTTGCTTGAGATTGTAAAACTCAGCCTCCTTCTTCCTCAGGAACGCGGGGCAGATGTACTTCTCTCTGAACAGCTTTAAGAACTGAGCCCACTCCATGGAGGAAGTGTCTCGGGTTTGAGCAACTCCATTCCACCAGACTCGCGCTGGTCCATCCAGCACATACGTTGCAAACCGAACCTTCTGGTGAGGAGGGCAAGCCATACCCTCGAAGGTCCGATCCAGGGCCAACACCCAGTCATCTGCTTTGTCCACCATGTTAGGCTCACTTTCACCCTTGAAGTAGGGTGGCTGCATCTTGATGAAGTCGGTGAGGGGGAACTCCCTCGGCTCGGAAGCAACAACAGCTATGGTGTTGAGTTGTCCCATCATGGTGGAGGACAACAGTTGCCGCAGCATTGCCAGTTCTTGCTCAGGTGTGAAAGCAAGAACACTAGAGTTCGATTGGTTCACAGCAGATGTTGTCGGAGTGTCAGGGTTGTCGGTGTTGGACTCCTGGTTCGAGTTGTCAAACAGGTCACCTTTCTTGAAATTAGGGTTAACTTATTAAATTTTCAAGAGTAAAGGATCATAAATGAGAGGGAAAAGAAATAGAGATGAGAAAAGGATAACTAGAATGTTATTGCCTAAAAGCATACTATTTCGGGCAGTTCGTATTGGCGCAGGCCAGGCCGGATCATATGGGCACGGGAGTCCCCGTATGCCAAGCTAGTGGGTCGGAGGAAAATCTTGCCAGCCCCCATGCCCTGATCCTTTCTAGACACCTTTGCCTCAACTGTATGCCCTAATAGTCGCCTAAAGGCTCTGATACCATGATGTAAAGAGGCGAGATCACCTCCTTACTAAAATTTAAAGGAAATACAACATCCACAAGTTTTTAACAAAAATTGAGACTTTTGAGGATGATTGCATAATATTCCAATTAAATAAGCATGATTCCAGAAACATAATAAAATGTCAATAGCAGCGGAAAGAAAGAAATATCAAGCCTTCTAATGGCTTTATTGTTTATTACATCATTGCTTTCTACAAGATAAGATAAGATAGAACAGAGGATCTAGCTATAGCAACCTAGCCATCCTTCTTCACAAGCAAACGAACACAACAAAGAATCTTTCTTTAAGTCCTTCCTTCTCCTTTAAAAGATCCAACACCTGGGTGGTTGGGAAGGCACCCATCAAAAGGGAAAACAAAGAAAAAGTATGTGTTACACTACTAATCTATCCAAAGCAAAGAAAAGATGTAACAAGTAAACTAGACAAGTATTTGGTGTAGGAGGATATCAAAGAGTATGAGGTTTTTATTAAAGAACTTTCCATGAACAAAGAAAATAAAGGATTTTAGCATGCTTATTTATATGTCTATCTAACTAAGTAGGGTTGAGGCACCTACCGAACCTCTAACCTTAGGTGAGGGAAGAATTATAAACATTTCCATGTCACCTACAAATTTTTAATGGGGAGAATAATAAACATTCCCCTAGGGCGATTTTATACATGCCCTCTATGGGTGTTGTACAAAATACCACTACTTAAAATTTAAATAGAACATTTAATTTCATGCTAAGATATTTATGGCAAGAATAAGCAAAATATATTCAACAAGGCAATGGGGCATAAATACCCAAACAAGAGAGTACTATAATTGATATTGAGGCAAATAAGACAATTTAGGTTTCAAAGATATTCAATGGTTTGGATCAATTAATCCTGATAGGAGAAATCTAGGTATTGGATTAAGTATTCCCAACTAATAAGTAGATGTACAACATGACTCATATCAAGTAAATCCATACTAAACTCATACACATACACATACACATACACATACACATACCTTTGCCACAGATGTCCTAAATTCCCTTTTCAGATCTTCTCACGAACTAAAGATCCAAACTTCCTAATATATCATTTAATTCATTTATTAGAATTGCATGTATTCACTTAAAAGATTAAAAACCCTAATTTACTAACTTTTTGTACAAACTCTCGATTCAGACTTCAAAAACCTCATAATCGACTTAGTTAGGTTTTCCTGATCAAAATAACATATAATATTGTATATTTTTGAAATATAGATATTAGGGTTAATTTTAGAGATTTTTAAGTTAATTAATTTGATATTAAAAACACTTTTTCGCAAACCTCAAAATCAAATCTCAAAAATATTTTTGTTGGATAGATCTCGTTTTCCTAATTTCAAAACATTATTTATTTTAATTTTTGACCAACAGATTAATTTATAATAATTATTTTATCTCGACCAATCACAGCTTCCCACGTAGGCAAAGGTGGACGGCGGAGCAGTGACCAGCGCCCGTCGACCCGCGACCCGCGGTCGCTCGCCACCAGCCGCGCGGTGCGGTCGGGCGGACCGGAAAAAAGTCGAAAAACCATGCGCAAGAAAACGAAAAGAAAGAGGTCGGAGGGGCAAAATGGTAAAACGCCAACCCGTCTTCTTCCTCCTCTCGCCCGATCGACGAGAACAGGAGCTTGGCTCCGATTTTGGGCAAATCCGCAATACTTGACGAAATCGTGCGTTTAGATAGTCGAAAGAAAGATAACGAGAAGACGAAGTCAGTAGTACCTTTAATTTGGACAGAGATGAAGCAAGTAGAGAGCAATATGCGTCGCAAGAGCAGGGACAACCGGCGGCTCGTTGGAGGTGCAAACGTCGACGAAATCCCAAATTAGAGGCACGAACAGGTTGCTAAGGTGATTGCGGTTGCGAGGGTGTAGTTATTTATAGGCAAGGAACCCTAAACTAGGATGTGGGTAGGAGCAAAGGGAAGTGGCCAGCGGCTACTTTGGGCGTTTCTCAAATATGCGTTAAATCTCACAAAAGTTGGTATAATATTGTGCGAAATCTTGCAAGGAAACCAACGCAACAAAAATCAATGAAAATCGTTGAGTAAATCTCAAGTTATTGCGATTTTAAGAAAACGAAAAATCCAAGCCTGTTGCCTAATCCGACTCAAGGTAGAAGATGACCGCGCACCGTTGGATCGATGGACGTGGGTCCATAAAGAAAACTGGGCCGTTCGATTGCGCATTAGGTGAGGGAAATATCCCTGAGCAAAAGTCGATTAAAACCATTATATTTTAAATGTTTTTCTCTTTCTTATTTTGGAGGCTCAAACGTTGTCCAAAAATTATGAAAATTTATATTCTGACTTATTTCGATGCGTAGATTCCGAATATGGAGTTATTTTTTCATTTTGAGAACGTTTAATAGGTTAATTAATTAATATGTCGTTTTCTCTTTCCTCCTCAAAAGGAGTGATAACATTATCTAAAATTAATGTAACTTCACCCTTAAGTCTTCTTAATGGTTTGGAACACGATTTTGCAATTATCTTCACAAGTTGACATTATCTTCTTATTTATTAAATTAATTAGAACATTCTACACTTTTTCTCTCTCCTATTTTCCTATTTATTCATATATCATCCAAATTAATTGCAAATTTGCACAGAGGCTTATTTTATGTTTAGAATACAAATTTGAAGTTATTTCCCTGATTTGAGAGCATTAAATATTTTATTTCTTTTTATTGGCTTACTTCCTATTTTCCTTTGATAATATTATTAATATTTTTATTTTAAATAATACTTGACCCTTAAGTTACTTTTTACTCAAGGAAACGAATTAAACTATCAAATTATCATGATGGTTTCAAATTATCTTGTTTGTTACAAAATCTTTGTAATTATCTTCTTTACTCATATTTTCTCATATTTCCTTTACTTATTATATTTATCTTCTTTCTTTTATAAAATTCGGATTTCCTTCTTATTTCTTATATTCTAGGAAACACTAGAAGATTCTAGGACGAATTATTTTATCCCCTTTTTATATCCTAAGGTGAAATTACATATTAAACCCCTTGTCTAAATCTAACTGAGTCATTTGTACATGAAACCTTGAAATAAGAATATATGGGAAATATTTAACCAATAGCTATCTAAATTTCTTTTAAATCAAGACCAAGGACAAAAGGAACGAAAATGGAGATTAAAGCCTATAGAAAAGAGTACAAAGAGGTACAAAGAGTTTTCAGTATGTTACATCTACCATGATGAAGGTAGCATCCAGGTCCATTGCAGGGACAACATAGAGATAGTGGATAGGTAAGGATTGAGTAGTATTTCTTAAGTCGTAATCTTGGCTGTTAAATGATAATTGGATGATTACATTGTTATCATAGTTGCACGATTAATGTTTCCCCCACATACCAGCTTTATGCTGACCGACGTTTTGTTTGTCAGCGTTTTAGGTACAAGTGAAAAGAACAAACAGTAAAGTGGCATATGTGGACTTAAGTATGAATTTAAGTTCAAAGGAGGATTAGTTAGAATAGACTCCATGTGGATAGAAGTAGATATCCAAGTTTTTGAAAAAAGTTATGCAAAAAGTTTTAATTTATACCAGATTTCAGTATAGTTAGTAGAATTTGATAAATGTTATTGATTATTTGTCGAACCTTTGATCATGTTAATTGGGATAATGGCTCTGACCTTCTGGTCTATGTTAAATGGGGGTTATCGGGAGGCGGGGTCGTTACATTTGGTATCAGAGAATAGGTTCCTCATTTAATCTTTATTAATTATTAAATTTTACAAACTCCATAGAACCCAAGGGAGTTATTAGAGGATTTTCTGAATGACTGAGGTGTCTAGAGAAGGATCACATCCGGGGGCTGGCAAGATTTTCCTCTACACCGCTCACCAGAATACGAGGACTCCCAGATTAGTGTGACTTCCTGGCCGATGTCTTAGGATTTGACTTGAAATAAGATGCCATTAGGACTCTCTCATCTTGTTCATCCCTCTCAACTCAAATGTTGTTATGGACCTTAAGGATTAGGGTTTTCTCTCTTTTCTACACCCTCTTGAGGTATGGGTAAGGATGATAAGGTTTAGGGAATCCTCCACCAAATTAATAAAAGGAATGTAAATAAGATGTCATTGACATAAGCTTAATAGTTTAATCATAAACTAAAGAATAAATACATGCTTAGGTCGTATGACATAAGTTGACATGCCCTCAGGAGAGACCTGAGGCTAGACCTTCTTGTCAGGAGGATAAGTAAAGAGAGAGTTCATCTTGGAGGTAGAGATCTCCATTACAAGTGGAGACCTGTCACATCCTCTGAGGATGGTGTTAACCCTAAACCTCAGTGAAGGTTAGAGAGATAGATGACATGATGAGGTGTTTGGATTGACATGCCTTGGATGCCAAATGAGCCATGAGGGGTTGGATGACCGAGTACCTTTGGCGACCCAACCGCGGGAAGGGTCTACATGTTAGAATGAAGGATAGATCCTTCATTGATGAGGTTAGAGAAGAACCTATGGAAACCCCATGAGCTTATATGAGAATGTCATAGTAGAAACCTAAAATACATCAGTAGTGTGAGTAGTAGGTTGAAACCCTGGCCAGGATAGCTATGGATAACCTTGAGAAAACATAAGCGTGAACATAGGCTTTGCCATGTAGAGGTATACTTGTGAGCTTGATCCACCTTCATCAAGAGAGGACCTCTAATAGTTAGAATGTTTGTAGGTTATCACTAGAGAGAGAGAGATAGCATGACCCCAAGCAAGAAGGTGGGAAGCCTAGACTCCGAGATATGAGGGAAAGTAGGGAGTTGAGGATGATGCGACCTAAGTGGATGATATTTTGGTTGCCTTTAGAGGAACCAAAACTTAGAGAGAGTATGAGACTTCTAGTACCTATGTGCCTATGGTATAGATGTTTACCTTTGGAGATGGGAAAAAGAGTTCCTTGGATCATGGAGAGGTTTAGTAACAGGTTGTGAGGCCTTGTACCTTGTTGGTTGTCCTTGAGGAGGACTCAACTTTGAAGTGTTGCTTGAGTCGAAGGATGACATGGAGTGCATGTCATGCCTTACACATGCCTGATTCGTAGTTAAGAGGTTGAGCATGCACTTTGACACCGAAAAGTGAACCTAGGGTTCCTAGGCCTAAGAGGGGAAGTGGTGTACCTGATGCTCATGATGACATTTGAGTTTGTATAGATTCGAGCATGGTACTCCTCATGGTTAGAAGTGAGGGAACCCCCCTTAAGTTTAAAGGTATGTTTGATGAACCCCTCACAGCTAAGTGGATGGCATGGGAAGGTATGATCATGATCCAGTGTCGTGGATGAGAACAAGTATGACCCATCATGGTTTAGTAGGTGGTCAGGTTGTTCCTTAGTAGCATGATAGGGTTAAGCATGCTCATGTGGATGTAAACCTGAGACATAAGGGTGTTTGTGACCTTTGTTATCAAGAGGTGTAGTTTCCTCCCATCCTGGGAGAAGGACCTTTTGTAGGGTGTATACAAGCTTTGTGGGTTTTGAGGAAACCTAAAGAGGTCTCATAGGATGTTGAGAAGCAAGTGAAAGTACATGGTTTGGGAATGAACCTGTAAGACCCATAGATAACCATGTCTAAGCGTATGTGATTGTGTTACCATGGAGGTAAAAGGTATGGGGCCTGACCAAGGTAGGCAGGTTACCATGACCCCTATGAAAGGATGAAAGTCAGCCCATGAATGCAGAGAGAGATATGATGAAGGCTTGGGTAAGGTTCTAAGTTGAACATGTACTATGTTAGAATCCTAAGTCTATCCTAGGGTCAGGTAGGGATAAGACTGATGGAAGTAGGAGTTGCCTAATTCCCTAGTTACACATGACCATAGGGTCGGGAGGTAACAGTTATCATTGTTTGAGGGCCATAGGTTAGGAGATTGATCACCTTCATGAACTCATGGGACCCAAAGGGCGGATGAGTAGGGAACTCTCTGGATGCATATGGGAAGAGGGATGTCCCCAAAAGTACCGACATCCTATAGACCTATAGGAGATGACCAAGGTACATTTGTGTGTGGACCCAAGTAGGTTTGAGACCAGTTTCCATGGAAGTAACTTTGATATCAAGATGTTTGGGATGTAGAGTCATAAGTTGCACATTTCGACTTAGATTTAAAGGTGTACTGGAAGGTGGGATGTACCATCCCTACTCTTGGAATAGGAAGAACTATGTATTTGGACTACAACCAAATTCTTATTTCCTCTTGTTATGGGAGTGAGGGATAGGACAATACGCATGCCATACACCAAGGATAAAAGATGATATGAGTTGGAACGTTGCTATGAGGTATGAGGACAGAGATGATAACCTACCCTGGTGGAGTGAATGATACATGGATGGTTTACGAACAATAAGAGAAATAAGGTAGTCATCTTATGATGGTGTTTTTATCATGAAGATATGAGTCATCAAGGTTGAGTTTGAAAAACCAAGAGAATAAGCTTAGAGTTTTCTTGATGAAGATAGACCTAGAGCTAAGATGAGATAACAAGTGGAATACATGGAGGTGTATGTCTTCAACTTTACCTAACACCTAAGGATGTGTAGTGGTAATAGATTCTCTAGATGAGATTCAACTACCTAGTTTATCTAGAGGCTAGAAAGGGGTTGTTAGGTTAACCCTAAGTTGAAAAAGAGATAGGTTTGGCAAACACTCAGATGGAACCAGGTCTGTTGAACAAGTTAATGGTTGTTTGGTTAGCCAACTTAGGCCTCCATGCAAAGAAAGGATGGTTGTAGAACCTCAGATGCACTTCTTTGGAAAAGAAAGTGATAAAACCTTGATGAGAGTGGTTTAGGGTTTCTGAGGAATCGATCTTGAGGAATCATGACATACAAGAGATCATGATTTAAGATTAGCATATACCATGGTACTACCAGGAAAATAAGTGACAATAGTACTTTGGATGCTTAAGACGAAGTTGCATGGGGTATGTTGTCATGCAAGTCAGGGGGTGAAAGGTGAGCATCAGTAACCCCGTGTATCGCTATAGAGGACAAAAAAAAAATCCCTGACAGGGAATGGGAGTTCATCACTATGAATGTCATGGTAAGTCTCCCCTAGACCAAGGAAGGGCAAGATGCAATACGGGTTATGGTAGATCGCCTTACCTAGATGACATGAGAAAGAAAGAGTACTGTCAAGGGACAGATCCGATTGAACTACATATGAGAGAGATGGTTCAACTACACCATGATGTGAGTTTAAAAGTTCTTGAGTATAACCTAAAGGTTCGCTTCCATAAGGGGGTAGTAGGTACATAAAGAACTCGATGTTAGTGCCTCTTATCACCACTAACTAATGGTTAGTGTGATACAGACTAGAGGGTCTGATGAGAGCATGTGTGCTCGTTCAGGGTGATATATGGAAACAATTCTTGTCTTTGGTAAAATATGAAGATAACCACCGTAGCCAGTATCATGTTGTAAGGAAGCTCTGTAAGAGAGTTTGTGTCGGTCACCACTTCATTAAGATGATGTTGGTGAAGGGACCTCGTGAAGGTGAATAAAGGACCACAGTGTGTGTAGATGAAGTCGCTTTGATCGTGCAATGGCTGTAAGGAGCCCAGGGATGACATGAGTCATAAGATGATGAAAGGTAGACTGACATGTAGTTCACTATGGGGGAATATGTGACATGAAATCTGACCCCTCTAAGATATAGCTAAGAGAGTTGAGTCCCCGATGCATGGATTCTTTTGACATGGTTTGGTGGAGAAGGTTAAGTTTTTCCCTTACCCCTCCAGATAATGTGATGTGTGATGAGCTCCATGTGTCCAATTTAGAGCACTATGTGAGGTACCTAGACCAGGTGTGGAGCAATGAACCTTAGGAGCCCCAAGGGAGGCTAAAATGACCTGAGTCACCTGTGAGGTTTATAGATGCCAAGGTGAAAGATCTCAGAGAAAAGAATATGTGATGATAAAGGTTTTTTGGAAGCACCATGGATAAGGTAAATCCACATAGGGGCCAATGATGGACATGGAAAAGTCTTATCCTAAAATGTTTGTTTGTTTAATGGAAATTTGAGGGCAAAACTCCTATAAGAGGGGAAGGATGTTACAACCCCAGTTTTGGGTTCTTTTGGTGGGAAATGTGATTTCTCATATTAAATATATTTGAATAAATAAAGATATGATTTGTTTTGAATAAATGGATTTCGTTTACAATATCCTTGATGATTGTTTTGTGGGCTTTATTGACTATTGGGCCGAATAACAAGGAAAATACAAAAGAAACCCCATTATAAATAAGAAATGGAGAAGAGAAAAATGTAGAAACCACTAGAAGGCAAAAGAATTTAATCCAAAGGTGGATTTCATTCCTTTTGGGTTCCTTGGGTCCCAAGGAGTCCAGAGTTGCAAAGATAATGCAAAAGAAAAGAAAAGACCAATTAAGTATTTCTTTATTAAGAAAGAAATTGAAAACAATGATAAAATGTGGGAAATAAGTGGAAAGAAGTATAATTGAGTTATCCTTGATGGAATTTCGTATCCCAAGGATTTCTAATGTTGAAAGGAGTCCCAATGAAGAAGAGGAAAGAGAAAATACCAATGAAGAAAAAAGAAAGAGAAAATACCAATAATGTCAAATAAGAAGATAATATGATGCATAATGAATGTTTTGGGGGAATTTTTAAAAAGGAAAAAAATCTATTAAAAGAAAATAGAAATTCGTGCCAATGGATTAAAAAGAAAGAATAAAGAGAATAAGTGAGAGGAATTTTGAGTTCCTAATTATCCAAGAAATAAGAAATATCAAAGGGTTAGTAAGGAGTGAGAAAGCTTGCTTCCTAATGAAGGAATTGGATTCCTATTGGGAAAAGACCTTGCATCTTTGTGGATGCACATCTTGGGGTGAGAAAACCCTCCCCTATATAAGGGGCAGATCTCATGGACGAGTTCTGAGGAGTTGCATGTATCCCCTCTCTTCTTCTTGTTCCTTTCCCTACAAACCCTAACTAAGAGGAACGACATGAACCTGAAGCCATGAGGTGAAAAGATGGAGTTGCGAGGGGGATCCTAATGCTCTAAGGAACCAGAGAAGCTCCACCATCGAGGAAAAGCCCTGACTTGCGCGTAGCTGCAGCTACTTGGCTGCAACGACAGCCACGCATGACAGGTTGTGTTCTCGTGATTTGGTCAGCTATATCATGACCTGGGTGGTTCCCTAGGTGTGTCTGAGGGCAGAGGATCCTGGGCGGCCATCGGCGGCGGTCCATGAGCCCTAGGATGGAGGGGGCACACCCACAATTGACTTGTAGGTCGGCAACATCACTAGGTTGCACAAGGTTGAAGATGGGTCGTTCATTGGATCGTTCTGCCCCTCTAAGGGCTGAAGGACCAGCCACTTACGCGGGGGTAGTTTCATCATTCAATATTGTTTTCATCTGAATCAAACAACATTGCATGGAGCAGGACACTTGGTGCGCTCTGATTGGCCCAAAGTAAGTCAATGTTGCATAATTCATATCTAATAAACCAAAGCTCGGATGGATACGCGTAATATATGATTTTTTGTCAAAAAAATGAGAGGAATTCAATAAAAATATATTTGAAGGCTAATTTCTCTACAATTCGAAAAGTAGTGTAATTTATCAACTTTAATGAATTAAAGATTAAGAAACCCGATTTGGAGATGATAAAAAAATCTTTAGTAGGGTTTAATGGATGATTAAAGTTGATATTAACCTGTTAATTGTAAAAAGGACATTAAACACAAAAAGGATGAACTTTGCACGTAATTGGTTAATTTAGAGTTTCCTGTGCATAAATATGCTTTAATGTGCCTTGAAACCCTACTATTAGTAAATGTGACTCTTAATGGCTTTAATCATTCGAAAACATGAATAATGCTAAGATTTGATGATTCTTAGCTATTTTGAGTATAAAAGTTCCTAATTGTGGATAAAACCCTTAATGCAGTAATTAGGGTTTTCTAATGGATAAAGGTAGAATTAATAACAAATAGAGTTCATATGTAAATTTGATCATAATGAACTATGTAATGATGATAAAGGAGCGTAATGATCTTGTCATGGATTAAAAGGATAAAAATGGTAGCTTTAATGTAAAAGAGGCTTAATGGACTTTATTGATGATTAATTGTGATGTTTCTAAAATTAAGGTTATATGTTGTTAAAAGGTAACCTTAATAACTTTCATGAAGGATAGATGAGAAATTAGGGTTTAAAAGAGTAAAATGAAGTAAAATCCTAATTGCAAAGTAAACCCTAAAAGAGGTAGAAATTCTAGAAAGGAATAGAAACCTTAAGTAGCAAGATGGTTTGAATAGATTTTGATAAAAAGGAATTGGATGTGATTTCAAGATTCTTGTACTTGCTTGATTGGATTTCCCTTTGTGATTGATTCTGTCTCAAATCTTCCTAACAGGTATGTCGTTACGCTTATGAATGTCTCAAATTAGTTTTTTGAGGTTTTCTGAAGTTTACCTCGATGACTTGAATTAAACTGTTGGATGAATTCAATTCATACAAACTATAATGTGGATATGACTATCACTTAAGATACATGCCTACTAGCTCAGATCCTAGTCCCCTCTGTGGCTTAATAGTTTGACCTAGTATATGGCTACCTATGGGGTAGGTCCATCAGGTGATTGGATGACTTAGTACATGGCTACCAATGGGGTAGGTCCATCAAGTCACCTTGAGTTAGGGATTGGGCTACCTATGGGTAGTGCCATGTGACTCTTCCACACACCATGAGTTAGGGATTGGGCTACCTATGGGTAGTGCCATGTGACTCAACCCTAGATATTGATCTACCTCTTAGGTAGGATCATGCATGGTTTAATGGGGATCTACCATGATGAAGGTAGCATCCAGGTCCATTGCAGGGACATCATAGAGATAGGGGATAGGTAAGGATTGAGTAGTATTGCTTAAGTCATAATCCTAGTTGTTAAATGATAATTAGTTGATTACATTGTTATCATAGTTTCACGATTATTGTTTCTCCCACATACCAACTTTATGTTGACCGACGTTTTGTTTGTCAGCATTTTAGGTACAAGTGAAAAGAACAAATAGTAAATTGGCATATGTGGACTTAAGTATGAATTAAAGTTCAAAGGTGGATTAGTTAGAAGAGACTCCATGTGGATAGAAGTAGATATCCAAGTTTTTGAAAAAGGTATGCAAAAAGTTTTAATTTAGACCAAATTTCAGTATAGTTTGTAGAATTTGATAAATGTTATTGATTATTTATCGAACCTTTGATCATGTTAATTGGGATAATGACTCTGACCTTCTGATCTCCCTTATTTGGGGGTTAGCGGGAGGTGGGGTCGTTACATACTCTCTACTATAATCATCCCTACTTATATTATAAATGTTTCTTTTTACTATATCTAACAACTCTCTATAAGCATAAATCTATCAGTTAGCCTATGAAATCCTATGCACAAGTTCTAATCGTTAATAAATGACCTATTTCGTCAAAGGTTCTGAGGTGATTAGGATCACAACACACCTACAAATTATGACATTTAAGGAAATGATGCTAAGGACATGGACATCTCCATCCCTAAAATCCCACCAACAAATAAAAATAGTTTTTATTTTCTTTAATATCGTAAACCCGAATTGCTCAATTTTGCACAACACAGTAAAGTTCTAATATTGGTATACTAGACAAGATGGGGGTACTAATCCTTCCCCACTCATAACTAGATCATTGGATCTAATATCTAATTTTTCTATTTAATTTCCAATTTTTCATCCAACTAGAGAAAAGGAAGATGATTCAGAGTCTGTAAATATGCTCAAGTTGTATATCTTTTTGAGAGGATTGATTTGATATATAATTATGCCACATTTGGTTAAGGGAGGTAAGATATATGTATTTTAGAAGGTTTGATCAGGGACTATAGGAAAAGGACCTAGGGTGTTACCTTCAAATCATTAAAATGATTGTGGCCATTGATCCTTGATTAGGCGGCACTCTCCAGACCCGTCAGTCGGAGGTCTCATACCACATGCTAGCTGAGATCACATTGGTCGTGCGGTTTCCCGGCTCCCACCATCGCTCTCCAGCACCACATAGCAGTGGTGATGCCCTATTGGCAGCCACCGCATCGCCTCCCTGGGATGTGTGAGCCCATGACCAAATGGCATCCTACCATTAGACGTCAGTGAGTCTAGCGGATTCACAAACGGGAAAGGGGGATTGTGCTCTTCATCATCCGATCATGCTCATAGGTTTCCAAGCATTCATCTCTACAAGGCTCAAATCGAGCAGCAATCCACCCCTCCATGGCATATGAGATCAGCGGTGTGAATCGAATAGGACACAGAGCCCATAAACAACTCACCGACTCACCGCCGATGTCCTCCATGCACTCATGAAGTTGACGTTGGTCTATTCTGGGGATGAGTTAGGAGAGAAACTCCAATCTCCCATGACAGTGGCCGCCATGGTTGGGAGAAAAATGAGGGGTTTTTTTTGGGGGGGGAGGGGCTATCTAGACATGGGTCGAAAAGGAATAGAGTGGGAAAGAAAAGAGGCATCGAGACTAGGGTTTAGGTTGTTTTACTAGGACAAATAGGAGGTGATTCAGTTTTCAATTGGAGGTCGCAGCCATGGACCAGCGCTCCTTGTGCCGACCTCTCATACATACCTATGAGACGATGCCTAATCTATTGGTTCGAGATCGGACGTCCTAGATTGATTGCAACTCAAAATAATGGGGCATGGGTCGTGTGAGTGTGTACGCACCCATACTTGGGCCTAAAACGTCCACAATCATCCCCAGAGCAATAAAAAGAGGATAAAATGAGATTGTAATCAAGATTAAAAGTAAAACTTTCAAGTCTCATAACTAGAGCTACATAGATCTGACTGGGGTGATTCTTACACCATTGGATTTGAAATTGAGTCCACTACAACATCTAATATATTAGAAACCCAAAGTGTCATGGTGTTGTGGTTAAAAATTATATGAAAAATGTAATATGATGAAGTACAATACTTAGTCCAAATCCTCAAATTAGAGGCACATATCATGAAATTAGTTATCAAGGTGATCAAATGGGTCACAAACAATATTCAAGTAATATAATTAAAATTAAATTGAGTGATATGGGTCACTTTAAGAGAGATAAAGAGTATAATAGATGAGAGAAAACCAGGTTGTCATAGATGCTATCCATTAACTTTGAATTTACCGGTCTTCTAGATCTAAACTATAATAACTACATGAGGGAATTTGGGATTGACTATGAGTGGACAAGATAATTAGATCCTGAGCTTTTCAATAAAGAGTAGAAGACAAATGTTATGAAGTGATACTAGAAATGTGACCTATAGATCTTTCCTCTCCAAGTGACCATCATGGGACATTTTGGTTCTCTTCTTGTAGATGTGTGAGTTTTCAAAGGTTTCTAGTAGTAACTCTTCCAATTCTTACAATTAAAATAGTCATTTCTCCTTTGTTGCATGAAGGCCATAGTTGATATACTTCATGACCCATTAATCTTGGTGTTCAAGATATATTGGTAAGTGAAAAGACTTTCCGTAAATCATATGGACAGGATCAGTAGCATGTGGAGTCTTTTAACTAGTTTGAGAAGCCCAAAGTGCGCCATTCACCTTGTGAGCCCAATCATTCCTTATATGTCCTAATGTCTTATTGAGAATGGATTTAATCTAACAATTGGATACCTCCACTTGAACAAATTTATGGGGATGATATGGTGTATCTAAACGGTGGGAGACACTAGACTTTTGAATGATGGATTCAATGCTATGCTCGAGAAAGTAAGATAATCGATCAGAAATGACATTATGTGGGATTTTGAAGTGTGAGAATTTAATAACTTTTAATAGCTTGATGGCTGGCTTAGAGTCATAAGAAATTTGGGGATGGATTTATCTCACTTGGAAGCATAATCAACTATGATCAGGATGTAGGAGAAGCCATGGGAAGAGGGGAACGACCCATCTAGTCAACACCCAAAACATTAAAGATATCTACTTCCTGCCAAATAATAATTGGCATCTCATCTAATATGGTTTATTTATTCAATCGATGAATGAATGAATGAATGATGGAAAAAATGGTCCATTTATTCAAAAATTTCTTATTCCCACTAGTGGGTTACTTGGACCACCTTATTACAGTGCTGCATGAGATATGAAGTTCAAACTTTCCATGGAAACCATGAATTTAGATCAAAATCTTACAAATTAAAATAAAACTAAAAAATCCTAAATGTAATCTAGATAATAAGTGAAATGATGGAATTACATGCAAAAATAAGATAAAAATGATACTAAAACTAAGATTAATATGCATTAATCAATATGCACCATATCCTGAGCCCATTGTAACCTATTGAAGTCAGATGATTGAACTAAATCCTATTTTATTTCCTTTTTACTTGTGATCAGAGGATCTTTCCTCTAAAACCACATGCCCTATTAGCATCTTTAGTTCAAAAAAATGGTATTTTTCTCTGCTAAATCTGGTATTCTATGTATTCTTTGATTTATCTTATTTGAAATTATTGCTCTATTACACTACTCTTATGATAAATAATATCATATTATTATCCATGATATGTTAATCAATGTGTAGACCTACGCATTAGTCCTAATCACTACTGAAGGATCTCCATCGTCAAAGGTCTTATTGTGATTAGGACCCCAATTCACATAAAAATTAGGAATTTTAGGGCAATGATGGAAATGGTGAGGACATCTCCATCCCACAAAGTCCTCCCACCAAAATATATTTCTTCTTCACTTTTCTTATTTATTTTTATTTTTTATCATCTTGAATCATCATTTTCTTTGCAACCACATAAAAAGGGACTTGTTATCAGTATACTGGAAAAGATCTAGGTGTTAATCCTTGTCAACTCATAACAAAATTGTGAACATGATATATCAATTTTATTTTATTTTTGTTAATTTATTATCTGTCTAACTCAGAAGATGACACCACTTTTGAGCCTGGATTTGATGATTTAATATATTTTCCTCATTTTCCGTATAACATGTGGGTGTGAATCCAAACATTTATGTTTTACTTTCCATGCAACTATTGAATGAAATTTCATGACAAAAAGGATAGAAATTTCATTCATACTTTCTTTTGGGTAGAGGGAGGCAGACTGGTGACTCCATCGGGTGCCAATATGATCTGAATTAAATATATTCTATATTGTTGTGAAAATTAAGTGTCTTTAGGATGGTTTATTTTTTTAACTGTCTCGATTTTCTTGCTTATATTCTTTTCCTTTCCTATTCTTTTCGTTTGGGGTTGGGTGGTGCATCCCTCTAATCTTCCAGCCACTAGCTTGCAGAGCGAGGTGATTTGGAAGTCTCATCTCGTCTTTGACTTTATCTCTCCAGTCGGCTCTAGAAGTTTCCTTTTTGGTTATCTATTTCCCTTTTAGTTTATTTTTATGTTGACTTAAGATTTTATATGTGCTTCGCTTTTAGGGTTTCATGTTCAATTCCCTTGTCCTAGGATTCACTGATCAATAGTTTATAGAATCTTAACCAAGTCCCTATAAAGAAGGATCTGGAGGCACTACAACAAAAGGTAGATGAAGCTTCTCCAAGTTTTTAGGATGATAGAGGGAGTTGGCCGCTCAGGTGAAGTTCAACCCCATAGATGAGGCACTGGACATGGTAATCACAACCACCATACCATATTTCATAACCCCTATATCCTTATAGATATACAATACTTTCCCATAACTTATTAAAATAGTAGTTCAAATTGAAAACTCCATTAAGTGGGGGGTCTAACAAAACACATGTCTCACTCTCCATTCACATTCCACCTTTGCAACAACAAATCAAAACATTGTATGGATGAAGGAGAAATCACTAGATGAAACAACATGGATAATGCTCATTCCATTCAGAATCAACAAGGGACATAGACGATCGTCCAGATTTCACTAGTTCAAACATTAGTAGATCATGCAAAAAATGTCTCAGCCCACCACCTACAAGCTCAGATACTACCACCTAACTATCAACCTCCTCTATTGTAATGTTATTTTCCAAGCAACTACTATGGGCATGCACCACCACTGTTTCAACTGCCAATGCAGAAAGAAGTACCCAACACTCCCTAAATACCAGGGTAACCAATGCATCAAGCTAAAACAACAACCACAACTCCATAACTAAAAGAACCTTCCAAACCAAAAAGAATGTTCACCCCCTTGGGAGTTCCCCTTAGCATGATATTTCCAAACATCAAGAACCTACTAAAGTTGCAAACCATAAGGGAACCACCCAATTCCATGCCAAGAGCTATCCAAGAGAAGAAATTGGTGATCCTATAGTATACACCTAAAAGACAATTAACATACCAAGAGTTTGCATGGGATAGAAAGTACATAAAATATGCATTCCTCTGGTACCAGTCCCAGGAAAAGCCAGTAAATGATGGTTCCTCATCCCATTGTAGTGTCATAGGTTATTGTATCCAAATCATCCACACTGGAGATGGAATCACACCCCATCCCAAAAGTACCCTTGTCCCTTATAAAGGGGAAGGAGAAGGTGACTACATATGTGAGAGTCCCTACTACCATGACAGAAGAGGAGATAAGAAAGGTCTACATTCTGGTGGATCACAGTAATATGATACCATTAACACATGCACTTTGTAGTGAAACTAATCCTCCAGGCTCAAACATAATCTAGTTTCTAGAAGAATTGAAAGGGGAAGTGTTGACACCTCATTTTTCCTCACTCGATAGAAATTCACAATTCAATGCAAATTCTTTATATAATGATGGATCTTCTTTTGGATTGAAAGTGTAGTTTTCCCTTCAATTATGCTTTAAATACACTATTTCATTAAATTGTCCAATTAAATCGCTGAAATAAAATATTTTATTTTTATTTTCCTTTCCTAGAAAAATATGAGAGATAATCCAAACTTATCTTTCTATGCAAGTTATCTCTATTTTTCTTTAGAACTTCCCTAAAATTGTTGGAAAAAATGAGGAATTGCCTTTTTGCCACCCGTGGGCATGAGGTGGATCAGAGCCATCCTTCACGTTCCAAGTAAAAAATTACTCGATCCATTCAAACTCCTTTATTATTAGTAGTGATGATCAACCACCTCTTATAGAAATTTCTACCTGAAACCCCGAACCTTGAACATAGTATATAAATATCCCCATACATCCGTAGTATTTTGAGCCCCTTTCATCTTTCTTAAAGCAGAGAATTGACTACCTCCCTCTTTATTTTTCATATTAGTTATGATAAGAGGATACATCCCCTAACACCTCCTACTCTATTAGATCGGTAGAATGGTAACATCGGCCAACTATTACACCTAACTACACCATCTATACCTTTTTATATCTAATCTATAATTGTTATACTAACCTGATCTATTGATACATATTGTATCTCTCTACTATAGGCATCTCTGCTTCTATTATAAATGTTTCCTTTTACTACAATTGACAACTCTCTCTAAGCATGCATCTATTGTTGGTATGTATGCCCTGAGAGCCAGTCATGGGATGATTGGTGGGATACATTAAGATTGATTTGACAAACATCAAAGGCAAGCTTCCAATTCTTTCTGGTTCAGTCATATGAGATAGTGATAGAACAGATTGAATGTCTAGAGAATGACAATACTCAATGATGTATTCCTTCAGGTTCAGGACCTGAACGATGAGATCATACAGATGCTAAGAGTTTGTACATTCTTGTTATGTCCCTAGTCGTATGTCATTGTGGAAGGTAGATAGATAGCAATGACACACAAGACTAGATTGTGGTGTTGGTTGATGACAGAATATCATTAGTCATGATATAGAGATATTAAACCAAACACATAGGTACTTGTTAGAGAATAAGGTACCGGACAGACCCACCGTGAGTTTGACACATGGAACCATGAGATGGTAGTCACAGTCAGTACTCATAGTGATGGTGGTGAGTGTGATTCTTAGACCTGAAATCACTACACTCAACACATGTCGTTGGGCACACTTTGACATCATCAAACGCAGTCCTGAAACATGGGTTGTTATAAAGGTGATGATTGGGTGGCTTTGCCACATGGGGCTTTTGAGGGGCGAGTGATAGATATGGGATTTGTCCCTCCTGAGGGAGTTTGATATCCATGGCCACTTGATGAGTAGGATTGAGAAAGGCGTGCACGCATGTGTGAGTCAGTATGTGATACTGATGTCATACATATCTCTTCCAATATACTCTGAGATCAAGAAAGTGAGTGAACGTTGACAGGATGACGGATCCATGCCTCGAGTTCATTCGGGATATCAGTGACAAAGGAATTATACATTCGCTGTAACACCATTCACGGATTGTAGGATGAAAGTTGTTCTACAACTTTCTACTTTCACTTGGGTAGCACTGATGTGTGACTAGGCACCGCTCTGTGCTTGTGAAGTCATAAGTGTTATGGACTTTCACTGCCAACGTGAAATGGACCTGCAGGGTCACACACATAGGATTTAACCTGGAAGAGGAGTTTTTCCGCAAGCAATGTTTAGATTGATTACTAAAGGAGTTTAGTAGTTCAATTAAACACGCAATCAGTCGATGGCTCAAAATCGTATGGTTCAAGGTGTTGGACGCATTGATTGGAGTATCGGAATGATTGAAATCGCATTTGACTAATTCTGCACAATTTGCACTCCCAACCGGTCGGTTCATGTGATGAACCGATCAGCTGAGATTGTTGAACCAGTCGGCTCAAGGGTTGAGTCGATCATCTCATGCACAGAGTGAATCGATTGGTTCAAGTGTTGAACCGATTGGTTCAACTGGTGCAATCGAACAACTTGGGAAAGTAGGATTGGTGTGAATTTTCCTTTCGTTTCGATTTCTAATTTAATTGGGAATAGGATTTCCAATTTGATTGGAAATAGTATTGGTATTTCGATGCCAATTGGGAAAGAAACAAGGAAAGTCAATTTGAGTCGGATTAGGACCATGAACCGATGGTTCAGGGCACCAACCGATCGGTTGGAGTGCCCCAAACGATCGGCTCATGTCCAACCGACCGGTTCAGTGGTTGAACCGACCGGTTCAGCAGTGAACCGATCAGTTCAGGTTGCGAGATGGTTGCTTTTTGTGGAAAATCTCGAACCCTTCTACTCCTACTTTTAGTCCCGCATTGCCCGGGATGGAGAACCCTGCCCCATAACTCTCCTATATATAGGGGTACTTGGGGGCTTCTCATAGTACATCTCAGTGCAACCAGTTGCTCTGCGAGTTGTCGTTCTCTCTGGTTTTGGTAACCGTGAGAGAGCCCGAGCAAGTGCTTCCCGCAGAAGGGAGGTGCAACAAGGGAAGACAACTGCAGTTGCAACAGGAGGCAGGAGAGCGTGTAGGCGACTAGTACGTCTACAGGAGGGTGTGACTCCTTCCACTTCCTTGTGGGACAAGGAGTGTGGAGTTCCAGGTGGTCCGTGTGGACTACTACGGAGGCGGGAGGACACTGCCACTTTGGAGGACAACTATCATCCGACAGTCCGGTTTGAGCAGGAGTTGTGAGTTGCGGTGCGACCAGGAGCTGCACAGACACCGCCGAAGTCCAGAATTGAAGACTGCGCATTGCGCGAGGTATTGTCACCGAGCAAGCATTGGGACAAGGTATGATTCCGCAAACCATCCTTTCCTATTACATAGACGTTGACGCGTTTCCTCGGTATGGGTTTGGGGAGAAATTTTCTATTTCCGTTGCCTTCTCTGTCTCCCCTAAAACCCAACAGTGGTATCATAGCCACGTCAACTGCTCTATGTTTTAGGAATATCGATATTATCGATTTTGGTTTGTCGCCTTTATTTATTGAATACGATGCGAATAATATCGGCTTTATGCATGTCCAATCTTAAATCCACAAATCCCTAATTACATATATGATATGTATTATTAATGTACTCGATACGCGTCGCCCTTAAATGAGTTTTTTGGTGGATGTATGTAGCGTGATTATGGCCTATAAACCCCTATCTGTGATTGGTTGTGTGTGGTTGCTTGCATCTCGGTCTGCGCACCGATCTTCCCTCTCTTATTCCTGATGTAACTCGAAATAATTTGAGATTCTTTCCTACCTTTGCTCCCCCCGAATATAACTCAGGGTTTCCCTTTTAAAGCAAATGTAATAAATAGAATAGGATTTTATTTCCTGTTATGTCAAAGACCGGAGGACATCAAGATGACTTCTCAAATGGTCGGTTCAAGGAGTGAACCGATCGGTTGATGACCGGTTCGAGGAGTGTGATGAGCGGGTGGCGGACATGACGAGATGTAGGACGACCAGGCGAGCCAATCAGTTGAAGGAGTCAATCGATCGGTTGGTGGCACCCAGACGACCGGCTAGAAAGTTCATATCATTCATGTGATGAGTTGATCTACTCGGATGGCAAGGCACAGAGTTCATCTTATACAGGTTGCATGTGATGTTGACCTAGATGACCGTGATTCCTCTTGGCTCAAGGAATCACATTAGGATGGCCACAATCATCGCTTTTTATCGTTTATGCATGTTTTCTGTGGGATATAGCATGTATATGATACGTACTATGTATTGTGGTGATTGGATATGTATATGTATATAAACCAAATCCCTCATTAAATATTAAGTTTTAGATGCCTTCCAAATGCGACACAAGTGAAAAACTTGATCGACCAAGTGTGGGCACGCCCTAGCGTGGTGCACCGTCTATCTCGTGGAAGCGTGAAGGATGAATGTGTGGGTCTGCCCTAGCAGGGTGCATGTTCATCATGTTTGCTTTGGGTCATACTTAACAAGGTGACCTAGATAGGATCTAGCGCCTTGAGGCATAGAGATGTTCATTGCAAGGAGTTGTAGATGACATCTTATCAAGAGTTGCATATGATACAATTGGCAAAAGTTGCCTACCTGAGAGATCTATGTTGTGGGTGACAGCCCTAGCTGGTCCATGACTTAGAGGATTTCAGGATCTTGCCCACTAGAAGGTTGTACGCTGCAATCTTATGAATTGATGGTGAGGGCTATCAATTTGAATTAAAATAGTGGGGGCGATAATTAATTAAAGGCCTAATTATATCGTCAAATTTTCAAATTAATCAAATAAGTCAAAAATAAGTTTTGGACTAAAATTTCATATTTTCCTTTTTGTAGTTCAAATGGCAACAAACAACAACAACTTTTCTTTGCAATCAGTCCTTGACAAGGACAAGCTAAATGGGATGAACTTCCACGACTCGTATCGGACATTGAGAATTGTTCTCACTCAAGAGTGTAAGCTCTATGTCCTGGATACTCCAATTCCAGAGGAACCCGCTCCAAATGCACTAATGGCAGAAAGGGATGCTTACAAGAAGCATTCTGATGATGCCATTGATGCAAAGTGCTTGATGCTATGTTCAATGAACCATGAGTTGCAGAGGCAACATGAGAACATGGGTGTCATAGAGATGATTCTGCATCTCAGGAACATGTATGAAGATCAGGCACGGCAAGAGAGGTACAATGTTTCTAGGGCGCTGTTCAAGTGCGTCATGACAGAAGGAGATCCAGTTGGTCCTCACACACTCAAGATGATTGGGTATGTGGAGAACCTGCAGAGACTGGGATTTCCACTGAGCCAAGAGTTGGCTACTGACGTGATACTGCAATCGTTGCCAGAATCTTACAGTCAGTTTGTGATGAACTACAACATGAACAACTTTGATAGGCCACTATCAGAGTTTTTGGGCATGTTGAGGACAGCCGAGTTACAGATGAAGAAGGACAAGCCTAAGTCCGTGATGGTGATCATGAGCAAGAAGGGCAAGTCCAAGCGCAAGGGCAAGGGCAAAGCTAAGAAAGGTTCTGAAGCTAGCCAGGAGTCCAAGCTATCTTCATCTCTCAAGGCCAAGGGAGGCGTGACCAAGAAATGAAATTGCCACCATTGTCAAAAGCCAGGTAATTGGAAAAGGAATTGTCCTCTCTACCTGGAAGAACAAAACAAGAAGGAGGCGACTGAAGCTTATACTTAAAGGTGTCATGAAAGTAAACTTGTAACACTTCTGAGATATATGATATCAAGATGTAAAGTGTAAAGCATTCTTACTTTGGGCAAGTGTTGCCTTTATAGATAGGAATAGTTTGGTTTAGTTTCAACCAAATAAGGCATGTAATACAGTTATGAACTACTATTTCATATTTGCCAATAGATAGAAACACTTTATTTTTGCATATTGTATGACAATGATGGAAATTAATAAAGAGATGTTTCAATTTATAAAGATGTGATCTTTGTGGCAATGCCTTATTTATCTTATGATATTTGATATGCATAAGATAAGATGATACCTAAAGTTATAGATAACTCAAACAATATAATTATTATTGATCATGAGAAATTCATTTCTATTTTCCATATGATGGATAAAGATAGACTCTTTTGGTTAGAGAACCAGTAAGAGACATGAATATCTTGTACATGATTAATCAATCTTCACTAATGTAGTGGGAGAGTGATTATCCTATTGGTATAATACATGTGATGTATTTACATACCTATTGGAATAAATGATAATACTTCAAATGGTGTTTAGAGAAATACCAATATGAATATCTTGAAGTGTTCAAGATTACCATAAAATGAAGTACAAATTTGGTAAAGTATTAATTCTTGATGAGATCAATGAATGGAATACTTGGACCAAATGTTTGAGATCCTTGTGAGTGATTATGATAGTGTATCATAGTGTACTCATGATTAAGGCATGATGATGTCTAAATCAAGAAGGAATCATACTCTAAGGAGTTAGAGAATGATTATCATATAACTGAATTCTTCTTAATAAAAGAATACCCCACACTAATAAAAGAAATTAAGAATCACAAGGGTTGTGAGTTCTTATATCCTTAACAGATACACCTCAATTATATATGTGATGAGTTGTTCATGTGATGAGTCAACTATCTAGATAAATGTGAGGAACCGAATCTTGAGTTATGGTTTATGACCATTACATCCTAAATGACTTCCATGTGAACCATAAGGTATGACCTTGATGGTAGCACTCATTGGATCATATCCATAAGTTCAAATGAGTCTTAAGTGTTAAGACACATGGATAACATTTTGAGAAGGATGATGCTTGTTGATTGCAACTTAATGACTAAGACATTTGGCATATGGATACTAAAAATCGCATTCCTATGAGGAATAAAACAAGGATGTGTACGTGACACAACCTATAAGGTTTATGAATCTACTAATGCAAATGAAGTCTATAAGTTACAATGGACTAATCAATGTGATTGATTAAGTACAAACAACTCAAAATTGGATCTTTACTTTGATGATATAGTCAAAGGGTTTGACTGATATGTCAAAGATAAAGAAGGGATCTGTGATTTAGTGGGAGCGTATTCACATTCCACATATTGATGTGAAATGGAAATATTCTAAATTGGAAATCCAAAAGGTGGAAATTATCTTTAAGGAAGATAGAGACGTTTCCTTTGTGATAGGAATAGAGATCTATAGAGATAGTTCTCGAAAACCTCTTGACCTGAAAAGCGAAAGCATACATTGGCAATCTATACTGAAATGTTCAGTATGCACAGATTCACTGGGAGAAAACTTGTCCATGTTACATGGAGTTAGTATCCCAAGGCCAAGTGTCCAATTCTTATGAAGAATGAGAACACTATGAATAGATATGGATCTATCATGTATGTAATCATCCCGTTGTCTTGCATGTATGACATAGCAAGAATAAAATGTATTCATCATCTTGTATGTATGACATGACAATATGATGAGATCATCCTGATAACTCGTATGTGGGACATGACGAGTGGATGTATGTCTGCTTCCAGTAAGAGTTACTGGAATACCATTAGAACTTGATAAGTTCTTGTGAAGTACTAGTTCTATGGAGAATAGGAAGAGTTCGATGTAAAGAATTACATTGATGCGAACTTCTGAAAAGACAGAAAATTGATCGCAAAATATACATAAGATGTATAGAATAAAAATTTGTTGATAATTGGAAATGTTCCAATAAAACCATTCAAAAGGGGAAATGCCGAGTATCTATGTGTTAGAGAACAGCAGTAGATACTATATGGATCTAGAAGTTCATGAGATGAACTTATAGATATTCCGCTCATTGATGACAAGTCCGGAATCCTTGATCATGCAATGTGGCTAAAAGTTAGCAAATGGAATACTAGATCGCATATTACAGCAACTCCATCTCATACGTGTGACGTATAGCAAAGAGATGTGAGACATGCAATTTGTACAGACTTTGGCAAGGTGTTGCCATTACTCACTATGTTGGCACTAGAGCACAGTAACATGTGGGGCATGTTGGAAGATCACTGTGAATATGATTCAAGGGTGATTGGCTCGCAGTGCAAGTGGGAGTCTGTTGGTATGTATGCCCTGAGAGCCAGTCATGGGATGATTGGTGGGATACATTAAGATTGATTTGATAAACATCAAAGGCAAGCTTCCAATTCTTTCTGGTTTAGTCATATGAGATAATGATAGAACAGATTGAATGTCTAGAGAATGACAGTACTCAATGACGTATGCCTTCAGGTTCAGGACCTGAACGATGAGATCATACAGATGCTAAGAGTTTGTACATTCTTGTTATGTCCCTAGTCGGATGTCATTGTGGAAGGTAGATAGACAGCAATGACACACAAGACTAGATTGTGGTGTTGGTTGATGACAGAATCTCATTAGTCATGATATAGAGATATCAAACCAAACACATAGGTACTTGTTAGAGAACAAGGTACCGGACATACCCACCGTGAGTTTGACACATGGAACCATGAGATGGTAGTCACAGTCAGTACTCACAGTGATGGTGGTGAGTGTTATTCTTAGACCTGAAATCAATGCACTCAACACATGTCGTTGGGCACACTTTGACATCATCAAATGCAGTCTTGAAACATGGGTTGTTATAAAGGTGATGATTGGGTGGCTTTGACACATGGGGCTTTTGAGGGGAGAGTGATAGATATGGGATTTGTCCCTCCTGAGGGAGTTTGATATCCATGGCCACTTGATGAGTAGGATTGAAAAAGGTGTGCACGCATGTGTGAGTCAGTATGTGATACTGATGTCATACATATCTCTTCCAATCTACTCTGAGATCAAGAAAGTGAGTGAACGTTGACAGGATGACGGATCCATGCCTCGAGTTCATTCGGGATATCAGTGACAAAGGAATTATACATTCGCTGTAACACCATTCACAGATTGTAGGATGAAAGTTGTTCTCCAACTTTCTACTTTCACTTGGGTAGCACTGATGTGTGACTAGGCACCGCTCTGTGCTTGTGAAGTCATAAGTGTTATGGACTTTCACTGCCAACGTGAAATGGACCTGCAGGGTCACACACATAGGATTTAACCTGGAAGAGGAGTTTTTCCACAAGAAATGTTTAGATTGATTACTAAAGGAGTTTAGTAGTTCAATTAAACACTCAATCAGTCGATGGCTCAAAATCGTATGGTTCAAGGTGTTGGACGCATTGATTGGAGTATCGGATTGATTGAAAATGCATTTGACTGATTCTGCACCATCTGCACTCCCAACCGGTCGATTCATGTGATGAACCGGTCGGCTGAGATTGTTGAACCGGTCGGCACAAGGGTTGAGTCGATCGGCTCATGCACAGAGTGAATCGATTGGTTCAAGTGTTGAACTGATTGGTTCAACTGGTGCAATCGAGCAACTTGGGAAAGTAGGATTTGTGTGAATTTTCCTTTCATTTCGATTTCTAATTTAATTGGAAATAAGATTTCCAATTTGATTGGAAATAGTATTGGTATTTTGATGCCAATTGGGAAATAAATAGGGAAAGTTAATTTGAGCCGGATTAGGACCATGAACCGATCGGTTCAGGGCACCAACCGATCGGTTGGAGTGCCCCAAATGATCGGCTCATGTCCAACCGACCGGTTCAGCAGTGAACCGATCAGTTTAGGTTGTGAGATGGTTGCTTTTGTGGAAAATCCCGAACCATCCTTTCCTATTACATAGATGTTGACGCGTTTCCTCGGTAAGGGTTTGGGGAGAAAATTTTTGTTTCCGCTGCCTTCTCTGTCTCCCCTAAAGCCCAACATCTACCAGTTAGCCTCTAAAATCCTATGTAAAAGTTCTAATCGTCAACAAATGACCTATTTTCTTAGAGGTTCTGAGGTTTTTAGGACCACAACACACCTACAAATTATGACATTTAAGGAAATGATGATAAGGACATGGAAATCTCAATCCCTAAAAGCACACCCACCAATAAATATAGTTTTTATTTTCTTTAATATCGTAAACCTAAATTGCTCAATTTCTACAACAAAGTAATGTTTTAATACTGGTATAGTGGGCAAGATGGGGGTATTACTGCTTCCCCACTCATAACTATATCACTGGATCTAATATCTAATTTTCCTCTTTAATTTTCTATTTTTTATCCAACATGGATAATCACTCAGTTTGACATCATGGCTTCAAAAATCTTTCTTATTTTCCTCATTTTTAGACAACACAGGGTGGTGACTCCTAGAAATTTTTGATGCAATGGTTTTACACCAAAACTATAATTTTTCCCAAGTAATTCTATATTTAATTTCCTTTTTTGGTAGTGTGTGATAGACTAGCAATTTTTTGGGCATAGACAAGATGATCTAAAATAAAACTCCCACTCTCTTCTTTTAGAGATTAAGCATCTTCATGACTATTTATTTTCTATTTCCATCCATTTTATACCATATGTGATTTTTTTCTTTGGTATGGGAGTAGGGTGGTGCATTACCCTAATACGCAAGCTCTGGACTTGTAGATTGAGGTGATCCTCCATCCTTGTCCCCCTTTATTTCTTTTTTTTGAGATATCCTCATCTTGATCCAGTTTTTCTTTGGGGCATTTTACCCCCTTTAAATTTAGGATTTCGATCATGCTTCATGTCCAACGTCTAGTGCTTGCTTTCCTCACTTTTGTTTTTGAAAAATAAATGTAACTCTTTTATAAAAAAAACCAAACAAAAAAAGGAAGAACAAGAGACATATCTTGGAAACGAATTCTGATCTTTCTTGAAAGCATGCCATTGGTTTTTTATCTACATGTCTCCAACTATCATGAATTATGGGGTTGCTATTGAAAAAACTAAAACACATCCCATTCACAATGCACAACTATAAGCCCATGTTTCATTAAATCAATGTCAACCTCATGTTGGATCTCTCAAAATGGTACATGATACCAGTAAAGGTACTGACACATAGTTAAGTTGGACGTCCAAAGGCCATGAACTTGTCCTACTATCCTAGAAATCATGACTTATTACAGAGGTGTATTAGGACAAATACCTTTAACTTCTGAATCCAAGCTACCCCTCAGTGAGTGCAATCTATCTATAGATAATATACAGACCAACCCCTCCTACACAAGTCATGCTCAAGTGAGGATGTAGATTTTATGAAGATAGTGAAATGCCCAGGAACTACCTTTGGAATATTATTCTTAATGATTTCAAGTGTCTAGGTAAATCTTAAGTCTAACTTAAGACTTGTTAGGTTTTAGTTTTAGTATATTTCTTAATTTGCTTGAGGGTGATCTCGTCTAAATAAATGATATGAAAATCTATATGATGAGTTTGTATGGGAACCATATCAAAACAATTGGATTGATTTAAGTGTGGCTAGGGTGTTGTCTGATTGAGCTGCAACACCCACCACTACTACAGAAATAGCATTCAGTGACACTTTTCTGGGCGTCGGTTATTAAGGAAAACCGACGCCTTCTATGTTAGGAGTCGGTTGTTTACGCAAACCGACGTCTATATTCGAAGACCAGCCAGACACGGGTACCGCTTTGTCTTCAGCATTGGTTGTTGATAACAAACCGACGCTTAAAGTCGCCCGCGAAATCCAAATTTCGATGAAAAAAAATAGTGTCATTATCAGCGTCGGTTATTTAGGTAGAAACCAACGCCTATGTGCGATGAAAATTTGCGCGAAAAGTGTCACCTTAAGCGTCGGTTATTCAAGGATAACCGACGCTGAAGGTGGTTCCCGCCAAACAATTTCATGAAAATTTCGTCCAATTGGACGTCGGTTTTTTCAAACAACCGACACTAAAGATGTTTAGGCGTCGGTTGTTTTAAACAACCGACGCTATTTGGGAACTTCATAACCCTCGATCGCCCGACTCTTCCCCTTTCTTCTGTTTCATTGCGAGCGCCAGTCCATTCTTCAGCTCCCCTTCTCCGGCGATTTCTTCTTCAGCTCCCCTTCTCTGGCGCCCCCTTCTTCGCCACCACTCCTGCTCGCCGCCGCTCCTGCCGCCGTTGGAGCTCTACGTCGCCACCACCGCCACCGTCAATGCCTCCGGTGCCTCCCTCCACGCCAATCGCCCGCCTCCCTAGCTCCTTCCTCCCTGCTCACGCCCGACACCGCCCCTCCACCTGCTCACCGGCCACCGCTCGTCCTTGCTCGCCACCGCCCACCGACGCCGCTGCCACCTGGAGCTCGCCGGCCACCACTGCACCTGCTGCCCTGCCGCCTGGAGCTCGCCGACCACCGCTGCACCTGCTGCCCTGCCGCCTGGAGCTTGTCGTTCACTGCCACCACTGTTGGGAGCTCGCCTACTTGTCCGCCGCCACTAACGAAAGGTATGTAAGCTGAAATAATTGGGTACTGCTGTAATGCATCGAAGTATATATCATATTGCTCTATTATACTAGTAATGCATGATTAGTTTTACTGATTTCCTTGTTGCTTTCAGTGATTAATGATTGGTACTACTGGTTAGTATTACTTTAGTGATTACTTTAATTCAACAATTCGTAGTTTGTTATTTACAATTACTCATCTGATTGCTGATTTTAATGATTAGAGATACTGATTAATAGTAAGTATTGATGAATACTTAGTTAATTACTGATTTGTTGATTAGATATGTATAGAAGTTCCTTATAAATATATTTTTATATACACATACATGTAATTTGGTATAAAATACATGATGTAGTGTGATCTTAAATCCTAGAGTCTACCCCTTTTGTTCTATGATGGTACCTAGGACCCTAAATACATCCATAAGGGTCTAAATACATCCATACAATCCACATGTTGGACCCTAATGATACAAATTTTTTATGTTGTAAATGAATGTATGTTTCAAGTGTTGAACCTAATGTTAGACAATGAACAATGAATTTATGTCCCATATAATCCACATTGTTCTTTATATTACTTGTACATTGGTATAAATTAGAATGAACAATCACTAAATTATATATTGTTTGTATGGAGTCTGGCTTCATTGTAGATATCTATTATTGTTTTTGTTGGCCTAGAAACCCGTCCAAGATTGACTCATTAGGAGTAAATCTTGGATAGTCCCCGGTTTGGGACTGTTCTTGAACACCTAATCTCACTTAGGATGTAAGTGTATGATGTGTATTGGGTTTTTGAGAAAATTTTGGTAGCATTTCCCCGTTTGTTCTATAAGTACATATGTACTTAGAGAACAGCGGGGAAATGCTGCCGAAATTTTCTTGAAAACCCAATACACATTATACACTTACTAGTGAGATTAGGTGTTCAAGGATGGGATAGGTGGTACACATTTATTATATATAAGAATGACATCACATGTGTTTGTTTGCCTAGAATGTGAACAATCATTGTTTTTTATATTACTTGTACATTGGTATAAATTAGAATGAACAATCACTAAATTATATTCTAATTGTATGGAGTCCGACTTCATTGTAGATATCTATTATTGTGTTTGTTGGCCTAGAAACCCGTCCAAGATTGACTCATTAGGAGTAAATCTTGGATAGTCCCCGGTTTGGGACTGTTCTTGAACACCTAGTCTCACTTAGGATGTAAGTGTATGATGTGTATTGGGTTTTCGAGAAAATTTTGGTAGCATTTCCCCGTTTGTTCTCTAAGTACATATGTACTTAGAGAAAAACGGGGAGATGCTGCCGAAATTTTCTTGAAAACCCAATACACATTATACACTTACTAGTGAGATTAGGTGTTCAAGGATGGGATAGGTGGTACACATTTATTATATATAAGAATGATAAAAGATCACAATTTTAGAGACATGTATGTTAATACAAATGCTAAATGTTTGCCTTTTTCTATTTAATACAAATGCTAAATGTTAGCCTTTTTCTAGTTAATACAAATGCTAAATGTTTGCCTTTTAAATGACATTTTCAGATGGCTGACCATGATGAGCATGATGTCCATGATGAGCATGAAGTCCATGATGAGCATGCTGTCCATGACGAGCATGGCGAGGATACTAATGTAAGTTCTAAAAACATATCTTGTATTTCTATAAAATTCATTATCTTCTAGTTATGTCATATATCATATTTTTAATTGGGCTAATTTAGTGTGTTTATTTTTGTCAAATTTTAGGTTGATGCACCTGTACCCACTGAAGCACTGGAGAAACTAGATGCGCATCACCAAACACTTAACAAGAAAAGGGGCATCACTCTGTTGAAGAAGTTATTAGTGCTAAGTGGTAGTGGATCCAAATTGGCGGTGGAGTTTGATAATGGAGGAAATCCAATTGGAGTGAACCGCAATAATTTTGTAAACTATCTTGGGTGTACCACTCGGAGCCATTGTGGTGTTAAGTATGATAATTGGCATAAAGTTCCTCAAGGGAAAAAAGACTTGATATGGAAGGATTTATGCGTGAGTTATTATTATTTGCAATTCTATTTTGTAGATTACAAATTCTATTATTTGCAATTCTATTTTGGATACTAGTTAATAACATTTCTATTTTACAGAATCTATTTGCATTGGATGAGAAGTTGCATCGTAAAAATGTGATGCAACGTGCTAGAAAGATGCTTAGGAATTATAGGACAAATCTGAACAGGGAATACATAAAAGAGGGTGATAAGAAGAAGAAGTCAGCCCTTGAACAATGGAACTTCTTGGACAAAGAAGATTGGGACAATTTTGTTGCTTCAAGAAAATCTGAAGAATTCAAGGTATTAGGCGTCACTCCCAATTTAATTAATATACATTGTATTCACCTATTCAAGATTAGCATTTAGTGCTACTAACCAAATCATTAATGTGCATACTAACTAGGCCCTCAGTAACGCACAAAAAGCAAGGCGTGCACTGAATGTGCATGACCACACTATGGGTCCAAAAGGCTATGCAAGCGTTCGCCAAAGACTACAGGTAGAGTCTGCGGCTACTCAGGAGTCTGCTCCTACCCAGGAGTCTGCGGCCACACCCTTGCCTCGCCATGATATCTGGATAGCTGGCAGGCAAAACAAAAAGGGTGAAATAAAGACACCCGAAACTGCTGAGGCGGCTGCAAAAATGGTAAAATACAACTCTTAGAGCAATCATTTGAATATTGATTATTTGTGGTGTTAACTTACCAATTTTTTTTTATGGTGATTAGCGAGAGCTGCACGAGCAGAGGAAACAAGGCACGTTCATCCCTCAGGGCACAAGGGATGAATTGACAGTTGCTCTGGGTAACCCAGAGCATCCTGGACGTGTTAGAGGTGCCGGCGCTGGTGTGGGAATCAAAGCATTCTTTGGGCCATCCCAGCGCAAACCCAGAGTGGGACTTTCTCAAGAAGAGGTAACCTATTCTTTTTTTAGAATGTTACTGCAAAAGGAAATTCATTAATAAGAAGCTAATGTTTCTTTTATCCATGTATAGGAGAATAAGAGAGTTGAGGATTTAGTTGCTAAGAAGGTCAACGATGTAGTTGCTGAGAAGGTCAAGGAAGAATTGATGCGGTGGCAGGCATCTCAGGCTTCCAATACGCCTATGGCGACCCACTCTTCTCCTGATGCACAGACTGCCAGTAATCCTGGAGACCCATTGCCTAGCACATCTACTGTAAGTATTGTTTATGACATTGTAGTTAGTCTTTTCAAGTTGTTATGTTTTCAAGATGATATGTATATATGTATAATATTCTTTACGTAAATTTGTAGGCATTGAAGCCATGCCACTTAAGAATGCAAGACTACGTTGTTGTAGAGGCACAGGCTTACCCGTCCCTTCCTGGGGAAAAGTTTCACGGGACTCCAATGCCACAGGGCTATGTTCGTGTGAGCCTGATATGTGTGTTACCCGAGTGGAGAGAAGCTACATTGCCATATCCCCACCCGGATATTGATACACTTGGTGAGGCAGAAGGCGGGGTCATATTGTGGCCCAAAGCAGATGTCGTCTACACGACTAAAATTGTAAGATAAATTTATATTACTTTAGATTGTTAATGTGTATATATGATGTCAACTGATCTGAAATTATATGTACAGGTTAAAAAGAAGACACCAGGAGCACCTAGGCCTCCACTTCCACTTCCCGCATTACCCGATTGGGTTCCAACTGACCTAACATACCCATTAGGTCCTGCTTGTAGGGGAATGGCATGTTGGCTATGGGCACATAATGTACATTGCCCTATAATTATTTCTTTAGATGCAGATTATATAGGTCAATCATACGACAGCTCTTTATTTATACAAGATATTATTGAATTGTTTATGTATGATTGGCTGAATACATCAATGATAGAGACATGGATAAGGTGAGATCTTGTTTATACATCCATATACCTTGTATAAGATCTGATGATCTGGTTTCTTATATATTAATGCATACACCTATATGTTTTGCAGCTACTTAGTCGAAGATCATTGCAAACAATTTGCATATGATCATGTGGGATTTTTGATTCCATCATTGATTAGTATGGTAGCTAAAGACCCTGATAGTGTTCAACAATACTGTATAGATGTTTTTACAATTTTTGGTCAGCAAATGAAGACGATAATAATAGTTCCATTCAATGTCAAGTAAGTTTACTTTATTTATAATTTGGACTTAAGAAAATTCCATTTTTATTTTGCATTTTGAGTTATTAATGGTTAACTTTTTACCTGTAGCGGTAAACATTGGGAGTTACTAGTTATTGTCCCTGGGACGTTCACTGTTTATTATCTAGATCCCGCAGGAAGTACATTAAACACTAAAATTGGACACATAATGAGAATGCCATTATTCTGGTGAGAAATATTTCATTTTTATATCAGTTAACATCTTTTATTACATTACTATTTACTTATGCAATTTACTGTGTTATATTAACATGTAGGGGTTTAGATGCATTCAAAAAGGCTGGAGGAAAGGTCCCAAGGAAAAAGAACCAGCCAATAAATTGGGAGAATGTAAAAGTAAGTTCTCGACTCCCCGACTCCAATGTATATATTATTGATGTGAATTGTTCTTAGTTGTATTATTTTGTATGTTTCAATTTATAGTGCGCTACACAAGACAATGGTTGGGCATGCGCATACTATGTGATGCGATTTATGCAGATGATTATCAAACATGCCGCATTGGACATCGATAGCATACGTGAGGTATTATATATAGTCTCATTAGTTAGTATGAAATATATCAATCTTATTTTTATATTATTACTTATATATATATACATCATTCTCTTTGCAGGTGTTTAAAACTGACCACACTATATGTAAACGCTTAAAAAATATACATGCTCCATATACGATGGAAGCATTAAATGAAGTAAGAGAAGAATGGGAAGAAGCCATACAAGTAGTGGCAACTATAAGATATAATTGGGATGTTGATAGCAATAATGAATGATATTTTGAAAATGAAAATTTCTAAATGTTAATACATTTATTTGAATGTTTCTATATGTGTGAATGTGAGAATTGAATTGATGTCTAAATGTATGTACTTGTGTGAAATTTTCCTTATGACTATTGCAGGTTTGCGGCCTGTTTGTAGGCTGATATCAATGGATGTCGTAAACCTGCAGTTCAGAAAACTGAACTGCAGGTTCTCATCCTGCTGACCAGCCACAGCAGGCCTGCAACCTGATATGAAAAAAAATATATATATACATTGGCGTCGGTTATTTACAGAAAACCGTCAGCAAAGACCTACAGCGTTGGTCATGTATCGAAAACCGACGCCTAATGTGGCCAAAGCGTCAGATATTCGTGTCTCACCGACGCCTATTTAAACAACCAGACATCGGTCGTTGGTATACAACCGACGCCATACGGGTTTGCGCCACAGAAACGGCATCATCTAGGACACTTTAGGCGTCGGTCGTTAAGTAAATCGCCGACGCAGAAAGTGTCCTAGATGACGCCGTTTCTGTGGCGTGAACCCGTATGGCGTCGGTTATCTACTAAACGACCGACGCCGATATGTTAAATAGGCGTCGGTTAAACAACCGACGCCGAAGTGTTTGACCTTTAGCGGCGCCCACATAGACGTCGGTCGAAAACCGACGCCAAATGGGGTTAAACGATCGACGCCAAAGGCCACTTCTGTAGTAGTGCACTTGCCATATTGTGTTTCTATGTTTGTTGGGTTGCTAAATGATATCTTATGACTTTCTTTTGCTATTGAACATTTTCATAAGAAAATTTCCAATTGGTCGCATTGCATGGTCTACTAGTTGAACTCCATGCTCTATGATGTCATAGGTAAGTAAAACATAGTATATTTTGTTTCAATGAATTATGTTTTAACTACCCATCTTGGTTGGATGTTCTATTTTCAAAGACTACTCCTTCTTAAAGAAGTCAGTTTATAGCTACCCATCTCGATGCATATGTTATTCTTTTTTAGAGACTTATCCCATTCATCCTTTCTAGAAAGACAATAGAAGTAGTTGAGAACATGAACTTGTAATGTGGATTTCAAGAAGAAAATCAGCGGCCATGAAAATATCTCACAGTCTCCTATTTAGATAAATTTACTTATGAATAGACTTGTCAATTTATTTCCAATGCTAAACCTCTTATCTTTGCAAATAGTAAATTATCTATCTCTCCTATGTAGTGTTATGAGCGCTTGATTCTTACAAAAGAAAATTGAAAGATTATTAGAAGGGAAACCCTAAGTCTTACCAAACAAAAGTGAACAAGGAGTCCTTTCAGTTGGTTTAAATTGATTTGTGGGTCATTTTTTTACAAGGATCTTTGTGGAGGTTTTGTACTCTATAAGATTTTTGCCTTAATTAGCCAGGTTTGGTTCATGATGAGATTACCTATGTTTTGATCCTATGTGAAGGGTTTTCATATTGTGATTCTCAGAGCTGTTTGTTTCCTTAATTTGTTCAATTGTATACCTTGCTCTTTTTCAATTGAGAGTATGACTCTTTGAGATCTGTAATTGTTGTGAATGAAGAGTTTTCTACATCTCATTTTTGAGTTATTATTAATCTTATAGTCATAATTGATGTAGTGATGTTGTTGTAATGTATTGTAAGTTTAGAACTGAGTTACTTTTTGGCTTGGCTGGTAAGGTATAGCTATAATTTGTTGACAACCAATGCATATAGGTCAATGCCCCAAAGGGCAGAGGCATGTGTAGAAATAGACCAATGCTGCAAATATTCTTGTAAGTTTATTGATTTTCATCTTCCATCACTAGATTTATGGTGCTGGATTTTTTATTTGTAAAAAATACAATCAATTATAGAACACTTTGGCTTTCATATTATTTTTCATAACACTATATTGTTCATTTATCCTTTTGTGATATTTTTAGGTGTGGCTAATGCATATTGGAACCAAGTACATATAATGAAAGCAAACATTGGGAATCATGGATTCTAGTATAGGTGTGACAACTTCCCAATTGCCATGTGTGGCACCAATTAGGGATATGGTTGTGGTGGTTATGTATAGAATGATGGCTCACATAGTAACCAAAGTGTTTATAGTGATGTTGGGGCTCATGATGGTATTGATGGTTATCCTAGTTTGATTGGAAATGGGGATATCATGAAGGACCTACTTCTAGATATATTGGTGGATGCTTCATTAATTCTAGTGACATTCAAGGTATCAAACTTCTTGTAGGTCAAATTTGTCTCAATTTAATGATTTTTCATGAAGTAATATTGTAGGTTAGACATGAGTCTATTCAAATAACAAACTCTTTTATGTTCATATGGTTAGGCAGTAGAATGACCCCTTAGTTTAATTCTTTTGCAAGAAGTATAATTATAGGTCAAAAGGATCAAGCAACATCTATCCAGGTACATTGTAAACAATCAAATTGAGTACAATTGAAATGCTTTTTAGTTTGTCGAGAGTCTAAGCAAGAATTCTATTGGTTTTTTTAGTCTACACAATTTATTGATAGTTCATGAGTACAACTACAATGTTTCTTGTTTAAGTCTTCTTTGTCAATTCTGATTGCATATTTGCAAAAAATTTAGGTTACTAATGGTTGGCTCAATACCACAACGTCCTCATCACCTCCTTCCTAGAATCCTAATGTTCTTTTATCTCTTATTCTTGATCGACATGTATAGATCCCAGGTTACTAGTCTCTAGGGACAGCTAGTCATACCAGCCACCCTTCTTGAAGATAAGATTATACCAGGTCATTTGTATTTAGAAATGAACGATACATCCCAAGTTTGAGTGGCATCTTCATCTTATCCTACATTTCCTACAGCATGAATCATATAAATTTACCCTATATACATGATGGAATGTGATGATGAAATGACAATGGAGGCAGTTGATAATGAAATGGTAGTGGAGGCTAACTGATAATGAAATGGTAGTAGAGGCTAGTTGATAATGAAATGGTAATGGAGTCAAGTTGGCAGTAAGGTTATGTTACATGACATGATAAACATGATGATTAGATGTACCTCCATCAGTCATGTTTTGAGAGTATGATGTGTTGTTGTTTATTTATCCCCTTTGCATTGACATGTGGGGGATGTCCAACAAAGCTTAATTTTCCTGATAAATTCTCCCAACAAGGCAAAGTAGTGTTCAATTACGAGTGAGCCACCGAATAGATTTATTCTCCATTCCTAGTTAGGTACACATTTTTTTGATTAGAGACTAATGGTCTGATCGTAAACATATTAAGGTGTCCATTCTGCTTCAAATCTTCATGAATGTCTTGATGTTGAATTGATATGGTTTCATTGTCTTTTTCAGTAAAGCATATAATCTCCAACAAGATAAGTTTTATCCATTGTTTTAGTTTAGCTAGATTTGCATCTTGTTGTTAACATGTTCCAGATTTTTTATTCTCAATGACTGGCTTTGCAAATTCAAATTTTGTAGAAAGATATATTATTGAAAGCTTTGTTATTGACATGTTCCAATACTGAAAGCTTTGTTGAACTTGGATCAAAAAGGTTTTCTTATACATGCAATGGTTTTCTTACCTTTTTGGTAGGTGACTACAGGTTGTAGAGGTGTATAATCATATTCATGTTCTCAATGCAAGTTGGCTTGAGTATTGCACGTATATATGCAATGAGTAGCTTTCATTTGACTTCTTTGTCCATTTCACCAAGAAAAAACATGACCAGGTCCTATTTCATCATAATAAGAAAGTTTACGAGCTCTTCCAAACACTATCAAACTGAGAATACATGGGTTTACAACTGAATCTTTGTAAGTGCATTGATATTAGATTTTTTCACTTCTTGATTTGTAAACAATTTCAAAGGCATAAAGAGGTTCTCTTGAATCCCCAACATAGTCACCCATTGTTTATGTGTTCAAAGATTGTTAGTTGGCTTAAAGTCACATGATTTTTGAGATGGTAAAAAGATTGGTCGATTTCAATATGCACAAAGAGGTTAAGCTAATGTAGGAGATCACCAACTACTAATTTCGTTAAAGTTATGAAGGTTGAGGCCTTGTATTGAATAGAAGATGGTGTCATAAAAATAGATGAAAATTTATACTATTTGTATTCAAGTGTTTATGTTTTTTCATGTACAATGTGTAATAGTGGCAAGGTATATGTCCTCCCCATGAACATTTGTTGTTTTAATATAAATAAAAGTATGGATTTTGGCATATAAGTACAACTTGGTCTAATTTCTCATGTTTTATCCAATTACGAAAATATGTATATCTCTCTACATATAGGTTTGTTAATTAATGGCACTACATATTTATTTAGATGCATAATCTAATTACATATATATGTGTGTAGTAACTATTGGTTTTCCATGCACGTTAACTACACATAAAATGTAGTAACTTCATATTTTTTCTACATACTAACTACATATGCAATTATAATTTAAAATTTAGATATAATTACACCTACATTTACATATGCAAAGGCAATATCTATCTACATTTTGGATTTCATATGTATTTGTAGTTAATGTAATATTTAATTAAATATTTGGAAAATATAGTTAAATCCTTTAGCTATATGACCATATACTACAATTTGAATATGTAAAACAAATGTAGCTAAAGCCTTTAGCCAAAGTATGGGTTTTTTCCTACGTTTCTATTTGTAATTAAAGGCCATTTTTGTAGTGATAAATATATTCATTATTGACTCTTCAACTTTCTTTGTTTCCTTTTCAAAATTTGTGACCTAAGACTCAAATAAATTTGTCATAATAGTTTCCACGACTTCATGTCACTTTAACTTAGTATAGTAAAGCAGTGTGGTTGCTTAGGTAGTGATCAAATAGGGTCTGGTATCTTACTTACATTAGTAACTACTGTTACCAAACACAAGATCACATCACTAATTTTTTTGTATTTTCTTAACATTGAATAATATCTATTATGGTCATTTTTTCACACAAAAAAATATTTTGGGGATCCATATCACCATAGGAGAGAGTGGGCAACATCAAACATGTTGCCAAGTATTGCATTCATACCATTTTTATCTTTCAAATTTTGGTTTCTAAAATTATAGGTTTTATATAGGATATAACTTTAATGTTCATATGTCACTTCTTATAAAAGGGAGACCTTAGGTAGCCATAATAGTCGCACAAAAAATAAGGTAATATCATTTTAATAGAATGCCACTTCATGAAAATATTTATGTCAGGGTGTGATGATTTGAATCTCAAACAATGGTCTTATGCACCAACATTAAAATTTTCCCTACCATTTTGGTCAAGAATCTTTAGAAATCTCACAATATCCACATAAATATTTTCATTCTTGAAAAGCTCACCTTAAAAGGATGATAGCTAGAATATAGTCTAAGTTAATCTCCATTGTATTTTGTCTCTTATTCATGTAGATAAGATATATGGGACAAACAAAAGATTTGGTTTCATACTTTTTCTATCATTCAATGGTTAATTGGAAACAACCATGTTGGTTGTATTAATAGTTTGTACAAGGAAATGAGAATAGATTCTAGTTGAGTACAAGAATTATATGATTATTTTAATGTATATTAAGATCATAAGACATATGTCTATGTATATAGTTTTTGTCATTAATATATGTTATAGGTTTTAACTTTACCTTTTTTAAATATGGTATAGTGCTTATGGTCACTCTTAGACTACATGAGTCATTTCTGCCAAAAGTTTAACATGTAAACTCTATAGAAAAATACTTATTATCTAAATTATTTCATAATTTCTAATTTATGATTAATTAAAATCACTAAAAATAAATTCTTATACATTTCTATCATTATAAATTATATTTCATGAACTATTATATGTAAAATTTTCATGCAATGTGCATTATTTCCTTTAATGTTATCAATTTATTGACATATAAATACGTTCTTGTCACTAAATTTTTTCATTTGCAATAACAACATGATATCAAAAATATTTTGTAGATAAACATGTATCCACATTTGAGACTTATCTGAACAAGAATCAAACAATTCGAAACCTACAGATTAATATTATTGATGTCCACATATAGGTTGATAAATATACAAGAAACACATGTTTCCTTTTCCTTCAAAATATATAATGAAATGAAAAAAAAATCATGATAGGTTATATTAGTCATGTTCAATTGCAAGTTTAGAATAACTATAACATATTATCAATCATATACTCTAAAAAGGTAAGATGTGAAACTTAAGTACATGGTTCAAACATAGGAAGGTATTACTTTCAGACAATTGTAGTGAGATGGCTTATAAGAACATAATATTATACCATAATGTTTAAAAATATGTTGATGTTATTTTAACTATATTGATGAAAATGTTTATTGTAACACATAGGCATAGAAAAAATTGACATCAAAGAATTAAATTTCTCAATTTCCACATCTATAATTAAAATGAATGGTAAAACATATCTTATACATTTTAATTAAGACAAAATTTCTCACTAGGCTAGGTAATTTAATATGAGGTGGTCTAGATATATTAGGGAAAGTTCATTTTGTTTCCATACTTTGGCTTGATTGATCATGTTTTGTCCCACATCTAAGAATAATAATTTTTAAATTGGTTTTATATATTTGGTTTCTTTTAGTCTTTTTATTTTTTAAATAAAAAAATTATGGCACTACTAACGGAATCATATCTTGACCATTACTGGTAAATTTTTAATTAAAATCTTACTTTAATATATAATAATGCCAAATGTTTTGGTAATTGACAATGATAACTACAAATCTCTTACTTATGAGTCATTCCACAAATATCATATTCAACCATGATCCTATGTCCAAGAATTTTTCTCTGGTCTCCTTGAGAAATTAGAAGTAAAAAAGACAACACTTATAGATGATAATCTTTCCTAAACAAGGTTTCCACTACCCCATAATGGATGAGTGAATAGTTGAAATGGTTGATTCTCTATATCAAATCAAACCACATAATAATTGAATTGTAGATTAATCATTATTCCCATGATGTTTCTAGAAAAAATCATACACTAATTTTTTTGTTAAAGGAATGTAATTTACATCAAAGTAGAAGGCAAGAGCTCAACAAGTTTTGTTGTTACTCCGTTTTGGATGACAAGACCAATCCTTTGAAACACTATATCCATATACTTGGGAGTGATTGTTACTATTAATCACTTTTAAACCCAGTTCCGAAGCTTAATACCCTCTGGCTAAAGGAATTCAAAAGTATAAAATAATTTTTATGATATTTTATTTCCTATAATGGTGGTTTCCAACTATTTTTAAATATATACTTAAACCCTACCTACTTCTATGGTTATACTACTAAATGCGTAGATTTATATGTATATGTGTATATATGTATATGCATATATATATATATATGGTTTCATGTATATATATACACATATATCTATACTTTCATAAATACATACACACACACAAACACACATGCACACATATATAGACAAGTATTTTTAAATATATACTCAAACCCTACCTACTTGTATGGTTATACTACTAGATGTAAGATATATAAGTATATGTGTATATATGTATATGCATATATATATATATATATATATATATATATATATATATATATATATATATATATATATATATATATATATATATATATATATATATATATATATGGTTGCCTGCTTTATATATATATATATGTGTGTGTGTGTGTGTTTGTGTGTATGTACTTATGCAAGTATATATATATATATATATATATATATATATATATATATATATATATATATATATATATATATATAGAGAGAGAGAGAGAGAGAGAGAGAGAGAGAGAGAGAGAGATACATATATATAGATATATATATATATAGATATGAATATATCCAGTGAGAGAGGGGGAAGAAATCTTTCTCTCTTAATCCCATATGGATATATATATATATATATATGTATATATATACATATATACAAATATATATATATACATATGAATATATCCAGTGAGAAACATATCTTGTGAGAGCATTAGAGGCATTTGAATAACTCTCCACATAAATCAATTTTTCATAATCCAATCATAAAATTTACAAGTATACCTTAATATCTACCTTCCTATAAAATTTTGTCACCATCCAATTTGTAGATCATTCACAACAACTAAATATTTTTCGACGCTCTATATTAAATTTTTGGTTGACCGTTGGATGTAAAAAGTATATATTGTACATATGGACATGTAAATAGTGTATGATTACATTGATATTTTATGAGAAGATAAATGAAATGTTGTTTTTTCTATGACAGTTAGATTTAAAAAAAATAGTTACTAATTTGTAGTTATTCAAATACCTCTCATGTTCTCACCGTAGAATGTTTCTCACTAGATCGCTACCCTATATATATATATATATATATATATATATATATATATATATATATATATATATATATATATATATATATATATATACCTATCATTAAAGTAGCACATGTAGAGTATGCTCACAGAATCCGAACATATGGATTGAATCAACACTATATAGATTAGATGTGTTTAAAAAATCATCACCATATCTCATATGGATCATGACATATAACAATATATCATCCAACGATTTCTGTAGAACAAGATTCTAGTGTTTGTTTACAAAAAATATGGAACAAAAGACAATCATGTCATTGTACATTGTCTTGTAAAATTCATTTATTTATCCAAAATCATGTTAAGTATCAAAAGACATTGTACCCATGAACACATTTGAAAGTAAGATTCTACATATTTAAATAAAAGAAGAGCTACTTGCTAGATTGTTTGAATTATATATATGCTGAAATAAAAAACTCACTACATAATTTAGATGTTGAAGTCATAAGTATACATATTAGCTTCAAATAATCAGGACACCTATAACAAAAGACCAAAAAATAATAAAGCAATGTCTATGAAGAAGGAGTGTATCCAAATAAGATGAGGAACTTAATTTTTGGGAGTAACGACATTCAAGGGAGTCATGAAAGTCACGGCAATGCACCATCGGTGTTTGCTTAATTGTTTAATTTGTAGTTTCATGATAGAAATTATTCAATATTTTCTAATACCACCAGATGACATGGATGCATCACGTATGCATCATGCTTGGTATATTTTTTTAGTTTCTAGCTAACTGCGTATGTAATTTTTTAATAATAGCTGAATATCAAAAGTTAATCTAATTAAGCGGTCACCCGGAGGTGCCCGTAGACCACCTATGATACCCGCTAACTAAACAGGTGGGTACGGGTTCAACTTTTCTCAAGTGGGTGGTAAATTTTATGATCTAAATCCAACTTAAATCGGTCAACCTATGGGCAACCGTAAATTTTGACCCAGTCTGATAGGTCCATCTCCCAGCAAGATTGAAGTTCTTGGAACATTTTTAGGAGGATGTCAGATTTAGGATGTAGGCATTGCTTGAATGTTCTAACTATGGTAAGTAGTTTGTATGTTTAGTGGTCATCTAATAAAGTTGTACAGACGTGTTTCCTATCTGATTGATTCACGATAGGCCCATGTTTCACCCACAAATATATACATATATACATACATATATATACATATATATACTGTAAATTTTACCCAGTTTGATAGGTCAATCTGCCAGTAAGATTGAAGTGTTCTTGGAACAATTTTAGGAGTATGTCAAATTTAGGACGTAGGCATTGCTTGAATGTTCTAACTATAGTAAGTGGTTTGTATGTTTAGTGGTCATCTAATAAAGTTGTACAGGCGTGTTTCCTATCTGATTCATTCACGATAGGCCCATGTTTCACCAATATATATATATATATATATGGTCATTTATTCATTGCCCGCGTGGGTAGCCTGGAGTTTCGTTACCCGACAGCCAAAAAAGTAACTCTTCTGGCCACAAAAGTAACTTTGCTGTCAAAAAAGTAACTATGGTGATAAGAAAGTAACTACACCACTAAAAAAGTAACTCTGTACAAAATATACAACAGATATATATAAGGACGGGTTTTTTATTTTAGTGGAAAAAATGATATTTTTTAGAGAGCCAGATAAAATACTCCTCTACAACTGCAAATTTTTTATGAAAAATAGTGGTGGGAAGGGTGGGCAGGTAGCTACCCGTGTGGGCAATAAATATGGGCCATATATATATATATATATATATATATATATATATATATATATATATATATATATATATATATATATATATATATATATATATATATGTATATATATATGTATGTATGTATATATATGTATATATATAGTCATGCTAGAATACACTCGAGTGTACGGATCGCACGAATACATTCAAGTGTGTTTGCATATCAAGACTATTTTTTACAAAATGTAAACCATTGATATTCACCATCATAATATAACTAGGCTACATACAAACTTTGAGCCCATTTGGATGAGTGTAAGTCAGTCATCCATGGGCAACAAAATCGACGCGCGAAACTAATTTAAAATGCTTAATTTTTACGGTCTTCATAACATGAGCTATACATATCCAAATGTGCTCAAATTTTGCGTATGAGTTATGCACAAGACGTTTAAGATTATCAATGGATTAGATTTAAAAAAAAAATTGCATCATGAAAATCTACTTGAGTATATTCCGCTCTGGATACACTCGAGTGTATTCTAGCATGACTCTCTCTCTCTCTATATATATATATATAAATGTTCAAATGTGGTCAAATTTTGCGCATTAGCTATTTACAAGATGTTTAAGAATATCAATGGATTAGATTTTTGAATAAAATTATTGCATCATGAAAAACTACTTGAGAGTATTCTGCTATGAATACATTTGAGTGTATTCTATCCTAACTCTCTCTCTCTCTCTCTCTCTCTCTCTCTCTCTATATATATATATATATATATATATATATATATATATATATATATATATATATTTGAATCTGTTATTGTAAATGTAACTATCTATGCATGACAAATAACAGTTTACAAGGTAAAGTAACCCTCTACATGTCAAAAGTAAGAAAAAAGTAACTCAAATAGGGAGTGGGTAGCTACACACATGGGTATTAAGGATGGGTCTTGTATTATATATATATATATATATATATATATATATATATATATATATATATATATATATATATATATATATATATATATATATATATATATATATATATATATATATATATATATATATATATATAGAGAGAGAGAGAGAGAGAGAGAGAGAGAGAGTCATGCTAGAATACACTCGAGTGTATAGATCACACGAATACACTCAAGTGTGTTTGCATATCAAGACTATTTTTTTGCAAAATGTAAATTGTGATCTTCATTGTCATACTATAACTAGGCTACATATAAGTTTTGAGCCCATTTGGATGAGTATAAATCACTCATCCAAGGACAATAAAATTGAATGCCTGAAACTAATATAAAATACATAATTTTTGTGGTCTTTATAAAATGACCTATAAATGTCCAAATGTACTCAAATTTTGTGCATTAGCTATTTACAAGATGTTTAAGAATATCAATGGATTAGATTTTTGAAAAAAAATATTGCATCATGAAAAACTACTTGAGAGTATTGTGCTACGAATACATTCGAGTGTATTCTATCCTGACTCTCTCTCTCTCTCTCTCTCTCTCTCTCTCTATATATATATATATATATATATATATATATATATATATATATATATATATATATATATATATATATATATATATATATATATATATATATATATATATATATATATATATATCTGTGTGTGTGTCTTCGTGTTTGTATATGTGGGTGCAAGTCAGTGTGGTGTGTCAATAAATGAATATTTCATATTTTTACATAGTTATTTCTAGATTCTCCTAACCACAAAAAGGAAGCTTTAAATTGATACATTACAATGTATGGTGTATTCACTCATAGGTAGTTGGTTTACCTCTTTGCTTCTACTATCAATATTTTATACATATTCTCAAATGCATCCGCCTTTGTATTTCTGTATAGTGTAACTTATACTTCATCCAAAAAATACATGAAGATCTTATTTCATATATCTCAACTTTGTATATTGGATATATGGGTGAGGTTTGAAGTTGAGCTATATATCTAGGTCTAAGGTATCATCGGAGTAGAAAAGTTTGATACTTGTGCTATATGATGGTTTAGATTCTGTATCACTATTAATAAGTGTAACAATTTATTCACTTTGAAAAAGATATCATAATGTTTTCCTATATATATCTTGTAGATGGTTTGATAGAAAAAAATCCCTGGCAATATTTTCATTCTATCTCAATTTTCATATATCTATATTACAAATTCTTATACACAAAAGTTGTTAAGTTATTTTTTTTACACGACCAACATAGCCAAATTAGCAAGTGACCTCTTAAATTTGGTTACTTCATCCCCAGATCGAGGGGTGGTTAAAAACATAATGATTAGTATTATGACATAAAACACACCACACAAAAATAATGTGAACGCATTTGATTAAAGTTGTTGTTCATCCTCTTATTTTTCAATATTAAATAATAACTTATCTATTACATTAAATATAATTTTTATATACAATATTCATGTAATATAGTTTTTAAATTAAAGAAAAGTAAAAAAATCGAATATAAATATTCACTTAACTTCTTTATCACTCCCCAAAATCCTAGTAAATGGTTGCTGGATAATTGACCAATTAAACTACAACTAACTCTTAATCTTCTCTCATGCTTGACTAGTGAGTCTCTGTGGAACTAAAGTAATAACAAATAATAAAACCTAACCTTGGTGTGACTATTAAATACTTAAATTATCTATATAAATATTGTCCTTAAGATCACCTTAGATGTATCACCCTTGTGAAAGTACTTTGGACGAATGGATGAGGGAAATTTAAATTGTGTTTATTTTTTACCATTCTATGGAGGGTTGATTGGGTGATGAATCAATCAAACATTGGTGAGGTCCATTTTCATTGTAGCATGTATTGAACGTCAAATTATTGATTGGTATATGAGTTGGTCAATTTATATCTAGAATGTAGACTAATATTTCATCTCAACTTGTTGAATAAGGATCAATTGATTGATTGAGGTCGGCATTATTGATGTTTTCGTATAACAATAAATGATTGACTAGTTGAGTTATCAATCAATTGATGTGTTTTACTTCCCCTAAACTCTTATAATGTCACTTACTTATAATGTCACTTACTAACTGATTTGCTTTGTTCCAATAGATCCATTGGAGTATTGTTCATCTTGTTCAGATGTTCTTTATGGGAATATGGTACAAAGAAGGGTTCGATATAATTCCACATATGAAACCATAGTCACATATTGTTAGGAACCCTTAAAATTGTTCTTGATGTCTAACTCCTGGACAAAAGAAAATTTTGGTTAGTAAACTATTTTGACCATTGTTTCCAAAATATAGAGAAAATATATGCTCAAAATCATGAAGACCGAATATTAACCTAATAAAGATACAAAAACATATTCAATGTTAAGTTTGGGAACTAAACGTTGCAAAATCATAAATTTCGTTCATAACAAACTTGTCCATGTTAGCTTTTTTCTTGTCCTTGATTTTTTTTAATTAGTCGGGATCATTTATTCATGTTTCCCTCCTCTAGCAATCTATTTGAAAAAATTTGTCAAGAATACTAAAGACATAATGAAGTAGCCACCATTATGCAAACATTTTCTCAAAATGGAAACATCACTAATGGTTATGAAATTATAGCATGGTGTTGCACATTTTATCCCATATATTAGCAAAATATTCTCAATACCGAAATGAAATAAATTTGAATTAATGAAACTTCAATCAAAAACTCACATATAACTATAATTTAATTATTACACAATAATTTACACTATAACATCGCTCATGTAGATGGTAAATGAAAGATATTCATAGGTAGGTAAGATATCATATTAACATAATATCCATCTGAAAGAAGGATCTATTTACATACTATTGAAAATCAAATCAACAAAACAAGATTTTCTTCATTACTCATGAATTCCTTAGACTAGGAATCTATTAGAGAGCAGTGGGTTTGTATAATCCAAACAAGTTGTATTCAATTAATGAGAGTGCCTTCTATGCAAATTAATCAAGATCTCAAACAATTGTAGGTAACGAGGTTCTTTCTCAGGTGTATCTTGGTTGAACAATATGCATTACATTCTTGGGTGGTGAACTTTATGGTTAAGTCATTAATATGCCTAACCTAACTTTTAATTTTATTAACCCAAATGTAAATACATGACTATTTTTTCAAATATTCATTTATCAACATTGTTGAATTTATATTGTTCAATTAAATAATCACACTTGCAACACTTCCTACAATATATATTTATGGTTTAGTCAACCCTAGTTACTTTGGCTTCTAGCATTGAGTTTTTAGTAAGTTGTCTTTGATCAGATTCGATCCAATTCCCTTCACTATTTTTTTAAACCATGCCCATTTTTTCCTATTATATTTCATAGTGACAACAAAATTCTTTTTGACATAACCGTTTGGGGCTTATACCAATAGGTAGAAACCTACTAAAGAGGATTTGTCAATAATGTCTCCCATGCACTTCATATACCTCCTGGGTAATTAATTGAATTGGTGGGGTTTTGACCTGTACATCCTTCAAAGATGAAAAAATCCATGTGTTTGCAAATAGTACAATAAGTGACCATGTATCCACAGACTATTGTTTCATCCATCTTGAAGTTGTTGTAAAACCATTCTTATAGGTTATCTTTAATCACGATTTAGATCTAACACTTCCAAAAATCTTCCTTGGTGTAAAGAGGTTTCTAATAGGTCATGTATAGTTGGTTTAGTAGCATCCCCACATCAAGAACCTCACTTGTTCGTTGTCAACTTCCTTACAAACTATGAAATGATGCCTTCTTTCTCACAACATTGAAGCACTTGAAGTGGATGGTAAGCTATCCTATAAAATCTATATTTTGATTCATATAAGGATTGTAACTAGATGGGGATTTTGTGAAAATTTGTGTTTAGAAAACCCATATGTCATAGCCTACTCCAATGTGTTTTGTACTTCAATGATGTACAATTACAAGTTTTAATGAAAGCTTGGTATTTTTTTATAAAGATTCAAATTTGAAATTAGCCATTTTTATTTGTTAAAATGATTTAGTAGATAGTTATAATCGACTTAGATATTTGTTTGATACTCTATTAATTTGATGACTTGAAAAATAGGGCACAATTATGTCTTTTTTATTTTTGTAACCGGCATGAATTTACTTAACATGCATTTATTTAGAAGATAAAGTATGATATATGGAACACATTTTAGAGATATTAATGTGTATTATGAGGAATATGAGCTTTAATATTTGATTATTGAATTTTATTCATTAGGTCCTTAAACCATTCTATTTTGGTTTTACCTTGATTAAGATGGATTTCAAACTGTAAGAAAGAAATGTTCAAAATATGATGAGTTTTTGTTCAACCATTTGAGAGAGAAGCCTTTTAACAAGGTAGTTTCCATCTTGGTTGAGCACCATTTGAAAGAAATTAATGGGATATTTGATTATATGAGACCTCTAGAATGTGTAAAAGTCAAACTTGAGGAAGTCAACTATAATAGTAGTAGTATTACCAAGACTAATTTCGGCTCTAATCTTATTGTGTGTACTATCTTTTCATATTGGCTCATAGGAGGAGAAAGATATGAAGAAATAACCTCCTGACTTCCCCAAAAATAAAAAAGAATACAGATTCCCTCTTGTATAAAGATTTTCGTGGCCAAAAGTCATGTTTCTAGTAGGGTCATGACTATAGGTAACAGGATGACTATTTTGTTGTAGTGATAGTACATTCTTATCCTTAAAATTTGTAGATAGATAGTGATGAAGTGTCCAAATAAGATAGATAATGGAGGCATTCTAGAATTAAGTCAGATAAAAAGAAAATGGCATGCTTACAATGCTTTTGAATGTGTTTTTTCACCAACATACTATGAAACACATAGATCACATTTCTCATAGCTCTTAAACTTATCTGGTGATGCACATTCAAATGGTTGTATTGTAGAGATGGAAAGAACTTGACAACACATGCAACAAGCCCCTTCCACCATGTATTTTATCTTTTTCCTTTACTTTTCATTTTATTTCCCTAGTCCTTTCTTTTCTTCCCTCCAACAAAGTGTTGATAAACACTTTTTCACTTAAATTTCTCACTCTCATTTTCTTATTTCCAACTAAGAAATCATTTAATAAATACAATGTGCATAGAAATTCATTGTCTCTGATAGTAAAAAAACCATATCAAGCATGTTCAATCTACATGTCTCTATCGTCGATCCCTTCATTTTTTGGTGATTCATTGTTCTTTTGGTTTCATTATCTTTACAAGAAAAGAACGACAAGTAGTTTCAAGAACTTGATAAGGTCATGCTTGCCTCTATCATTGTGTGGTGCCTCTCATGCCACAACAGGAACAATCATGAAATCTTATATCATATTCATCAATGTGGGTTTTGATGGCATTACAGCATGGTTTGTTGAAGAATTGTTTAGACAAGGCTCAATTAAAGAGATGGGTATGAATCCAATTACATATTTGATCATAATGTATAATTGTAAGATTTCATTAAAATGATTTGTTACATGTTTTCTCTATGTCCCCTCACTACTCTTATCAACCACCCTTCCTTTTCTATACATCCTTAATTAAAAATCCATTCAAATCTCCATTGGTACCTAAGTTTGCCTTAAACAAAAGGTAATGGTGTCCATGAAGACTAATGAAGGAACATATATGAAATAGGCAATAGATATTTATTGACACATTATGGCAACACATTTGGTGAAAATAGATATCAAGGTTTCATACCTACCATTTTGATTCAGACATGTATGAATCATTCTTCAATGACCCAAGCCGGGAATGGGCATATACCCACCTTAACAAAAGATCTACAAGTTTTGGAGATATCACCATTTTTGGCGCCAAAGGAGTCAAGAATTACTAGAAAGGAAACACTAGCCATTGTTGTGTTCTTAGATGGTGAAACCCAATCTAAGTAAATTGTTAGTAGTTGGATTGGGTTTCACCATTTAAGCACTCACACCAACATGAAAGCACTCATACCAACTGTATATCCTTGGCATGGTTTACGAGAAATCATCATTAGTGTCTATTCCCTCCTCTTCAAAGATCAAACTGGATCTAGATCATAGTTATGTCTCTCTCTCTTTCAAAATGGCAAACAGATGATCAAACATATTAACATGTGATCATGAGCTCTATATTGCAAAGATATCATGCATTCATATGACTCCTTGATTCTAGATATTAAATAATAATATTCTTTCAAGGAATTATAAATCAAACATAAAGAGATGGTAGCCAATCATTCAACTGAATCAATAAAAAACAAGAGTAAGGAGGTAAACATTAATATACATTCAATGGAGTATGAATAGTTTCATGTTGGGAGAGCTTTAATGGTTAGTCCAAGACAAGTAAAGTGGTTTAGGCACTCATGGTTTTATACAGTATGGATCTACAAATTATGAAGGCCATAGCCCAAGGGATAATGGAGTGAGATGAAAAAATGGGACAATATGGAATAAGCACAACATAACAATATTTGTAAGGGTATTGGACATTGATGAAGACCTCTTCTTCACAAAGATAGTGATGATGTTGGAGATGATGACTTCCTATATCCTTATTCTTTCATATATGGATGTGTACACCTAGTAAAATAAAGCACTAAAGTGGCTACACTCTCATCCTAGACTTTGAATGGGGTTCGATGGTGAGTTGGAAATTGGGCAACACTTCATCACTATTGAAGAAGTGGATTCTATGAAGGTTGGGAACCCTATTAATAGGGGTTGGTTTGTGCCCAAGGAACCTAAGCAATAAGGAAATTTTCTTGCACTCTAAGTATTAACTAATCCTAACTTTAGAGTGATTTGTAGGGAGCCCATCTTTGAGTTGTGGCTCATAGTACTTCAGATGGTGGAAGATAGTAGGCATTGTTGGGATTTACATGGTTGGAGCAGGAAGCAGAAACAAAAACTTTGATTTACCATAAACCCATAACCAGCAGATTGCATAAATATCTATGTAATGTGAAGGATGGTTTTAGCGAGATATACGTAGTCCTAAGGCTTGCTGAGTGACAATACCTCACAACTAGTGCAGTCTTCAACCATCTATCTTTGATGGTGTCTGTGCAGTTCGTGGTCTTGTCCTCGACTATACTTGATAGTTGTCCTCCTAAGAGAAAGAAGTCTCCCACCTCTATAGATAGTCCACATGGACTACCAGAAACTCTAGTCATCCTAAAGAATAGACTAGAAGGAGTTATCCCCTTCTGTCGGGGTACTAGTCACCGACATACTCTCCCACCACCAGCTGCTTTTCCACAATTGTTTTTCCCTTGTTGTTCCTCCCTGGATGGGTAGAACTTTCTTGGACTCTCTCAGTTACCACAACTAGAGAGGAAAACAACTTTGCAAAGCAACTTACGTCCTAAGTTGTGTCTCTGGAGAAGCCCCCTGCACCCCTCTATTTATAGAAAGGGGCAGGGTCAAGGTTCCTAGTCAGTGTGGGAGTAGAAGGGTCCATAATTTCAATGAACAATTTGCACTTCGGCAGGCAAACTAGTCATTCCGCAAATGAAATGGTCCTTTGTCAAGGTGAGCTAATTAGTTCACTTGTGAATCGGTTGGTTGAGAGTGTGAACTGGTCATATCATTTAGTGAATCGGTCATTTCACTTCCCAGACTTGCCTCCAAATGACTTTCCTTGTTCATTTCTAATTAATAAAAATATTAATTCTTGTCCCAATCAAATTGAAAAAGTGAAATGAAAAACTTTTCTCACAAATCGGGAAAATCCAATATTGCTCCTTTGGACAAATGAACTGATCAGTTCACTAGAGTGAACCAGTCATCTCACTGACCATGAGCAGATTGGTTCACCCAGTGAACCGTTCAGTTGTTGGTCAAGATTGTGCAAAACACAGTCAATTCAGTTCTCAATCAATCTGACACTCTAATCAGTTGGGTCAACACTTGAACTTGATGATTCCGAGTCAACTCTATTGATTAAATACTTGATTGAGTACCTAAACACTTTAGTAATCAATCCAAACATCATTCATGGATAAAATCCTCTTCTAGGTTAATCCTTTGTGTGTGGCCCTATATGTCCCATTTCACGTTGGCATTGAATTTCCATGACTAACTTATGACATGGCAAGAAAAGAGTGGTGCCTAGTCGCACATCAGTGCTACCCAAGTGAAAAGGAAAGTTTGAGAAAAACTTTTAATCCTACAATCTATTATTGGTGTTCCAGTGAATATATAATTCCTTTGTCTGATATCCTGAATGAACTCAAGGAATGTATTTGTCATCCTTTCAATGTTCATTCATGCTTCTTGAACTAGAGTAGACTGTCTGAGATATGTGTGACATCAATATCATATATTGATTCACATGTGTGTGCACATGCCTTTCTTAGTCTCGCTTATCAAGTGGCCTGGACATCATACTCCCTTCGGAGGGACAAATGCCATATCTATCACTCACAGTATGTGTCATGCGTCAAAGCCACCCAATCATTACCGTTATAACAACCCATGTTTCAGGACTATGTTTGATGATGTCAAAGTGTACCCAATCACATTCGACACGTGTAGTCATTCTAGGTCTAGAATCACAATCACCGCCATCACTATGAGAGATGACTCTGACTACCATGTCATTGTTCCATGTGTCACTCTCATGGTGGGTCTGTCTGATACACTATTCTCCAACATGTATATGTGTACTTGGTTTGATATCATATATCATGACTAATGATACACTATCATCAACCAACACACGCTCTAGCCTTGATGTGTCATTGTTGTCTTTCAACATTCGACAGTGACATCTAACTAGGGACATAAACAAGAATGTACATACTCTTGAATCCATATGATCTCATTGTTTAGTTCCTCAACCTGAAGACATACATCATCGAGTATTGTCATTCTTAGACATTCATTCTTCTCGATCATTTATTTCATAATAAATCGAGCTATAATAAATTGGAAGCTTTCCATTGATATTTATCAAATCAATCAGAATATATGCCAATTCAAACATCATATGATTAGCTCTTTGGGCATACATACCAATAGACTCCCATTTTCACTTAGAGCAATCACCCTCGAATCATATTCTTAGGGATGTCTAAACATGTCCCGCATGTTTCTGTTGTGCTAGTGTTAATCCAATGAGTTAGCAACACTTTTCTTTAGCTAGTATATTTCATGTTTTACATCTCCTCACTGTATAAACTTTTGTATGAGGTGGAGTTTCCATAATATGCTATCTGATATTCTTTGCCTAAAAATTAGCTCCATTGTTTGAAATAATATTTCTACTTTGTAATCAATGGTTGGAATATCTATAAGTTCATCTGTATGAACTTCTAGATCCATATTGTATCCTCTGGTGTTCATAACACAAGGATACTCAACATTCCTTTTAGAATGTATTTTAATTTTACTCCGGAACATTTCCATCTATCAACACATATTCACTTTTATTTTTTGCGATCATTTTTCTATCATTTTGGAAGCATGCATCAGTGTAACTCATTTACATTCAAGTCTTTCTTTTATTACCATAGAACTAATCCTTCAATACTTCACAAGTAATTAAATAAGTTCTTTATGGTATTCCTGTGACTCTCACTGGAAGTAGACAGACATCCACTCATCATGTCCATTATATATGAGATAATTGGATGATCATATCATTTTTCATGTCAAATACATACATACAAGATGATGATTGCATATATATATATATATATATATATATATATATATATATATATATATATATATATATATATATATAATGTATATATGTATGTATATATATATGTCATTTCCAATATATAAGATAATGGGATGATTTCATACATGATAGATTCAATTACGAATGCATAAGGAATCTATCTATTTGTTCCTATTCTTCATTAGAATTCGAGACACTTGGCATGTGAGAGACTAACTCCATCTAATATGGACAAGTTTTGCCCCACGGAATCTTTGCATACTAAACCCTTCAGTATAGACTACCAATGTATACTCTCTCTTTATTAGGTCAAGAGACTATCAAGAACTATCTCTATAGATCTATATTCCTATCACATAGGACATTTCTCTTTATCCCTTAAAGAAGATACATCCACAATAGTTTCATTTTATTCATCATAATCATGTGGAATATAAATATGCCCCCACTAAATCTTTGTAATCACATATCCCTTCTTTATTTTGATATATCTTTCAAACCTTTTGACTAAATAATAGAAGTAAAGATTCCAGTTCCGAAGTTCTTGTATTTAATCAACCATATTGATTAAACTCTTGAAACTTATAGATTGTATTTGCTATCATGGAATTATAAAACCCTTTAGGTTGTGTCACGTACAAAGCCTCATGTTATTCCAGCTAGTAATGTAGTTTTAATATCCATATGCCAAATTTCATAATCTTTAAGTTCCAGCAGCAAGCATGATCCTTTATGGCCTATAGCCACTGCAATTGGTTTAATAAGTTCATCAGGCTCAACACCTTGAACTCACTGGAATTCTTCTCAACCAATCAGCTCTTTGAATGTCATCCATTCCAGTCTTAACTCTTAAGACCCAATTTCACATATGGGTTTTATCCCTATAAGTTCTACCGTTAAGGTCATACCTTATTTGGTTCACATGGAAGTCAATTTTGATCTTATGGTTTCAAGCCATAACTCAAAATTTGGTTCCTCAACATCATCTAGATAGATTATTAGCTCATCATCATATGACCAATAAATCACCTTTGAGTATTTACGATATCATTATCCATCAAGCTCAATGTGTTTTCTATTTTATATATGAGGTGTGTCTATTACATAAGGAATTTGAGATTCCAGAACACTTGTGATTCTTAATCTCCTTTTGTACGTTTATTTAGTGTAAAGCATGTTCTTTAGAAGAATTCTAGAAGATTAGTTATTTATTTAATGATCATGCTCTTACTATTCAGAGTATGATTCCTTCTTTGATTTAGACATCCTTATGCCTTAATCTTGAGTTCGTTATGATACACTATCATAGTTAGTCACAAGTTCCTTAAACATTTAGTTTAAATATCTCATTCATTGATCATGTCAAAGAGTTAATACTTTTACCAAGTATGTTCTTCATTTATGATATCCTTAAACATTTCAAAATTTTCATATTGGTATTTCATTAAATATCATATCTGAGGTATCAACATTTATTCCAATAAATATGTACATACATCAATATGTATTATACCTAATAGAATAGTCATTATCCCACTACATATAGTGAAGATTGACTTGTCATCATGCTTAATAAACAAGACATGCATATCTCTTAATGGTTCATTAACCAAGAGAGTCTAGTTTATCCATCAACATGGAACCTAGATATGCATTTCTCATTCATTTGTATAGATGATAATGCAAATTTATTGTTTGTGTCATCAATAACTTTTTGGTATTATTTATTTTATCTCATGCATACCAGGTACCACGAGATAGATAATACATTGCCATAAAACTTCATATCTTTAGAATTGGAACATGAACTATATTGATAGACATCCTTGTCAGTACAAGATGCAGAAATAAAGTGTTTTTATTTATTGGCAAATGAAATAGAAGTTCATAACTCTATTACATGCCCTTTGGGATGAAATAAACTAAAAGGTACTACTATTTATGGAAGAAACACTTGATCCATTCTTGATGAGTGTTCCTTCTTAATCCTTTCACTAAATGCCATCACTTCTTTTCAGATCATGTACATCATATATGTCAGATCTATATCTTGGTATGATATACCTGAGATAAAGAAGAATTTTAAGTTTATTTTATAATACCTGAGGTGAATACTTCCACACCCTCCTTCTTCTTCTTTAGTTCATCTATGTAGAGAGGGAAATATCTCTTCTGATGTCCTATCTCATGAAAATGGTGACATTTTCCTCCCTTGTTCACCCCTCCCTTTGATTTGAGAGTTGAAGTTGACTTGGTCTACTGGCTAGCATCAGAACCTTTCTTTACTTTCCACTTTCCCTTTCCCTTAGACTTTCGCTTCTTTATGTTTATTTTCATCACAGATTTGGGTGTGTCTTTCTTCCTCTATGCCTCGATTATCCTCAACATGCCCAACAACTTTGTGAATGGCCTGCCAAAGTTATCCATGTTGTAGTTCATCTCAAACTAATTGTGGGATTCTGAGAACAAATGAAGTATCACATCACTAGCCAAGTCTTGTCTCTAAGGGAATCCCAGTCGAGTTAGGTTCTCCACATACCCAATCATCTTGAGTGTGTGAGGGCCTAGTGAATATCCTTTTTTCATGATGCACTTGAACAAAGCCTTAGAGACATCATATCTCTCTTATCGTTCTTGGTCGTGATACATGTTCTTGAGATGTTGAACCATCTCAATGGCATCCATGTTCTCATGTTCTCTCTGTAACTCATAATTCATTGAGAACACATCATGAACTTCACATCAATGGCATCCTTAATATGCTTCTTGTAAGCATCCCTTTCAACCTTTAGTGTAGTGGGAGTGGGTTCATCTGGTTTTGGTGTATCTAGGACATAGAGATTTCACTCTTTAGTGAGAAAAATTCTCAACATCCTAAACCAATCGTGGAAGTTGTTCCCTTTTAGCTTGTTCTTCTCAACGATTAATTGCAATGAAAAGTGATTGTTGTTGGTAGCCATTTATTCTACAAAAGAAAATTTGCAATTTTAGTCCAAAACTCTTTTGACTTGATTTGAAATTGACGATATTAATTAGGTCTTTAATTAAATATTTCTCCCACAATTTTGATCAAATTTATAACCCTCAGGTATCAATTCGGAAGATTGCAGTTTACAACCTTCTAGTGAGACAAGATCCAAAACAATTAGGTTATTACCCGGTCAATGCTAGCATCCATAATTAATTAATAAGGTAGATAACATTTACTAATTGCATCATATGAAATTCTTGGATAGATGTCATGTGAAACTCCTTGTCATGTACATCTGCATGCGTCAAGGTGTTTAATCCTATTAGCATCACCTTGTTAAGTCTGACCCAAAAGCCAACACATTGAATATGCACCCTACGAAGGTAGACCCGCATATTCACCATCACACTTCCATGAAATAGATGGTGCACCACGTGGCCCACACTAAGTCGATAAATCTTTTCATGTATGCTACTTTTGGTAGGCATCTTAAACTTAATATTTATGTTTGAGGGGTTTCAATATGCTTATATGTGCATATATGTATCCAATCACCACATATATAGTATGTATCATATACATGCTATATCCCACAAATGAAAACATATAATAATGATAAAGTGATGATTATGGTCATCCTATTGTAGTTCCTTGGAGCCACAAGGAACTAGAGTCATATAAGGTCTTCATCGCATGCAACCTGTTATTGGTGAAAATCTATTTTTGGGTCGTTCTGGGTTGATCAACTCATCCTATGACGGATCAGCTCGCCTCCTGGCCAATCAGTTGGTTGTCACCAATCGATCGTCTGGCTCCACCAGAAGGTTGGTACACTGGGTTTTCGGGCACCTCGTCAGGCCACCAACTGCTCCTTAGTCAGTCATCTCAGTCCATCAAGCAGTCATCTTTAGTCTTCGTCATAATAAGAAATAAAATTGTCTGACTTTTACAGAATCTTTGTAAAACCTCGAGTTACATTTGAGGGGAGAAAAGGTAGAATAGAACCTCGAGTTATCTTGAGTTACATTCACAACTAAAGAAGAGGACTTGTTGTGTAGACTGAGTTAGAAACAACCATAACCAACCATACACATGCACGTAGGGTTTATAGGCCATAACCATGCTACACATTCACCATCAAAACCATTTTAGGGTGACGCATATCGATTGCATATATACCATATCATATATGTATATATTAGTGTGGGATATTCATATTAGTCATTTAAACATTCATATCATATGCAATAAAGAAAAAAAGGTAAAACCAAAACTCGATCATATCGATTATCCCAAAACATAGAGTATTGATGTGGCATTGATATCACTGTTTGGTTTAACATGGTTAGAGTAGGTAGAGGAAACAAAAAGGTTTACTTGACCATAAAACCATAACCAGCAGATCACATCAATATCTATGTAATGGGAAGGATGGTTTTAGTGAGATATATCTGGTCCTGAGTATTTCCCATCGAAAATACCTCACAGCTAGTGTGGTCTTCAACCATCTATCTTTGACGGCGTCTGTGCAGCTCCTGGTGTTGACCCATACTACGGTTGACAGTTGTACTCCTAATAGGAAGAAGTCTCACGCCTCTATAGATAGTCCACATGGACTACCTCAAACTCTATTCATCTTGAAGAATAGACTAGAAGGAGTTGTCCCCTTATGTTAGTGTACTAGTCACAAACACACTCTCCCACCACCAGTTTCTTTTCTACAGTTGTCTTTCCCTCATTGTTCCTCCCTGGATGGGTAGAACTTTCTTGGGCTCTCTCAATTACTACAACTACAGAGGACAACAACTTTTTTGAGCAACTGATATTCTAAATTGTGCCTCTAGAGAAGCCCCATATACCTCTCTATTTATTGTAGAGGGCATGGTCAAGGTTCCTAATCGGTGCGAGAGTAGAAGGGCCTAAATTTCCATGAGCAATTTGCACTTCGGTAGGCAAACTGATCATTTCATAAATGAAACAGTCATTTGGCAAGGTGAGTCAATCGGTTCACTTGTGATCTGGTCAATTGGGAGTGTGAACCAATCAAATCTCTTATTGAACCGGTCGTTTCACTTCCCAGACTTGCCTCCAATTGACTTTCCTTATTTGTTTCTAATTAACACAAATTTTAATTCTTGTCCCAATCAAATTAAACAAGTGAAATGAAAAATGATTCTCAAAAATTGGGAAAATCCAACACTACTCGTTTTGACAAATGGAATGATCGATTCACTAGAGTGAACCGGTCATCTCACTCACCATGAGCGGATTGGTTCACCCAATGAACCGATCAGTTGGTGGTCTAGATTGTGTAGAACACAGTCAATTCAGTTCCCAATCAATATGACACTCTAATCAACTGGTTCAACACATCAACTTGATTCTTTTCAGTCAAGTCTATTGATTGAATGTTTGATTGAGTACCTAAACACGTTATTAATCAATCCAAACATCATTCATGGATAAAATCCTCTTCTAGGGTAATCATTTGTGTGTGACCCTACCCATTTCACGTTGGCAATGAATGTCCATAACTTACTTATGACATCACAAACAAAGAGTGGTGCCTAGTCGCACATCAGTGCTACCCAAGTGTAAATAAAAGTTGGAGAACAACTTTCAATCCTACAGTCTAAAATTGATGTTCTAGTGAATGTATAATTCCTTTGTCTCTGATATCCTAAATGAGCTCAAGGCATGGAGTTGTAATCCTTTCAATATTCAGGCATGTTTCTTGAACTAGAGCAGACTGTATGAGATATGTGTGACATCAATATCATATATTGATTTACATGTTCATGTGCATGCCTTTCTCAGTCTCCCTTATCAAGTGGCCAAGACGTCATACTCCCTTAGGAGGGACAAATCCCATATCTATCACTCACATTCTGTGTCATGCGTCAAAGCCACCCAATCATCACCATTATAACAACCCATGTTTCAAGACTACTTTTGATGATGTAAAAGTGTACCCAATCAAATTCGAAGAGTGCAGTGATTTCATGTCTAAGAATCATAATCACCACCATCACTATGATAGATGAATCTAACTACCATGTCATGGTTCCATGTGTCACTCTCATGGTGGGTCTGTTTGATACACTATTCTCCAACATGTATCTGTGTGCTTGGTTTTATATCAAATATCATGACTAATGAGACATTATCATCAACGAACACACGCTCTAGCCTTGATGTGTCATTGTTGTCTATCAACCTTCCACAATGGCATCTGACTAGGGACATAAATAAGAATGTACATACTCTTAGCATATGTATCATCTCATTGTTCAGGTCCTCTACCTGAAGACATACATCGTTGAGTATTGTCATTCTTTAGACATCCATTCTGCTCCATCATTTATCTCATAATCGATTGAGCTTGAATAAATTGGAAGCTTGCCTTTGATATTTATCAAATCAATCAGAATATATGACAACCAAATCATCATATGATTGGCTCTCTGGGCATACATACCAATAGGCATGGAACCAATATATGGATTAATCTCCTTCAAGGTTGTACATGAAAACTTGTAATGATGGTTAAATTGTTGATCGATCGTTGGTAGTTGGATGTCTAAAACCAGGCATCACCATAGTCAACAGTTTGGGTGTTGGTTGACTTTGTGTAGATCGAGCGTTGTGGAAAAGATGGCCAACATTAGAGTTGGGTTTCAGACTGAGCCTAGAACCATGCATGGGATTTATATCAATAAATAACAGAATATAAATAAGGCATCAGTAAAGATTGAGATCTTATCGATTTATACCAAGCATCAATAGTGTAGTTGATTGATATCTTATCGATTAATCTGACAGTGCCTTCATGATTGTGAGGCAAAGCCTCTTCATTGGTCTGTCACCACCAATGAAGTGCATAGGCCTCTTATTTTGTTAGGGCTAGTACATATGAATTTATTCTTTTCCATGGATTGATATACTAATGACTTCCCAATGTTTCTCTTTAGTGTTGTCCTACATTTTTCAAAGGATCAGTCACTAACCCCTCTAGGTTTCTAGGGATGTTTTGAACTTGTAATTCCCTACAAAAATATATTAAGTTATAAGCAAGAGGGGAAATATATCACAAATCAAGTAAATATAAGATTTATCACATAAAAGCTTAGGATTCTAATGGAAGTAAAGGTTAACTTAGGCATGTAATATACTAAAAATTTGATTTGTCAACCACTCAAACATAGAGTCTAGATTTTCATCAAGTTGATAGATATAATCAAAGTATGAGGTGATAAAGTAGGTTTTTCTTAGTTAAGTGAGTTGTAGAACAGTGATCATATTTATATGTCATTCTCCATCAAGAGTTTTGCACTATTGCTTTGTCTATGTGTTATGTTCCTAAAACCTATCTCAAAACTCATAGTTGCTTGACCTTTCATCTGATACTCCCATTCTAAACGGTTTAGGTTCCTTCTCCATTATATTCAGTCTAGGTCCCACCTCCTAGCCATATGGTGCATTAGTATCATACAATGTATATTTCACTCCCAAAATCTTTTTTGAATGATTAAGAGAGTGTGTAGACTAGGTGACATAGAGATAGAATGCTAAACCCATGAACTACATTAGTACAAAAGACATCATGTGGAATTGTATAATGCTCCACATGCATGGAAAAAAATAACAAGATGAAACCAACAACATAACCTCAACATTCAATAAGCATATTAATAACAATGTAATAAATTACAAGAGTTCAATTACATGTTTAAGATCTAATTATGCAACTTTGATCATGTATGCCACCTTGCATCTTAACACAAGTACACCAAAACGTGCTCAAACGTCATTAACTACCAAGATATCTCTTAACCAAAACATACATGAAACAAGTGGGTTGACACACAAGATGTTCAATACATGATAGAAAGATACTTATATTAAGGCTTGAATAATTTGAACAGTTTGTAGAAGTAAATGAACAAGAACAAAAAAGTTACATACTTAACAAAATAAGAACAAATGTTTAATTTCATTTTACTACAATTATACCAGCAATATCATCTGTCATAAAGCATTTGACCAGCTTCCCATTAGAAGGGGTCGGGAGGTTACTTAAGATTCAAAGCTATTAGTTAACCTTGTTTATCAGCATGGTCTGTTAGATCTTGGAAACTCATGTAGGTCTCTTGGCCTTGTGTCCTTATTCAAAGAATGTTGGAAGGTCTACAAGGTTTTCACAATGGAGCTCTATATTATGTAGTCAAGTTATATAACCAATGAGACAAAGCATTGAGTACTATACTATCTACTACATGATAATATTTGAGAAAGTAAAAAAGCATATACATATCAAGTTTAAAGAAAGAAAAATATAGTTATATAATTATTTAAAGCTTGTATGTGATCTAGAGATTTTTAACGTAACTTATCCTTGACTATGTATATCTCAAGCAACACCTGATTACGAACAATATTACAAGCATATATTACATTCTCATCATTAACCCTAACTAGTTCCATTTTTAGGGTTTTTTCCAAGTTAGGTTACAAGAACCTTATTAGTACATTTGATGATCTTTTACCGAGTTAGAGTACATCATGAATGTGTATTTTATGTTTCATGTATGTCTATTTTATTTGAATATTTTAAGGTTCATCATTTACTTTCATTCTAGGGTCAATAAAATCATAATAGGACAAACAAGGGCATGATTCATCGTGATAAGGGGTCCAAGCATTCGAGATGATTTAGATGAGAAATATTAAGTTACAATAAACAAAGTCAAAATTAGGTGGATGTCCCTAAGGTTCAGGCATCTATTACCCATCCTAGAGTTCAACATTCCCACAATCATGCACTTAACAACATAGTTCATTATAAACTATGTGGGACATTCATATCAAAATGATCATAAGGATTTTTTTAACTCTTATTTGTAATGGTAAGTATATAAGGATTGGGCTCGAAACAAGATTTGGCAACAATAAGGACTAATGTGCAATATATGGACATATAAGGAAGAAAGGGGTATCATACATCATTTTACTATGAATAAGAATGCCTTAGCAATTTAGGTCATAACCCATCAAAATATTACATATTTTTAAGGATATAAGATAATTAGATGCATTAAAGGGAATCAAAGTCAAATATTTAATTAGGGTATAACATATAAAGCAATCTACAGAAATTATCATGCCCTAACGATTATAAAATCCAAGAAATAATTGGAGAGATCATTGGTACATATTGTATAATGGAGGACATAAATCTATTGATTTTTGTGGTTGGTCTAACATTAGATATCACTAAGGAACATGATAAGTCTTCTATGGAAAAGTTCATCAGTAGAGTCCAATTACAAGTCACATTATGAAATAAAAATCCTCATGAGAAATCTTGGTGATTATCACTCTCGTTGAGTTCAACAACACTTCCTAGCTATTGATTTCATGAGTAGGAATGTAGGGTGGACAAAAAATATCCATGATTTATCATAATAATTCATCAATTGCATTCAAAACATAAAACTAGCATCTTTTAGGGAAACTAGGATAAATAGTTGAAACCAGAGTCTAAAATGCAGTTTATTGTAAAAATATTGACATACTGATGATTTTGATATGTAAGATCAAACTTTATAGATAAAGTATGATGAAGTTGTGATTTTAGGAGTTTCACTTTGGAACTATAAAGATTTAGAAGTTTGGTGCTACATACTTAATTGTCGGTCTCTCCATTCCCTTCATTTTGGTCGAGCAGCAAAACATGACTCAAACACACTGAGAGAGGGTGTGGGCATACCAAGAAGGTGTCATCACTGGGCATGCAGTTTGCTTGACCCATTTACAATAGGAAAGAGGAGTGGATCACTAATAAATGTGTATTTATACATTATTTACATCTTTTAGATATCTCTTTAGGATTGTTTTGTTGATTATTTTCTTAATTTTTAGAATAAATTATTTTAGTTTAGATTTTATCTCTTTCATTGGAGTTTTAATTATATTGGTTTGAATTTTTTATAGGAAAATAGCCTAATCACTCCAATGATTAAATACCCTTGGGATATAATTGCATAATTTTAGCAGTCTTATAATTCATGTATTACCGACACCAAAATTGTCATAACTCTGGCATCTGAACTCCAAATCGAGTAGGTGTGAAGGAAATTTACTCCTAAAATAAAATTCTATGTTTTAGATCACATTTTAGCATTTAAGAGTATAGAAATTTTCTCCAAACCAATGTTGTGGGAATCGGTATTAAAGAAAGTCACATTGTTCAATATTAAGAGGAAAACTCAAGAATTCCCATACCTTGTGGTCAAGACATTTATATTATAAATTTCTCTCCTTTTATTAGGAGTTGGGTGATTCCATATGTTTTTGTGGTGGGAGAATTCAAATAAATACTCAATAAAATTTTGAAAATCATTGATACATTCAAGGTTTGAATGTGACTTTGGGCTGAAACAAGGGATTAAATATTATTGACCGACCGACACCAATAGATGGAGTAATCTTGCTTCCAACACCAAACATTCCTAAATGGTTTTACCCCCTCCTTTATCCCTATAAAAGAAGGTGGGATTTAAAAGAAAAATCCTCAATATCTCTTCTTATGATTCAATATTTTTATTTATTTCTTGAATAGTTAATGTTTATTTCACCACTATTATTCATGTTCTTAGTTTCAAACAAACCATCTTAAATCGGAATTTACTTTCATATTTTAAAATTTGGATTAAGATTTCTACCGCTCCTCTCACCATCCCTTAGATCGATACCCTCTATACTTTGTTGACTTCTTGTTCATAATGAATAGACAACCGTGTTAGAAGGTTAAACTCTAGGACTTGTCCTAGTGCTTTTGTGTGTGCAACTTCATGCATCAATTTGGCACCGTTGATGGGGATAGAATGTTTTGTTTTTTGAATCCAATTACTTAAGAATATTTAGATTTGTTTTCATAATTCTAGTTTGGTTTATAAGTTTTATCTTATTTCATAATTTTAATATTGTTTAATAACTTTTAGACTTGTCCGATCATTTCTTTCCTTATTTCTAGTTAATTTTGTAATTTTGGTTTTGTAGTTTTTAGTTTTGTTTATAATTGTTAGTCTTATTCAATAATTTTTAGTCTAGTTCCATAATTTTTCTTGCTTAGATTTATGCATTTTTTTTCTTTTCGAGCACCATTTTGGAAGTGTAACTCCTCCTTCTGCTGAGTTTTCATTCCAGCAATACTACATTCTTACCTTATTTTTGTAATATTTCATTTCTTAAATTTTTAGTTGGAATAAATTTTTGTTCTCTTTTTTTGTGAAATCACGGACTTATTTTTCATGAATAATATCAAATGGAATGATCAGTACACTATGGTTCACAATACAATTTGTGTGGTTATTATGACCATACATCCTTATATTGTCCCAATGTGCCCCCTCCTATGGCAGTATCACCTCCTAGTCTCAAAGCTCGTTATATTTATAATTAGAATGCAAATCTACAATACTTCAAAGGCCATTATAAGGAATCAGGTGTAGGGTTTTGGAGGAGGCAGAGAAGTAGCGGAAACTAAAAAAAAATTCTCCCCAAACCTGGAACAAAAGGAATCGCGTCGACATCTATATGATAGGAAATAAGGTTTGTGAATCATACCTTGTCCCGAGGCTTGCTCGGCGACAATGCCACGTGGCTTGCACGGTCTTCACCTACGGTCTTGGACGGTGTCTGTGCACCTCCTGGTCACACCGGGACTGAAGACTCCTCCTCCTACTGGACTGTCAGATGACAGTTGTCCTCCTGAGCGGTAGTGACCTCCCGCCTCTAAAGTAGTCCACACGGACCACCCGGAACTCCACTCTCCTTGTCCCACAAGGAAGTGGAAGGAGTCGCACCCTCCTTTTGACGTACTAGTCGCCAACACACTCTCCTGCTGTCGATTGCAACTGCAGTTGTCCTTCCCTTGCTGCACCTCCCTTTGCGGGAAGCACTTGCTCGGGCTCTCTCTCGGTTACCAAAACCAGAGAAAATGACAACTTTGCAGAGCAATCAACTTGCACTAAGTTGTACTCTGAGAAGCCCCCAATACCCCTATATATATAGGCGGGTCATGGGACAGGGTTCTCTGTGCCCGGCAATACAGGACTAAAAGCAGGAATAGAAGGGTTCGGGATTTTCCACAAAAAGCAACTGTCTCGCAACCTGAACCGATCGGTTCACAAATGAACCGATCGTTTGGGACCCTTGAACCGATCGGTTCACTCATGAACCGATCAGTTGGGGTTCCAGGTTGGTTCCCGATTGACTTTCCTTGTTTCTTTCCCAATTGGTATCGAATACCAATATTATTCCCAATCGAATTGGGTAACTGAAACGAAAGGAAAATTCTTACCAATCCTACTTTCCCAAGTTTCTCGATTGCACCAGTTGAACCGATCAGTTCAACACTTGAACCGATCGTTTCACCCTGTGCATGAGCCGACCGGTTCAACAATTGAACCGACCAGTTCAGCAACATCAGTCGACCGGTTCATCACATGAACCAATCGGTTGGGAATGCAGATTGTGCAGAATCAGTCAAATGTGATTTCAATCAATCTGATACTCCAATCAATGCATCCAACACCTTGAACCATATGATATTGAGCCATCGATTGATTGAGTGTTTAATTAAACTACTAAACTCCTTTAGTAATCAATCTAAACATTGCTTTGTGGACAAAACTCCTCTTCTAGGTTAAATCCTATGTGTGTGACCCTGCAGGTCCATTTCACGTTGGCAGTGAAAGTCCATAACACTTATGACTTCACAAGCAAAGAGTGGTACCTAGTCACACATCAGTGCTACCCAAGTGAAAGTAGAAAGTTGGAGAACAACTTTCATCCTACAATCCGTGAATGGTGTTACAGTGAATGTATAATTCCTTTGTCACTGATATCCAGAATGAACTCGAGGCATGGAACAGTCATCATGTCAATGTTCATTCTTTTCCTTGATCTCAGAGTAGACCGAGTGAGATGTGTATGACATCAATATCACATATTGATTCACACGTGCATATGCATGCCTTTCTCAATCCTACACATCAAGTGGCCAAGGATATCAAACTCCCTCAGGAGGGACAAATCACATATCTATCACTCACCCCTCAAAAGCCCCATGTGTCAAAGCCACCCAATCATCACCTTTATAACAACCCATGTTTCAAGATTGTGTTTGATGATGTCAAAGTGTACCCAACGACATGTGTTGAGTGCAGTGATTTCAGGTCTAAGAATCACACTCACCACCATCACTATGAGAGCTGACTGTGACTACCAAGTCATGGTTCCATGTGTCACTCTCACGGTGGGTCTGTCCGGTACCTTGTTCTCTAACAAGTACCTATGTGCTTGGTTTGATATCACCATATCATGACTAATGAGATTCTGTCATCAACCAACGCACAATCTAGTCTTTAGTGTTATTGATGTCTATGGTTATTTGCACAATAACAACCGACTAGGGACTAAACGAGAATGTATACTCTTAACATTCATATGATCTCATCGTTTAGGTCATGAACCTAAAAGCATATGTCATTGAGTATTACAATCTTTAGACATCTATCATGTTACACCATCATCTCAGAAACAGTTTAAACATATAGATTGGAAATTGCCTTTATTATTTATTCAAATCAATTACAAAGTATCCCATTACAATCATCATATGACTTGCTCTATGGGCATACATACCAATAGACTACCACTTGCACTTAGAGCCAGTCACCAAGGAAACGCAATCCTTGTGACCTAGCATGACCATCATGCTTCTATTGAGAAAGGGCCTTAGTTAGTGGATCATCTATGTTGTCTTCAGTTGGTACTTTACAAATCTTCCCATCTCCTCGTTGTACGATCTCTCGTATGAGATGGAAGCGCCGCAATATGTGCTTGGACCGCTGATGTGATCTGGGCTCCTTAGCTTGTGCAATAGCTCCATTATTGTCACAATAAAGCTCAATTGCATCACAGCTACTGGGAACTACACCAAGATCAGAGATGAACTTCCTGATCCACACATCCTCCTTTGCTGCATGCGAAGCAGCAATATACTCGGCCTCTGTAGTAGAATCAACAACTGTTTCTTGCTTGGAACTCTTCCAGCTCACAACTCCATTATTAAGGCAAAACACAAATCCTGGCTGCGATCTATAATCATCTTTATCGGTTTGGAAGCTTGCATCGGTTTAACCCTTTACAACCAGCTCTTCCTCGCCGCCGTACACAAGAAACTGATCCTTAGTCCTTCACAAGTACTTGAGGATGTTCTTCACGGCTGTCCAGTGAGCATCCCTGGGATCTGACTGGTACCTGCTCATCATGCTGAGAGCATACGAGACATCTGGGCATGTGCACAACATAGCGTACATGATGGATCCAATGGTTGATGCATATGGGATCCCATTCATACGCTCCCTCTCTTCACAAGATTGGGGACACTGAGCTCTAGAGACGGTAACTCCATGTAGCATAGGGACGTTGCCTCTCTTTGAGTTCTCCATGTTGAACCGTTTCAGCACCTTGTCAATGTACGCGCTCTGACTTAGTCTGAGAAGCCTTCTAGATCTATCTCTATATATCTTAATTCCTAGAATATAGGATGCTTCTCCTAAGTCCTTCATTGAGAAATTTTCCCAAGCCAAGCCTTTACCTTCTCTAAGGCTAAGACATCATTCCCCATCAAAAGTATGTCATCCACATACAATATGAGGAATGTGGTCGATCTCCCACTAACCTTCTTGTACACACAAGGTTCATCTTCATTTTGAATAAAGCCAAACACTTTCACTTCCTCATCAAATCGAAGATTCCAACTCCGAGATGCTTGCTTCAATCCATAGATTGACCTTTGTAGTTTAGAGACTTTATTGACATTCTTTGGATCTACAAAACCTTCAGGCTGTGCCATATACACATCCTCATGAATATTCCTGTTAAGGAATGCGGTTTTGACATTCATCTGCCATATCTCATAGTCATTGTAAGCTGCAATAGCAAGCATGATCCTGATGGACTTAATCATGGCAACTAGAGAAAAGGTTTCGTCATAGTCAACACCTTGAATTTTTCGAAAACCCTTTGCAACCAATCTGCCTTTATAAGTTTGCACATTGCCATCCATGTCGGTCTTCTTCTTGAAGACCCACTTGCACCCTATGGGTTTTACCCCTTCGGGTGGTTCCACCAAAGTCCATACTTTATTGGAGTACATGGATTCCATCTCGGATCTCATGGCTTCAAGACATTTCTCAGAATCTGGTCCCTCCATAGCCTCTACGTAGGTAGTTGGATCATCATCTATGATCAACTCTCCACCTTCCTGAGTCACAAGGTATCCAAACCTCTCAGGTTCAAGGCGAGTCCTACTAGATCTACGAGGTCCTTGTGTTACTTGAGGAGAATGAGATTCCACAACACCTTGTGAATCTCCATTTTCCTCTCGTACATCTACCGGTTCAATGTTTTCTTGTAGGGCATGAACCTCTTCAAGCTCTATATTCCTCCCACTGCTTCCTTTGGAAATAAATTCCTTTTCTAGGAATACAGCTTCCCTGGCAACAAACACTTTGTTGTCAGTTGGGTGGTATAAATAATATCCCTTGGTTTCCTTGGGATATCCAATAAAATAACATTTATCAGATTTGGGTCCAAGCTTATCAGGAAACATTTTCTTAACGTAAGCCTCACAACCCCAAATCTTCATAAAAGACAAATTGGGACGCTTCCCAGTCCATATCTCATATGGTGTCTTTTGAACCGATTTAAATGGTACACGGTTAAGTGTAAACGCGGCGGTTTCAAGAGCATGACCCCAGAAAGAAATTGGAAGATCAGCAAAACTCATCATTGATCGCACCATATCTAACAATGTGCGATTCCTTCTTTCAGACACACCATTATGTTGTGGTGTTCCAGGCGGAGTCCATTGTGATACAATACCACGGGCTCGCAGAAGGTCCTCAAACTCCTGGCTCAAGTATTCTCCACCCCGATCGGAACGAAGTGCCTTAATACTCTTACCAAGCTGGTTCTGTACTTCATTCATGAAATCCTTGAACCTTTCAAGGGTTACTGACTTATGTTTCATCAGGTACACATAGCCATACCTACTGAAATCATTAGTGAAGGTAATGAAGTACTGATACCCATTTCTGGCATTAGTTCTAAAAGGCCCACATACACCAGTATGTATGAGTCCTAATAGATCACTAGCTCTCAAACCTTTACTTGAAAAGGGAGTCTTGGTCATCTTTCCCAATAAACAAGATTCACATGTCTCTATTGATTCATAATCAAAAGAGTCTAGATAACCATCTTTATGGAGTCTAGAAATGCGCTTCTCATTTATTTGCCCTAGACGACAATGCCAGAGATATGTTTTGTTTGAGTCGTTGAGTTTTTGCTTTTTGGTGTTTACGTTGTATACACTTGTCTCCATGTCCATCAAGTATAGACCATAAGACACAGGGGCACTGCCATAAAAGATCCCATCTTTAGAAATGGAACACTTTCCATTCTTAATAAGAAATTCAAATCCATCTTTGTCCAAACAAGAGACGGAAATGATATTCCTATTTATGGAAGGTATGTAATAGCAGTTCTTCAACTCTATTATCAGCCCACTTGGTAGAGTTAACTCATAGGTTCCTACGGCGCTGGCGGCAACTCTTGCCCCATTAGCAACACGTAGTTCAACCTCGCCTTTCCCCAAAGGCCTACTTCTCTTAAGATCCTTCACATTTGAACAAATGTGAGATCCACATCCGGTATCAAGTACCCATGACGAAGAAGTAGTAAAGTTAATCTCTATAATGTATACACCAGAAGTAGAGATCTCTATCTCTGACTTCTTCTTCCATTGTTCCTTCCATCCTCTCCATGTCGAAGAAATTGGTTTGGCGAGAGAACACTTCTCTCCCTTACCTACCTTCTTCTTCACCAACGCATTAAGTGTACATAGAGTGGATTCTAAGGCTCCTGGTATATCTGGATTGTGCAGAACACTTCCCACAGTCCTCAACCAGTTATGGAATTTATTCTCAATTAATTTTCCCATTTTAAAAGATGATTCTTTTGCCATTCTACAAGAGAAAATTTGCATTTGTCAAAACCTTTTTTGATTTGATTTGAACAAAATTTGACGATAGTTAATTAGGCCTTTAATTAATTACCGCTCCCACTATTTTGACTCAAATTGATAGCCCTCACCATTAATTTGGAAGATTGCAGCGTACAATCTTCTAGTGGGTCAAGATCCTGAAATCCTCTGAGCCATGGACCAGCTTTGGCTGTCACCCACAACTCAGATCTTCCAGGTAGGCAACTCTTGCCAATTGCATCATATGCAACTCTTGATGAATGAACATCCACAACACCTTGCCATGAACATTCCTTGCCTCTGGGCTTAGACGCTCTAAGAATCACCAGTTAAGTCTAACCCAAAAAGCCGACACGGTAAACATGCACCCTGCTTTGGCAGAACCTACATGTCTACCCTTCACACTTCCACAAGATAGACGGTGCACCACGCTTTGGTGTAACCTACGCTTGGTCGATCAAGTTTGCCATGTGTGTCGCTAATGGAAGGCATACAAGACTTAATATTTTAATGAGGGATTTGGTTTTTATATACATATACATATCCAATCACTACAATATATAGTACGTATCATATACATGTTATATCCCACAGAAAACATGCATAAATGATAAAAAAGCAATGATTATGGCCATCCTATTTGTGATTCCTCGAGCCAAGAGGAATCACAGTCATCTAGGTCTACATCACATGCAACCTGGACAAGATGAAATCTGTGCCTGCCTTTTTGGGTTTGATCAGCTCATCTCCATGACTGATCGGCTCGCCATCAGGTTGGTTGCTCGGGTGCCACCAGCCGATCGACTGGCGCCTTCAGCCGATCATTTCACCGGTCATCGTGCATCTCCTCAGGTCGCCACCTGCTCATCTCGTTCCTCGAACTGGCCATCAGGATCACCAACCGATTGGTTCACTCCTTGAACCGATCGTCTTCAGGTTGTCCGCCGTTCTTTGACATAACATGAAATAAAATCTATCCTATTTACATTTGAATTGTGAAACCCCGAGTTACATTCGGGGGGAGCAAAGGTAGGAATAGAACTCTCGAATTATTTCGAGTTACATCAGGAATATGAGAAAGGGAATCGGTGCGCATACTGAGATGCAAGCAACCATACAAACAACCACACACAGATATAGGGGTTTATAGGCCATAATCATGCTACACATCCACCACAAAACTCGTTTAAGGGTGACACGTATCGAGTGCATTAATATTACATATCATATATGTATATTAGGGATTTGTGGATTAGACATGTATAAAGCCGATATTATTCGCATCGCATGCAATAAATAAAGGCGACAAACCAAAATCGATCACATTGATAATCCTAAAATATAGAGAGGTCGACGTGGCTCTGATACCACTGTAGGGTTTTGGAGGAGGCAGAGAAGCAGCGGAAACAAAAAAAAAAATTTCTCCCCAAACCCAGAACAAAAGGAATCGCGTCGACATCTATATGATAGGAAATAAGGTTTGTGAATCATACCTTGTCCCGAGGCTTGCTCGGCGACAATGCCACGCGGCTTGTGCGGTCTTCACCTCCGGTCTTGGACAGTGTCTGTGCAGCTCCTGGCCACACCGGGACTGAAGACTCCTCCTCCTACCGGACTGTCGGATGACAATTGTCCTCCTGAGCGGCAGTGACCTCCCGCCTCTGAAGTAGTCCACACGGACCACCTGGAACTCCACTCTCCTTGTCCCACAAGGAAGTGGAAGGATGCGCACCCTCCTGTTGATGTACTAGTCGCCAACACACTCTCCTGCTGTCGATTGCAACTGTAGTTGTCCTTCCCTTGCTGCACCTCCCTTTGCGGGAAGCACTTGCTCGGGCTCTCTCTCGGTTACCAAAACTAGAGAAAATGACAACTTTGCAGAGCAATCAACTTGCACTGAGTTGTACTCTGAGAAGCCCCCAATACCCCTATATATATAGGCGGGTCATGGGACAGGGTTCTCTGTGCCCGACAATACGGGACTAAAAGCAGGAGTAGAAGGGTTCGGGATTTTCCACAAAAAGCAACTATCTCGCAACCTGAACCGATCGGTTCACAACTGAACCGATCGTATGGGACCCTTGAACCGATTGGTTCACTCATGAACCGGTCGGTTGGGGTTCCAGGTTGGTTCGCGATTGACTTTCCTTGATTCTTTCCCAATTGGTATCGAATACCAATATTATTCCCAATCGAATTGGGTAATTGAAACGAAAGGAAAATTCTTACCAATCCTACTTTCCCAAGTTGCTCGATTGCACCAGTTGAACCGATCAGTTCAACACTTGAACAGATTGTTTCACCCTGTGCATGAGCCGACCGGTTCAACAATTGAACCGATCAGTTGGGAATGCAGATTGTGCAGAATTCGTCAAATGCGATTTCAATCAATCTGATACTCCAATCAATGCATCCAACACCTTGAACCATATGATATTGAGCCATCGATTGATTGAGTGTTTAATTGAACTACTAAACTCCTTTAGTAATCAATCTAAACATTGCTTTGTGGACAAAACTCCTCTTCCAGGTTAAATCCTATGTGTGTGACCCTGCAGGTCCATTTCACGTTGGCAGTGAAAGTCCATAACACTTATGACTTCACAAGCAAAGAGTGGTGCCTAGTCACACATCAGTGCTACCCAAGTGAAAGTAGAAAGTTGGAGAACAACTTTCATCCTACAATCCGTGAATGGTGTTACAGTGAATGTATAATTCCTTTGTCACTGATATCCAGAATGAACTCGAGGCATGGAACAGTCATCCTGTCAATGTTCATTCTTTTCCTTGATCTCAGAGTAGACCGAGTGAGATGTGTATGACATCAATATCACATATTGATTCACACACGCATGTGCATGCCTTTCTCAATCCTACTCATCAAGTGGCCAAGGATATCAAACTCCCTCAGGAGGGACAAATCCCATATCTATCACTCACCCCTCAAAAGCCCCATGTGTCAAAGCCACCCAATTATCACCTTTATAACAACCCATGTTTCAGGATTGCGTTTGATGATGTCAAAGTGTACCCAACGACATGTGTTGAGTGCAGTGATTTCAGGTCTAAGAATCACACTCATTACCATCACTATGAGAGCTGACTGTGACTACCAAGTCATGGTTCCATGTGTCACTCTCACGGTGGGTCTGTCCGGTACCTTGTTCTCTAACAAGTACCTATGTGCTTGGTTTGATATCACCATATCATGACTAATGAGATTCTGTCATCAACCAATGCACTATCTAGTCTTTAGTGTTATTGATGTCTATGGTTATTTCCACAATAACAACTGACTAGGGACTAAACAAGAATGTATACTCTTAACATTCATATGATCTCATCGTTTAGGTCATGAACCTAAAAGCATATGTCATTGAGTATTACAATCTTTAGACATCTATCATGTTACACCATCATCTCAGAAACAGTTTAAACATATAGATTGGAAATTGCCTTTATTATTTATTCAAATCAATTACAAAGTATCCCATTACAATCATCATATGACTTGCTCTATGGGCATACATACCAACATCAGGCTACTCCAATAAATATCCTAATGATGGGTGTCATGACCAACAAGGTTTTGGTGGGTATGGTGAGAATGACCAAAAATTTGGGGGGTATGAGCCCATTTATGAAACTCAGTTCACTCCCCAACAAGAACATTGCACGGCCCTAGAGAAGATGGTAGAAGAAATACATGCCATACTAGAAAGACAACAAGCTTTGATAGCTACTTTTCTAGAGGCCCAACCAAAGAATCCATATTGTCTAAATGTACATCGCTATGTTTTGGTGACACCTTATAATGTCGAGTCTTTCCATCAATATGGATGTGGTGTAAATTACGAACCATAATCTTCTGAAGACTATTCTGAGGTGAAATGTTACCCTCATTAATATAAGGGGAACTACGACTAATAATATTATGGGGGTATGGCGAGAATGGCCACAATTTTGGGTGTGTATGAATCTAATTGTGAAATGAAATTTAATTCTCAACTTAAAGAAAGATTTAGGGCCCTAGAGAGGACTGCAGAGGAAGAACGGGAAATACTAGAAACCAACCAAGAAATATTTTCCACTTTACTAGAAGCATGATCACAGAAACCTACAAATAAATTAGAACAACCCAAGATGGTTGTTCCCAACGATGATAATGATGATTTTAGTTTTTTGCCATATATGTCAGATCATGATGAAATAGAAAAGACCATGGGGTCGTATAACTTGTGCCATGAGGATGTTGGTATTCCTACCCTTCCATTGAAGGCTTTATTACTTGAGTATGAAAGTCAAAGTAGGAAAGTCATTCTGAAGATCAAATGACTCTTCCCATCCATGGCATAAATCCAAATGTTATCATTGACCAATCCACTTTGGTTAACCCTTTTCTGGTTAATTCAACACCTCCCACAAATGACAAAATGATTCTTCACATGTTGTCACCACCAATTCCTTTCTCACATACGACTGATTTGGAAGGGGAGACACCACCCTTAGAAAAAGTCAATATACCTCCTTCCATTATTTTAAAGAAACATGTTTCCATTTTCATCCCTTATGCATCCTTGGGGACCCCTTACATTGAAGAACTTGAGTTACATTCTATATCAACAATGAAACATACTAACCTTTATGTTGATTTCATGATTTATAAGGAGAACACAAATACTTGTGTTTCTGATTTGTATCCTTTTGTTCCTTACATATCAGTATCAATTTTCCTATATGCAGATCAATATAATTGAGGGAAACTAGAGCTTGAACCTCCCCTTGATTTTTTACATCCACACTTGACATGTTACCTGTCAGACATCTTCCAAACTCCCCCAATCTACATCCATCTCCAACATTTCCCTTGCTATTTAAGTAGGACTTGTGGGTCATGTTGGAAGGATTGCAAGGCGATAGGAAATATAAACATCCCATTAAGCCTCCATGACCACATGATCATTGGGTGTACTATGAAGCTCTATTGATAATAGTTCCATCCCTCCTACACCCCACTTCAGGTGGACAATTTTTTAGCTACTAGGGCCTCCTGTGAACCAAGCAATTTTCTTTCCTCCATCTCAGTTTTGGGTTTGCTAAGGGCAAAAAAAATTCTACCTAGGGTGTAGGTGGGTGGTACGTTCCTATTCCATTCCCTTAACTTTTTTAGCACCTTCTTTTTATCTTTCCATTTTTTGCATGTAGTTGCTTTTGTATTTCTTTAGCTTCGTATATCTTTAGCTTCATTTTCTCTTATGGACTTTATCTAGTCAGTCATGCATGTATTTTCTTAATTTATGATTGGCCTTTATCTAGTCAGTCATGATGAGTACATATTGTAATCATTGTACCCCTTTGAATTCAGTAAATCCTATTTACAAACATTTTACAAATTGCCATGACTTAAAAAATCATGTCTCTTAGGACTTCAAAACTAGCATCACTCTTTAGAAAAGTTAGCAAATCCTGTGAAATCAATAAGAACCAAACTTGAATTTTCTCTATTTTTAATAATGGATTAACATGTCATAAATCTGATATAATGTGATTGATAGGAAAATTCTATCTGATGCAATGCCACTCTCTAGAAAAAAAGAAACAAAAGAAGAAAAAAAATGAAGTTTATAAGTACAAGAACAATCCCCTTCCTCCCTCAAAAAGAAAAGAATCACCTCTAGACAAAAATCTAAGTCTGGGGTGGCATTCTCCCAACCTCAAATTTTCCATACCCCACAAAAGGGGTATACCTAAAAAGATGCCAAACAAGACACAAAAATAATTGTGACCAATTTAGCAAAAAAATCCATATATAAATATATCTTGAGTCAAATAGAGGAGGGATCACCTTCTTCTACACCTTCTTCGTCCTACTCTTGTGCAAAAACTCACAAAAAATGTGAGTGTCAAAGAAGGATTAAGAACAAGCATGTTTTTTACAAATTCATGATTTAAAAAACAAGAAACGACAATCATTTCGTCAGGGAATATAAAATGTTGTGGTACGTGGTTCTAGGAGATTGATTTTCTTGGCCAAATTTTGAGGTAAGGAACAAAGTAATGGCTATGAGGGTGAGGATAGGGATGTTTCTAGTATAAATTGGAATTATTTGTGATTTATTTTCTTGAGGACAAGTAAAGATTCAAGTCTCGGGTATTTAGATAAATGTGTACCTATCCATTATTTACATCTTCTAGATATCTCTTTATGATTGTTTTGTTGATTATTTTCTTAGTTTTAGATAAAATTATTCTAATTTGGATTTTCACCATTTAATTGGAATGTAACTTATAATGTTTGGATTTTTGTAGAAAAATATCGTAGTCATTCCAACGACTAAATACTTCTTCACATATAATTGCTTAATTTCTAGCAGTCTTGAAATTCATGTATAGCTAACACCAAAAATGTCATAACTCTAATGTTCGAACTCCAAATAGAGTGTAAAAGTACTTTTTGGGAAAAAAATTAAATTCCTTCAATACGAATCTATGTTTTAGACAACTTTCTACCATTTAATAGAGGCAAAATTCACTCGAATTACTATTGAGGGAATCTGCAATAAAAAAAGTCACATGGTCAAATATTAAGAGGAAAACTCATAAATATCACCATTTGAGGGTAAGAAATTAATATTATGAAAGTTTCTTATTTCACTAGGAGTTGGCCAATTCCATATATATTTGTGATAAAACAATATAAATAAAAACCCAGAAAAATATTTCAAAACCATCAACGCGGTCAACGTTGGAATGTGACTTTGGGATGAAGCAAGGGATTAATTGTTGTTTACCGACCGACACCAAAAGATGGAGTAATATTGCCACCTCCACTAAGCATTCCCAAAGGATTTTTTCCTCTTTTTTCTCCCTCAAGGAGGAGGGACTCAACAAGAAAAAGCCTCAATGTATGTTCTTTTGATTCAAGCTTTTTCTTAAGTTTGTAAATAGTTAATCTTTATTTTAGCACTTTAAAGAATGTTCTTAGTTTTTAAAAAAAAACTGCTGAAATAGGAATTTACTTTCACATTTTAGCATTTGGATTTAGATTTCAATTTCTCCTCTCATCATCCCTTGAATAAATACCTATCTATACTTCATTGATTTGTTGTTCACAGTAAGTTGACAACATGGTTAGAAGGTCAAACTCAAAGATTTGTTGTTGTGATTATTGTGTGTACAATGGCATGCATCAGGTGCCCTTGCCACTGGATGTTGGTCCATTTTGGACCTTCCTGTTCGGGTGTCTAGGAAGGTCATCTCCTTCACCAAGCCACTTTGCATGGACTAACACATCTCATAGTGGTCGAGCTCACTAGTGGTCAAGTGGCATAGAAAATTTTGTACAGGACATGGGGAGGCATAGGACCTTGGCTGACTTATTTGTGTTTTGGTTCAAAGACAAATGATCTAGGTTCTCTTACAAAGGCACCGCTACATAAGCTATGCATCCCTTCTTAGTCTTCATTGGACAATTCTTCTCCTGCAATGGACTCATATGTTGTAGAGATGTTTTTGGAATGAGTCCTCTAGATTTGTTGAAATTTAGGTAAAGGCCGAAGATGTTACCAAGTCTAACATCAATCTTAACAATTTCTCTAGTTTTATTGTTCCCTCTTCAATTGTTTCACTGATGGTGCCTTGTAATTGACTACATGCCTCATTTTCTTTGAGTCCCTCATGTGCAACCTTTTAATATTAAGTTATTGTGTTTTATTTTAAGGTGATTATAGATTACTTAGGAGGCTATTTCCTTAAACTGGTTGGGGATTAACTTCTGGTAGTGGTAATGGTGTATCCTCCTTCTCTTGTTTCTCCATAAGGTGTTTGTCTATGATTCTCAATTAATTCAACTAGATGTCGAGAGGGGAGTTGGTTGGCTTATTTGAGTGACTTTGAGCTCATTTATTTCATCTATAGGAGAGGATGATGGTTTGATTCTATAAGGAAATGAGAACATAAAAGAACTTTTGGGTTTTTTTGAGGCGACAAGCGCAATGGAAGCAATAATTCTCCACATACCCTACTCAAGGATGCCATCCATAACAACATATTTGGAAAGAGTGTGAAGACATATACCTCATTGCAGATCAAGTTCAGTGATGTTCCTTTTCCATGGGATGTGCATTGCTCCTAGGGTGCATTGGCGGTCCTCAGCCATCCTCCAAACACATGAAACTCAGTGGTTGTGTCTCTACTTCATCTCTGTGAATGGACTAGGACTCCATGTTGCACTTGTCAAGCCGACGGGAAAGAGTATCCTTCTGCTTGATGACATGGTAGTGTGGGTTTCTCTCTTTCTATCTCTTATATGGACGAATAGGTTCATGTAAAAGAGTGTAACCACTGATGTCTCACTCTAGCATATCTAATATGGCCGCCATGCCCCTATAAATAGTAGACGAAGGAAGCAAGGTTACCCATAGTCTTGGATTATCAAAAGGGTTTCTTCTGCATTTAAAATGAGTTGTTCATAGACCAATAAAGGAATATTCTAGAAACAATTAATCAATACAATTAATCATATTAATTGATTAACTATTTTATATTATCCATCTCTAGTTAGTCTCTCTAGATCAACCAACCGACTTAACAATAGAATCTAATTAATGGGCTTACATAATATAACTAATTAACTCATATTATATTCCAACATTATTATACCAGATTACATAAACATTTTTGTATAATCCTATGTGTGTGACCTAGTAGGCTGTATATTATGTTGGCAGTAATATTCATAATCATATTATGATTTCAAAAGCAATTATTGGTATCTAGCAAGATTTTTTTTCTACCCAAGTAATTGGAAAAGTTGGAGAATTACTTAACCTATAATTTGTGACTGGTGTTACATTGATTGTAGAGTTCCTTTGTATTTGATATCTAATTAAACTTGAGGCATGCAATCATCATCCTCTTCAACATTCAATCAATGTTCCTCAAACTATAGAAGACTATCTAAGATACATGTAATATCAATATCACATATTGACTGACACAAACATGGTCATACATTTCTCAGTCTTGGTTACCAAGTTGCTAGGATATAAAACTCCTGTAGGAGGGACAAATCCCATCTACATCACTCCCAATCATCCCCATGTGTCACACTACACTAGAGCACCACCTTTATGACAACCCTTATTTAGGATCATGGTGTATATATGATGTAAAAAGCACACCAACAACATGTGATCAGTGTAGTGACTTCAAGTATAAGAACCACAATCACTACCATCACTAAGAGAGATGACTCTGACTACCATTCATGGTTCCATGTGTCACTCTGAATGTAACACCCCTGACCTGGGTTATAACCTAACCCTGGAAGTTTTGCCTAAATATGTAATTAATATACTTGTGAACATTCCCTGGCATGTAATTAAGTTCCTCAGGAACATTTACTTTCAATTTTGCTCCTTTTTGTATAAAGTTGTAGCATTGTGTTATATGCAGGGATCTTTGTGCAAAATTACCCAGTTTAAGGGTTGAACTTTCAAAATTCACAAGATGAGATGTATCTCTGATGTTGAAACATCATGAGGATACCTATGATGAAGTTTGAGGGATTTCCCAAGCTTGAGCACCAAGGTGCAGCTGTGGAAGCAATCCCCATGCTTAGAAACCCTAATTTGGGGTAAAGTGCAATTTACCCAAATTGAGGGGTCCAAGTTGTAATTCTTAATATCTAGAACATCTTTTTATGACTCTTGTAATCATTTAGAGTAGAAATGATGAAAGGGATACATCATTTAATAAGAAGATGAGAGAGATGATCTTTGTGGTAAAAGACACCTAGTTTGGGTATAGAAGCCTTTTATGGATGTACCCTAGTTGTAGGTTGGCTTCCTTTACCCTTAGATCTTGAGTTTTTATAAGATTTGCACAAGGATAGATGAGTTTGGACGTGCCTTTGAGCAAGGAGGGACCTAGATGTGATTTCCAATCTTGTGAGGTCCTTAGGGTGTAAAAGAGGCTAAAGTATATAAGCCCTTTTCCCTTGCAATTGAGTGAACGAACTTTCCTTCCTTCACTTCTCTTCCTTTCTTGCTCAAACGACCAAGGCAGCTCTGGAGCTCAGGGGGACGACCTGCTTGTTCTAGGTAAGAGAACCCCACCATCTAGCTCGAATTCATGGAGGAATTCACTTTCTAAGGTTGGTTTTGTGGTTAGCTTACTTAGTCTTCTTGTTCTAGCCGACCAAAGCAACGTTTCCTTGGAGTTTTCACCCCTGACCAAGTTGTGGAAGCTCAAGGACGCCATTAAAAGCTTGGAGCTTGAAGGCTTGGAGCTCTAAGATCAACCTTTAGGCGGGTTTTATAACTCTAAACTCTTGCTTTATAAGTATGCTTTATTCTTGCAAATTTACTTGGTAAATTCTCCTTCTACCACCCTTCTTCCTTGCACGTTTGCAAGAAAATCAGTGGAGAAACCGACCTTGCTAGAGGTTGAAGATGAGGGGCGTGATTCCCTATGTTGCTTTTCCAAACGACCTTGGACCCTTTTGGTCCAAACGGTTGCAAACCGTTTGGGTTCAAACGGTTTCAAACTGTTTGCTCTCAAACGGTCTTGCAAGACCGTTTGGATTGAAACGGTCTCAAGACCATTTGAAAGGGTTTACCAAGGGACTACAGTTTGAGGGTCTGTTCCTAATATATTGAATTTCATCTTTGCAAAGAATCAAAGTCTAATTCTTAACCAATTGAGAGTTGAAGGCACTTCAACATGAAACCCTAATCGGGTGAAAAAGTGCTGATTTAACATATAGATCTTGTTGAGTTTTGGGTTGAAGGACCCAAACGGTCTCAAGACCATTTGGGGATTCCTCCAAACTGTACTAAGACCGTTTGGGCACAACCCAAGACCGTTTGAAGGTCTAGGGTTGAGTTAATCTAATGGTTTGAGGGTCCAATTGTAGGAAATTAATGAATTGATGGAGAATTGCTGATTTTGACCTAATTGGACTTCAACCCTAGTCAAAACGACTTGGATCTTGGTCAAACTTTGGGCAAACGGTCTCAAGACCGTTTGGATGATGTCCAAACGACCTCAAGACCGTTTGGGCCAAGTTTGAGCCCAATTGAAGGTCAATTGATAGGTTCAACCTTGAATTGATTCACATTGTTGAACATTGATGACCAATCAACTTGAAACCCTAATTGAGGAGGATTGAACCCTAATTGGCTTGCAATTGAGGGTCAATTTGATGTCTAAGTGGCTAAGGCTAACCCTAATTGACTCAATTTATAAGTGGTTAGCATAGCTTTGGCCAATTGAGGGCTTCAACACACATATCCATGAACATTGGTGACCATTGAACCCCTTTGGAGGTCCAAACGGTTAGAGCCCATTTGGACCAAACGGTCTCAAGACCGTTTGGATCCAAACGGTCTCAAGACCGTTGAGACCAAACGGTCTCAAGACCATTTTGGGCCAAATGGTCTCAAGACCGTTTGGGCTCAAACGACCTCAAGACCGTTTGGGCTCAAACGACCTCAAACCGATTGAAGCTCCAAACGGTTTGGAAGTCAACCCTTCCAAACGGTCTTCACCTCCAAAAGGTCTCAAGACCGTTTGGATCCAAACGGTCTCAAGACCGTTTGTGTGGTTGAAACCGTTTGGAGATTGGTGATGGTTTGTACTTAACTATTTGATGATGTAATTAGTTCAATGGTGATCCAATCTAAACCCTAATGGTAACCTAGGTCATTAAGGGACTATGTGATTAGTGAGTTAACCCATGATGGTGATCATGTGGCAAATTACCAAAATACCCTTGATGGGTCTAAAGGGATAAAACCTAGTTCTAATCAAACCCTAATCACATGATGTTGATGTTTTGGCTTATGTTAGTCAATGAAGACTTATCTCAACCTGATCTAGAGTGGTGTTGCCACCATCTACTAGTGAGAGGAGAGAGAAAGTATTTCTAGAGAGTGAAAGTATCCTAGAGAGAGAAAGTACCCTTTTTAAGGAGGAAACTCAAGTAAGATACTTCAATTATACATGAATGTGCATGACTAGGGAATGACCCACCTATGTGAGGTCATGGAAACCCTAATTATGATATCTAATAGATCTTAATCTTAATTAAGAGTCTTAATGATGATGTTTCTCTTACATGATGATGTAATGAGTACAATTCACCATGGAGTGAATAGTAAACCCTAATTTTAGGGTGAAGACATGAAAGATGAATAGTAAACCCTAATTGACAGGGTTATTGAATTAAACCCTGGTTGAGGGTAATTCCATGTGAAACCCTAAGTTGAGGGTGATTCCATGTGAAACCCTAAGTTGAGGGTGATTCCATGTGAAACCCTAGTTGAGGGTGATTCCATGAGGAACCCTAGTTGAGGGTGATTTCAAGTGAAACCCTAATTGGGAATGCATCCCTAATTATTGAATTGTTTACTATTATCTGTTGAACTAACTATGCAAGTTTTTATGAGATGATGGTCACACCCAGGTATGGAATACCATGTTATATTCATTGAAAGCATGTCTTAAGATTTATGAATAGTGAACCATCTTGATGCACTGCTAAGTGACATCTATTGTGAGTTATGGGCTGTAAGAGCCATAGACACCATCAAGGTCATGCTTGATAAGATGACTTGTGATGAGATAACTGAGAACTTGTGATTGAAATGAGTTAGGCCTGCTACATTTTAGTATTCTCATATATAGCTGTGATGCTAATGTTTTTGTATGATGTTAAGAATACTGAATGTACCTAACTAATTAAGTGAAATGTAGAGCCTTGATCATAGATCCATCATTGTCAGAGTCTAAATGATGGTGAAACAGGTTTTCCCCAGGGAACTCTTGGATCATATACTTTTGAGTATATGGGGTACATGTATGTGTAGAACCTTACATCCTAGTGTAGGTATTTGATGTAGATTCTTTTAGTCCATCATACCTTCACTAAAAGAGAAAGGGTGAGAGGATGATGTAGATTCTAGTAGTCCATCAGACCCCACCATATAGTCCAAGAGGTGAGATGTAATAGTACACTCCCTTAAAGACACAAACACCGCATCGATAAAAGATAAACAAGAAATCTTCTGATGATAAAGAGAGTACAGAACGCCACTATAACTCTAAAATAGCGAAGGTCCAGTTTACCCTAGAGAGCTATAGCAAAAGATATCCCGCCAGATATCTAACATTCAATCCTCTAACTGACTGAGGAAGATGAGGTCATAAGAATCCGGCTCTTTTAATGACCTATGTATGATACTGATGTGACTTCTTAGCGATCAGTTGGAGTATGAGTGGTAAGCCTCATCTCCACAGGGCATAACAATAATGTTTGAAAAACATAATCAACAATGTAGTATATCTGTTAGAGTTATCTACGAGTTATTTGATTGATGTTACCTTAAATAGCATGGAGGTTCTCATATTTTAATATTGATTGAACTCTGCTTATCATTAAATTGCTAGTTAATATCTTGAAGGCTCTTATTGCTTTAGTTATTCCCTGCTTTGCTTATAAAGCTTCTAGTGGAGAGTTATAACTCTCGCTGGGGCAATTATGTATAATTGTCTCACCCCGTAGACTTCTACTTTTTAGGTGGTCGTCGAAGACGGAGGAACAAGAACTCAGGTGACCAATCCCAGCAACAGCAGCATCAGGAGCAGTAAATATCTCAGGTGGAGATCTAGCCTGCTTCATGGTGTAGTATAGAGTCAGGTCCTATGTGTCCTCTGTATTCTCAGGTTCTGGAGTGTTTTGAGTATGAACTCTTGAGAAGTTTTGTATCATGTTGTATATAATTACTCAAGAAGTAATTGTCAGTGATGTAAACAGTTAAATCCTTTTTCTATGGAAAAGGTTTGTGGTTTCAAGCTTTTTTCTCGAAAAGTTTTAATTTCCCGTGATTTTTGTCTTCCGTTGTTTACCGATTGCTTCCGCACATGATTAAATCAGAATTAATTCATGGTTTGGAGATCGGAGCCCACAATTAAGTGGTATCAGAGCTCTAGGTTCGTCGAGTCTACAGAGGCATAGGACTTAGAAAGTCGAGTCTATCTTTAGTATTCCTTCCTTATCTAATAGAATCTTCTACTCCTCAGGAGAAGAAGATATTTAAGATGTCAGAGTCACATGATGAGTATGTGGGAGAAAGTAGTGCTAGTGCACCTCAAGGCGGTGCAGGAGTACCAGAGGTGGAACAGCCTGTACCAGAACAACCTAGAGAGCCACCCTAGTTTGACCCAGCTGACATGGGTAATCCAGCAGTCCAGACAATGTTTGGGCAGTTTATGACTGCCATGACACATATAACCGACAGGTTGCCTATGCATGCACCTAGGGCACCTGTCCAACCAGAGGGGCAAGGTATCGGGAAGACGTTCGAGTGACTACGTCGTGTCGGAGCTACCGAGTACCATGGGACTGCTGACCCCGCAGATGTTGATCTGTGGTTGACAGAGCTGGAGAAGGCTTTCAGGATCCTCAACATCCCTGAAGCTGAGAAGGTTAGACATGTTATCTATCTTCTCAAAGGAAGTGATGGTCACTGGTGGACCATGGAAGAGCAGAAGAGACCTGGAATAGAGATCTTGTGGGAAGATTTTCGGCGGGAATTTGTCCAAAGATATTTCCCAAAGACCTTCCTAGACGAGAAGAACTCTCAGTTTGAGAGACTAAGACAGGGTATGATGAACATTAGCGAGTATGAAGCTAAGTTCATGGAGCTGTTGCGGTTTTGTCCGCACATGGCTGCCACAGAGGAAGAGAGAATCAGGAGGTTCGAGAAGGGGTTGAATGCTGACATGTCTACCCCAGTGTCTACCTTAGAGAACCGAGAGAGATTCTCTACCTTCATTGAGTCAGTCCGAAGGATAGAGAGATCTGTGGTTGAGAAGAGGCAAACACAGAAGAGGTATCCACAGTTCCAGGGTTCTTCATCTATGGACTTTAAGAAGTCTAGATCCTCTGCACCTAACCCTCCACCATCTAGATCTAGTTCTCAGACTTAGTGGTCTCCTAGTAGAGGTAGAGGAAGAGGACAACCACCTAGGGAGACACAGAGTTCTGCATCAATGTCCGTTACTGGACCACAAAGGCCACAAGGAAGAAGCTGCTACAACTGTGGCAAAGTGGGACATTTGATGAAGGACTGCCGATCTAGGCCTGTTAATGTGACACAGCCTCTGAGACAAGGACAACATGGATCACAGGGAGGACATTCTCAAGGTATGGGTCGAGGACGCGGGCAAGCGTCTCAAGCTGGATCATCAGCACCACCTCAACAACAGGCTACGGTGAGGTTCTATGCCATGAACCCACCAGAGGCAGTGGTCAATCCACAAGTAGTGATAGGTCAGATGGAACTTTTATATTCTAATATGTCTAAATCTTGTGTAGTATCTGTTTTGATTGACCCGGGTGCTACGCACTCTTTCATCACTCGAAGAGTGATTCGTAACTGCAATATGACAACTAGTCATAGGGCAGATAAGTTGTTGTTGGAGACTCCGTTGAGTGGGTCTGCTGTTCTGAAGGAAGTATGCTCTCCCTGCGTACTTTTCTTTTCTAAACATCGCATTCAAGTGGATCTCATACCACTTGATATGCAAGGATTTGATATAATCCTAGGGATGGATACCTTGGAAAGGTATCGAGTTGTCTTGGATTGTGAGTCCAAGGTGGCAGTGTTTGCTGATGAAAGCGACACATGGATCTTTCAAGGTGAAAGAAAGATTTTTCCCACCTGTCTTGTATCAGCTATGGCTGCTGATAAGTTGATGAGGCAAGGATTCTATGCATTCTTGGCCCATGTGGTGGATGTTACCAAAGAGAGTACCAACCCTGCTGAAGTTCCGATAGTCAGGGAATTCGAGGATGTGTTTCCTGAAGAACTTCCCGGTATACCACCACCCCGGGAAATTGATTTTGAGATCAATTTGGTCCCAGATACGAAACCCATAGCCCAGACTCCATATAGGATGGCGCCTGCTGAGATGGCAGAACTCAAGAAACAGCTTCAAGAGTTACTTGAGAAGGGTTTCATCCGACCGAGTACCTCACCTTGGGGTGCTCCGGTCTTGTTTGTTAAAAAGAAAGATGGATCGATGTGGTTTTGCATTGATTATAGACAACTCAATAAAGTAACAATAAAGAATAAGTATCCTTTGCCGAGGATTGATGATCTTTTCGACCAGTTGCGTGGTGCAACAGTCTTTTCCAAGATAGACTTAAGGTATGGATATCATCAAATCCGCATTAAGGACAGTGACATATCCAAGTCTGCCTTTAGGACAAGATATGGTCACTATGAGTTTACGGTTATGTCGTTTGGACTAACCAATGCACCAGCTGCATTCATGGAACTCATGAATAGAGTCTTTCAACCTTTTCTTGATCAGTGTGTTGTCGTCTTCATAGATGACATACTGATTTATAGCAAGGATGCTCAGCAGCATGAGCAGCACCTTCGCCAGACTTTGACATTGCTAAGGGAACATAAGCTATACGCTAAGTTTAGCAAGTGTGAGTTCTGGTTATCTGAAGTGTCTTTCCTTGGACATGTGGTATCTGCCTCGGGAATTCATGTTGACCCTGCAAAGATAGAATCTGTTCTGCAGTGGGAACAACCGAAGACACTGACGGAGATTAGAAGTTTCTTGGGGTTAGCTGGCTATTATCGAAGGTTTATCAAGAATTTCAGTTCCATAGCCTTACCTTTGACCAAGTTAACCCGGAAGGATGTTCCTTTTGCTTGGAGTGATAAGTGTCAAAAGTCCTTTCAGCTGTTGAAAGGGAGGTTTACAAGTGCACCTGTGCTTGTGTTACCTGAGCAAGGAAAGGAATATGTAATCTTTTGTGATGCCTCCAAGAATGGACTTGGATGTGTGTTGATGCAGGATAAACAAGTGATTTCTTTTGCTTCCCGACAGCTTAAGAAACATGAGGAGAATTATCCAACACACGATCTAGAGTTAGCTGTTGTGGTCCATGCCTTGAAAATCTGGAGACATTATCTTTATGGAGAAACTTTCCAGGTCTTCACAGACCACAAGAACCTTAAGTACATCTTCACTCAGCATGAGCTCGACATGAGGCAATGTCGCTGGATGGAGTTAATCTAGGACTACGATTGTACAATTGATTACCATCCGGGCAAAGCCAATGTGGTTGCTGATGCCTTGAGTAGGAAATCAGCAACATCAACCATGGATAGGGCACAACTAAGTTCCTTAGTATGCTCTAAAAGAGATATGCTTATCTCTTTAAGACAAGACAATGTGCAGTTGAAGGCATCATTGTTAGCTGGTTTGTTAGCTGAGATGCAGATTAAACCTACCCTTAGAGAGCAGATAAAGGAGGCACAACAAGTAGATGTTTTTGTGCAGCAGATTAGATCTGAGTTCAGTGATGAGAAGCGAGAAGGTTTTCATGAGTCAGATGACCAGGTGGCATGCTATCATGGAAGGATGATAGTGCCAGATGTGGATAACCTAAGGAAGTTAGTCCTGGAAGAAGCTCATTCTTCGATGTATGCTATGCATCCAGGGAGCACCAAGATGTATCGAAATTTGAAAGATATGTATTGGTGGCCTGGAATGAAGAAGGATGTAGCTGAGTTTGTGCTGAGGTGTCTTGTGTGTCAGCAGGTCAAGGCTGAGCACCAGAAACCTGCAGGAACAATGCAACCCTTACCCATACCACAGTGGAAGTGGGACCATGTGACCATGGACTTTGTTGTTGGCCTACCCAGGACAAACAAAGGACATGATTCCATTTGAATAGTTGTTGATAGGTTGACAAAGACAACACATTTCTTACCTATCAAAACAACCTATTCTGCTGAGAGGTTATCCCAGTTATATGTTCAAGAGGTAGTGCGTTTGCACAGAGTTCCTGTCACTATAGTTTCTGACAGAGGTCCCCAATTTACGAGTCGTTTTTGGGAACAGTTACACAGGGCTTTAGGCACCAAGCTAAGGTTTAGTACAGCCTTTCATCCCCAGACTGATGGGCAGTCAGAAAGGACTATACAGACCTTAGAAGATCTATTGAGAGCATGTGTTCTCCAGTTTACCGGGAGTTGGGATCTACATCTAAGCTTGATAGAGTTTGCCTATAACAATAGCTATCAGCATAGCATTGATATGGCACCATATGAAGTGCTATATGGTAGATGTTGTAGATCACCTTTGTGTTGGTATGAAACTGGTGATCACCAGTTGTTAGGTCATGTTCTTGTGCAGCAAACTACAGAAAAGATTAAAGTTATACAACAACAGCTTAAAACTGCACAAGATAGGCAGAAGTCGTATGCTGATAAACATCGTAGACCCCTAGAGTTCCAGGTTGGAGACAGAGTGTATCTCAAGGTCTCACCTTGGAAAGGAGTCCTTCGTTTTGGGAAGAAAGGGAAGTTAGCTCCTAGATTTATGGGACCTTATCCAATTGTTGAAAGAGTTGGAAAGGTGGCCTATAGACTAGAGTTACCATAGGAGTTGCAGAAGCTGCACCCTGTGTTTCACATTTCCATGCTGAGGAAATGTCACCCAGACACCGAGTCAGTTCTACGACCTATGGAAGTAGAACTGAATGAAGATATAACGTATGAGGAGGGACCAGTTTCAATCCTCGATAACAGAACTAAAAAGTTAAAGAAGAAGGATATAAGCCTTGTAAAAGTCCTCTGGAACCATAGTGGTGTTGAGGAATCCACTTGGGAACTAGAAGATGAAATGAGAAGAAAATATCCTGCTCTTTTCTTATAATATGCTTTATCGATTTCGGGGACGAAATCCTTTTGAAGGGGTAAAGAATTTGTAACACCCCTGACCTGGGTTATAACCTAACCCTGGAAGTTTTGCCTAAATATGTAATTAATATACTTGTGAACACTCCCTGGCATGTAATTAAGTTCCTTAGGAACATTTACTTTCAATTTTGCTCCTTTTTGTATAAAGTTGTAGCATTGTGTTATATGCAGGGACCTTTGTGCAAAATTACCCAGTTTAGGGGTTGAACTTGCAAAATTCACAAGATGAGATGTATCTCTGATGTTGAAACATCATGAGGATACCTATGATGAAGTTTGAGGGATTTCCCAAGCTTGAGCACCAAGGTGCAGTTGTGGAAGCAATCCCCATGCTTAGAAACCCTAATTTGGGGTAAAGTGCAATTTACCCAAATTGAGGGGTCCAAGTTGTAATTATTAATATCTAGAACATCTTTTATGACTCTTGTCATCATTTAGAGTAGAAATGATGAAAGGGATACATCATTTAATAAGAAGATGAGAGAGATGATCTTTGTGGTAAAAGACACCTAGTTTGGGTATAGAAGCCTTTTATGGATGTACCCTAGTTGTAGGTTGGCTTCCTTTACCCTTAGATCTTGAGTTTTCATGAGATTTGCACAAGGATGGATGAGTTTGGACGTGCCTTTGAGAAAGGAGGGACCTAGATGTGATTTCCAATCTTGTGAGGTCCTTAGGGTGTAAAAGAGGCTAAAGTATATAAGCCCTTTTCCCTTGCAATTGAGTGAACGAACTTTCCTTCCTTCACTTCTCTTCCTTTCTTGATCAAACTACCAAGGCATCTCTGGAGCTCAGGGGGACGACCTACTTGTTCTAGGTAAGAGAACCCCACCATCTAGCTCGAATTCATGGAGGAATTCACTTTCTAAGGTTGGTTTTGTGGCAAGCTTACTTAGTCTTCTTGTTCTAGCTGACCAAAGCAACGTTTCCTTGGAGTTTTCACCCCTGACCAAGTTGTGGAAGCTCAAGGACGCCACTAAAAGCTTGGAGCTTGAAGGCTTGGAGCTCTAAGATCAACCTTTATGTGGGTTTTATAACTCTAAACTCTTTCTTTATAAGTATGCTTTATTCTTGCAAATTTACTTGGTAAATTCTCCTTCTACCACCCTTCTTCCTTGCACGTTTGCAAGCAAATCAGTGGAGAAACCGACCTTGCTAGAGGTTGAAGATGAGGGGCGTGATTCCCTATGTTGCTTTTCCAAACGACCTTGGACCCTTTTGGTCCAAACAGTTGCAAACCGTTTGGGTTCAAACGGTTTCAAACCGTTTGCTCTCAAACGGTCTTGCAAGACCGTTTGGATTGAAACGGTCTCAAGACCGTTTGAAAGAGTTGACCAAGGGACGACCGTTTGAGGGTCTGTTCCTAATATATTGAATTTCATCTTTGCAAAGAATCAAAGTCTAATTCTTAACCAATTGAGAGTTGAAGGCACTTCAACATGAAACCCTAATCGGGTGAAAAAGTGTTGATTTAACATATAGATCTTGTTGAGTTTTGGGTTGAAGGACCCAAACGGTCTCAAGACCGTTTGGGGATTCCTCCAAACGGTCCTAAGACCGTTTGGGCACAGCCCAAGACCGTTTTAAGGTCTAGGGTTGAGTTAATCTAATGGTTTGAGGGTCCAATTGTAGGAAATTGATGAATTGATGGAGAATTGCTGATTTTGACCTAATTGGACTTCAACCCTAGTCAAAACGACTTGGATCTTGGTCAAACTTTGGGCAAACGGTCTCAAGACCGTTTGGATGATGTCCAAACGACCTCAAGACCGTTTGGGCCAAGTTTGAGCCCAATTGACGGTCAATTGATAGGTTCAACCTTGAATTGATTCACATTGTTGAACATTGATGACCAATCAACTTGAAACCCTAATTAAGGAGGATTGAACCCTAATTGGCTTGCAATTGAGGGTCAATTTGATGTCTAAGTGGCTAAGGCTAACCCTAATTGACTCAATTTATAAGTGGTTAGCATAGCTTTAGCCAATTGAGGGCTTCAACACACATATCCATGAACATTGGTGACTATTGAACCCCTTTGGAGGTCCAAACGGTTTGAGCCCATTTGGACCAAACGGTCTCAAGACCGTTTGGGCTCAAACGACCTCAAGACCGTTTGGGCTCAAACGACCTCAAGGTCGTTTGGTCCAAACGACCTCAAACCGATTGAAGCTCCAAACAGTTTGGAAGTCAACCCTTCCAAATGGTCTTCACCTCCAAACGGTCTCAAGACCGTTTGAGTGGTTGAAACCGTTTGAAGGTTGAAACCGTTTGGAGATTGGTGATGGTTTGTACTTAACTATTTGATGATGTAATTAGTTCAATGGTGATCCAATCTAAACCCTAATGGTAACCTAGGTCATTAAGGGACTATGTGATTAGTGAGTTAACCCATGATGGTGATCATGTGGCAAATTACCAAAATACCCTTGAGGGGTCTAAAGGGATAAAACCTAGTTCTAATCAAACCCTAATCACATGATGTTGATGTTTTGGCTTATGTTAGTCAATGAAGACTTATCTCAACCTAATCTAGAGTGGTGTTGCCGCCATCTACTAGTGAGAGGAGAGAGAAAGTATTTCTAGAGAGAGAAAGTATCCTAGAGAGAGAAAGTACCCTTTTTAAGGAGGAAACTCAAGTAAGATACTTCAATTATACATGAATGTGTATGACTAGGGAATGACCCACCTATGTGAGGTCATGGAAACCCTAATTATGATATCTAATAGATCTTAATCTTAATTAAGAGTCTTAATGATGATGTTTCTCTTACATGATGATGTAATGAGTACAATTCACCATGGAGTGAATAGTAAACCCTAATTTTAGGATGAAGACATGAAAGATGAATAGTAAACCCTAATTGACAGGGTTATTGAATTAAACCCTGGTTGAGGGTAATTCCATGTGAAACCCTAAGTTGAGGGTGATTCCATGTGAAACCCTAAGTTGAGGGTGATTCCATGTGAAACCCTAGTTGAGGGTGATTCCATAAGGAACCCTAGCTGAGGGTGATTTCAAGTGAAACCCTAATTGGGAATGCATCCCTAAATATTGAATTGTTTACTATTATCTGTTGAGCTAACCCTGCAGGTTCTTATGAGATGATGGTCACACCCAGGTATGGAATACCATGTTATATTCATTGAAAGCATGTCTTAAGCTTTATGAATAGTGAACCATCTTGATGCACTGCTAAGTGACATCTATTGTGAGTTATGGGCTGTAAGAGCCATAGACACCATCAAGGTCATGCTTGATAAGATGACTTGTGATGAAATAACTGAGAACTGGTGATTGAAATGAGTTAGGCCTGCTACATTTTAGTATTCTCATATATATCTATGATGCTAATGTTTTTGTATGATGTTAAGAATACTGAATGTACCTAACTAATCAAGTGAAATTTAGAGCCCTGATCATAGATCCATCATTTTCAGAGTCTAAATGATGGTGAAACAGGTTTTCCCCAGGGAACTCCTGGATCATATACTTTTGAGTATATGGGGTACATGGATGTGTAGAACCTTACATCCTAGTGTAGGTATTTGATGTAGATTCTTGTAGTCCGTCATACCTTCACTAAAAGAGAAAGGGTGAGAGGATGATGTAGATTCTAGTAGTCCATCAGATCCCACCATATAGTCCAAGAGGTGAGATGTAATACGACACTCCCTTAAAGACACAAACACCGCATCGATAAAAGATAAATAAGAAATCTTCCGATGAAGAAGAGAGTACAGAACGCCACTGTAACTCTAAAATAGCGAAGGTCCAGTTTACCCTAGAGAGCTATAGCAAAAGATATCCCGCCAGATATCTAACATTCAATCCTCTAACTGACTGAGGAAGATGAGGTCATAAGAATCCGGCTCTTTTAATGACCTATGTATGATACTGATGTGACTTCTTAGCGATCAGTTGGAGTATGAGTGGTAAGCCTCATCTCCACAGGGCATAACAATAATGTTTGAAAAACATAATCAACAGTGTAGTATATCTGTTAGAGTTATCTACGAGTTATTTGATTGATGTTACCTTGAATAGCATGGAGGTTCTCATATTTTAATATTGATTGAACTCTGCTTATCATTAAACTGCTAGTTAATATCTTGAAGGCTCTTATTGCTTTAGTTATTCCCTGCTTTTCTTATAAAGCTTCTAGTGGAGAGTTATAACTCTCGCTGGGGCAATTTTGTATAATTGTCTCACCCCGTAGACTTCTACTTTGTAGGTGGTCGTCGAAGACGGAGGAACAAGAACTCAGGTGACCAATCCCAGCAACAGCAGCATCAGGAGCAGTAAATATCTCAGGTGGAGATCTATCCTGCTTCATGGTGTAGTATAGAGTCAGGTCCTATGTGTCCTCTGTATTCTCAGGTTTTGGAGTGTTTTGAGTATGAACTCTTGAGAAGTTTTGTATCATGTTGTATATAATTACTCAAGAAGTAATTGTCAGTGATGTAAACAATTAAATCTTTTTTCTATGGAAAAGGTTTGTGGTTTCAAGCTCTTGTCTCGAAAAGTTTTAATTTCCCGTGATTTTTGTCTTCCGTTGTTTACCGATTGCTTCCGCACATGATTAAATCGGAATTAATTCGTGGTTTGGAGATCGGAGCCCACACTGAAGGTGGGTCGGTCAACTACACTATTATCTAACAAGTATCTATGTGCTTAGTTTGATATCACATATCACGACTAATGAGATTTTGTCATTAACCAACACACACTCTAGTCTTAAGTGTTATTGTTTTCTATTTACCTTAGACAATAACATATGACTATGGACATAACAATAATTTGTATACTCCCAAAATCTGTATGATCTTGACATTTAGGCCCTCAAGATGAAGACATACATTATTGAGTAATATCATTCTTTTTAGACATTTATTATGTTTATCATTATCACATGACTGGACTGTAGAATAAATTGGAAGATTACCTTTTAAATTAATCAAATCATTTACAAGATATACCATTACAATCATCATAGGATTGGCTCTTTGGACAAACATACAAACACAGACTCAATGAAGAGGAAGTACATGATGATGAGTCCTTGTGTTTTGATCTTGTTATTGCGTGCCATTCTTTGTTTTATTGTAATTCCTCCTCAAATTCCTTGTTCATTTCATCATGTTCTCTTCACTTCTCATCACACTCTCTCTAAATTTCTTCCAGTTCTTCTTCTGTGGCAGACATATTCTCCAGTATTTAACATTGGCAATCTGTGAGCTGGTTGGTTAATAATATAGGTTCAAATCTTGTATCTATTCTTTCTACCTACATAGTTGGTGAATGAAAGGTAGAAGACAAGGATAAGAAAACTTTAATAAGAGTTAAAAATATACTCACATGACATCAAATGGATGTCTAAACTCCTTCCTTAGAATCCAACTGTGGCGGAATCTGTATTGATGTAAGTTTCACCAAAGCTTGTTGGAGTGGTGGTCTCATATTCATATTAAGGTGGGAAGATGCATCCCTATTTTAGGACTTCATCTCGTGTCTTATTGCACTTCTATCACATATAAATCTATTATAATGCATGTTATTGTCGTCAATATTTGTTGTCTCATCAAATGCACTTATGGTCATTATTTGCATGTTTTTCATGTTTTGGGACCACTCTTGGATGGATGGAAAAGAAAGAGACAGATACTAGAGTTCATTCATCAATGGAGGAGTCCAAGGAAGGTCTACGAGCTTCCCTAGCCTAACCTTAGTGGCCAAGAATCAACTAAAGAAAAAAAAGTTCACGGAAGTCTAAAATTGAAGAGCAAAGTGAAGCTGAAGATCCCAGTACAATTGTGGTGCAAAGGAATGGTCATGTTGATGAAGTTCAAGATCACAGGGAGAGCACAAGATCGAGAAAAGAAGAAGAACTTAGCAGCATAGACGTGCAAGCTTCTATGGTCATGCCAAGATGGACCCAACATGGTTGTTTAGGCTACCCAAACTGTGATACCAAAGACCAAAATATTTGTGTAGGACACCCAAACGAATATGAGACCCACCATGACTGTGTGGCCATTGACTCACTATAGTTGTGGTGACCACCATGGTTGAGCCACAAAATTTTCAAACACCCAAAACAACATAAGCTATTTCTTTTTTACCACCTCAATCGTTCCACTCCAACATGATTGTGGTGCACTGAGGCCACCATAGGCGATTGACTAGGAATCCTACATAGGTTTTACACTGTTCTACCCAAAATTACCCCACTTGACTTAGTTCTTCCCCACAACCTATATATACTTGGGTGGTAGCTGAAGCTCAAGGTTATCTACCTTCTACCCCTTCTTAGCTCCACCATTTTTCACTTTAGTCATTCCATCACTTTCCTAACTCGTTTCACCTTCATTTTATCATTTCCACCATGAAAACTCTAGTTTTGTAGGGTTTTGGCCACTTCCAACCATCATTCCATGCCATCTCATATTGGAGGAGGGAGGAAGACAACCTTGCAACTATTAGAGAGGGAGATTTCTTCATCTACATTGAACTTCATGGCTACTTCAACCTCCTTTTTTCTCATTTTGTATTTTCCATTTCCATTAGAAGCTAGGTCACTGAGGTGGCCTGTTTGGGGTCAAAATTATTCCTTTGGTACCATGTTGAAGGGAAATGATGTGTAAGCATTGTAATTTTTATTTGCTAATAATTATGTTCTACTTTCATTTCTTTTCCAATAAACTGGTTGTTGGTTCATCGTTAAGGACCTAGGATTCTAGGATAATTGATTATATACAACTAATTTGTGAATTGCTCCTAGGTCCAGTTAATGGATACCTAGATAGATATTCATCTTCCTACATTCTTATATTTTCTCCTACACCTACATGAAATATCTAAGTATATAGGATAGAAGTACTCAATGTAATTAGCATGGAGCTTTCTCAAAAGTAGAACGTTTGTGATGTGAGTCTTCAAACTTCATTTCCACCTTCCATTACTACCCTTGGCCCCTCTTTACCCTTAGAGCATCTATCCTATTAACCTAGGCTTGTCTAGATCCTAATTAAATTACAAATAAACCCTAATCCAAGTGGGTCTACAGTGGGTGGGTAGGAGGTGATACAGACTAGTTCCCCTATATACACCCTACCCCATCTACGACCAATCATTAGTTAGGGCAATTCCTTGCGTATATCTTGTTGTTTAGTTTGGTAATCTAAATGAAATAGTAATGTTTTCATATTATCACCCCAACTCAATTGACAAGTACATTCCCCTAGTTAACCCACACTTCCAACAATGTAGATTTCATTCTTTTCTAATATTTACTTTTTTATTTCTTTGCATGCTTACAAATGTCTTGCCTTGATACTTCCTTGTTCTTGTTAGTTTAGGCATTTGACTGCCATTTTGCCTAAATTTCAAGTTAAGTGTAATGTATATTTCTTGTTAGTTTATGTATTTGACTGCCATTTTGCCTAAATTTCTAGTTAAGTGTAATGTAGATCTCTTCTTTCTTTCCCTAGAGTGATTTTCTCTTTTCTTTCTTTATCTTGCCATTTATTTGTTATTAGAACTTATTGTCTCGGGTAATTTAGGTTTTATTTTTGTTCTTCCTCTACTTAATTTCTTGTTTAAACTTAATGTAATGAAACAAAATTAACCTTCAAACCCTTCAACCCTAGACACCACAGTAGGAATCTAGCTCAAAACAAGTTCAGCTCTAGTAAACCCTCTCTTATGTGGGATCAACCCCTAACTTGTTACTTTCCTATACAATGACACACTCCCATGTTGTAGATGTAGTTTTGTAGTCTGTATTCCCTTATAAATTTTTAAATATACCCCTATCATTTGAAACCTAGTGTGGTATATTGTCATCATTCAACTGATTAGTGTGCGACCCTAGGAGGAGAAACACATCAAGCTTTCTGGTGTTGTTGTTTTAGATAGAAGGTGCCATAGATCCCTAGTAGTTGTGGTGTGATCTCTCCCTAGAATGTGAATAGAACTTCATTGTCTATGATTGTAAAAACCATAGCAAGCATGCTCAATTAACATGTCTCTATTTTCGATTCCTGATTGTCCTTGGTGATTTATTATTCTTTTTGTTGAACTATCTTTCCAAGAAAAGCATGAAAAGTAGTGTTAAGAATGTGATAAGGTTATTCCTTCCTCTATCATTGTGTGGTGCCTCTTGTTCCATAACAAGAAAAATGACAAAATCTTATATCATATGCATCAAGGTGGAGTTTTGATGGTATTATGATATGGTTTGTGGAAGAGTTTTCCATATAAGGCTCAATTAAAGAGGTGTGTATGAATCATATAACATATTTGATTTATTACATGTTTTCTCTACATCTCCTCATTATTGTTCTCAACCACTCTTCCTTTTCTATACAACCTGACTAAAAAAACCATTCAAATATTCATGTGTGATTTTTCCTTTAACGAAAGGTAATGGTGGGCATGAAGACTAGATAGAGGACATATAGGAAATAGGTAATGGAGATTTTTTGATAGCTCATTGTGATACATTTGTAGTGAATAGATATCAAGGTTTCATACTGAGATGTTCAATTCAAACATATCTGAATAACTCTTCAACTAGCCATGTCGAGAATGGCCAGAGACCCACCTTAAGGAAAACTCTACAAATTTTGGAGACATCACCAGTTGTGATGCCAGAGGATTCAAGAATGAATAGAATGGAAAAACTAGGCATAGTTGTGTACTTAATATTGTCCACCAAAATCTTCTTGTAAAGATATATTAATTTGTGCCCCCTATGTTGCAATAACATCTATACATAGGTATGGATGATGTTTAACAAGTTAGACTCCTTGACGAGAACTTCTGAAGGGATTCCTTGAGGTCGTAAGTGTGTGATCCGCGAGGGGACGAGCCATCTAGCCTTCGGTGACGCTTCAGTGTGCCTAATGCCCGTATGGGGGGTTCACAGCCTTAGTTGGATTTTGTATCTTCTTGTTAATCATCGATGTTTGCTAGTATGTTACTCGCCTTCTTGATTATCAGTTAACGCAGTTGACTCCCAAACTAGAAATAGGATGGGATTTCACCGAGGCCGTAAGTGTATGATCCGTGAGGGGACGAGCCATCTAGCCTTCGGTAACGCTTCTGTGCGCCTAACGCCTGTATGGGGGGTTCACAACCTCTGTGGATTTCTGTATCTTCAGAGCCGTAAGTAAAGTGATCTGGATGGTGATGAGACATCTGATGCCTATGGTGATGCTAAAGAGAACCTAATGTCCGTATGGGGGGTTTTGCAGTAGCTCTACTTCGAGTGTTATATTTTGCCTGGTTTGCTTACAATCGAATATGTTTGCGTGTGTAGCGGTGGTCAAACCCAGTACCATCCCAGCGATTCCATATCATTGATCTCAACCCATCTTTAATTCAACTCTTACTTTCTTGCAATTAGTTTAAGTAACCCCTAAATCAACCAATCGTTCTTAATATTAGTTTTACTTGAGCTAGATTCAACTGACAAGGATTATTAAAAATGTTATCCTTTGGGTTTGATCCTTAACTATACTGCGATAAGACTTGTCTTCTTGCGGGTGGTATTATTGGACTTTGGTTTTGGTAAACTCTCGGGGATTTCAACTACAAGTGAATTTGTTAGTGCATTCAATATCCACGTCAAATTATGGCACCGTTGCCGGGGACAACAGAATCAGTCAGTCAAATCTAGTTCTTCTAAGACTAATCTAGGATTTTGCTTTTCTCTTGAAACAATCTCTTATCCACTTGAATTTGACTCTACTTTGTGGATCTCATTTTCAAAATATTTCTAATTTTCAGGTGCTACCCAACGCATAGTGCATGCACCGTTCAGATAGTCTCAGACTCACAGCGAGCTTTGATCGCAAAATAGATAGAACCTTCCATCGTCAGATCAGAGAGAATCAAGCAAGGATGGCACAAGAAGAATAAGTAGCCCGAACACTGGCTCAAGCCATCAATGCACAAAGAGAGAGGCTCATGCAAGAAGCTAGAGCTGTTGTTCAATGGGGAATCCTTGCAGCACAAGCAGTAGCGCAAGAAGCCAAGCTATGAAAGGATCTTAGAGAGTTCTCTATCCTGAAGGTTGCGAATGTTTACCATCCAGTACGGCCTCCTCCCATCGATGCTGCAAATTTTAAGATTAGAGCACATTGGATCACATTGCTTCAAAACAACCCTTTCTATGGCAAACAAGCGGAGGAGAGCCAAGGACATCTTCTGATATTCATCGACCTATGTGCTATGACAAAGCAAAATAGAGTCTCCGATGATGCCATTTGACTCCATCTCTTTAAGTATTCCCTTGTTGATAGAGCCATCAGTTGGTATAATTCACTACAAAGTAAAGTACCCATCACCACCTGGGAGCAACTCCAAAATGCATTTCTGGAAAAAATCTATCCTCCATCCCTTACATATGAAATCAGGGGCCGAATAACAAATTTCACTCAGGTCCCTGGAGAAACTCTCGCTGAATCGTGGTATAGGTACAAAGAGCTCCTACGCAAATGTCCACACCACGGAATTCCTAAGAATCAACTCATAGAAATATTCTATAGGGGTGTGGAGGATGATGTCAAGATGTTTCTAGATTCCTCATCCGTAGTAAACTTCATGCATCAAAGTTATGACAGTGCATGGAGAGTCGTCACCCTGGGAGAAGAGAACCAAGCCAATTGGGGTAGATCTGTAGGTAAAGGAGTCTTGAAGGTAGCTATGGCTGAAGCTATTCCGGAGTACAAGTCTATCGCTGAAACCTTGAAGGTCTTAGTTGCCAAGAAAGATCATATAGAATCATCCCTATCTTCTATTGGGAGAGGATGTTCACCCACTCGGAAACCAGAACAGGTCAAGTCCACTTCTCTATTCTGTGAGGCATGCAAAAGCAGAGATCATTCCACTCTATCATGCAATGTTCTCTACAATGTTGTTCTAAGAAATGCATGTGGACAGGGAGATAATGACCAATTGGAGAATCTTAATGCTATCAACACCATCCCTGGGCAAAACTATTACAATCTGAATCAAAATAGGAATCACCCGGGTTTTTCAATATGGAAACCCTTCAGGAGCAGTAAACTCGCATCAATCTGGTCCCAACAATCAATCAAGAGGCCCACTTGGATTCCGATATAATCAACAACAGAACTTTGGGAATCAAGGAAACTTCAAAGGAAACTTTCAAGATAGGAATTACAGTAACTATTAAAACAACTCTCAGTATCAGAACCTGAATCAGCAGCAAGGACAAATAGGACCCATCCCTTTTGATGGCATGCTATCAACCATTTAAAAAATGTTGCAAACTCAGCAAACGATGATAGACAACCAACAAGCCCAGCAGAAAGCAATTGAAACTCAACTAGCTCAACTTGCAGCTAGCATAAAGCCACCAGCTGGAGTCTTTGTCGGCCAACCTGAGAACAATCCTAAGCACCCTGAACAGTTGAAGGCAGTCACCACCAGGTCAGGAAAAGACTATTTGGATCCTCCAGTAAAGACATGTGTGGTTATTACTGACGAAGACGAACCTTTGATTGTCCAAGACTCAACAACACTAGAGTCTCAATCAAAAGAAGAGAATACGGATAAGGGAAGTCCTAAGAAATCTACAAATGAAGAAGCTGAAACACAGGAACCAGATATTCCTATATATAAGCCTCGTATACCCTTCCCATCCCGCCTGAGGAAAACCAAACTTGATACTAGATTCATTAAGTTTGAAGAGTCTATGAAGAAACTTCATGTCGATATACCCTACTTAGACGCTCTTACTGAGATACCAGTCTGGACTAAGTATTTAAAGTCGTTGCTCACCAGGAAGTACATAACTGAAGAGTATGAAACAGCAAAACTGGCTACTACTACATCGCATATCATTTTGAGTAAGATGCCAAAGAATCAAAAAGACCCAGGATCCTTTAGAATTTCATGTCACATTGGTGACTCATCATGCAAGAAAGGATTGGCAGATCTTGGCACAAGCATCTATATCATGACATTTAGCATGTGCAAAAGATTAGGGTTTGTAGAATTGCTTCCTACTGCTATGACTATTCAACTCACAGACAATTTGATAAAAAGACCATTAGGAATCCTCAAAGATATCTCGGTCAATGCGGGCAAGGACACATATGTTCCATGCAACTTCATCATTATGGATATAAAAGAAGACACCAGATATCCTCTCATCTTCGATTGTCCATTCCTTGCCACTGCAAGAGCCCTTATTGATGTTGAAGTAGGTGCCTTACTGCTCAGGTTAGGCAAAGAGACTCTAGAATTCAAAGTTTTCAAAAGTATGAGAAGACCAAGTATACAGGAAGAAGTCTATCTGATTGGTTGCATTGAGCAAATGTCACAATTGGCCCAAGAGTATCACGAATCATACGATCCCTTGGAAACTGCTCTATAAAACCGATTGATCGATGAACCAATCGACAAACGAGCAAAGGATTACATCGAATCCCTCGACTCTGCTGAAGAAGATGCTGAAGCCACTTGTGAAGAATTCCAGGCTACCAAAACAACAGAAGAAATAAGCGAAAAACCAGAGGCTCCATAAATGAAGCCCCTACCTGAAGGACTGAAGTACATGTTTTTATACGATCTCAAAGTTTTTCCAGTTATTATAAATTCCGATTTAACAACTGAACAAGAAGAGAAACTTTTGGAGGAATTAAGGGGAAGAAAGAATGCCATCGTCTATAAAATGAGCAACCTCACAGGGGTAAGTCAAGCTCTATGTATGCATATGATCCCTGTGATGGAAGATCACAAGCCGAATATCGAGCATCATTGGAAGTTGAATCCCAATATGAAGGAAGTTATCCGTCACAAGATCATTAAACTTCTCACAACCGGAATAATCTATCCAATATCAGATTTGCCATGGGTGAGCCCAGTACATGTGGTGCCAAAGAAAGGTGGAACAACTGTTATAAGGAATGACAACAATGAGCTCATCCCCACTCGAACAATCACAGGGTGGCGGATGTGCATTGATTATAGGAAATTAAATAAGGCAACTCAAAAAGATCATTTACCTATGCCCTTCCTTGACCAAGTCTTAGAAAGGTTGGCTCACCAAGAATATTTCTATAATCTTGATGGTTACTCTGGATTCTATCAGATTCCCAAACATCCAGATGATCAAGAAAAAATGACTTTCACATGTTCATTCAGAACATACGCATTTAAAAGAATGTCATTTGGTCTATGTAATGCTCCCGCAACTTTTCAACATTGCATGGCTGCATTTTTTGCGGGGCTTACTGAAACTATTATGGAGGTCTTCATGGATGATTTCTCTGTATACGGAGACTCATTCGATTCTTGTCTAAAGCACCTTTCTCTGGTCCTCAAACATTGTGAAGAAGCACATCTCGTGCTAAATTGGGAAAAATGCCACTTCATGGTAACAGAAGACGTTGTCCTGGGCCATAGGGTTAGCAGTAGAGGAATTGAAGTAATTAAAGCCAAGATTGAAGTGATCTCTAAATTGGCTATTCCCACGAATGTGAACGAAGTTCAGGCCTTCCTTGGTCATGTCGGATTCTATAGAAGATTCATAAGGGATTTTTCCAAGATAACTAAGTCAATGACGAACCTGCTACTAAAGGATGTTGATTTCAATTTCAATGAAGAATGTGTCAAAAGCTTCAACACTCTGAAGAAGGCCCTTGCAACAACCCCCATCATTAGAGCTCCTAATTGGGAGCATCTTTTTGAGATTATTTGTGATGCCAGTGATTACGCAGTGGGCGTTGTTTTAGGGCAATATATAGAAAAGAAACATTGTGTGATCTATTACGCAGCAAAAACCCTCGACGAAGCCCAGAGGAATTATGCAACTACTGAGAAAGAACTTCTAGCATTCATATATGCCTTCGATAAGTTCAGGTCATACCTCATTAGTTTGAAATCGATTGTCTACACAGACCATGTTGCTATTCGTTATCTTCTAGCAAAGAAAGATGCAAAACCAAGGCTAATTAGATGGATCCTCCTATTACAATAATTTGATTTAGAGACAAGAGATAAAAAAGGGACGGAAAATGTGGTAGCAGATCACCTCAGTCGCATCCATATTCTAGATGCTGAGAAGATTTCGATCAATGACTCCCTACCAGATGATCAGCTAATGAGGGTCTCAGAAGTTATACCATGGTATTCTGATTTCATAAACTACCTTGCTGTTGGAGTCATCCATCCCCAATGCATCGGGAATGCACTGAAAAAGTTTATGCATGATGTGAAGCATTATCACTGGGATGAACCATATCTTTTTAAACTTTGTCCTGACGGTTTGTATAGATGTTATAACTCCGAGGAAGAAGCTCAATCTATATTGGAACAATGTCACTCAGGACCTGTGGGTGGACATATGAGCTCTAAAAAGACTGCTCTAAGGGTTTTGCAGTGCAGATTCTTCTGGCCAACCATATCTAAAGATTCTTATGATTTTGTCCTCTCATGTGAAAAATGTCAAAGGTCAGGCAATATTACAAAGAGAGACGAGATGGCACTGAATCTATGGCAAGAAGTTGAGATATTCGATGTCAGGGGGGTGGACTATATGGGTCCATTCCCATCTTCTAATGGATTTTCATACATCCTAGTGGTGGTGGACTACGTCTCAAAATGGGTTGAAGCTATACCAGCAATCACTAGTGATTCAAAACCCGTCATTAAATTATTCAAAGATGTTATCTTTCCCCGGTTTGAAGTGCCACGAACCGTGATATCTGACGGAGGTTCCCACTTCATTGAAAGAAGCTTTGAAACTTTACTTAGAAAATACGGTATAACACATAAGGTAGCATCACCTTATCATCCACAAACAAGTGGACAGGTAGAGGTCTCTAACTGTCAACTAAAGGATATTCTTGATAAAACCGTTGGACGTAATCGAAAGGACTGGTCAACAAAAATCAACGACGCCTTATGGGCCTATCGTACTGCTTATAAAACTCCCCTTGGGACTACACATTTTCGATTAATATATGGAAAGGCTTTCCACCTGCCATTCGAATTGGAACACAAGGCATGGTGGGCAATTAAAAATTGAACTTTGATATGAAAGAGGCAGGGCAGGCTAGGATTCTGCAACTCCAAGAGCTGGATGAACTCAGGATGATAGCTTATGAGAATGCACGAATCTACAAAGAACGCACAAAACTTTGGCATGATGGACATCTGAAAAGAAAAGACATACAAGTGGGAGATCAAGTGTTGGTATTCAACTCAAGATTAAAGTTATTCCCAGGAAAACTCCTCTCACGCTGGTGTGGACCATACATCGTTAAGAGCATCTCCCCACATGGTGCTTTCTCTTTATGGAGTGACAACTCTGGTGATTTTATGATAAATGGACATTGCTTGAAGAGTTATTTCACCTCTGTTGACATAGGCACCGAAACAATGTTGGATCTCACCAATTCAAAGGATCCAACATGAAGCCAAAGAACTCAATCGAGCCATCAACGTAAAACAAAGGCGCTTGTTGGGAGGCAACCCGATCAATAAATCTGCTTTTCTTTCCGTCTCAAAATTTTGTTTTTACCTTCTAGTTATCTTTTCCTTTAATAAAACTTGGTTTGCGAGATGCTATTTTTAAGATCTAATTGCCCTTTACCCTTGCAAAATTTCAGATAAGAGATCGGAGTTGCACTGATTGGAACGCAATCACACTCAGTGGTCATTACTGGCGTAATCTTTCCCCTCCATCTTGGATTTAGGGTTTTCTCGGGACAAGTAAATCTCTAAGTTTGGGGTGGAGGGTGGGTGGTAAGTACCTCACTTTCTCCATACACCCTCTTTTCATACTCACGCTTTCTCTATCATAAAAATTTTCAAAATTTTCAATATTTTTGAACAGATACTTGATGAATTTTTGACACTTGTTGATAAAAAGTAACTAACTAATTTGCTATGCATCTTCAATCATAATATCCTCGTTATTCGAAGTAAATCCTCAAGAGGACCGATTTTTGAAACATGCCTTTTGTTTGAAATCATCCTGTGAAGCTTATGATTCCTAACATCATAATACTTTCTACAAAAATGATAAGTATATGTCAAACTGATAGGGATCAAACACGTCGTGCTTCCTAACAGACTAGTAGAACAATAGATCAGAATCCCCACCGGATCCTCATCAAGTCATTATTTGAGCAGAGTACGACAAAGAGAACAACCCGGTACATTGAACTGTAAATCAAGTTGCATTCTGATCTGAACTCTCTTCTATACTTCTTCTATCATCTTCGTACCCCTCCATCCATCAAAAAGCAACAAAAAAATCGAATATGTGCCAAACCCTAAGTTCAGGGTGGCACGCCACTTCCCCCTTATCCGCTTCTTCCATACCCCTCACAATAAATAGGGGCGGACCACCAAAAATGCAATCTCGAGTCAAATAGAGGAGAGATTTGCAAACAAAAGATGCCAAAGTGCATACAAAAAGAAATGCAATCTCGAGTCGAATAGAGGAGAGATTTGCACAATAAAATGCAATAAATGAAATTGCAAAACAAATAAAAATCTCAAGTCAAATAGAGGACAGATTTTCTTCTTCTTTCCATACCACCTTTCACTCCTTTTTCTACCTAAGGGCACAATGCATGCCCCCACCATCCCGAAAAACACTAGTGTCAGATCCGATGCACACTTGTTGATTCTGCGGGTATCTCTGGACTCTTACAAAATTCTTTGACATGCTTGTTGTTGGAAAAAGTGAGGAGGAAGTGATATTGGAAAATGAACTCAGGAACGAAGCTATGGTAAGACGTGTTTAGTGGTCCTAGGAGGTTGAGGTACTTATTCATACTGAGCAGAAAGAAAACATTCATGATGTGAAGATGAAGCAATCACACGAATTGAAAGTATTCATTTGGCAACTGTTTCAGATTTTATATTACTCGAGGACGAGCAATGTTTAAGTTCGGGGTGTTTTGATGGGTGCATACTCATCATGGAGTTCAATTACCTCTTTGGAACAAATTCAACTCTTTTTCACACCTTTTCACCCTAATATAAATCATAATGTGAAAAACTACTTGCCGGATTCAATAATCAAGGTTTTAACTAAATATTATTCATTTGATGCAGGTAACCAAGCAATTCCAAACATGTGGTCCCAAGACCGTTTGGGTCCATGCGATCCCAAGACCGTTTGGGTCCATGCGGTCCCAAGACCGTTTGCTGGAATACATGAAGAACGAATGACAAAATCATTTACCAAAGAAAACCGCACGAGTTGTAAACCGCATGACCATGCGGTCTCAAGACCGTTTGGGTCCATGCGGTCCCAAGACCATTTGGGTCCATGCGGTCCCAAGACCGTTTGGGTCCATGTGGTCCCAAGACCGTTTGGGTCCATGCGGTCCCAACACCGTTTGGGTCCATGCGGTCTCAAGACCGTTTGGATCCATGCGGTTTCCAAGACTATTTCTGTGTGCACGAAGACCCGATCAAAGAACAAAAGTCGTGCGTTCATGCCGAGACTGAGACCGACCTCAAGATCGAATGACACGGCTACCGATCTCCAAACCGTTTGGCACCAAACGGTCTCCAAACCGTTTGGCACCAGACCGTTTGAAGAAGATATTTCCAGCAACTTATCCAAACCATTTGGAGACAGATCTGATCCTATAAATAGACCCCAAGGGTCCTTATTTGAGTGTATCGGATCTGGACACTGCCAGGCTGCCAGAGCACAACTCTGATCAAGTTCCACTCCACCTACTTCCCGCGTTGCAACCAAGGAGGCTGAGAAGAGAAGGAAGATGGAGCAAGGGAGTATCTTCTTCACCGGGTAGCGACCACCTTCTGCACCGAGCTCATGGCAGATCTCTCTTTCTCTCTCATCCTTCTTGTATCTCGCACCATGAGCGAGTAGTACATTTTCACTGGGGTGCAAGGACTAGCCCCGTTGCCCATGCAAACTATGTTCTTTTGTTAAACTCTCCATGGCAATTTATATAACTCTTCATTTTGTCGTTAACTGTTATGTTTGTAGTTAGGGTAATTGCTTGCCTTCATCTTTGTGCTCCCTATGTTGCGATGACATCTATATGTAGGTATGAATGTCATTTAACAAGTTAGACTCCTTGACAAGAACTTCCGAAGGGATTCCTTGAGGTTGTAAGTGTGTGATCCGCGAGGGGACGAGCCATCTAGCCTTTGGTGATGCTTCTATGCGCCTAACGCCCATATGGGTGGTTCACAACCTTAGTTTGATTTTGTATCTTCTTGTTAATCGTCGATGTCTACTAGTATGTTACCCGCCTGCTTGCTTATCAGTTAACACGGTTGACTCCCAAACTAGAAATAGGATGGGATTTCACCGAGGTCGTAAATGTATGATATGTGAGGGGATGAGCCATCTAGACTTCGTTGATGCTTCTGTGCGCCTAACGCCCATATGGGGGGTTCACAACCTCTGTGGATTTCTGTATCTTCAGAGCCATAAGTAAAATGATCTGGATGGTGATGAGACATATGATGCCTATGGTGATGCTTACGTGAACCTAACTCCCGTATGGGGGGTTCTGCTGCAGCTCTACTTAGAGTGTTATATCTTGCCTGGTTTGTTTACAATCGAATATGTTTGTGTGTGTAGCAGTGGTCAAACCCTGTACCATTCCAGCAATTCCATATCATTGATCTCAACCCATCTTTAATTCAGCTCTTACTTTCTTGCAATTAGTTTAAGTAACCCCTAAATCAACCACTCATTCTAAATATTAGTTTTACTTGATCTAGATTCAACTGACAAGGATTCTTGAAAACGTTATCCTTTGGGTTTGATCCTTAACTATACTGCGATAAGACTCGTCTGCTTGCGGGTGGTATTATTGCACTTTGGTTTTGGTAAAAGCTCGGGGATTTCAACCACGAGTGAATTTGTTAGTGCATTCAATATCCACGTCACTATGCATGCACATGAAACGCATGCATGGTTAGTATACACAATCATAGAGATAATTGAAACCCTCATAGATTAACAGAATGATTATATTGTAAATATAGGGCAACATTGATGATTGCAAGCTTTACCATTCATGCCTCAACCTGTGACCATAGACGTGGATCATATCATCATGTGAAGCAACTCATATACTTCCAAACTTACCATTATATATATATGATTTCAAGATGATCATAAACACATGTTATATCACAGCATTATAGTTCAGATATGTCATGTTTTCATATGTTCGTTCTACCATATCAAACATGTCAAAGGTTCACGAATCATAACCATAACTCTTAACAACAAGAAGGTGATCACATGATACGGAACTATCATATGGATTTCTGGGTGGAACATGACCCTCACTAGAAGTGCCCACTACCCTCACAAGAAGTGTGATGGGCAGGGCACCCTCACTAGAAGCGGTATCGGGTAGGGCAGCTTCCCTCATATCGCCCAAGCATTCTAGCCTCATATCAGCCAAGCGTCTACCAAGGATGTCAGGCTACCTCCTTAAGGTGTAACGTGCAACCAGGGACCGAGGCATATCGTGAACAAAGCATGACGTGCAGCTAGGTCTATGGAGCATGTCGTGCAACTATGTGTATTGTGCATCCATGGATGTCGGGCATCTAGGGATTTTATGCACCTATGTGTCATGCAACCATAATTAGGGTTACCATCTATCACTATATCGGGAATCACCACCAAACCATGACGCCCAACACAAAGCTAGCCCACAGCTCCATAACGTTCAAGGTATATCAGGCACCAAACTACTACCCATGCTAGGTGTATCGGGCAAGGCACTCAACAAGGCATAACGCCCTACACCCAAGGGTATCGTCCAACCAAGCTAGCATCCCTATCGTCCAACACACAAGGCAAGGACCAAGGTATATCTCCCAACACAACCTCATCATCTCAACCCAAGATTCTGGATCAAGAGAGGGTATCGGGCAACACCATCCCCAAGCCATATCGTGTAAGATACAAGATCATCATCATCAACCTCAAGCACAAGGGCACCAAACCCTAGATTGATCAAGAAGATTGGCTCACCTCTCAACAACCAAGAGTGAGGGGTCTTGCAAAACCTCTATCACAATTCGGGCAACCACAAGGATCAACCTCAACACAGGTCTACATCTGCCACAAAGCTCACCTCTCGAGTCCATGGTGAGAGGAGTGTGTTGCTCAAGCAACTAGAATACAAGCTCACCTCTCAACTTAAACGAGAGAGGGGTATTGCTCATATTACTAGGGCTCAATCTCACTCTTCTAGACCAAGGAGGTGAAGGAGTGTTGCTCAACAAGGAAACCCTAAAACATGGTTTTGCCAACTAGGGTACAAAGGTGCAAAACCTCAACGAACAAAAAGATCATCATAACCACAAGATTAAAGGTGCAACAAGCAAGAAACTTATCTTAGAACATACATGGCCGTTTATGATCATGTGAAACATATAAGAATATAGAAGTAGGGCGTATAGTTAGGTTGGGAGTTATGTAACCCGCCTTAACCAAGCTCCAAGCTCCATCACAAGAAGGAGAACAAATCACTCTAGGGTTCGGCCACCACTAGAGGAAGAAGAAGAAGACTCCAAGATAAGGATCGGCCACCAAGCTTGCAAAGGAAGAGGTGTCGTGCAACCAAAGGAGAGGGGAACTAAGGACTAAAGGGGTCCTTAGCAAGAGAAAGGGAACACATATATAGGAGAGGATGGAGGAGAAACCAAGGTAGGATAAGGCAAGGTGTCACCAACCTGGGGACACTTGTCCATGGGCAAACCCACCACTCTAACTTGCCTTAAACACATGTCCAAGGTCATTGCTACATGCAAGCATCAAGCGCCAAGTGTCTACTAGTGGTGGCACAACCGAGGTTAAAGGGTCAAAGGGGTCCATGGGTGACACACCCCAACACCATGGCCGACACACCACCTAGGCGACACCCTCAGGCTGACACAACCATGGATGGGACACCTATGGCTGACACAAGGTCAAGCAAAGCAAGGGCAAGGTTTAAGAAAGGCATCTCATGGCCCAACAAGCTCATCCAAGCCCAAGAAATGAGCCCAACCCTTCCTCTCATCACTAGAGGAAGCAAGGAGAGATAAGAACACTTCTCAAGGTGACAAACTTGCTCAACAACCCTAGACTTGGGTAAATTGCAAGTAGCACCTCCAACACGCAATGGGCACAAACAAACCCTAATCACCACTAAGGGTGATTAGCAAGCAACTAAGCACCAGGGTTAAGCAAAGCAAACAGGTTAAGCCCTAAATGGAGGTCAGGTCCTTACAACCAAGGTTCCTGAGCTTGTTGAGTTGTAGATAAAGGAAATTGTACGACTGCATGGTGTACTTGTTTCTATCGTTTCAGATTGGGATCCAAAGTTCACATCACATTTATGGAAGCAGGTGCAGAATGAGTTGGGTACACAGTTGAACTTTAGCATAGCATATCATCCCTAAACCAATGGCCAGTCAGAATGCACTATCCAAATCTTAGAATATCTTCTCAGAGCATGTGTTTTAGGTTGGGGAGGATCTTGGGATTACTACCTTCCATTAGCAGAGTTCGCTTACAATAATAGCTATCAATCTCGTATTGATATGCCACCCTATGAAGCTATCTATGGTAGGCCATGTAGATCCCCTCTCCATTGGGATGAAGTCAGATAAAGGAAGATGCTAAAGTCCGAGGAATTATAATTATATGTTGATAAGGTGTCCTTGATCAAGCAGAGGTTGAAACGGGCCCGAGATTGTCAGAAGTCATATGCAGATGCACACAGGTCTGACAGACAGTTTAATGATGGTGACTATGTATTCTTGAAGATTAGACCCATATGTGCCATAGCAAAGAGCAAAGGGAAGCTTAGTATGAGATATGTGGGTCCTTTTGAAGTTTTGGAGCACATTGGTGAATGTGCTTATCAGCTTGCACTTCCTCCATAGTACAGCATGATGCACAATGTCTTTCATGTGTCCAATTTGAAGCAGTGAAGGATGCTAGTCATGTGCCAAATCACAAGCTACTTGAGTTGCGGGAGAATCCCTCTTATACAGAACAACCTACAAATATTCTTGACTCCAGGGTCAAAGAGCTCAGGAACAAGCAAATCCAGATGGTAAAGGTGCAGTGGAACCATCATGGTGCAGAAGATGCAACCTGGGAACTACGAGCAGATATGGAGCAATGTTTTCCTCACCTCTTTCAACCAGTTTAATTTTGAGGACAAAATTTCTTTTAAGGTGAGTAGGATGTGATAAAGTGACTTTTCTAATTTCTTTTATGCTTTGTTCCTTTAATCTTTAATCTATTTCAAAACCCTAATTCACATTAAGATTAATTGACCACTCAAAGATGGGAATCTTGATCTCAAACTTTACCAACATGTGGGGTATGCTATTGACGGCCCTTGAATTTTGCATCCAAAAGTGGAGGCGGATCCGAGGTGGTCGAGCTTTAACATTTATAAACCCAAATCCTTCTAGGACCCCACAACTTTGTTTACGGGGTCGAAGTAGTCATACGGGGTCGAACACATGGACAAGGGGGCAGTGTTGAGAATCCAGAATCGACACGCTACACTCCGGCAGATATTAAAAGATGATAAAATTCCCAAAAGGGAATCAACAAGGTGTCACAAATAAAATAGGAAAAACTATCTCCAACTGGAGTTACAAGAGAGATTTAAGGTTTTATCAATTAGTAGTTTTTAGGGGTTTTCATGCAACAGAAATGGTAAGATAAAACAAGAGCTAGAGCAGAGTATGAAGGATAACACTATGGTAAAACAAGCGGTAGGAATAACATCCTGTACCCCTCCTCTCAGAGTGGATACCTCTATCCCAATACCAACACCCCTCTCGAGGTTGCTGGCCTTAAGTTAGAGTGGAGTTTTACTGAAAACAGCTCCATTCCGGGCACTCTCGTAGTCTAGAATCGGACCAAACAATAGAGCCACAACACGACTCTTGAAGTTGTTGCGACGGTAAAACACGGTTCGGTAGCTAATCGAAACGCAATCCAAATCATGCAAGCTAGCGCTCAAAAATTAAATGTAGCAGTCATCCAATCATATGTACCAAGCATAGAGCAACACGTATTTAAACTTTCCCACTTGCATAAACATTAAAGGGTCTTAATACATTGCATTTAAATAACATAATTAAAACTATGTCGCCCTCTTGATGTAGAAGGTCGACAGACTAAGCGACTCTCCCTACCCGATATCGGTCAGAGGCCTAGCGCGATACAGCTGTGTCGGGCGGCACACCCTCTCCAGCGACACACACTACACTAGACTGTATCGTTCAAGGACCCTGGCCGATACACTCAAGTCAGGCGGTACACCCTCTCGGGCGACACGCATGATGGGCGGAGCGTATGGGGTTCGATATTGTGTCGGGTGAGGAGCGACGCGTTCTACCATCAGGCGCCCGTGTCTCTCATCTACGGTGGCCGATATCGGCCCTCAGTGTCACCCGGGACAGTCCTAAGTGAACCATCCCCTCCCTCTCGGGATGAGGAAAAGCTCACCTACTGTCGCCCGACACGAACACTGGGGCACGATATGCTTGCTCTCGCAGTTTCCTCCGAAGGTGGCCTTGGGTTCCCAACCATCCAAACTATGCTCTCCACTTGTCCAAACTTCCAAGAGTTGTCTCTTTGTCTTCCTGTAGCTCCTATTTATAGTTATATGGTTGGGGAGAAGATGCGGTGCTCAAAGCACCACGTGGCCAATTTAAGCACCAGTCGTAGGATGGGCCGATACAGAGATGTCGCTCAACGTAGATGGTGTCGGCTATCGGTCGTAACGGGCGGCGTGCCTGCAGATGGGTGGCCATGTCACCTGACAAGCCTGGTTGTCGAGGCGAGCTGGGCTCCCTGTCGGGTAGAGGGTGTGTCGTCCGCCAGCTTCTTCTTGCGTGGCATCACTTCATCGTGCATCATTACATCATTTTACCCTGTCGAGCAGGTGTTGTATCGGGCGTCAGGAAGGCCGAAAGTAGACTTGGATTTATTCATGGGCCGGGACGGCCTTATTGCACCAAAGCGAGGAAAAACTCTGCAAAAGATGGGAAAATTAGACTAAGAGCATTGCTTGGCCAATTATTGCGAAAATGCTAATAAAGTAGAGGAAAATAGTAGAAAAGGGAAGTTTTGATAACAGAAAACAAGGCAAAAACATCACAAAATTTGGTGTTATCAACTCCCCCAAACTTAGCGTTTTGATTGTCCTCAATCAATATTTAAACTTTATTTAGGAATGCTTCTTCTTGCTTGGCACAGTTTTCTGTATAAAAGGACAAACAAGAATCGTAATGCCTTAATGATAATGATGGATCATAACAAACAAAAGATCTCACATTCCTTGCCTTATTTACTTAAGTGGAGCTTTTCTCTACAGCTTTGGTGAGACTTGTCGTATGATTCTGAAGTTAGCTTACACACCAAACAGCTTTTTTTTTGGGAAGAAAGTTGTGTAAGGGTAGGCTAAGGCTTTTGGGGTTTTCTCTCGTTTGTCATCAGTCCATCCAGGTAAGGGTCTGTTAGCGGGCAAGTGGTCCCTGCAGAGCAAGCCAGTTGGCTTTAGAGTAGTGATTTCACAACCTACGTACCACTGCCCCGGATCTACCATGCCTAAAGACGGGTACTTTTGGAAAAATGAGTGTGTATATGTAATTTTTTTCTTTCTTTTATAAGGCACAACTCTCATTCTTTTATTCACACTCATAAAGCTTCTTTCTCTTTTTGGGATTTTTGTTAGGTAAGGGAAAACAAAGAGATTTCTTGCTGTTTGGGAAGCTTTTTCCTTCTCCATACTCGTCTCTTAGTTGTTTGCGAGATTATTTTTTTTTATTTTTGGCAAGTCAAGACATAATCTTTAGTTTGTTTGGGGTAGCATATCAAAAAGATATAACAACAACTTGTATCGCAATAAGCACAAAGAAAAATTAACTTTGCAAGAAGTCACCACTATTCTTTATTATTATAGCAGCAACTTTGTACATATACATAGGGACAGACAATTTGTAAAGGGCGGGTTTTTGAAAAATTGTATATGGCATACATGTGTAGATCAGATATACAGGAAGCTATAAGAGCACATCAGATAAAAGTGAAACCCCTAAGCGTAGAAAGCTTGAAGAGTTAAAAAAATTATACCTCCCTCACTGGCATATGGGTACCCTCCCCCAAACTAACTCCACACTCTATCCCGGAGTGGTGAAGAAGGCAGGGTAAGGTAAAATTTAGCAAGTGAGGGTTAGCTCGTTGATGTACTGCAATATGCTCCAATGAAGTTGCAGCATGCCATTGGGAGGTTGTCTAGCGGGTTCGCTCTGCGATGTAGCGGTTGAGTAGGAGTGTAACCCTCAAAATTCACTTCTGACCCACCCTTTCTCCACATCTCCATTGTGATCATGAACAAAACGACTGATCATCAGTCCCTAAATCAGTTCCCTAGAGTGTGTAGTCAGGGTGGGCCCTCTCCCTTAAGAGGACGGAACCGGGGTGCCTCGAACTTGTTCGGAGGCCTTGGTTGTTGTACTTGTGCTGTCTCTGGAGATGGTCCTAAACCACCACAGGGATAGGCTGATAACTAGGTGACTCTCCATTGGAGCTACCAAATCAAGAAAAATCTCCCCTTTTGTTGTTGTTGACGTTTCTGCCCGACAGTTGTTGCTGGTGGTTTCATCTGGGTGAGCCATTCTTGTTATCAAGTTCAAAAATTATTAAAATGTTAGAACGACTAAAAATTAAAAAACGATTCTACTTATATCAAAATTTTGGGTTCTGTCAATCGAAAGAAAACACCGGGCGACACGAGATAGGACGACACAAAAAGAATTGGCCGACACACCCCTGCCGCACGATACAGTGTATCAGTTGATGTGATTACCTGACAACGTTCTTCGAAGAAAATGTGTCGCCCGATATGGTGTACCGAGAAGACAAAATCGGTCATTTATTCGTATAAAAAGGTGTCGAGTGATAAAAAGTTCGATGAGCCTTGTAAACCCGATAAGCAGCTCGTGAAAAGCATGCCGCCCGATATGGAGTATCGAGCAAGCACTGTCGGCCGGTGTATCGTGCGTCAAGCATGTCGGGCGATAGAAGAAAATCAAACTAAACTCGTCAACCTGGCATACAGCACGTGATACCAAATCTGTATCGGGCGATAAGCCTAAACGGGCGATAAGGTTGTCGGGTGATATCTGTGTCGGGTTATACCTTTGCTCATACGGGCCATCGCCCGACAAAAGGGTTGAAGCTCACCAGGCTGACACGAGAGCAAAAGTGGCTTACTGAGTTTAACTCTACGGTAAAAGAGTAAGAGTGATATCCCGACATGGTAAAACTATCCGACTATATATAGAGCAACGTAGCTGGGGGTAAATCGGGCAGTCCGGATACGCATCGGCCGTTTGTGACGGGCAGTTCCTGAGACAGTATTTATTTCCACGATGTGGTTGTGCGGCGCTCGGAAATGCAAACCGTCATGGCCCTTTGCGGTTCCCAAGAACTGTCGTCCGATACACGCGTACTCGCACACCAGCTGAGTTACTGCTCAAAACTAAAACAAGGTGGAGAAAAAGCATTTGATGGGCAAAATATCATCGGCCAAGGGTGAATCCTCGACCTCAGACAGAATTGCTCCTCAAAGCTTTGCAAAATTCAACGATGACCCATAAAATAGAGAGTTAACACATGTGGCGCATGTATTGTCTCGGGCCTTATTGCAATTTTTAAAGTTTGTTTTTACAAGTAATTTAATAAAATGCAAACTATTCTAAAAAAGGAAGAAAAACCCAGGTTGCCTCCCGAAGAGCGCTGAAGTTTGCGTCGCCGGCTCGACTGGTGTAAGATCATCTCATTCAGCCCTCAACTGAACCCATATCTTCCAAACTGATCTCTGCCCTCCTGACAAACGCTTCATCTTCATAGAACCTTTTCACCCTGTGCCCATTGACTCGAAAGACATTGGTCAGATTGTCTTTGTCGTAGAGCTCCATCAATCATGATGGGTATATCTTTGACACAAAGAACGGACCTGACCACCTTGTTTATAACTTCCCAGGGAAGAGACGAATAGAGGATTTGAATAATAAGACCTTGTCCCCCTCGCTTACATCTTTTCTCCTGAGATGGGCATCATGCCACAGCTTGGTCCTCTTTTTGTAGATTTTTGCATTTTCGTAGGCATTCATTCTCAGCTCTTCGAGCTCTTGAAGCTGCAAAAACCTCTTCTCTCCTACTTTGTCGAGGTCCATATTCAGGAACTTTATTGCCCAAAGGGCTTTGTGTTCTAATTTCAAAGGAAAGTGGCAAGATTTTCTGTAGATCAGGAAGTAGGGGTGGTTCTGATGGGTGTTTTGTAAGCAGTACGGTAGGCCCAAAGTGCATCATCGAGTTTCATGGACCAGTCTTTCCTTGTTTGGCTGTCAGTCTTTTCTAAGATCTGCTTGATTTGTCTGTTGGAAACCTCTACCTTCCCTGACGTCTGGGGGTGGTAGGGTGTAGCGATCTTGTGTTTTACTCTGTACTTGCGCAGGAGTGCTTCAAACTGTCTCTCTCCAAAGTGCGACCCTCCGTCGCTTATAACTGTGTGTCGCACACCGAAACAAGAAAAGATGGACTTCTCAAAGAGCTTGACAACCGACTTGGCGTCACAGGTTTGGGTGGCTACCGCTTCCACCCACTTCGATACATAATCCACTACCACAAGTATGTACGGATACCCCCGGGATGGGGGAAACGGTCCCATGTAGTCGATCCCCCAAACGTCGAATATCTCTACCTCAAACCAACTTGCCATAGGCATTTCATTCCTCTTCCCTATGTTCCCTGTGAATTGAAACTCTTTGCAAACCTTCACAAACTGTGCAGCATCTTTAAACAAGGAAGGCCAGTAAAAACCTAACAGTAGTTCCTTTGCAGTTGTTCTTTTGTTGTCGAGGTGACCGCCATAGGGGGAGGTGTGGCATTCCCTTAGGATGTCCGCGGTTTCTTCTTCTGGGATGCACCTCCTGTATAAGTTGTCAGTGCATCTTCTGAAAAGGAGAGGGTCATCCCAGTAGTAGTTTTTGGCATCTGCGAAAAGCTTCTTCGTTTGATAATGCATGATGTCAGGAGAAATTCTCCGCAGGCAAGATAATTGCAGATGTCCGCAAACTAGGGCAAGCTTTCTTTTTGATCTTGGACCAACATGAGAGCCTCATCCGTGTAGTTGTCGTTGATAGGGTATCCTCCCTATTTCTCAGCCACGATTCTTGATAGGTGGTATGTGACCACATTCTCTGTGCCCTTCTTGTCGGTAATTTCATGATCAAATTCTTGGAGCAATAAGGCCCATCTCAACAGTCAGGGCTTCGCATCTTTCTTTTTCATCAAGTATTTTATAGCCCTGTGATTTGTGTAAACTTTGACCTTGGCCCCAACGAGATACGACCTAAACTTATCAAACACGAAGACGATCTCCAGCATCTCCTTCTCAGTCATCGTGTAGTTCACCTGAGCTTCGTCTAGCGTGTGACTCGCATAGCAGATCACATGGTGCTTTTTATCCTTTTTCTACCCCAGGACTGCACCGACCGCGTAGTCGCTCACGTCGCACATCATCTCAAAAGGTAAACCCCATTCCAGCGCTTGAAGGATGGGTGGTGAAATTAAAGCGTTTTTCAGGGCCTGAAAAGCACTGAGACAATCGTTAGAGAAAACAAATTCATCATCTTTTACCAGAAGATTGGATAGCGGTTTGGAAATCTTTAAAAAGTCCTTGATGAATCTTCAGTAGTATCCGGCATGTCTGAGGAAGCTTCGTACTCCTGTCACTGATCTCGGTGGAGGAATCTTGGATATTTATTCAACTTTTCTTACGTCCACCTCGATCCCACGCTTCGAGATCTTATGCCCTAGGACGATGCCCTCCCGTACCATGAAATGGCACTTCTCCTAGTTCAGAACTAGGTTGTTCTCTGCGCACCTTTGGAGGACCAAAGACAGATTCTTCATAAAGTTGTCGAAGTCCTTTCCATAGACTGAGAAGTCGTCCATGAAAACTTCTATGATTTCTTCTAGAAAATCCGAGAACATCGATATCATGCATCTCTGGAAGGTAGCGGGGGCATTGCAGAGACCGAAGGGCATCCTTCGGAAGGCATAAGTGTCGTCCATGCAGGTGAAAGTTGTTTTCTCTTGATCTTCGGGCAATATGGGTACCTGGTAGAAACCTAAAAAACATAAAGGAAACAAAAGAAATCGTGATGCGCTAACCTTTCAAGAACTTGGTCAATAAAAGGGAGTGAAAACTGATCCTTCTTTGTAGCTTGATTTAGCTTTCAGTATTCAATACACATTCGCCATCTGGTGACGGTCCTAACTGCCACCTCGTTGCCCTTCTCACCTGCAACCACCGTCATCCTGCCCTTTTTGGGCACTACGTGGATCGGACTTACCCAATTGCTATCGTTGATTGGGTAAATGATCCCCATGTCCCTAAGCTTTGTTACCTCTTTCTTGATGACCTCCTTAAGCATCTGGTTTAGCTTCCTCTGGGGTTGGGACAGAGGTTTGGCAGATTCATCCAAGCTGATCTGGTGCATGCAAAAGGAGGGGTTGAGGCCTTTGATATCATCAACTGAGTATCCTATAGCCCCCCTGTGGAGCCTTAACTCCTCCAGGAGTCAGTCTAGCTGATGGCTTGAGAGGCTGGCGTTCACGATGACGGGGTGATTGTGCTCTTCATCCAAGAATTCATACTTCAAGCCTTCAGGCAAGGCCTTTAATTCCGGTTTTAGTCTGGGTGCTTTCTCTTGAGGCTCCCCTTCAAGAGAAGCATACGTCGCAGACTCCACCCACTGACTCTCTTCTTGCAGCTCTTCATCGGAAAGGCTGACGAGGTTGAGATGTTGTGCGACTTCTGGGTCATCGAGGTCGGGACCCTGACCATTTATGACCCTCAAGAGGGGGTCTACGGTCTAGCTATCTTCCTCTATCTCCTCGCAGAACTTATTGTAGCTATCTACGAAACAGGCTGATTCGGACAGGGACAGACTCCTCATGATTTCTTTCAGCTTGAAGTCTAAGTGGTTGTTTCCGACCCTTAGAGTGATCATCCCCTCGGAGACATCTATCAACGCTCTCCCTGTTGCCAAGAAGGGGTGTCCAAAGATGACCGGACAACGGGGGTCTTCAACTGTATCTACGATGACTATATCGCAAGGGATGAAGAAGTCGCCAACCCTTATTGGCACATCTTCGACAATGCCCATGGGTCTCTTAAAGGTGTGGTCAGCCACCTCAATCCGCATGTTGGTTTGAACCATGTCTGTCAGGCCCACCCTTTGTGCAAAACTTAGGGGCATAAGGCTGATGCTTTCCCCCAAATCTGCTAGGCCCTTATGCTCGACATTATCTCTGAAGGCGAACGGGATTGTGAACGCTCTGGAGTCTCTTCTCTTGTTTGGCATGTCAGGCTTTAGGAAGGCAGAGGAGGCAGAAGCTAGATGTAGTGTTTCTATCCTCCCTCTCCTTCTCTTCTTCGTGATGAGGTCCTTGAGGAACTTGGCATACATAGGCATCTCTTCCAACAAGTCAAGGAAGGGCACTTTGAGATGCAGCTTCCTGATCGACTCCATGAACTTCTCATGACGCTTCTTCAGGTTCACCCTTATCATCTTGTATGGGAACGGAATCCTAGGAGCGTAGGCATTCCTTCTGCCAGGTAGCTCCTCACGGAACTCTTGCGCAGACTCTTGAATGTTTGGCCGTCTTTCTTCTCCTTCGGATGGGCCCACGCTCTCAGGCCTTTGCTCAGGCTCAGGCCTGGCTTCGTCACAGCGCTCCAGCGTCCTCCCAGACCTCAGGACCACCATTACGGCAGTTACGGGGTGAGGGAGTGCTTTTATTGCAGGATTCTCCATCAGAGAAGTTATTTGGGTTAGCCATCGATCTACCTCATGCTGGCGCATCTGCAAGCTGGCCATCTGGCGCTGCATTGAATTCAGTGCTCCAGGGTTAGATAGAGTGCCCTACACCAGTCGGTTGATGATGGCATCCTGTCTCCTTATATAGGTAGAGAGCTGCCCAACCAGGTTAGGCTGGCTTGCCCTCTCGCCTCAACCCTGACATTCACTCTCATAAATGGACTGCTTGTGGCGAGACATGGTTATCAAGGCTTGGAGGGATTAGTCACGGTTCTTGAGAGTTCCTGAAAAGTCATAAGAAAATCAAGTTAAAAAGTTGAATTATTATTATTGGGCAAGAAATAAAAAATAAGAAAAACAAAAGGAAAGACAGTACTTTCAAGCTCATTTCTAAGCTTGAGGCACAGGAGTGTAGTTAGTGGATTCAGGTTCGTCTACAGAACCGCAATTGCCTTGTCCCCGGCAACGGTGCCATAAAGTGGACAACCCTCGAATTTCATGTCCAAAAGTGGAGGCGGATCTTAGGTGGTCGAGCTTTAACATTTATAAACATGAATCCTTCTAGGCCCCTGAACTTTGTTTACGGGGTCGAAGTAGTCATACGGGGTCGAACACAGGGACAAGGGGGCAGTGTTGAGAATCCAGAATCGACATGCTACACTCTGGCAGATATTAAAAGATGATAAAATTCCCAAAAGGGAATCAACAAGGTGTCACAAATAAAATAGGAAAAACTATCTCCAACTGGAGTTACAAAAGAAATTTAAGGTTTTATCAATTAGCAGTTTTTAGGGGTTTTCATGCAACAGAAATGGTAAGATAAAATAATAGCTAGAGTAGAGTACGAAGGATAAGACTACGGTAAAACAAGTGGTAGCAATAAAATCTTGTACCCCTCCTCTCAGAGTGGATACCTCTATCCTAGTACCAACACCCCTCTTGAGGTTGTTGTCCTTAAGTTAGAGTGGAGTGTTACTGAAAACAGCTCCATTCCAAGCACTCTCGTACTCCAGAATCGGACCAAATGCTAGATCTACAACACTACTCTCGAAGTTGTTGCGATAGGAAAACATGGTTCGGTAGCTAATCAAAACGCGGTCCAAATCATGCAAGATAGCGCTCAGATACTAAATATAGCAGTCATCTAATCATATGTACCAAGAATAGAGCAACAAGTAATTAAACTTTCCCACTTCCATAAACATTAAAGGGTCTTAATACATTGCATTTAAATAATAGAATTAAAATGATTTCGCCCTCTTGATGTAGAAGTTCGACAGACTAAGCGACTCTCCCTACCCAATATCAGTCAGAGGCCTAGCCCAATACAGCTGTGTCGGGCAGCACACCCTCTCGAGCGAAACACACTACACTAGATTGTATCGTTCAAGGACCATGGCCGATACGCTCATGTCGGGCAGTACACCCTCTCAGGTGACACGCATGACAGGCGGAACGTATCAGGTTTGATATTGTGTTGGGCGAGGAGAGACACGTTCTACCGTCGGGCGCCCGTGTCGCTCATCTACGTTGGCCGATATCGGCCCTCAGTGTCGCCCGAGACAGTCCTAAGTGAACTATCCCCTCCCTCTTGGGATGAGGAAAAGCTCACCTAGTGTCGCCCGACACGAACACTGGGGCACGATACACTTGCTCTCACAGTTTCCTGCGAAGGTGGCCTTGGGTTCCCAACCGTCTGAACTATGCTCTCCACTTGTCCGAACTTCCAAGAGTTGTCTCTTTGTCTTCTTGTAGCTCCTATTTATAGTCAGCTGGTTGGGGAGAAGACACGGTGCTCGAAGCGCCATGTGGCCACCTTAAGCACCAGTCGTAGGACAGGCCGATACAGAGATGCCGCTCGACGTAGATGGTGTCGGCTATCAGTCGTGACGGGCGGCGCGCCTGCCCGTGGGTGGCCGTGTCACCTGACAAGCTTGGTTGTCAAGGCGAGCTGGGCTCCCTGTCGGGTAGAGGGTGTGTCGTCCGCCAGCTTCTTCTTGTGCGGAATCACTTCGTCGTGCGTCATTACGTCATTTTACCCTGTCGAGCAGGGGTTGTATCGGGCGTCAGGAAGGCCGAAAGTAGACTTGGATTTATTCATGGGCCGGGACGGCCTTATTGCACCAAAGCAAGGAAAAAATCTGCAAAAGATGGGAAAATTAGACTAAGAGCATTGCTTGGCCAATTATTGCGAAAATGCTAATAAAGTAGAGGAAAATAGCAGAAAAGGGTAGTTTTGATAACAGAAAACAAGGCAAAAACATCACAAAATTCGGTGTTATCAGCTATGGTGAAGCTATTATCCAAATCTCATGTCAATTGGACATTCCTAGCTCCCTCTAGGATTTTTACAAGTTTTATATAAAGTTGATCAATAATTGTCACACAATCAATTAATCACCCTAAGTTGCATTTCTTTTCTCTTGTCACATGGAGCTGAGGTCAGTGATCTGTGGCCCTTCCCTCATAGACAGTCTAGACCATCGGATGGCGTGCCCAAGGATCCAGGGCAGATCGAACGGCCACCCAATCATCCCCTACCTTCATTTGATCCGTGAGTACATGGCTATAGCCACCTTGCGCGAGGGTGAACCACTCCGCGCCACCTCACGCCAATCCAACTGAGGCAAACAACTGCCCTCGCCTCCACGAACCCGATAACCCCGCGCATGACCTCCAAAAATGACCACAACCCATCTATGACCTCGCCGGTGAGACCTCTTCTCCAACCACAGCTGAGCCCAATTGGGTGTTCACTCCTCACTCAATCTCGTGCCTACTTAAGCACACCAACAGCACCCTAGACACCCATTTGCCTTGCATTACCCTCTAATTTTCCCAAGGATACCTCAGCAGCCTCCGGCCTTGAGCTCTCCCATCTCCTCTCTGTATGCCGCCACCAAGCTCACGATCTGGCCGCCATTGTTCTCCTTGCTACCAATTAATCCTCGACCGAGCATCGAGGGACCTCAAGTCACCTTGATGACACCACAAGGCCGAGCCCCGTCACCTCTTGCTCCCCCTCTAGCCTTCCTCCACCGCAAGTTGTGCAGCTCGCCGGTCTTCTAGCCGACCCGATGATCCCAGGGGAGCAACGACCTAAGGGTTGGCCGTCTAGCTGCAGGAAGCTCCCACAAATCTAGCCCAACATCCACCCATGCACGAAGAGGCCCCAGACTCCAGCAAGAGCTCACTGGAGATCGTTTGTCCAACCTATTGTGAATCTTTGAGCAAGGAGAAGGAGGGACCCGCTCAGCTTAGTTGGACCAATAGCGTGAGTCCATGTGGGGCTAACTCGGATCCAAGTGGACAAATCAAAGATCACCCAGTAAGCAATATGTTAGCTTAAATCCCTTGTATTCTATGCGTGAGATCTCGATCGTTGGATCTGATCATCCAACGGTCCACACTTTTCTAGATTTTATCTTTTAAGTCGGAGTTCAGTAAATGACCTCATTTTGGGAAATTCATTATAAATAGTAGAAATGTCAGAAAAATACAAATAAGTACTTTGTTTTGATCAGACAAATACGAGGATCGTGATTTTGACATCTATTGACCCTAAATCTGACTCTAATATATGTTCATGTTTAAATATGTTTATATGTTGTTTAAATATTTAGAAATACCCAAACCTATCTAAATCACCACAAACCTGTTATAATCATCTTTTCACATCTATGTAATTATGGAATGATCAAATCAAGTTGTTGAGACTTAATTATCAATCAAATCCAATTATAAATATTTTCCCTATTTGGACTTATCAATATGTGCATAATTAGTCAACATGATCTAAAGACTATGATTCTGACCTTATAATCCTACTCTGATGCGACATTAATAATCTTGGACTCAAATCCATGCTCTAAGAATTGTACTCAACTCTCATCACTCCAACACTATAAAAGAGCCTTTTATGTATAAACTCTTTATAATAATGGTGATTTTAACAATATAACTAAGAAGTACCAAATCTCCAATAATCTCAGGAAATCAAAGGTACTAGTGAGGAGCATCTCTGGACTCCCCACTTATGATTAGAAGGTATGCCATTACCTCTTATTGGCTTACTATATGTAATGCTTGAGAGCTATGAGTAGTAAAACACTTGGCATAAGATATTGAATGAAATGAATGTATTTTGTATGATTCTTGAATGAATTGTTATATGTATGGTATTGATGCTTCGTTTGAATTGCTTATGTATACCTTGAACACTTGCATATATAATATAGATGTTCCATCATAAGATAGCTCATAAACCACTTGGTGGTAGAGCGCATGCATAATGATCACGAGCCACTTGGTGGCAGATCATATGATGTTTGTATAATGATCACAAACTCCTCAGGAGTAGATTATAAGGCCTGAAGACATCAAAGCCTTGGTGGCATATGCACGAGATGTATGATGGAAAATACGCTTGAAAGATACATGTTCACATTTGTTAATAAACTCTTGCTTAATATTGTTATATTGTTGTAATTGCTTATTACTACCAAGTTTACTTTTATCCTTACTGCCAAGTATGAAGAGAGGTAAATTAAATGACATGTAGGCATACTCAGTACAATATATTTATATATTGTGTTTACGTGTACCATATGCAAATGTTTTATAGGTACCTCCTGCTCATGATGCTTATGATGAAAGGAAGATGATATTGCTGCTCTATATGCTGGCTCACAAAAATCAAATCTATCATGGGGATGCTAAATCTAAATGGGACTCTTAGATTATGTTGTTTTCTTCTATAATTAGTTTCTCATATATTAAGTTTCTTTTGTAGAACTCCTATGCCTTCGGTCCCATATGTAATGAATAATTTGGTTTATGTATGGAAGATCTTTATTCGGTGCATTTATATATTCATGGGTTTCATCCACTCAGGGACGGGCAACTTTAACTCTATTGTACACCTTATGTTGGCGCCTGAGGTGTAGAGTGGAGTTAGGTTGTTAACCCGTGACAATAAGCATAAGCTCTATGTCCTTGACAAACTAGTTCCAGAAATACATGCTCCTGATGCACATACAGCTGAAGTGGATGCTTACTGGAAGCATGTCAATGATGATTTAGACAAAAAAATACCTTATGCTAAGCTGCATGAACTATGAGTTTCATGAGCAGTGTGAAGACATAAGGATACTTGAGATGGTAACACATCTTAAGAAGTTTAACCACAATCGTACTAATCAAGAAAGGTACAATGTCTCAAAAGCTCTCTTTGAGTGTAAGTTAATAGAGAGAGATCTAGTAGAGAATGATGTGCTAAATATGAGTGGACATGTCAAACATCGAGAAGATCTAGAATTCTCTTTGAGATAAGAATTGATCACGGATAAGATGTCTCTAATAATTTCCTAAATCATATAGACATTTTATTGAGTGGTACCACTTGAATAACTTGGATGGACTGTTGTTAGATTTTCTTGACATGTTGATTAATGCCAAAGCAAGTATGAAGAATGAAAAATCTATGATGATAAGTGAAGATGAGTCCAAGGATGACATAAATGCCATGAAGAGTTTAAAGGCTAATGTAAATCTAGATCTTCAATAGTCAAGATAAGGAGAAAGAAAAGTACAAGAGGAATCAATCTTTTATACTTGAAAGCATTTAGGAAGAATAAGATGAGGATAGTGATCTCCACTTCATGTGTTTATGTTATTGAGATAAATTTATCTGCTTCTTTATCTTGGGTACTAGATACCTAATGTGGATCTCACATATGCTCAAACATGCATGATCTGAAAAGAAGTATGCCTTTAAGAAAGGGTGAGGTTGAACTATGAGTCGCAAATGGAGCAAGAGGTCTTGCCACTTTAGTCAGAACCTATAATTTATTGCTTTTAAAAGAACTCGTAATCAAGTTAATGAACTTTTATTATGTACCAGCCGTGAGTGGAAACATCATTTTTATATATTATATGGAAATAATGGATATGAATTTCATATTAAGAATGGTCCATGTTCTATTCCAAAAGATGTGACCTTTTATGGCAATGCCCCAGTATCTTATGGTCTTTATTTGATGGATATAATGATAGACTTTTCTAATGTAAATACAAAAAAGTAAAACCTGATAACTCATACAAAAATATCCTTGGCATTGTTCTCTAGGGCACATAAATGAGAATTGTATATCTAGACTCTAAAAACATGGTTATCTAGACTCTTTTGATTTAAAATCAAAACATACATGTGAATCTTATTTGTTGAGAAAGACAACCAAGACTCCCTTCACTAGAAATAATGATAGGGATAATGATCTATTTATACTCATACATACTGATGTATGTGTCCCTTTTAGAACAAATTCTAGAGGTGGTTATCAATACTTCATTACCAATCTGATATCTTCAGTAAGTATGGTTATATTCACATGATGAAACATAAATCCAAACCCTTGAAATTCAAGGAATTCACGAATGAAGTACATAAACAACTTGGCAAAAGTATTAAGGCACTTCATTTAGATTTTGATGGACAATACTTAATCTAAGAGTTTGAGGTCCTTCTGTGAACCTCTGATATCTTATCACAATGGACTCCACCTAGAACACCACAGCATAATAGTGTATCCAAAAGAATGAGTCACACATTGTTAGATATGGTGTGATTAATGATGAGTTTAGATGAACATCAGACAACCTTTTCGAGATATGCTCCAGAAATTTCCACATTTACATTAAACCGAGTACCATCTAAATTGGTTCAAAAGACACCATATCAGATATGGTACAGGAAGCATCTTAATGTATATTTTATGAAGATTTGGGGTTGTCAAGCTTATGTGATAAAGTAGTTTCCAAAAAATCTCAGACCCAAACAAGATAAATGTTATTTTTTTGGATATCCTAAGGAAGCCAAAGGATATTTCTTGTATTCCCTATCTAACAACAAAGTGCTTGTTGTTGGATATGTTGCATTCCTAGAAAAGGATTTTATGTCCAAGGGAACCAGTGGGAGGAAAAAAGAACTCAAAGAGGTTTCGAACCAACAACAAAATATTAAACTAGAAGATGTACAAGAGGAACAAAGACAATCACAAGTGATTGTGGAATCTCAAATTCTTCATAAAACATCGGAACCTCATAGATCTAGTAGGACCCTCCTTGAGCCTGAAAGATTTTTCTATCATGTAACTCAAGAAGGTGGTGAGTTGGTCATGGATGATGTGACAAAAACCTATCTAGAAGCTACTCAGGGACCAGAGTCTGAGAAATGGCTTGAGGCCATGAGATCTAAAATGGAATCCATGTATTCCAATAAGGTATGGACCTTGGTGGATCCACATAAAGGGGTAAAACCCATAGGGTGCAAGTAGGTCTTCAAGAAGACCATTGATGAGGATGGTAAGATACAAATATGTAAGGTCAGATTGATTGCAAAGGGTTTCATGCAAGTTCAAGGTGTTGACTATAACAAAACCTTTTTTCAGTTTCCTTGGTTAAGTTCATTACAATCGATCTTGCTACTGCAGGTAATCATGACTATGAGATTTGCCATATGGATGTTAAAACTGCATTCCCTATTGGGAATGTTCTTGAGTATTGTACATGACACAACCGGAGGGTTTTATAAATCAAAAGAATGCAAATAATGTATGTCAACAACAAAGGTCAATCTATGGATTTAAACAATCATCTTAGACATGGAATCTTGATTTTAATGAGACAGTCAAAGAGTTTGTCTTTATGAGAAATGAAGATTAACCTTGTGTGTAAAAGAAGATTAGTGGGACCATGATTGTATTCCTTATGTTGTATGTGGATTACATACTATTAATGGGGAATGACATCCCTACATTACATATAGTACCATGAAAGAAAAAAGTTCATACACCTACATGCAGTCCTGATTCCTCTTTTGATTTCAATGTTTGTTCATTCCTCTCCCTAATGGTCGAGCCACTCCAGTTCCTATGCCTTGCATGAGATTCTTAAAATAAAGTGCAAATTTGTTCCAGAAGAGGGGGAAAAGGACAAAAGTTAACTCTAACACAAAAGGGAAAGCCTATTTTGTAAGACTTTCCGTGAATCACGGACTTTCTTATTTCAGTTCTTTAGGAATCTATTTTCAGTTAGTCTCTAGGATCGTATGTCTTAGGTTTAGCAAGTGAATGGGGTAGATCAGATTAGATTACTTGGTCGTGATGGCATGTCATCCCTAGTCATACCCAATAGGTTTCATGGGTAAACCAAATTCACAATCACAATCGCCCTACCTAAATCATATTAGTTCCCAGGCCCCATTGCTGAAAATTCTCACCTTCAAAACCTTATGTGGAGCTTCTGCCTCAAATGGCTCCTCTGTTCTTATTTTTCCGTACCATCTTTCTATAGTCATATCCATCTTTATTTTGATTTCCTCCCCATAGATGCTTACACAAGTATACATCTCTTCTTCATGTATCTCTACATTTCCTCTACTTTCACTATAATCTCTTTCTTCTTTCTACCTTTCATTCCATGATGATAAGGAACAGGCAAATCCAGTATTTCACTTTGAATTCTAGACATCAACATCCTTCTACTGATAGTGTTTCATGTACCAATCTATATATGAATGTGGTACCGAACTAATGTTGACATTTATACATTTAGGTCTGGTGTCATGTTTCATATTTATGACTGGTTTGTCCAACTTTTGATAAGATTGATTCCCTTCTCTCATTGTTAAAGACATCACAAGGTGCTCGACTAGTTAGAGTGGATGTTAGGAACACAAGGAAGTATGCGCTGGCACTAGCCTTGGGCATAGATTCTGCTTTGATTGAAGGAACGAGATAGAAGAGAACTAGAACTATATCCTTCACACATTAAGGGAGAAAGTGTTAAAAGATATTATTTGCATATGTGACCCTCATCCAAGCCAAGAAGGAAACTCCATTTTATGCTTTAACTCTTTGTTATGCGCATTATGGATGGGTGATTTTTCCCATTGGAAATCCCCCTGGTGCTTCGAATTTGGTCATCACTCTTTCCAAATTTTGACCTAGGCGACTATAGGCAACATGAGGTCTTTTGACAACTAAAGCCCAACAGGGGCAGGGGGAGTGAGGGCTTGTTCTCTTTTTGTGTCTTTTCTAGAGCCTCTATTGTATATCAATCTATAGACATTACTAATGCAATCAAAGATATCATCACGGTAGGGGAAGCGAGCGGGATCCCCCGTTTGTAGAATGAAGTCACCTATTAGTGTTTGTGTATGTCACCTCTATGCAATTAGAGAATAAAATGACCATCAAGTGGAAAGAAAACATTTTTTATTTCCACAATCCAGTTTAAATTGTCTCAATTGCTAGGTTCCCGAAAAGAAAATTGTCAAATTTGAGACCGTTGATAGTAGTTCTACCCATAGAAAAGATCACGAAGGAGGAAATCTAAATAGTACTGAAATTCATTTCAGATTCTGAGTTTCTAGACACATCATACTTTCGCTCAGGTCAAGTCAGCCACTTGGCCCTAAGATAGATCAAAGAAAAGTGGGGAAGCTCTTGTTGGTTTTTTGGAATTTTACATCAGAGCAGCCACCATTTTTCTTGGTTAAAATAGATAGATATGGGGAGAGAGAAAGGTTGAAATCTCTTTCTGGGTTGGAATTAACCCAATAAGTTGGATCTAGAGAAGTCATTGAATGTGCGACCTCAAAAAAGACCTATGTAGGAAATAAATTCTCGGTGAAGGACTTAGGTGAACCATCCTACATCTTGGGAATCAAGATCTATATAGATAGATCTAGAAGGTTCCTTGGACTAAGTTAGAGCACATACATTGATAAAGTGTTGAAGTGTTTCACATGGAAGACCCAAAGAGAAGAAACATGCCCATGATTCGTGGAGTTACTATCTCAAGAGCCAAATTTCATAGTTCTTATAAGAAAAAGGAATGCATAATTAGGATTCCATAAGCATCTTCAATTGGATCCATCATGTATACTATGTTGTATACCTATCATGATGTCTCATATGCCTTGAGCATGATGAGCATATATCAATTAGATCCAAGTGAGATCATTGGACATCTGTGAAGAACATCCTTATGTACTTGAGAGAAACTAAGGATCAATTCATGATCTATGACGAAGAAGAAGAATTGGTGGTAATAGATTACATCAATGCAAGATTCCAAACTGACAAAGATGATTACAAATCACAATACGGATTTGTGTTTTTCTTCAACAAAAAAATTGTTAGTTGGAAGAGTCCCAAGCAAGATATTGTTGCCAATTTTGCAATAGAGTATAGTATATTATTGCATTGAATGGAGCAAAGGAGGTTGTTTGGATAAAGAAGTTCATTTCTAAATTTGGGGTAGTTCCAAGCATCAGTAATGTAGTAGAGCTATATTGTGAGAATAATGAAGCTATTGCACAAGTTAATGAAACAAGATTGCATCAGTGTTCCACGCATATACAAAGGTGGTTCCATCTCATACAAGAAATTGAATAATGAGGAGATGTGATGATTTGTAGAGTATCAACTAAGAATTATATTGTTGACCCCTTGACAAAAGCATTGTCACAGTACAAGCATGATGGTCATGTTAGAACACTTGAAATATAATTCGTAGGTGACTAACTCTAATTGCAAGTGAAAGTCTACTTGGTATGTATGTCCACAGAGCTAATCATATGATGATTGTAACGTCATATCTTGTAAATGATTTGATTGATAATAAAGGTATTTTTCTAATTTATTCTATTTTATTCAATTATGAGATAATGATGTATCATAATAAATATCTAAAGAATGATATTATTCAATGATGTAGTTTGTGGGTTTTATGACCTGAACAATGAGATCATATGAATGTTAAGAGTGTAAACATTCTTGTTTTGTTCCTAGTTGGATGTTATTGTGGATATATATCACTCATTTATATTACACGACTCATGAATTTGGAATAGAAAATGTGGTATTTCTAATATCATCATTCATTAGTGATGTACATAAAGATATGAGTGGCGTCAAAGAATATGTGACTAATGTGATGCAATATTTTGGTACTTCCAAGAACATGATCTTATCTCCCTTTAACATTAGGTAATTTTTTTGCTTGCTATTTATATGTCTAAGCTATGAATACAATTTTGGGTGAGATGTAATTTTTATTTTACTTGCCTTCTATTCACTCAAAAATAAGCACTGACAGTTGTTAGTGATTGTTCCTAAGACTTGGAGTGTGTATCTCTTTGATCCTTTGGGTGAAAACATTACCACCGAATGAGGCACACCCAATGAATTTGGAGTTTTATGGGCAAGTATAGTTTTTTGGTGTCCAATATATTTGTTAATTTTTGCATCATATGATAGTTCCATAATGCAACATATATGTTACTTTAACTTATAGGGGTATGAAATCATTCCGTATTGGTGGAGGGAAGGTAGATAAAAAGAAATAAGTAACTTGGACGGGTGTTGATGAATAGTCTTCTCTTTCCAATTTCATAATATATGACCAACTATGCTTCATTATATTTCTTAATGTAATTGGAAATATGCAGGCCACTATACAAGACAATGGTTGCGCATGCACACATTATATGATGATGTATATGCAGGTGATTGTCAATCATGTGGAAAAAATCATATGTATAGATAATGTAAGTTAGTAGTCTTTGAACTTATTAATGAAGTGGTCTCTTACGATAATAAAAATAATAAAATCCAATTAGAAGTCTCCTTCCCTTTGCAAATTTTGAGAAAATTGTACCCATACATTGGAGTAGTTGAATGACCCACATGAATAATGGGCATCCTGCTTCACTAGAAACTTGGATTTGATAAAATATTTAATGGCTGATTGATATTTTTTGGTAGTTTGACTTTGATTATATATATATATATATATATATATATATATATATATATATATATATATATATATATATATATATATATATATATATTGTGTGAATTGAATGTTGATATGTATAATTATACATTGTCACTTCAAATATGAGATGGAAACTAATGTTGATATGTATTTTATTAGTGTGAATTGCATGTTATGTGCATGTGTGTGAATTTGAATGTGAAGGTATGAGGAAAATAATGATGTTTATTCGTGAAAATATGCATGAACGTGAAATGTGGTTGAGAAATGAAACAATTCTGTTGTGAGTTCATGAATGTATATGCAATTTGAATTGAAAAAAGATACAATGTGTCATGTTACTGTGTATAATTTTTTCTTTTTCTTATGTGTTGGCCTGTTCCTAAGCTATGATGCCTGCAGAGAGCCTACTATTCTTCATAATTTTTAGTTCTGAAAAACAAGGCTCCTGACAGGCTAGGAGGCTAGACAGTAGGTCTATGAGCCTGCTATATAAAAAACATATACGCATTTATCTTCAGTTATTTCGAAATAACCGACTAAATAATGTTTCTCCATTGGTAATTTAAAAAGATTTATGATATATAATTAATTTTTTTACTGTTCGTTCACTAATAAAGCCAACATCAACAAATTTGGCAATGGTTATTTTTTGTTACTCTTTCAACAATGAAATAGTTACTATGTCGGTTGTTTTACTAAAAATTGACGAGTAAAGGTCAAAGTATACCACAATATGTTTCCCACTGCGTGTTAGGTCATCAATTCCTCCCTAACAAAGAACCGACAACATAAATTTTTTGTTGGTTTTCCTAACCAATGAATATGGTTAAGTTTTATTATTTCCCACTTGATCGTCAGTTATATCCCCATTCTGTAGTAGTGATAGGATCTTACCTGAAAAGTCTTGGGTGGAGTAAACACACCTTGGATGTAATGCATACTCCCTTCATATAAATATGAGTGGAATACACACACTCAGTACATAATATACACATCCAAAAGCACGGGTGTGCAGATGTATCGCTATAAGCAATAAACTTAGTGTGAGCTTGTTGTAGTCAATCCTAAAGGGACATCGCTTGGTCCCCTCCATCTAAGCCATGCACTCAGATGGACAAAGGCAATTTAACATTTAGTCAAACTAAAATGATAGGATGATAACATCCAATATCTACAGTGTGGCGTAAGAGGACCCATAATAAAATAACCAATCATGTCCACACATAAGACACAATATTAGATCACAAAGTCCACCACATGAAGATCATAGCATCAAATATTCCAATTAGACTTTCAACATGGAATTAAATGAAAAAGGTTTAAATGAGAGTCCAATAAGAATATCCTTCAAATTAGGTAAATAATATCAATATAAGAATATAAGTACTCAAATGAGGAAATTTCTTAGGAGAGAGAATTGTGTGTAGGACATATGTCCAAAGGACCAAGAGAGAGATATAAATATGGGTGATTACTCAATATGAATAATCGGGAAAGTTACATACATCAAATAGAGTGTAACTAAGTCCAAAGCTAGCACTAGGTCCAATCCTAGGTCTCTAAAGTACCTACTAAACATATATGTAGAATTAGGGTTAGGTTTACATTAATTGTATAAACCCTAAAAATAGACTTTTTATTATTCTTGAATTAGGTTATCAAAATTGTAAAACCTGGGCCCACTTCCTGAGGTTCTAGTAGAGTTTCAGGAATGATGACTAGCCCTACGACTAAACCCTAAACCCTAAACTCTAAACCCTACATAGGCACTTTTTAATGCTATCAAGAAAATCCCATCATATGCCAAGTTCCTCAAGAACCTATGCAGTGTGAAAAGAAGGTCAACGGGGAGGATTCCGAAGAAGGTGAGATTTACTGAACAAGTGAGCTCCATCATACAACATTCACTAAATGTGAAGAGAAAGGACCCAGGAGCCCCACTCATACCTAGTTACATATGGGTACATTGCATAGACATGTCCTTACTTGATTTGGGATCTTGTGTGAATTTGATGCCATACAATGTCTATGTTAAGATGGGATTAGGCAAGTTGAAGCCAGCACATTGCACTCTCTAGTTGGTAGATAGATCCATAAAAGTGCCTAGGGGTAGAGTGAATGATGTCTTGGTGATGATAGATAAAGAAAAAGGTGTGGTGTTCCAGGAGGATTTCATTGTACTTGATATGGAGCCGGAGGATAGGAAGAATCCCATTATCTTGGGAAGGTCGTTTTTATCCACAGCTGATACCGACATTCATGTGCGCAGCGGCACTATGACAGTCTCATTCATGGACATGAAGATCAACATCAACATGTACAAGACCCCAACCCGGTGAATCTGAGATAAGGATATTGGACATGATCACTTCATAAGTCCAAATGGGCATTTGAGAGAAGGACACCAAGGTGAACAAATTGGTGATGGTTATTGTGATGAAAGGGATGAGGAACCTAGGTTGAGTGCAAAGGAGGGATGCATGTTTTGCAAGAACGGACACATGAGAATTCCAAATGGATGAATGAATGAAGAATCACCAAGAAGCCTAGCTAAAGGTAAGAAACTCAGTGCTTGTGGGAGGAAACCCACCTAGGTTTGGGAATTTTTGGCCCGACCTCATATTTTTGATACTTTTTCTTGTTTTTACATTTTTCAAGAAAACACACACACATGTATTTGATAATTTTTGTGTAGTTTTTAGATGTGCAGGTGATAACAGAGTAAAATGAAGAAGAATGGAGGAAATTTTGACTAAGAATCAATAGAATATCAACTTGGCTTTCGGAAAGCTTTGTGTGTTTCTGCCAATGGTGTTACACGCTACTCAATTAGAGTTTGAATAGATGCAACCCCACAGACAAACACACATGGGTGGATTCACTTTTGATATTTATAAAACCTAACTTAACACCTACTCATACTAAAACAACTACACCCACAAGCGCACATGGTTGTGTCATAGTATAGCAAGGTGGAAAGTATAGGGTCGATCAACAAGGTGAAGAGGGGGCACTAGAGCTAGGTTTAGTTTTGCTAGGTTCCTACTGTAGAGTCTAGGGTTAAGGGTTTGAAAGTTGATTTGATTATTAACTAAGTGAGCAAGAAAGAAATTAAAGACAAGAATGAAATCTAAGCTAACCCTAGACTAGATTAAGGCTAAATAGGCAAAAAAGGATTAGGCTAGGTATGAAATGGCAAATTACACTAAGACAGTCAAGGAGAGTAAAATAGAAATTAAAGAACTAAACTATCATGAACAAGAAAAGAGCAAAGCAAGAAGCTAACTGATCAAAAAAGAGCTATTTAAGCTAGGCAAGCACAAATCTAGGGTTTTACGCAGTAAAGAGAGGTATGGGTTGTTTAGGGGTATGCACTTATCACTTAAGTTGGGGGTGACATATGAACATTATGATTTCATTTGGATTATTCAAACCAAACAACAAGTTAGAGTCTAATGAATTAACCTAAGCTACTAACTAGCCATGGATGAGATGAGATATGTGTTGGGGAACTAGTCCCTAACAACTTCCACTACCCTTACGAGGCTATTGGAATGGCATGAACCTTCCCCTCCATCTCGGATTTAGAGTTTGCTCAGGATGAGCAAATTTCTAAGTTTTTGGTGGAGGTTCAGTGGTATGTATCTTACTTTCCACCTTCACCCATCTAATTTAGACTTAAGATTTCATCATTGCATTTTTGACCAAAATTTTCAAAATGTTCTAAAATTTTTAAAGTTTTCAGAAGAAATTGAATAGATACTGGATGAAGTTTTGACACTTTTAGTTTCAATCTCTATGCAATTTTGAATCATTATACCCTCCTTATTCGAATCAGATCCTCAAAAGGACCACTATTTGAGACTAGCCTTTTGATTGAAATCATGTTGCAAAGCTTATGAATCCTAACATCATGATCCTTCTGCAAAAATGGCAAGCGTATGTCGAACTGATAGGGATCAAACACATCGTTCTTCCTAACTGACTAGTGCAACAATAACATGGAATCCCCACTGGATCCTCACCAAGTCATTATTTGATCAGAGTATGATAAAGAGAATGACCCGGTGCACTGAATTGTAAATCAAGTTGCATTCTGATCTGAACTCTCTTCTACACTTCTTCTACCATCTTCGTTCCTCTCCATCCATCAAAAAGAAACAAAAATAGCCAAAATAGTGTCAAACCCTAAGTTCGGGGTGGCACCCACTTCCCTTTATATCCTCTTCTTCCATACCCCTCGAAAATTAATAGGGGTGTACCACCAAGAAAATATGCCAAAGCGCACACAAAAAATGCAATCTCGAGTCAAATAGAGGAGAGATTCGCACACAAAAAATGCAATAAATGAAATTTCAAAAATATAATAAAAATCTCAAGTCAAATAGTGGATAGATTTATCTCTTCCTTCCATACCACCCTTCACTCCCTTTTCTACCTAAAGGCACAATAAATGCTTGCACTACCTTGAAAGACACCAGTGTCAGATCAGATGCACGCTTATTGTTCTAAGGGTATCTCTAGACTCTTACAAAAATCGTTGACATGCTTGATGTTGGAAAAGGTGAGGAGGAAGTGAAGTTGGAAAGCAAACTCAGGAACGAAGATACGGTAAGATGTGTTCAGTGGTCTCAGGAAGTTGAGATGCTTAGTCATACTAAGTAGAAAGGAAACAATCATGGTGTGAAGAGGAGGCAATCACAGGATCAGAAAGTATTCATTTGGTGATTGTTTTAGATTTTGCGTTACTCGAGGATGAGAAACGTTTAAGTTCGGGGTGTTTTGATGAATGCATATTCATCATGATTTTCATTCGCCTTGTTGGGACCAATTCAATTCAATACTTTCGATGTCATCCCCTAAATCTCACAAAATGCAAGATTTCTTAACTGATTCAATTATCAAGATTATTAACTAGATTTATATTGATTTTGTGTAGGTCATGTTGAGGTTCAACCATCATATGGAATTCACTAAACATCCTCTCACCATTGGTCTTGACCTAACGGTTTTGACCAAATGGTCTCAACCCCAAATGATCTCAGCTAGTCATCCATACGGTCTCAAGACTGTTTGACTCCATACAGTTTCAAGATTGTTTGGCAGCATACGGTTTTGAGACTATTTGAAGCCATACAGTTTTGAGAACGTTTGAAGCCATACGGTCTCAAGACCGATAGGCCAATCACTGGTGAGACCATTCGAGCACCAAGACCGATAAATGAAGCGAAGACTGTTTGGTGTGCATTTGCAGACCGTATGGATGCAAACAATCCAAAACCGTTTGGATGTCAATCAGTCTCCAAGAGTGGTTGGATAATCAAGACCAATCAGAGCAAGACTGGTTGGGTCACAAAATCAATCAGATACAAGATCGTTAGAGCAAAGAAGCCAAGACCGTTTGGTAAGTCCAAACAGTCTTCAAGACCGTTTGATCATCCCAATTGGTAATAGTCTTCAAGACCGTTTGGTCAGCCCAATCGGTCTCCAAAACTGTTCGGAGCCAAGACCAGTTGGAGTAGAAATTGTTTGAAGTAAAAGACTGATGGGATGCAGACCGATTCCCCAATACTATTTGAACGATGACCGTTTACTGAAGATTGTATAGTCAAAGATCTCAAAGACCATTTGGGCATCAATCAGTCTCCAAGACCATTTGCTCCAAAACCATTTGGAGTGAACTAACAGCAAAAATGTGAGGACCTGACCAGTGCCTATAAATATAATGGAAATGGTCTTCATTTGATCATCGATCGAGGGATGCCAACAGGCTACCTAAACACAAGGTTTGATCCAGCTTCATCCTCCACGCTGTCGTCATCTTCATCCTCCACGCTGCCACATCTCCTCTTTCTGTGAGCAAAGAGGTCCTGAAGAGAAAGAAGGTGGAGAAGAATGTCTGCTCAGTCTGCCTTGGTCGTTCTTCCTCCTTGTCAAGATCTTCCCCGACATGATGTAGAAGACTGCATCATCTTCACTGAGTTGTGACTGCCTTCTGCATCATGTTCGTGGTGGAATCTTCCTTCTCTCTTATTCTTCTTGTTTCTCACATCATGAGTGAGTAGTTCCCTTTCACTAGGGTGTGGGGACTAGCCCTGCTGCCCATGCTTTCATTTCTTTACATTTAACATTCCAAGGCAATGTATATAACTTTTCATTTCATTTTAATTGATAATGTATGTAGTTGATTACCCACTTACTTTTATCTTGTTCTTCCCTATGTTTTGAGAACTTCTAAATGTAGGGTAGGATGTCGATTAATGAGGTTGACTCCCAAACTAGAAATGGAATGGGATTCCTTGGAGTCATAAGTGTATTATTTGTGAGGGGATGAGCCATCTAGCCTATGGTGATGCTTCTGTGTGCCTTACGCACGCAAGGGGGGCCTACAACTTCAGTTGGATATCTATATCTTCTTTGTTAATCGTTTATGTTTGCTTGCAGACTAATCGCCTACCTGCTTGTTGATTAGCACGGTTGACTCCTTAACGAGAACTTCTGGTAGGATTCCTTGAGGTTGTAAGTGTATGATCTGTGAGGGGACAAGCCATCTAGCCCATGATGACGCTTCTGTGTGCCTAACGCCCGTAAGGGGGGCCCTCAGCCTCAGTTGGATGTTGTATCTTCGGGAGTCATAAGTGAGTGATTCTGAGGATGAAGAGAAATATGATGCCTAAGGTGATGCTTATGTGAGCCTGTCCTTGTGGAGGGTTCACCACAACTCCATTTGGATAGTTATATCTTGTGTAGATGTTATGTGTTTGGATGTGGTTGCATAGGCAGTGGTGGTGAAACTCGATACCATCCCAGCAATTCCATATCATTAATCTAGATTCAACTTTAATTCTACTCTTTACTTTCTACAATTAGTTTAATCAACCACAAACCCAGTCAATCATTCTAAATATTATTCTTACTTGAGCTAGATTCGACTAACAAGGATTCTTAGAAAATGTTGTCTCTTGGGATTCAATCCTTAACTATATTTTGATATGACCCATCTGCTTGCGGGTGGTATTATTGCACGAGGTTTTGGTAAAATCTCAGGGATTTCAACTAAGAGTGAGTTTGTTAGTGTGATAATATTTCACATCAGTGCATCACTCTCAAGGTGGGTTATCTATATGTTTGGTTTGATATCACATATCATGACTTAATGAGATTCTATCATCACCAACACACACTCTTGTCTTATGTATTATTGTTAATTATCAACTTTCCTCATTAACATCTGACTAAGGACACAACAAGAATGTATATACTCTTGACATCTATATAAATTCATTGTTCAGATCCTCAACCCAAAGACATGTGTCATTGACTAATATCATTCTCTACATATTTATTATGTTACATCAATATTTCGTAATTGAATAAAATATAATAAATTGGGATGTTGGTTTTATTCTTAATCAAATCATTTATAAGATATTCCATTTCAATCATCATATGATCAACTCTGTGGCATACATATCAACATATTCATCAATGTTATGGACCATAGAAACAATCGATTGTATTATGTCCTAATTTTTGAAATATTAGAAAGTAGGATTTTAGATGCATGATAAAATTTGGGAAGGGACTATTTGATGTAGTTAAGGCTAACAAGCAGGAATTTCAATATCAAGTTTAGATGGAAATTCTTTTATAAGATCATCAACTATGAAAGAATCAATATCTCAAATATGTAAAACTTATCCAATATTTTTTTAAAGTAGATATATTTTGAGTTATTCAATTCAAAAAGTCTTGGTAATTTCCTATCATATCTTTTATATGGTTATGTATTCCTTGTGTTCTCACATTCTAGGAGAGAATGATACTAGTTCCTTATTAGCTATTTGAGTATAATAGGGGACAACTAATCCCTATTTGTTGTGCATGGTCATGGGCGCTTGGACCACACAAGTGAGAAAAAGCTTTATATAGATGAATGCTAAGGGACAAAAGTCCACATGAGTCAAGACTCTGATAGATCAAGTCCAGTGCCAACAATATTTCATCATTTTCAAATAAGGGTGGTAAACTTTCAAGAGAAAGGAAAGGTTTTCAAAACTATTTTAGGTTCACCACTAATCAAGATGGCATGTGTGAAAACTCAATATAGAAAAATGACAGTTCAATAATGAAATCATAGGTATAGTGCCTTATATTCCAAGCAAATCCAATAACTTCCACAACTAGGGTTCAGAAAGCTCCAAACTCTCAAATCCTAGCAAAGAGAAATATTGCATGTTATTGTGTGATCATTGGTTTTGGATTTCACTTATTAAGTTTCTTTAGGCACAAGTTCATCCTTGTTATCTTTATATCTACCCTAGGTGTTAGTATTATTCCATAGTGGTAGCTTATATTATCCCAAGCCTTTGTGTTCATAACGCCCCTTAATAACTAAGTTATGTGGCATACTAGTATATTCCATGTATGTACATAACCTTAAGGACACATTTGTATTATTAAAAAGGGGTAAATATTTAATAAGGTATAGATTTTGTATTTTTATGGGTTGCAAAATAATAACTTTAAAAAACCCATCCGTTGGCATCCTTATTGGATTAATACTTTCATAATATACATAATACACATGAGTAGTCATTTCTAATCCAACTATCAAATAATATGGTATAAATACATAAGTTGTACAAATTATGGATGATCCTTATTATATTTTTTAAAGAAATTATTTATTTACTTAAGGTTGAGTATTTGAGGAATGTAGCTTATGATTAATAGATTACATTATTTGAGTATTTTTGTAGTCTTCATTCATGTCTTGGTCTTACCTTATTTACATTCTATTTTTTGTCTGCCATCATATCTAAACACTTAGGAAAATGTATTCTATAGCTATTGGTCAATTACGATGTGAATTATAGTATTATATCAAATGTTTCTAGGTTATAATAAAAAATTTATATTTGTATATTCTATTTAATTTTATAACTTTCACCATATTGGTTCATGTTATATAGAATCAAAGAGAGCAGTTAGGCAGAGGTACCTTTTGATGCCTTGGGATGCTGGTCATATCTTTGTGATCTTAATCAACCGGAGATGATTGTGGAAACTCTTACATTACTCAACATTGTAGCAGGGTGGAAGTGGTGATGATAGCACAATGGTGATGGTCGTTTGCAAGGTACAAGATAAACTAATTGTGCATCAAACCCGAGGGGGAGAAGATGGAGGAGGGTTCGATGGTGGAGGCCAATTCATGACCTAACAACCATAAGGAGGTATGACATAGATCTTAACATTGAGAAAGGGAAGATTGGTAGGATGTTTTAAGGTCTCGAGGAGGAAGAAGGTCTTTTACATCTATGGAGGTTGGGATCTTATTGATGGGGTGGTTATAGGTATTTATAGGACTATGGGTGCTAGGGTTTGTGTTTGAGGGGTAGAGAGAAGGCTTTAGGCACTTCTAATTTAGCATGAGGTGGCACAATTCTTTGGTAGTGGCTTGATGATTGTTACTTCTTCATATTGTGGCCATCAATGACACTTGGCATTTCCCTTCGTATCGCCCCCAATTGTTGGGCCAGTGGGCCAGAGAAAAGGGAACCAGACTAGGAGTCAAAACAAAACTAAGGGGAGGATGGAGAAGAGAAATTCCCCACCATTTCTTATAGTTGGTAATGAATGCACCGGAGAAGGGGAACCCAAGGACGTGTCAGTTTAGGGAAGATGATCAACATATTGTTTGATCACTAAGATAAAATGGGAATTTAATCCCTTTTCCATTATGAATGTGTAGTTTCATCACTATTTTATATCTCCTAATCTGTGTTTTCATTAACATTTTAAAGCTTAATAGCAATTACTCTAATTCTTAAAAATACTAACCCCCTCTATGTAAGAGTCTAATATGGCTAAAATAATTACCCTTGAAATCAATCCACACATGAATTTGATTCCAAATCCAAAAATCCATCATGGGTTTTAATGATTGAATTGTGGGTACCAAGAGGTGATTTGGTCAAAGTGCATTTCCCGTACTCAACTTCAAGATATTCACCAAGTAGCAAGATATTCTTAGGAATTTAGTAATAAACATTTTCAAAACAAGTTAATTATTAGAAGTCATTTAAAATTAGATTTGGTAGCAAAATTTGGTATGTTACATTATGCAAGTAGTTATGCTAGGTAAAAAATTCCACTATATAGGAAATTTCTAACCTACCACGATCAAGAACTCCACATGTATGATCAGAAACTCCACCTAGATACAAATGCATCCATGTAATTATATTGTCCACATGTGTGATCATGAACTCCACATTGCACTCCAAGAGTTGATGTGGAAGGAGTAGGCTTTTCATTGGAAACATGTTAGCATTACACAACCTCTCATATTTCCCTTATTTCTTTATGGGTAATCATGATTGGTTAAATTCCTATGAAAATATGTATCTTTGTGTCACCTAAAACCATGATCTCATGCCCCTATTTACAGGAAAAGTCAAGAAGCATTGTTTCTAGTGAGCATTGGGAATGTAAAGATGGCAACCTCTTTAAATATGTTTGTGGACAATGCAATTGGGTGACTAGAAGTAGTCTACTCGGGAATTGGAGCCCATCTAGTCAACCATCTGGAAGATATCTAGTGAGGTGATTGGAAGCAGTCCAGTCGAGCAACTAGATCCATTCCAGTTAGGTGACTGGAAGCTAACTAGTTGGGTGATTGAATCCAATCTAGTCGGCCTACTAGACTTCTAGTCACTCCATTGATGACTCAATTGATTGCCTAAACATTTTACTAACCAATTAACATATGTTTGTCATTATAGTCCTATTCCCTATGTATCCTATGTGTGTGACCCTAAAGGCTCCAAATTATGTTGGTTGTGATTTCCATAATCATATTAAGACTTCACAAACAATGATTGATAGCAAGACATCATTGCCACCCAAGTTATTCGATAAGTTGGAGAACAACTTCAACCTAGTATTGCGATCAATGTTACAATGATCATATAGTCCCTCCCTTGTCATCGATATATAGATTAAATAAGAGGCATGGCAACATCAACCTCTCATAACTTAATTATTATTTCTTGATCCAGAGTAGAATCTTTGAGATACATATGAACTTAAGATCACATTTTTACTCACATGACAATGGCCATGCATTTATAATTTCACTCATAAAGTGGTCATATTGATGCACTGCATCATTGTTACTTTTCGTAGACTAATTTATTATGTATTTTTTGCACTTATTACCCATTTTAATATTATTTTTGCATGATTTATTATTATTGGCAGATGACACTTAATTTCATCAAATATTCAATATTTTTACTATTCCTCATTGATTTATCATTTTTTGTAGAGTTTATGTTCTTCCTTGTATAATTTTAGGTAAATTAATAAGAATTAAATTATCTCAATACTACTTATAGGTCTATCAATGGTACTAATAGTTTTGTCAGTGGTACCGACATCAGAAGAAAAGATATGGGGATAAGTCAAAGGAACTCATTAGTAATGATAGAAGAGTTGATACTACTGACATTTTAACAGGAGTGGTCTGAAAGAATCTCAATACTACTGATGCCCGGCTTGGTGGTAGTGACTTAGAGTGGAAATCCAATAGAGGTTAGGGAAAATCTCGGTGCTACCGACAGCCCCTCGATACTATCGACTATTTACAAAGGATCTCAAAGATTATAAGGTCTTACTAATACTAACACCCTTTTGATAGTAGTGACTTGTCATGGTCAAGAAAAATTAAAGATCATAGTTAATCTAACAGTTGTGACGTAATGACTCCCTAAGTCACTTCTATGACAATGAGGAAGCGAGGTCAGACCTAGGGATTACATTCATTTCCATTTCCATAAAAACTATGAGCGGAGAGAGGATTAAAGAGAGGAGAAAGACACGTTTCAAGTGATTTGGGCACCTCCGGTGGACATATTTGCAGCCAGAGGTTAGAAAATCATCACATTCGAGAGAGAGACTCACCCAAACCATCTTCTTTAGTGGTATCTTTAGTTTTCCAATATTTCCCACATTTTTCTTTTCTTCTCCCATGTGTATGATAATGGAAATCATGCGGGGCTAATCCCCTTTGCTCCTTAGAACCCAAGATTAGCCCAGTTTTGCATTGTACTTGAAATTATGAATTAATATCTATATTTCTCTTAATTTTTGGACATATCTCTATGATTTCTTCATGAATTATCTATTCCTAATCATCATATGTTATTTATTAGACCATTTGTTACTTCAAGAGAGGGTTTAAGGGTTGGACATGTCTTAGATTTACATACCTTATACTGTTCTTCGAGAGAAGGCCTACGGCTGTGAAGTGAATAACCCAAAGAATTTATTAAAGCACCTAACTAATAATTAAACTGCTACAAGAGTGGGGTTTGTATTAGATTAGGTAGTAAATTATTCTATGAGAGCAGGTAATTCTTGTTACAATTCCCTTGGTCTAGGGTTAGAGGAATATATATTAAATAAATGATGTTAATTGCAATGTGAACCATGGTGAAATTGTAGTTCTAAGGAATTCATTCATAATGTGATCACAAACTAATAATTTAAATTTTCATTCATTCCAATTAGTTAATTAATCAACCTTTCACTCTTTTTCATTGGCCTGGTTGATCAAGTCAATGTTAGTAGTAGTTTCTAGAGTGATGCTTTCCCTGTGTTCAATATTCGGGCCTCTTTTAGGCTTATATTAATTTGATATGTGCATTTGTGTTTCGTACATGTAGTGAACAGACATCACGTTTTGGCACCATTTCTAGGGAAAATGGTAGACCCAACACTAGGAGTGATGTGACCGACCACTCCATGCTGCAATTTTATTTTTTCTTTTTCATCTTTTTTAAACCTAAAAATTCTAATTTTTATGCAACCACTAGTATCTTGTTCTCACATTTATTTATTATTTTCAGGTACTAGTACATGTTTTAGACAAAAACTACCGACTAGGAAGATTCAACTCTAGAGAGTTCTATCTAGGTAGAACTCTTACGTAGGGAAAGAGAGTATAAGGATTCTACGGGAAGACTCATTCCGACACAACTACCACATGTGACTAAACCAGAACAACCAGAGATGGTTAATGCAAATGTGGAACTTTAAGATCACACATCTTGGGAGAAAATAAAGGAATCATATGCCACATCTAAGTTGGGTCCAATCAAAAGGTAGACCATCAATGTGGGTAGTTACAAGATAGACCCTGGTTTGGTGGCGTTGGTTAAATCACAAGCATTCCATGGTCATAGTATGGAGGACCCAACGCCACACATCAATAACTTTGTAGAAAGAAGTGGCATGGTGAATATTGATAGGATTCCATCTATAGTAATATACTTGAAGTTGTTTCCTTCCTCATTGACAAATAATACAAGTCATGGTTTCCTAGCCTTTCTCAAGATTATGTAGAAACGTGGGATTTGATTATAGATGTCTTCTTTGAACTCTATTTTCCTACCTAAAATACAAATGAGTTGGTTGGGAATATCTATAACATCAAGCAACATGCAGAGGTGTCCTATTAAGAAGTGTAAGAGAGATTCAAAAACATGTTGAGGAAGGTTCCTCATCATCGAATTGATCTTTATGGACAAGCAATGACCTTGTATTATGAGCTGCATAATGGACAAAGAACCTCACTGGATAGCGTAGGGTCAAGATTTTTCCTCAACAACTAGGCATCTATCTGTCATCAAATTTTGAAGAACATGGTTGAAAATCAGTCATGGGGTGAGGAAAGAGAAACTCCAACAACATTCAAAAGTGTTGGAGAGTCTAGAGTCATCATGACACTGAGTGAGAAGTTGGACAAACATCCAAGGAAACTTGAGGAAAAATTTGGCACCTCATCTGAAGATGAAGGGGGGATTGCATGTACCTACATTACCTATATCAGCAGAACAAGTTTCTAGTAAGATGTATCAAATTTAAGACATTCCAAGGAGGCTAGTGAGTTATTATGAAACCTTACTGGACCATACAAAATGGGTGTAGAAAAATCATGAGGCACAGATCTGCAACATTGAAAATGAAATTTCTCAGCGAGTAGTTAGGTGGTTTCCATAAAGAAGCCAATTTAGTATGGATTTCTTTGGAATATAGAGACATATCATCAACATCACTAAGTTTGTCTTTGTTGTTAAGGAGTCAAAATGTCTTACCGAGGAGTCACTAGAGCAATGTGTTGTAGAGCTGGATTGGGTGTATGTACCAAAAGTTCCATCATTAACCCTAGTTAGGTCCATTTTTAGGGTTTTAACCAAGTTAAGTTCAAAATTTCTTATTTACATATTTTATGATCTTTTACTAATTTATTGGCCATCATGAAGGTGTGGTTCAAGTTTCATGTCATTTTGATTTTCCATCTATATAATGTGATTCTTACCACGTTTAACCCTTATATTGCATTTTAAGGCCAAAAGACTCCCAATAGACAAATAGGACTAAGGTTACCCAAGTCATTATATTGAAAAATGTATGATTATATACATCAGCAAGGTGAGGGTATATGAAGCACATCTCTGAGATATGTGGACATCCCAAGATCAAGTCATCAAAACTACCCTTGGTTCTAGCATTTCTACATCCATGCAATATCAAACGTAGTTTACTTATGTCATTAGGTATCAATATAGGAATTAGGTGAACATCCCCATACAATTGGGTGATTAGGACCATATCAAATTCTGATTTGAAAGGGTAAAACATATGATTTGAGTCATCATGGCGATTTGAGTACAACATGTCATATCAAGTGACATTATATCGTATTAGGTCATATGGAGTGGATTCTCTATCCACACATTCCAACATATCTCAAGAGGAATTACCTTAGGAGTTTAGGTCACATGACGTCATAACTTCACTAATTTTCAGGGTATAGTAGGAATTTACGTATTATTAATCAAAGTTAATATTTGATTAAAGTATGATCATGTAAGGTCATAGTTGAGTCCCATCATGTACAAACAGTCATCATGTGCATACAAGAGTGATCTAGGTAATCATTTTACTCAAAAATTTCATCAAAGTTTCTAATCTGTGTATATAGGGTAGATTGAGAACTATTGGTCCAAGTTTAGTACATTAAAGCAATTAGATTAAATCTAATAAAATCAAAATTGACTAATTAAGGACGTCAGTGGGATTCTATTGGGATTTAGGGTTTGAAACTATTTTCAAGGTATAGATCTTCTTTTTTTATCATTTTGGTATATTATTTTGCATATATTGGATAAGGGATGATCAAGTTATGATTTTTGAAAGAAAGCATTCCAAACTTAGGAAAATCAAAGCATACATTATCATCATTAAATGTTAGGATGTGGCATCAGTCTGAGTCGCTTGGGCCCTGTCCAGGTCCAGTACACACTAAGCGATTCTTCTCCACCTGTTTCACTGCCCATCACACTCCCTATGTGAGACAAGGGAGAAACAAGGGTTCTTCCCCATCCTTCTTACACACACTTCGCCGACAATCCAAGCGGGCAAGGTAGATGGTGAATGTCGTTCTTCTTCCATAGTGGCCCATCCGCTTCCACTAGGTAGTAGTGAGGTGCAGCAACATGGGAGAGGTGGGTGGGGGTGAGAAGCCTGCACCACGTTAAAGCACTTTTCCTTGAGGATCAGCAAGTTTGGTGGCTCCTCCATTACCTGGAGCTAGTAGAAGATCCATAAATCTACCACAAGGGGGGCTGGATTAGTATGAGTATTGACAAATATTGACTATACATATAGATGGGGGAAATAATACTTATTTAGAAAAATATGAAGAAAATATACCTAATATGATGTTCCATTGTCTCCAATATACAAAAATAAGCTATTTATAAAAAAATCAAAAATCTAGCATAAATGACATGATATAATTCACTATATCAAAGTAATGAATCTATTTAAATGCCTAAAGTCATAAATAACACATTATTTGAGCATGTATTTCATATTAAACTACTATATGATCAACAATATAATCATAATTCACGGTCACTTGATCAATGCAGTGTGCATAAATTGGTAACACATAAGAAAAGTACCAGTTATATTAAAAATGGGAATATATTGACCTTTTAAATGGAGAACAAGCATCAAAATATAATATGACATTGTTAAGTTGATGATGTCATACTGGAAGACCCCAAAAAAGTGAAGCAGTCAAATCTTATACTATAAAGAATATAAGTATATTGTACTAGGTAATGCCAATTTATTTTCAGATCTTGACACAATGCTCAGTGTGAAGGAAACTTCGGAAATTAAAAAAATATTTAATGTCGTTGTATAAAAAACACACGATGGAGAAGGAAATTGAGGAATGAAAAGCGAAGAGAATGAAGAAGAAAGATCCATGTATATATTTATTATTTTTATATAAAAATTGAAGAAAAGTGTATATGAGAGAAACAATTATATATTTGTATTGACTTTCATTATGCATGTCATCCTTACTTTTCTCTCTCGATTTGATTAAAATTTTATCTACAAGATGGATTTTCCTACCTTTTCTTCTCCTTCTTACCAAACATTTTACATGTTTTTCCTTACTCTCTTTTTACCTTTTGTCAATTCAATCATTTTCTTTTCTTATAGATATAAAATTTTCATTATCTTTTGAAGTTCTTATAAAATTGTAATTATTGTTATCTGAATTAAACTTGCAATATATAAACGTTATGTAACTTAAAATTTGTGAAATACCATGTTACAATAAATATTATATGGATCAACTTCTATGTATTAATATGAACCTTTTCTTAATTTGAGAGTGATTGACCAATAAAAGTTTGAAATAAAAATATATAAATAGAAGGTGAGTAGTTCTATATGTATGGTTATCATTTTTTCAACAATGTATAATTATGACTGAGTAAGTTATATCTAATATTATTTACCAATTAATGAGTCAATCATATTGCATTAGATTCCAATCAATATGTCAACATGATTCATCATATATTTTTATAAACTTCATATTATATATTTAATTTCCATATTCTAAGGGTACATGACCCCCTTAGTCTTTATAATCTCCGCTTTCAAATATGGTAGGGAAGACCATTTGTATAAGTCTTAACACAATTAATATGAAATTATTAAGCAAATTTTAGTAAAAGAGAAAACAAAGATATAATTTCTTCAGTCCATATTTGATGACAATTATATTAGGATTGTAAATTTTATGATTTGTGAGGGAATGAAAAACATAATATACAAATATATTGAGTTTACCTTCCATAATAAGGTTAGCATGGTTGATAATATCAGCCCAAGTGTTAGTAATACGACCTGAAGTAGTTCATACAAAGAAGGATGATCGGATTGAATGAAATCATATGATGAAAAATAGCATCTTGTGTGGTGAAATAGAGTATTTTTACAAAATACAAATATGTACGTGGTATCATACTAATAACAAAAATATTTTTGGAGGGTGGGGACTTCAACCTAGGCAGCCCCCTCTGGCTCTTCCCCTGCCTGGAGCCCAATGGCTTGCTACTTGCATCAATGACAAAAGGGGGATATCATTGGTGGAAACTGCAATGTAGAAGGTTGCATTGGCGAGGGATGGTTCTCCTCATATTCGACACCAAGCACCCACATTTGATACTCATCCCATTATGGTGAAGTGAAAGGGAGTAGAGGGAAGGTGTGGGGTGCAAGGATGGTCATGGGAAATTGGGGCAAGTTGTGTATAGTCAAACCATCTCCCTACCCCAAAAAATCTAGAGGTAGGGGGTGACCATGAGAGGGGAAGGGGAGACTTGGTATGTCTCAATAAGTTATGATGTTGGGGTGTTGGGGAGATTATGAAGGCATGCATATTCATGGAGTTCATACCATACTCCTACTCCTGGCTATCTTAGAGGCAGTCATAACAACATGGTCTCAAAGACTCTAACCACTTCACCATTGAAAACGGAGGCCAGTAACATGGCACCATGCCTTAGCAAGGTAGGGAACCATGACATCACAAAGCAAAGCAAATATGTATACAACATTTGACCCCAAACCATGAACTCAAGGTCCAAATAACAATATCTAAAAAATGGTTTCTTCAAATTTCATGTAATTTTGATCGTGACTATATAAATAGATTATCTTGCTCTCATGTAGACTTGAGTCTAATATTCCAATTTTTGACTAGTCAAGAAAAATCTTCAAAATACCTTATAAAATGTGAAACAGCCTTGAATTAGATGCATTTTCTATTAAAATTTTATCAAATGAGTCCAAGAACACTTTCCGTGAACCTAAAGTTCTTCGTGATTCATTTTTAATCCACTTGGGTATAGTTATTCCTCAATTGAATATTCAAATTCAAAAAACTCAAAATCAAGGTTGTCACATCCACCCCACCTTACAGGGAATTTTTCCCTCAGATTCAACTAACATCATATGATAAAAGACACATTAGCATTTCTATTGCATTAGATAACCACCTCTTGATTCCAAAACATCAATAACTATGAGATTCTCTCCTAGATTGTCATCACAGGATTTAAAAGCATTAAGGATGTAGCCATCACTAGTATAGAAATGACATATAACGTCACATTTTATATCGCCAGTTGTTGCAAAAAAACCAATGCCCATAGTCTATGACGTCAGACTATAAACTCAACTGACACCTATACGTGAACACCGGCTGATTTACAAAAGACATGGGTATCGCTTTTCTTTAATGTTTGTTGTTAATAAACCAAATCGGCGTCCAAAATCACCCGCGAAATATAATTTTTCAGCGAAAAAAATGGGCTTGAAAATTTTTAAATTTAGCATCGGTTATGAAAAATTTGACAACACATGTTCCGTGCCAAGCCCCACGAAACTTTTCATCCCCTCATATGTCGTCGGTTTTGATTAAAGAATGAACGACTAAATACACTTCAAAAGGCAAAAATTCATTTCCTTATTTATCGTTAGTTTTGGAGGAATAATCGACGTTGACAGTTAAGATATGAGCACCGCGCGAGACAGACTCTTCCCCTTCACTGTTTAGTTCCCGATCTTCTTCCCCCGTATCTAGGTCTGGAAATTTTTCTACTGCCTCCATGAGCTTGAAGTTGCTCACCACCTCCGCGTGCCACCCCGACGAGCTTGAAGTTGCTCACACCGGAGCTACTTTTGTTGTCCAGAGGTGTTGCTGTTGCTTTTGTACCCAGTCGCCGACCGCCACTACCTACTTCCATCACTGTCACCACCTGGTCCACGTGGAGTGAGGATCCTTCTTCTAGCCACCTTCATCTGCTTCACTCACCACCACCGGCCACCTCCTGCACCTCGAGCGTCGGCCACCTTCACCTCCAGTCCGGCCTGCCTCCTCCACCTCTAGGAACCACCACCACAGCCTATAGTTCGACCAGTGCGGTGAGTGGTTTAATTAGAACAAGATTTGAACTTAGGGTTAATAATTCCACCATTTTTTAGTTGATTAATATTGAATTAGGGTTTAATAATGAATGAATAAACACAAAATGAAAGAATGAATTGAAATAATTGATTAGGATGATGAACGATGATGATGATGATGATGATGATGATGATGATGATGATGATGATGATGATGATGATGATGATGATGATGATGATGATGATGATGATGATGATGATGATGATGATGATGATGATGATGATGATGATGATGATGATGATGATGATGATGATGATGATGATGATGATGATGATGATGATGATGATGATGATGATGATGATGATGATGATGATGATGATGATGATGATGATGATGATGATGATGATGATGATGATGATGATGATGATGATGATGATGATGATGATGATGATGATGATGATGATGATGATGATGATGATGATGATGATGATGATGATGATGATGATGATGATGATGATGATGATGATGATGATGATGATGATGATGATGATGATGATGATGATGATGATGATGATGATTGATGATGATGATGATGGTGGTGATGATGGTGATGATGATGATGATGATGATGATGATGATGATGATGATGATGATGATGATGATGATGATGATGATGATGATGATGATGATGATGATGATGATGATGATGATGATGATGATGATGATGATGATGATGATGATGATGATGATGATGATGATGATGATGATGATGATGATGATGATGATGATGATGATGATGATGATGATGATGATGATGATGATGATGATGATGATGATGATGATGATGATGATGATGATGATGATGATGATGATGATGATGATGATGATGATGATGGTGGTGGTGGTGGTGGTGGTGGTGGTGGTGGTGGTGGTGGTGGTGGTGGTGGTGGTGGTGGTGGTGGTGGTGGTGGTGGTGGTGGTGGTGGTGGTGGTGGTGGTGGTGGTGGTGGTGGTGGTGGTGGTGGTGATGATGATGATGATGATGATGATGATGATGATGATGATGATGATGATGATGATGATGATGATGATGATGATGATGATGATGATGATGATGATGATGATGATGATGATGATGATGATGATGATGATGATGATGATGATGATGATGATGATGATGATGATGATGATGTTGGTATGTATGCCCTGAGAGCCAATCATGGGATGATTGGTGGGATACATTAAGATTGATTTGATAAATATCAAATGCAAGCTTCCAATTATTTTTGGTTCAATCACATGAGATAGTGATAGAACAGGTTGAATGTCTAGAGAATGACAGTACTCAATGGCGTATGCTTTCAAGTTGTGGTGATGATGATGATGATGATGATGATGATGATGATGATGATGATGATGATGATGATGATGATGATGATGATGATGATGATGATGATGATGATGATGATGATGATGATGATGATGATGATGATGATGATGATGATGATGATGATGATGATGATGATGATGATGATGATGATGATGATGATGATGATGATGATGATGATGATGATGATGATGATGATGATGATGATGATGATGATGATGATGATGATGATGATGATGATGATGATGATGATGATGATGATGATGATGATGATGATGATGATGATGATGATGATGATGATGATGATGATGATGATGATGATGATGATGATGATGATGATGATGATGATGATGTTGGTATGTATGCCCTGAGAGCCAATCATGGGATGATTGGTGGGATACATTAAGATTGATTTGATAAATATCAAATGCAAGCTTCCAATTATTTCTGGTTCAATCACATGAGATAGTGATAGAACAGGTTGAATGTCTAGAGAATGACAGTACTCAATGGCGTATGCTTTCAAGTTGAGGACCTGAACGATGAGATCATATGGATGCTAAGAGTTTGTACATTCTTGTTATGTCCCTAGTCAGATGTCATTGTGGAAGGTAGATAGACAGCAATGACACTCAAGACTAGATTGTGGTGTTGGTTGATGATAGAATCTCATTAGTCATGATATAGAGATATCAAACCAAACACATAGGTACTTGTTAGATAACAAGTGTACCAGAAGACCCACCGTGAATTTGACACATGGAACCATGACATGGTAGTCACAGTCAGTACTCATAGTGATGGTGGTGAGTGTGATTCTTTGACCTGAAATCACTGCACTCAACACATGTCGTTGGGCACACTTTGACATCATCAAACGTAGTCCTGAAACATGGGTTGTTATAAAGGTGATGATTGGGTGGCTTTGACACATGGGGATTTTGAGGGGTGAGTGATATATATGGGATTTGTCCCTCCTGAGGGAGTTTGATATCCAAGTCCACTTGATGAGTAGGATTGAGATAGGCATGCGCACGCATGTGTGAATCAGTATGTGATATTGATTTCATACATATCTCGTTCAATCTACTCTGAGATCAAGGAAGTGAATGAATGTTGACAGGATGACTGTTCCATGCCTCGAGTTCATTCAGGATATCAGTGACACAGGAATTATACATTCGTTGTAATACCATTTGCGGATTGTAGGATTGAAATTTGTTCTCCAACTTTCTACTTTCACTTGGGTAGCAATGATGTGTGACTAGGCACCGGCTCTTTGCTTGTAAAGTCATAAGTGTTATGGACTTTCACTGTCAATGTGAAATGGACCTGCAGGGTCACACACAAAGGATTTAACCTGGAAGAGGAGTTTTGTCTACAAGCAATGTTTAGACTTTAGATTGATTAGTAAAGGATTTTAGTAGTTCAATAAAATACTCAATCAATTGATAGCTCAATGTCATAGTGTTCAAGGTGTTGGATACATTGATTGGAGTATCGGATTGATTGAAATCGCAATTGACTGATTCTGCACAATGTGTACTCCCAACAGATCGTCTCATGTGATGAACCGATCGGCTAAGCTTGGTGAACTGGTCAGCTCAAGTGTTGATTCGATCGGCTCATGGTCAGGGTGAATTGATTGATTCAAGTGTTGAAACGATCGATTCAACTGGTGCAACTGAGCAAGTTGGGAAAATAGGATTAGTGAGAATTTTCATTTTGTTTCAAATTGCCCAATTTGATTGGAAATAGGATTGGTATTTGATATCAAATAGAAACAAAAGAAGGAAATTCAATCGGGAACCGACCGGTTCAGGTCCCCAACCGACCGTTTCAGTTATGAAATGATCGGTTCAGGTTGCGAGTTGGTTGCTTTTATGGAAAATCTTGAACCCTTCTACTCCTGCTTTTAATCCCGCATTACCCGGGATGGAGAACCTTGTCCCATGACCCTCCTATATATAGGGGTATTGGGGTTCTCCAGGTACAACTCAGTGTAACCAGTTGCTCTGTAAAGTTGTTGTTCTCTGGTTTTGGTAACCGAGAGAGCCCGAGCAAGTGTTACCCGCAAGGAATGTTTATGGCAAGGTGTTGTGCATGTTCATTCATCAAGAGTTGTATATGATGCAATTGGCATGATGGCCTACCTAAATAGTCAAGATTGTGGGTGATCAGCCAAAGCTAACTCATGACTTGATGAAATTTGGATCTTGCCCACTAGAAGGTTGTACGCTGCAATCTCCGAATTGATGGTGAGGGCTATCAATCTGAAGGAAAATAGTGGGAGCGATAATTAATTAAAGGCCTAATTATATCGTCAAATTTTTCAAATCAATCAAACAAGTCAAAAAGAGTTTTGGACTAAAATTGCATGTATTTCCTTTTGTTAAAATAAATGGTTAATCAACAAATCACTTTATTTGTGATTTGTCCTTGAGACAAACAAATTAAATGGGAATAATTCCACGACTGGTTAGGATGATGAGAAGTGTTCTCAAAGAGCGAAAGCTCTAAGTCCTAGTTATACCAAGACCAGATAAACTCAATCCCACCACATCAATGGCTGAAAGTATGCTTATGGAAGCATACCGAGGAAGACATTGATGAGGAGTGCTTGATGTTGTGTTCTCTGAACTATGAGTTGTAGAGACAACATGAGACATATGATGTCTCCAAGACACTGTCCTAGTATGTCATGACATAAGGAAATCCAGTAAGGTATTCACACACTCAATGTGATTGGGTATGTGGAAAGACCTGACTAAGATGGATTCCCTCTGAGCCAAGGGTTGTCTATTGGTATGATACTACAAATGTTGTGAGAATCATACAATTCATGATAAGCTAGAACATGAACAACTTTGACAAGTGTTGACAAAGTTGTTGGACATGTTGAGGATAGTAGAGGCCAAGATGAAGAAAGACAAACCATAATCTTTGATGTGATCAAAGAGAAAGGTAATTCTTAAAGGCAAGGATATGGGCAAAGCAAAGAAGTGTTCAGATGCCAGCCAACAATCCAATCCGTCTTCAACTCAAGGCACATGGGGAAAGGGTGTATGATGGATTTCCCTCTATATCTTGAAGAATAAAAGAAGATGATGGAAGGGATGGAAATATCCACCTAAGGTATCAAGAAATGAACCAATTCTTTATCTGAGGTATATGATACCAAGATTTGGATATGTCATATATGATATGCAATATCCACAAAGAAGTGATGGCCTTTGTGAAAGGACCAAGAAAGGAGTACCCATCATTGGAGCAAGTGTTGCTGCCATAGATAGGAGTGCCTTTTAGTTTATTTCAGCCTAAAGAGCATGAAATAGAGTTGAGAACTGCTATTTCATATATTGCCAATGGATTGAAACACTTTATTTTTGCATATTGTATGACAATGATGGCAATTAATAAAGTTGATGTTTCGATTTATAAAGATGTGATCTTTGTGGAAATGCCTTGTTTATCTTGTGGTATTTGATATGCATAAGATAAAATGATACCTAAAAGTTATAGATAACTCAAACAATCAAATTAGCATCAATCATGAAAAATTCATTTCTAGTTTCCATGTGATGGATAAATCTAGACTCTTTTGGTTAGAGAACTAGTAAGAGACATGATATCTTGGACATGATTGATCAGTCTTCACTAAAGGTAGTGGGAGAATGATTATCCTATTAGGTATGATACATGTGATGTATATACATACCTATTGGAACAAATGCTAATACTTCAAATGGTGTTTAGAGATATTGTAATATGAATATCTTGAAGTGTTCAAGATTATCATAGATGGAGTGAAAATTTTGGTAAAGTGTTAATTCTTGATGAGATCAATGAATGAAATACTTGGACCAAATGTTTGAGATCCTTATGAGTGATTATGATAGTGTATCATAGTGAACTCATGAATAAGGCATGGTGATGTCTAAACCAAGAAGGAATAATACTCTAAAGAGTTAGAGAATGATTATCGAATAACTGAATTCTTCTTAATAAAAGAATACCCCACACTGATAAAGGACATTAAGAATCACAAGGGTTGTGAGTTCTTATATCCTGACAGATGCACCTCGTTTATCTATGTGATGAGTTGTTCATGTGATGAGTCAACTATCTAGATAAATATGAGGAACCGAATTTTGAGTTATGATTTATGACTGTTACATCCTAAATGACATCCATGTGAACCATAAGGTATGACCTTGATGGTAGCACCCATTGGATGAAATCCATAAGTGCAATTGAGTCTTAAGTGTTAAGACACATGGATAACATTTTGAGAAGGATGGTGCTTGTTGCAACTTAATGACTAAGACATTTGGCATATGGATACTAAAACTGCATTCCTATGAGCTATAAAACAAGGATGTGTACGTGACACAACCTATAAGGTTTATGAATCCACTAAAGCAAATGAAGTCTATAAGTTACAATGGACTAATCAATGTGATTGATTGAGTTCAAGCCACTCAAAATTGGATCTTTACTTTGATGATATAGTCAAAGGGTTTGATGGATATGTCAAAGATAAAGAAGGGATATGTGATTTAGTGGGAGCGTGTTCACATTCCACATGTTGATGTGAAATGGAAATGTTCTAGAATGGAAATCCAAAAGTGAAAATTATCTTTAAGGAAGATAGAGATGTTTCCTATGTGATAGGAATAGAGATATATAGAAATAGTTCTCAAAAACCTCTTGACCTGAAAAGAGAAAACATACATTGGCAATCTGTACTGAAGGGTTCAGTATGCACATATTCAATGGGAGAAAACTTGTCCATGCTACATGGAGTTAGTATCCCAAGGCCAAGTGTCCAATTCTTATGAAGAATGGGAACTCTAAGAATATATATGGATCTATCATGTATGTAATCATCCCATTGTCTTGCATGTATGACATGGCAAGAATAAAATGCATTCATCATCTTGTATGTAGGACATGGCAATATGATGTGCTCATCCTGATAACTCATATGTGAGACATGACGAGTGGATGTATGTCTGCTTCCAATAAGGGTTACTGGAATACCATGAGAACTTGATAAGTACTTGAGAAGTACTAGTTCTATGGAGATAAGGAAGAGTTCAATGTAAAAAGTTACATTGATGCGGACTTCTGAAAGGACATAAAATTAATCGCAAAATATATAAAGGATATATATAAGTGAAAGTTTATTGATAATTGGAAGTGTTCTAATAAAACCATTTAAAAGGAAATGACGAGTATCTATGTGTTAGAGAAAAGCAGTGGATACTATATGGATCTGGAAGTTCATGAGATGAACTTATATTCCACTCATTGATGACAAGTATGGAATCCTTGATCAAGCAATATGGCTAAAGGTTAGCAAAGGAATACTATATCGCATATTACGGAAACTCCATCACATACGTGTGACGTATAGTGATGAGATGAGAGACATGCAATTAAAACTGACTTTGGCAAGGTGTTGCCATTACTCACTATGTTGGCATTAGAGTGAGTAACATGTGGGACATGTTTGAAGATCACTATGAATATGATTCAAGGGTGATTGGCTGGCAATGCAAGTGGGAGTCTGTTGGTATGTATGCCCTGAGAGACAATAATGGGATGATTGGTGGGATACATTAAGATTGATTTGATAAACATCAAATGCAAGCTTCCAATTCTTTCTGGTTCAATCATATGATATAGTGATAGAACAGATTGAATGTCTAGATAATGACAGTACTCAATGATGTATGCTTTCATGTTGAGGCCATGAACGATGAGATCATGTGGATGCTAAGAGTTTGTACATTCTTGTTATGTCCCTAGTCGGATGTCATTGTAGAAGGTATATAGACAGAAATGACACACAAGACTATATTGTGGTGTTGGTTGATGACAGAATCTCAATAGTCATGATATAGAGATATCAAACCAAACACATAGGTACTTGTTAGAGAACAAGTGTACCGGACAGACCCACTATGAGTTTGACACATGGAACCATGACATGGTAGTCACAGTCAGTACTCACAATGATGGTGGTGAGTGTGATTCTTTGACCTGAAATCACTACACTCAACACATGTTGTTGGGCACACTTTGACATCATCAAACACAGTCCTGAAACATGGGTTGTTATAAAGGTGATGATTGGGTGGCTTTGACACATGGGGATTTTAAGGGGTGAGTGATAGATATGGGATTTGTCCCTCCTGAGGGAGTATGATATCCATGGCCACTTGATGAGTAGGATTTAGAAAGGTGTGTACGCATGTGTGAATCAGTATGTGATACTGATGTCATAACATAGCTCTTACAATCTACTCTGAGATCAAGAAAGTGAATGAACATTGACAGGATGATTGTTCCATGCCTCGAGTTCATTTGGGATATCAGTGAAAAAAGGAATTATACATTCGATGTAACACCATTCGCGGATTGTAGGATTGAAAGTTGTTCTCCAACTTTCTACTTTCACTTGGGTAGCAATGATGTGTGACTAGGCACCACTCTTTGCTTGTGAAGTCATAAGTGTTATGGACTTTCACTGCCAACGTGAAATGGACCTACAGGGTCACACACAAAGGATTTAACCTGGAAGAGGAGTTTTGTCCACAAGCAATGTTTAGATTGATTACTAAAGGAGTTTAGTACTTCAATAAAACACTCAATCAATTGATAGCTCAATGGCATAGTGTTCAAGGTGTTGAATACATTGATTGGAGTATTGGATTTATTGAAATTGCAATTGACTGATTCTGCACAATCTGTACTCCCAACCGATTGGCTCATGTGATGAACCGATCGGATAATCTTGGTGAGCCGGTCGGCTCAAGTGTTGAGTTGATCAGCTTATAGTCAGGGTGAATCGATTGCTTCAAGTGTTGAAACGATCAATTCAACTGGTGCAACCGAGCAAGTTGGGAAAATAGGATTGGTGAGAATTTTCCTTTCATTTCAAATTGCCTAGATTGATTGGAAATAGGATGGGTATTCGATGCCAATTAGAAATAAAAGAAGGAAAGTCAATCAGGAACCGACCGGTTCAGGTCCCCAACCGACTATTTTAGTTATGAAATGATCAGTTCAGGTTGCGAGTTGGTTGCTTTTGTGGAAAATCTCGAACTCTTCTACTCCTTCTTTTAGTCTCGCATTGCCCGGGATGGAGAACCTTGTCCCATGACCCTCCTATATATAGGGGTATTGGAGCTTCTCCAAGTACAACTCGGTGCAACCAGTTTCTCTGTAAAGTTTTCGTTCTCTGGTTTTGCTCATCGAGAGAGCCCGAGCAAGTGCTACCCGCAAAGGGAGGCGCAGCAAGGGAAAGACAACTGCAGTTGCAACTGGAGGTAGGAGAGTGTGTTGGAAACTAGTACGTCAACATGAGGGTGTGACTCCTTCTAGTTCCTTGTGGGACAAGGAGTGTGGAGTTCTAGGTTGTCCGTGTGGACTACTTCAGTGGCAGGAGGTTTTTGCCGCTTAGGAGGACAACTGTCAGCCCGACAGTCCGGTGAGACCAGGAGTCATCAGTCCCGGTGCGACCAGGAGTTCCACAGACGCTGTCCAAGACCGGAGTTGAAGACCACGCAAGGCGTGAGGTATTGTCGCCGAGCAAGCCTCGCGACAAGGTATGATTCGACAAACTATCCTTTCCTATTATATAGATGTTGACGTGTTTCCCTATTCTGGGTTTGGGGAGAAAATTTTTGTTTCCGTTGCCTTCTCTGCCTCCCCTAAAACCCAACAGATGATGATGATGATGATGATGATGATGATGATGATGATGATGATGATGATGATGATGATGATGATGATGATGATGATGATGATGATGATGATGATGATGATGATGATGATGATGATGATGATGATGATGATGATGATGATGATGATGATGATGATGATGATGATGATGATGATGATGATGATGATGATGATGATGATGATGATGATGATGATGATGATGATGATGATGATGATGATGATGATGATGATGATGATGATGATGATGATGATGATGATGATGATGATGATGATGATGATGATGATGATGATGATGATGATGATGATGATGATGATGATGATGATGATGATGATGATGGAGATGATGGTGATGATGATGATGATGATGATGATGATGATGATGATGATGATGATGATGATGATGATGATGATGATGATGATGATGATGATGATGATGATGATGATGATGATGATGATGATGAGGAGGAGGAGGAGGAGGAGGAGGAGGAGGATGAGGAGGAGGAGGATGATGATGATGATGATGATGATGATGATGATGATGATGATGATGATGATGATGATGATGATGATGATGATGATGATGATGAGGAGGAGGAGGAGGAGGAGGAGGAGGATGAGGAGGAGGAGGATGATGATGATGATGATGATGATGATGATGATGATGATGATGATGATGATGATGATGATGATGATGATGATGATGATGATGATGATGATGATGATGATGATGATGATGATGATGATGATGATGATGATGATGATGATGATGATGATGATGATGATGATGATGATGATGATGATGATGATGATGATGATGATGATGATGATGATGATGATGATGATGATGATGATGATGATGATGATGATGATGATGATGATGATGATGATGATGATGATGATGATGATGAGGAGGAGGAGGAGGAGGAGGAGGAGGAGGAGGAGGATGAGGAGGAGGATGAGGAGGACGACAATGACAACGATGATGATGATGATGATGATGATGATGATGATGATGATGATGATGATGATGATGATGATGATGATGATGATGATGATGATGATGATGATGATGATGATCATGATGATGATGATGATGATGATGATGATGATGATGATGATGATGATGATGATGATGATGATGATGATGATGATGATGATGATGATGATGATGATGATGATGATGATGATGATGATGATGATGATCATGATGATGATGATGATGATGATGATGATGATGATGATGATGATGATGATGATGATGATGATGATGATGATGATGATGATGATGATGATGATGATGATGATGATGATGATGATGATGATGATGATGATGATGATGATGATGATGATGATGATGATGATGATGATGATGATGATGATGATGATGATGATGATGATGATGGGGATGACGATGATGACAATGACAATGATGATGGGGATGATGATGATGATGATGATGATGATGATGATGATGATGATGATGATGATGATGATGATGATGATGATGATGATGATGATGATGATGATGATGATGATGATGATGATGAGGATCATGAACGTCGTCGTAGTCATCGTCATCACCATCATTATCGTCATCATCATCATTGTCATAAGCATCCTCATTTTCATCATCTTACTGGTTGGTATGTATGCCCTGAGAGCCAATCATGGGATGATTGGTGGGATACATTAAGATTGATTTGATAAACATCAAAGGAAAACTTCCAATTCTTTCTGGTTCAGTCATATGAGATAGTGATAGAACAGATTGAATGTCTTGAGAATGAGAGTACTCAATGACGTATGCTTTCAGGTTCAGGACTTGAACGATGAGATCATGCGGATGCTAAGAGTTTGTACATTCTTGATATGTCCCTCGTCGGATGTCAATGTGGAAGGTAGATAGACAACACTGACACACAAGACTAGATTGTGGTGTTGGTTAATGACAGAATCGCATTAGTCATGGTATAGAGATATCAAACCAAACACATAGGTACTTGTTAGATAACAAGTGTAGCGGACAGACCCACCGTGAGTTTGACACATGGAACCATGACACGGTAGTCACAGTCAGTACTCACAGTGATGGTGGTGAGTGTGATTCTTTGACCTGAAATCACTACACTCAACACATGTTGTTGGGCACACTTTGACATCATTAAACGCAGTCCGGAAACATGGGTTGTTATAAAGGTGATGATTGGGTGGCTTTGACACATGGGGATTTTGAGGGGTGAGTGATAGATATGGGATTTGTCCCTCCTGAGGGAGTTTGATATCTAAGGCCACTTGATGAGTAGGATTGAGATAGGCGTGCACACGCATGTGTGAATCAGTATGTGATATTGATGTCATACATATCTCCTTCAATCTACTCTGAGATCAAGAAAGTGAATGAACGTTGACAGGATGATTGTTCCATGCCTCGAGTTCATTCGGGATATTTATGACAAAGGAATTATACATTCGTTGTAACACCATTCACGGATTGTAGGATGAAGTTGTTCTCCAACTTTCTACTTTCACTTGGGTAGCAATGATGTGTGACTAGGCACCGCTCTTTTCTTGTGAAGTCATAAGTGTTATGGACTTTCACAGCCAACGTGAAATGGACCTGCAGGGTCACACACATAGGATTTAACCTGGAAGAGGAGTTTTGTCCACATGTAATGTTTAGATTGATTACTAAAGGAGTTTAGTAGTTAAATTAAACACTCAATCAGTCGATAGCTCAATATCATATGGTTCAAGGTGTTGGACGCGTTGATTGGATTATCGGATTGATTGAAATTGCAATTGACTGATTCTGCACAACCTGCATTCCCAACCGATCGGCTCATGTGATGAACCGGTCGGCTGAGGTTGCTGAACTGATCTGCTCAAGTGCTGAACTAGCGGTTCAAGTGTTGAACTGGTCGGTTCAACTGATGCAACCGAGCAAGTTGGGAAAGTTAGGTCGGTGAGAATTTTCCTTGCGTTTCACTTTCCCAATTTGATTGGAACAAGGATTGGTATTCGATACCAATTAGAAACGAAAGAAGGAATGTCAATTGGGAACCGACCAGGACCACGAACCGACCGGTTCATAAGTGAACCGATCGGCTCATGGGTCCCAACCGACCGGTTTAGGTCCCCAGCCAACTAGTTCACTTGTAAACCGATCGGTTCAGGTTGCAAGTTGGTTGCTTTTTGTGGAAAATCTCGAACCCTTCTACTCCTGCGTTTAGTCCCGTATTGCCCGGGATAGAGAACCATGTCCCATGACCCTCCTATATATATAGGGGTAGTGGGGGATTCTCAGACAATAGCTCAGTGCAACCAGTTGCTCTTCGAGTTTTCGTTCTCTCTGGTTTTGGTAACCGAGAGAGAGCTCGAGCAAGTTCTTCCCAAAAAGGGAGGTGCAGCAAGGGAAGGACAACTGCAATTGCAACTGGAGGCAGGAGAGTGTGTTGGCGACTAGTACGTCAACAGGAGGGTGCGACTCCTTCCACTTCCTTGTGGGACAAGGAGTGTGGAGTTCCAAGTGGTCCGTGTGGACTACTACAGAGGTGGGAGGACATTGCCGCTCAGGAGGACAACTATCATCCGACAATGCGGTAGGAGGAGGAGTCAGTCCTGGTGTGAGCAGGAGCTGCACAGACACCATCCAAGACCAGAGTTGAAGACTGTGCATTGTGCGAGGTATTGTCACCGAGCAAGCCTCGGGACAAGGTATGATTCCACAAACCATCCTTTCCTATTATATAGACGTTGACGTGTTTCCTCAGTATGGGTTTGGGGAGAAAGTTTTTGTTTCCGCTGCCTTCTCCGTCTCCCCTAAAACATCAACAGTGATATCAGAGCCACGTCAACTACTCTATATTTTAAGAATATCGATATGATCGATTTTGGTTTGTCACCTTTATTTATTGCATACGATGCGAATAATATTGGCTTTATGCATGTACAATCCTAAATCCACAAATCCCAAATTACATATATGATATGTATTATTAATGCACTCAATACGTGTTGCCCTTAAACGAGTTTTGTGGTGGATGTGTGTAGCGTGATTATGTCCTATAAACACCTATCTGTGATTGGTTGTGTGTGGTTGCTTGCATCTCGGTCTGCGCACCGATTTCCCTCTCTTATTCCTGATGTAACTTGGAATAATTTGAGATTCTTTCCTACCTTTTCTCCCCCCCCCGAATGTAACTCAGGGTTTCTTTTTTAAAGCAATGTAATAATTAGGATAGATTTTATTTCCTGTTATGTCAAAGACCGGCGGACATCAAGACGACATCCCATGCGGTCGGTTCGAGGAGTCAACTGATCGGTTGATGACCGGTTCGACGAGCGAGACGAGCGGGTGGCAGACATGACGAGATGCACGACAATCAGGCGAACCGATCAGTTGGAGGAGCCAACCGATCAGCTGGTGGCACCCAGACGACTGGGCCAGACGAGCAGATCATTCATGTGATGAGTTGATCAACTCATAAGGCAAAAGCACAGAGTTCATCTTGTACAGGTTGCATGTGATGTAGACCTAGATGACTGTGATTCCTCTTGACTCGAGGAATCACATTAGTGTGGCCATAATCATCGCTTTTATAATTTTGTGCATGTTTTCTGTGGGATATAGCATGTATATGATACATACTATGTATTGTGGTGATTGGATATGTATATGTATATAAAAACCAAATCTCTCATTAAAATATTAAGTTTTAGATGCCTTCCATTAGCGGCACACATGAAAAACTCGATTGACCAAGCGTAGGTTATGCTAAAGTGTGGTGCACCATCTATCTTGTGGAAGTGTGAAGGGTAGACATGTAGGTTTTGCCAAATAAGGGTGCATGTTTACCGTGTCAGATTTTGGGTTAGACTTAAGTGGTGATTCTTAGAGCGTCTAATCCCAGAGGCAAGGAATGTTCATTGCAAGGTGGTGTGCATGTTCATTCAACAAGAGTTTCATATGATACAATTGGCAAGAGTTCCCTACCTGAGAGATCTACGTTGTGGGCGATCAGCCAAAGCTGACTCATGACTTAGAGGATTTCAGGATCTTTCCCACTAGAAGGTTGTACGTTGCAATCTTCCGAATTGATGGTGAGGGCTATCAATTGAAGTAAAATAGTGGGAGCGATAATTAATTAAAGGCCTAATTATATCGTCAACTTTTCAAATCAATCAAACAAGTCAAAAGAGTTTTGGACTAAAATTGCATAGATTTCATTTTGTTAAAATAAAGGGTTAATCAACAAATCACTTTATTTATGATTGGTCCTTGAGACCAACAAATTAAATGGGAATAATTCCACGACTGGTCAGGATGATGAGAAGTGTTCTCAATCAAAGAGAGAAAGCTCTAAGTCCTAGTTATACCAGAACCAGATGAACTCGATCCCAACACATCAATGGTTGAATGTATGCTTATGGAAGCATACTGAGGATGACATTGATGAGGAGTGCTTGATGTTGTGTTCTCTGAACTATGAGTTGCAGAGACAACATGAGACATATGATGTCTCCAAGACACTGTCCTAGTATGTCATGACAGAAGGAGATCCAGTAAGGTATTCACACACTCAATGTGATTGGGTATGTGGAAAACTTGACTGAGAAGGATTCCCTCTTAGCCAAGGGTTGTCTATTGGTATGATACTGCAAATGTTGCGAGAATCATACAATTCATGATAAGCTACAACATGAACAACCTTGACAAGTGTTGACAGAGTTGTTGGACATGTTGAGGATAGTAGAGGCAAAGATGAAGAAAGACAAACCGTAATCTTTGATGTGATCAAAGAGAAAGGTAATTCTTAAGGGAAAGGACAAGGGCAAAGCAAATAAGTGTTCTGATGCTAGCCAGCAATCCAAGTCGTCTTCAGCCTCAAGGAACATGGGGAAAGGGTGTATGAGGGAATGCCCTCTATATCTGGAAGAACAAAAGAAGATGAAGGAGGGGATGGAGATCTCCACCTAAGGTATCATGAAATGAACTGCTTCTTAATTTGAGGTATATGATACCAAGATATGGGTATGTCATATATGATATGCAAGATCCGCAAAGAAGTGATGGCCTTTGTGGAAGGACCAAGAAAGCAGTACCCATCATTGGAGCAAGTGTTGCCGCCATAGATAGGAATATCTTTTAGTTTATTTCATCCTAAAGGGCATGAAATAGAGTTGAGAACTACTATTTCATATATTGCCAATAGATAGAAACACTTTATTTTTGCATATTGTATGACAATGATGGAAATTAATAAAGTTGAGTTTTCTATCTTAAAAGATATGATCTTTGTGGCAATGCCTTGTTTATCTTGTGGTATTCGATATGCATAAGATAAAATGATACCTAAAAGTTATATATAACTCAAACAATCAAATTAGCATCAATCATGAGAAATTCATTTCTTATTCTATGTGATGGATAAATCTAGACTCTTTTGGTTAGAGAACCAGTAAGAGACATGAATATCTTGGACATGATTAATCAATCTTCACTAATGTAGTGGGAGAGTGATTATCCTATTAGGTATAATACATATGATGTATTTACATACCTATTGGAACAAATGCTAATACTTCGAATGGTGTTTAGAGAAATACCAATATGAATATCTTGAAGTGTTCAATATTATCATAGATGAAGTACAAATTTGGTAAGTATTAATCTTGATGAGATCAATGAATGAAATACTTGGACCAAATGTTTGAGATCCTTATGAGTGATTATGATAGTGTATCATAGTGTACTCATGATTAAGGCATGGTGATGTCTAAATCAAGAAGGAATCATACTCTAAGGAGTTAGAGAATGATTATCAAAATAACTGAATTCTTCTTAATAAAAGAATACCCCACACTAATAAAGGACATTAAGAATCACAAGGAGTTGTGAGTTCGTATATCCTTGACAGATACACCTCAATTATCTATGTGATGAGTTTTTCATTTGATGAGTCAACTATCTAGATGAATATGAGGAATCAGATTTTGAGTTATGGTATAAAACGATCACATCATAAATGACTTCCATGTGAGCCATAAGGTATGACCTTGATGGTAGCACTCAGTGGATCATATTCACAAGTGCATATAAGTCTTAAGTGTTAAGACACATGGATAACATTTTGAGAAGTATGATGCTTGTTAATTGCAACTTAATGACTAAGACATTTGGCATATGGATACTAAAACCGCATTCCTATGAGGAATAAAACCAGGATGTGTACGTGACACAGCCTATAAGGTTTATGAATCCACCAATAAAAATGAAGTATGAAAGTTACAATGGACTAATCAATATGTTTGATTGAGTATAAGCAACTCAAAATTGGATCTTTACTTTGATGATATAGTCAAAGGGTTTGACTGATATGTCAAAGATAAAGAAGGGATCTGTGATTAAGTGGGAGCGTATTCACATTCCACATATTGATGTGAAATGGGAATGTTCTAAAATGGAAATCCAAAAGTGGAAATTATCTTTAAGGAAGATATAGATGTTTCCTATATGATAGGAATAGAGATCTATAGAGATAGTTCTCGGAAAAATCTCTTGACCTGGAAAGAGAAAGCATACATTGGCAATCTGTACTGAAGGGTTCAATATGCACAGATTCAGTGGGAGAAAACTTGTCCATGTTAAATGGATATTAGTATCCCAAGGCCAAGTGTCCAATTCTTATCAAGAATGGGAACACTAAGAATAGATATGGATCTATCATGTATGTAATCATCCCATTGTCTTGCATGTATGACATGGCAAGAATAAAATGCATTCATCATCTTGTATGTAGGACATGGCAATATGATGTGCTCATACTGATAACTCATATGTAGGATATGACGAGTGGATGTCTGTCTACTTCCAGTAAGGGTTACTGGAATACCATAAGAACTTGATAAGTACTTGGGAAGTACTAGTTCAATGGAGATAAGGAAGAGTTCGATGTAAAGAGTTACATTGATGCGAACTTCCGAAAGGACAGAAAATTAATCACAAAATATACATAGGATGTATAAAAGTGAAAGTTTGTTGATAATTGGAAGTGTTCCAATAAAACCATTTAAAAGGGAAATGACGAGTATTCGTGTGTTAGAAAATAGCATTGGATACTTTATGGATCTGGAAGTTCATGGGATGAACTTATAGATATTCCGCTCATTGATGACAAGTCTGGAATCCTTGATCATGCAATGTGGCTAAATGTTAGCAATGGAATACTAGATCGCATATTATGACAACTCCATCTCTTACGTGTGACGTACAGTGAAGAGATGGGAGACATGCAATTTATACAGACTTTGGCAAGGTGTTGCCATTACTCACTATGTTGGCACTAGAGCATAGTAACATGTGGGACATGTTTGAAGATCACTATCAATATGATTCAAGGGTGATTGGCTCGCAGTGCAAGTGGGAGTCTGTTGGTATGTATGCCTTGAGAGCCAATCATGGGAAGATTGGTGGGATACATTAAGATTGATTTGATAAACATCAAAGGCAAGCTTCCAATTCTTTCTGGTTCAGTCATATGAGATAGTGATAGAACGGATTGAATGTCTAGAGAATGACAGTACTCAATGACGTATGCTTTTAGGTTGAGGACCTGAATGATGAGATCATATGGATGCTAAGAGTTTGTACATTCTTGATATGTCCCGAGTCAGATGTCATTGTGGAAGGTAGATAGACAGCAATGATACACAAGACTAGATTGTGGTGTTGGTTGATGACAGAATCTCATTAGTCATGATATAGAGATATCAAACCAAACGCATAGGTACTTGTTAGAGAACGAGTGTAGTGGACAGACCCACCGTGAGTTTGACGCATGGAACCATGACATGGTAGTCACAGTCAGTACTCACAGTGATGGTGGTGAGTGTGATTCTTAGACCTAAAATCACTACACTCAACACATGTCGTTGGGCACACTTTGACATCATCAAACGCAGTCCTGAAACATGGGTTGTTATAAAGGTGATGATAGGGTGGCTTTGACACATGGGGCTTTTGAGGGGTGAGTGATAGATATGGGATTTGTCCCTCATGAGGGAGTTTGATATCCAAGGCCGCTTGATGAGTAGGATTGAGATAGGCGTGCGCACGCATGTGTGAATCAGTATGTGATATTGATGTCATACATATCTCCTTCAATCTACTCTAAGATCAAGAAAGTGAATGAACGTTGATAGGATGATTGTTCCATGCCTCGAGTTCATTCAAGATATCAGTGACAAAGGAATTATACATTCGATGTAACACCATTCATAGATTGTAGGATGAAAGTTGTTCTCCAACTTTCTACTTTCACTTGGGTAGCAATGATGTGTGACTAGGCACCGCTCTTTGCTTGTGAAGTCATAAGTGTTATGGACTTTCACTGCCAACGTGAAATGGACCTGTAGGGTCACACACACAGGATTTAACCTGGAAGAGGAGTTTTGTCCACATGCAATGTTTAGATTGATTACATAGGAATTTAGTAGTTCAATTAAACACTCAATCAGTCGATAGCTCAATATCATATGGTTCAAGGTGTTGGACGCGTTGATTGGAGTATCGGATTGATTGAAATCGCAATTGACTGATTCTGCACAACCTGCATTCCCAACTGATCGGCTCATGTGATGAACCAGTCGGCTGAGGTTGTTGAACCGATCGGCTCATGTACAGAGTGAAACGAGCGGTTCAAGTCTTGAACTGGTCAGTTCAACTGATGCAACTGAGCAAGTTGGAAAAGTCAGGTCGGTGAGAATTTTCCTTGCATTTCACTTCCCCAATTTGATTGGAACAAGGATTGGTATTCTATACCAATTAGAAATGAAAGAAGGTAAGTCAATCGGGAACCGACCAGGACCATGAACTGACCGGTTCAGAAGTGAACCGATCGGCTCATGGGTCCCAACCGATCAGTTGGTGCTCCAACCGACCGGTTCAGGTCCCCAACCGACCGGTTCACTTGTGAACCGATCGGTTCAGGTTGCGAGTTGGTTGCTTTTTGTGGAAAATCTCGAACCCTTCTACTCCTGGGTTTAGTCCCGTATTGCCCGGGATAGAGAACCATGTCCCATGACCCTACTATATATATAGGGGTAGTGGGGGCTTCTCAGACAACAGCTCGGTGCAACCAGTTGCTCTACGAGTTGTAGTTCTCTCTAGTTTTGGTAACCGAGAGAGAGCCTGAGCAAGTGCTTCCCAAAAAGGGAGGTGAAGCAAGGGAAGGACAAGTGCAATTGCAATTGGAGGAAGGTGAGCGTGTTGGTGACTAGTACATCAATAGGAGAGTGTGACTCCTTCCATTTCCTTATGGGACAAGGAGTGTGGAGTTCCAGGTGGTCTGTGTGGACTACTACAGAGGCGGGAGGACACTGCCGCTCAGGAGGACAACTGTCATCCGACAATCCGGTAGGAGGAGGAGTCATCCAGGTGCGACCAGGAGCTACACAGACGCCATCCAAGACTAGAGTTGAAGACCACTCATTGCGCGAGGTATTTTCGTCGAGCAAGCCTCGGGACAAGGTATGATTCCACAAGCCATCCTTTTCTATTATATAGACGTTGACGTGTTTCCTCGGTATGGGTTTGGGGAGAAAAATTTTATTTCTGTTGCCTTCTTCGTCTCCCCTAAAACCCAACACTTACATAATCATCATCATCATAATGATGATGATGATGATGATGATGATGATGATGATGATGATGATGATGATGATGATGATGATGATGATGATGATGATGATGATGATGATGATGATGATGATGATGATGATGATGATGATGATGATGATGATGATGATGATGATGATGATGATGATGATGATGATGATGATGATGATGATGATGATGATGATGATGATGATGATGATGATGATGATGATGATGATGATGATGATGATGATGATGATGATGATGATGATGATGATGATGATGATGATGATGATGATGATGATGATGATGATGATGATGATGATGATGATGATGATGATGATGATGATGATGATGATGATGATGATGATGATGATGATGATGATGATGATGATGTTGATGATGATGATGATGATGATGATGATGATGATGATGATGATGATGATGATGATGATGATGATGATGATGATGATGATGATGATGATGATGATGACCATGATGTGGATGATGATGATGATACTCATCATCAATCATCATCATTATCATCATCCTCATCATCATCCATCATCATCATCCTCATCCTCATCATCACATCATAATCATCATCATCATCATCATCATCATCATCATCATCATCATCATCATTATCATCATTGTCATCATCAATCATCATCATCATCAATTATTTCTCCATCATGAATATGAAATAACTCATGTTGTTGTGTGTTGTTAGTACTTACATTTATATTACTTTTTCTCAACATTTTACATTGTTGTAGGCATAATGTCTTGGGCCTCTACCCCAATGTTATTATTCCCTATTGAAGAATAGTTGGAAATCATTCTAGACAATCATTTATTAGCCCAACTCACTATACCTAAACATTGGCATTATCTAAACAGAAGAAGCTACAGGGTTGGTGAAGTGATCCTAAATTTTGGAACTTCAACAACTGCTATAGATGTTAAGTATGATGTTGACAGAAATCTTATATCCACATCTAGTTGGTGCGAGTGGGTTGGGAAGATGCTATTGGGCAGTAGTGAAAAGCTTTTTCTTCGACTAGTTGGACATAATACCATCAAGGTCTGTATAACCAACATCAACAACGAGACACTCAATCATCTAGTCTGATTTGAGTACTCAACTTGGGATAGCACATATTTGGACTCATTCAATGAGGAGAGCACACCTGATTTCCCTTCTATTCCTATTGTTGCCATCGTCCATGTCCCTGTCACCATCAGTTCAGATCTGTCTAACAACAATGAGCTCCGCGACACAGCAACATCAATAAAGTAGGTCCAAGCTAGCAACAAATTTACTTTCTCATATATGCACATGCTTAGGGGTACAGCAAGGCCCCCTTGTTTAATTAGCTATTGTGTCATGTTATTTTCTAAACTTTTTTGTCATAATTAGTATTTTGATAACATGTTCAACTTTGAAAGACAATGTCTCAATGAATTTTTTTGAATTGTCTTATCTATATATATGTGTTTGTGAAGATGGAATGAATGAATGTTTCTATGTGTGTGAATGTCAAAAGAAAAACAAATGGATTGAGTTGCATGTGGTTGCTAAATGTGTGTGAATATGAAATGGAGGAATGAAATGGAACTACAGGTTTCTGCATGCATGTGTGTGATTAATCATATTTGAAAATTAAATGTGCTTATTATATATATATATATATATATGTGCATCACATGATCCACATAAAATATATAATTTGTATCTTGTCAATATTTGCATGTTTGTGGCCTATTGTTGGCTAAAATCAAAGGGATGTTGTAAACCTACCGTTCAAAACTGAACTGTAGATTCTGCATCCTGCTGATCAGTCAGAAACTAGGCTTGGAACTGATAAAAAAACATCGGCGTCGGTTATATACCAAAAACCAAAAACGAATGCTTAATTGTGTTGGTTGTTTGCTATTAACCGACGCCTATGGTCTGAATGTTGGCACTTTTGGGTTAAATTATAATCGGGAATGCCTTTTTGTCATCGGTTATGTAATCGATGCTGAAGGAGTCTACTTTTAGTGTCACCCACTTGGGTGCCACTTCAAAACTGACGACAAAAGTCTTACTTACTCGACATTAAAGGTGTTATATGTACTAGTGCATCTCTATTCATAAAGGTAGGGGCATTACTTCGTGTCTAATTCATAATAAGACATCTTATAACATTACGGTTTACACCCCTTATTCCCATAACATTAGGGATTTTTCTCATACATGTATACAAATTTGAGGTAGGGTATCAACATTCATGTCATGAATTATGCAGAGAACACATTGATTATCATAAGTTTCAATTAAAGTAAACATTATACTTTGATTTCATCATTAAGCTATTTTTTTCATGCTTAGATGGTTTAGATACAACCAAAATTGTATGAACTATCACAAAATATGTTTGGTGCATAAGGTTAAGCATGTATACATCATAATCATTCAAACTTAGTTTCTTCATGTCATTATTATAAAAATGTTCATAATTGAAAACATTTATCTCTCAAGTAAGGCATGGATTCATATTAGGTCAAGCTTATAAGACTGACTTATCATATATGTGTCAAGTTTTAACACACGTGAGTATTCTTAACTTATTCTTGACCATCTACATCACAATCCACACCTAGTTAAGCATAAGATTGCATACATGATTAGATTCCCATCATTAACCCTAGTTAGCGCATTTTTTAGGGTTTTAGCCAAGTTAAGTTCAAATTTGCTTATTTGTGTATCTTATGATCTTTTACTGATTTATAGGTCATCATGAAGGTTTGGTTCAAGTTTCATGTTATTTTAGTGTTCCATCTCTCTAATGTGATTCTTACGACGTTTAATGCTTATATTGCATTTTAAGGACAAAAGACTCCCAATAGAGAAAAGGGACTAAGGTTTGAGAAGTCATGATATCCAAACATGGATGATAATATACATTAGAAAGGTGAGGGTATACAAAGCACGTCTTATGATATGTGGATTCCCAAGATAAAGGCATCAAAACAACCTTTAGTCTATTATTTCTACATCCATGCAATATTCAACGTAGTTTACTATGTCATTAAAGATCAATATAGGAATTAGGTGAAGATCAACATCAAAGGGGGTCACCAAGACCTTATCAAAGTTTGATTTGAAAGGGTAAATCATTAGTTTTGAGTCATCATGGTGATTTGAGCACAAAAGGTCTATCAAGTGACCTTATATCATATTAGGTCATATGGGGGGATTCTCTATCCAAACATGCCAACACAGCTCAAGAGGAATTACCTTAGGAATTTAAGTCACATGACATCACAACTTCACTAATTCCATGGGTATAGTAGGCTTGTATGCATTAACAGATCATAGTCAACATTTGATTAAAGTATGATCATGTAAGGTCATAGTTGAGTACCATCGTGTACAAACGGTCATCATGTGTATAGAGGGGTGATCTAGGTAACCATTTTACTCAAAAATTAAATCAAAGTTTATGATCCATGTATTTAGGGTAAGATTGAGCATGATTGCACTACTACATTTTTGGCCAATAACGTTGCTGCCCTTAGCATCATTTTTACTGGAATAACCGACCTAATACACTACTGCATCGGTTTTATCATAAAAAATAAACTTATAGGTTTCCCACGGTAAAAATTCACATGATTTTGGCTTCACGCCTCAATCTATAGGGTTGGTTTTCACAAATAACCGACGCTATAGGGTCAACAAAAAATGTGGGAACCGCTTTGAACCTGTTTGGTCAGTTTTCTAAAAATAACTGACCTTGTAGCACCACTCTATAGGGTCAATTTTTTAGGTTACCCGACCTTACCTGAAAACATGGGCACCACTTCACCTGTAGCATCAGTTTGCTCTTTTAACCGACGCTATAGGGTCCTCTATAGTACTGTCACTAGCGTCACTTTGTTCGATCAGGAGTCACTTTATTTGATCAGGAGGAAAGCGTTGGAGACCAAAGACACCCCTGACGTTGTGCTGCCCGACACTGTGTTGCTGCTACCGTGCCCCATCTGACGAGCCATCCCTGACGTTGTGTCCCTTCTGATGAGCCATCCCTAACGTCGTGTTGTTGATACTGAGTCGTGTTGCTGCTATCGATCCACCCCCGACGAGCCATTCCCAACCCCGTGTCCCTTCTGACGGTCGTATTACTGCTACTGAGCCGATGTGTTGTTGCTCGAGCTTGATGTAGAGGTTGTGCTACTACTACTGAGCCATCGTGTTGTTGCTCGAGCTTCCTTCAGACCTAGCGGCGGCTCCCTCAACTCGTAGGTGAGACCAGCAAGGAAATTGTTAACCCAGGTCAATTCACGAGTTCCTTCTCTTCGATTCTCCAATATTGTTAGGTAGCACAGTCATACTGGGAGCACGGCCGTGTTGATGGCATGGTCATGCCGGGTAGCATGGCCATGGTGGCTGAGTTGGTGAAACTTCAAGATTTGTCAATCTAGCATTTTTTAATTCTTCCTGCTCCTCCAAAATTGATGTATATTGACACCTAATTAATACATTATAACATAATTGAATCGTGCATTTGTGTTGTTGCAGGTTTTGTTGACTTGCATATATTTCTTCTTCATCCTTCAAGTGAGGTATAATATTCTCACTCTCCTAATGTGCGATTAGGCTTCATTTTGATTCAAATCAACCAATAATAAAAATATGTATTCTTTCATATCTACATTTTGTTATCAATAACCTATGTAGTCATTGTATACATTCTAGAAATATGAGGGTAGACATTGTGTAGTCTCAGATTGACACTTTAGGGTTTATAGATGAGATCATCGATGCATGATGTTTAACTTAATATATAAATATGACAATAATACATTATGTATCAACTTTAGAAACCCATTCAAAGTCCCCAGTCTGAGACTATTTTTGGATATTTAGTCTCACTTATGATGTAACTGTATAATGTATGTTTAGTTTTGAAAAAAAATTCAATAGGATTTCTTCATTTGTTCTGTGGGTACATATGTGAGTGGTTATTTTCCATTTACATCGGTGTACTTGGAGAACTTAGGGGAAATGATGCTGAAATTTTCTTCAAGACTAAACATACATTATACGGTTACTAGTGATATTAAATATATATAAAAATGGGATAGGTGGTACAATTTAGTATAAAAGTAATTAACTTCCTATCAATAAAACTTACAGCTTATAGTATCAATATTAATTGCTTAGTTTTATAATTAATTTTAATGTGATATGGAAAATGGATCTAAGTTGGATGTCTATCAAGAACCATTGTAGTCTAGAGTTTACCAAAGGTCTTGATGAACTTATCAGATTTGCTGAGGAACATAGGAAACTACCTACAAATAGGCTATATTGTCCATGTAGAAATTGTGGTAACAATTTGAAAGTTGATACTCATGAGGAAATTAAGAATCATGTCATATGCAATGGGATCATACAAGGTTATAATGAATGGTATTGGCATGGAGAGAAATTCAATTATGGATCAGAAAATGTTAATACTAATAGTTGTGGCATAGAAGATATAGATAATGATGATAATGTCAATGATGAACCGATTCAGGATGACCCGATTTAGGATGATATGGATGATGAGATGCTACGTAGTTGTGGGGACAATGTCATTGATCCACCTTTATTTGCAAACATTGTCCATGATGCTGAAAAATCATTATATAAGGGTTGTACTAAGTTCATGAGGTTGAGTGATGTGATGCGATTATATACTCTTAAAGCTCGAAACTGGTGGAGAGATAAGAGTTTCACTTCATTGTTGTCTTTGTTAAAGGAAATTCTTCTTGAAGGGAATGAGCTTCCAATTTCAACATATCAAGCAAAGAAAATAATGTGCCCAATGGGAATGGAGGCTAAGAAGATTCATGCATACCCAAATGATTGTGTGTTATTTCAGAAGGACTATAGTAATTTGATAAATTATCCAAAATGTGGTGTGTCAAGGTATAAGACCACAAATTCATATAAGGCTAAAATGGCTCTCTTGTCAAGGTGATTTGGTATCTACCAATAATATCACGATTTCAACGCTTATTTGCTAATACATAAGAAGTGCAAAATTTGTCTTGGCATGGGGAGTTAAAGGCCAATGATGATGGCATCCTATGGCATGCATCTGATTCACCACATTGGAAGAAAATTGATTTATTATACCCTCAATTTGGTAAAGAACCAAGAAACTTAAGACTTGGACTCTGTACAAATGGAATGAATCCATATGGTACATTAAGCAGTCAACATAGCAAATGGTCTGTTATGATTGTTATATATAATCTTCCTCCTTGGTTGTGTATGAAAAATAAGTATGTCATGTTGTCAATATTGATATCAGGGCCCAAGCAACCTAGAAATGATATTGATGTTTACCTTACCTCTAATTGATGACCTAATGAAACTATGGGAACAAGGTGTTATGCCATATGATGCTTCACGTAAAGAGATCTTTAGTTTGCGTGCTATGTTGTTTTGCACGATTAATGACTTTCCAGCTTATGGAAAAAAAATTTGGACATTGCATAAAAGGATGCAAAGCATGTCCTATTTGTGAGGAAAATACAGATTCAATCTGACTAAAACATGGTGGTAAAATCATATATCTTGGTCATTGGAGATTTCTCCCACCAGTGCATCCTTATCGAAGGCAATGCAAAACCTTTAATGGGTCAACTGAGGAACAAAGTGCTCCTAAACCTATACCAGGAAATGTTGTATATGATAGGGTGAAACATATTATTAATGAATTTGGAAAGAGTTCAAGTAGTCGTACTCTCACATGTGACAAATCTATATATAAGAAGATGTCAATATTCTAGGATCTTCCTTATTGGAGATCTTTGGCAATGAGACATTGCATTGACGTCATGCATGTTGAAAAAAATGTTTGTGATAGCATCATTGTTATGCTATTGAACATACCAGGAAAAACTAAAGACGGAATCAAATATAGAAAATATTTAGAATTAATGGGTATAAAAAAGAATTATCTGTGGAGATCAGGGGTCACCGCACATATTTACCACCAACTTGTTACACTTTGTTAAAGCATGAGAAAAAGACTTTCTGTGAGTGCTTGTATTATATTAAGGTTCCACAAAGATACTCTTCTAATATTCATAGATTGGTATCAAAGAAGGATCTGAAGTTGATAGGTCTCAAATCTCACGATTGTCACACCTTAATGCAACAAATTTTACATGTGGCTATTTGATCTATATTGCCAAAGCATGTAAGGTTTGCAATCACAAGACTCTATTTCTTCTTCAATGAAATATGCAACAAAGTGATACATCCTGATACTCTCGATAAATTACAGAAAGATGTAATTGTTACCATGTGTCAGCTTGAAATGTACTTTCTTCCTTCATTTTTTGATATCATGGTTCATCTTGTAGTACATATTACAAGGGAGGTGAAGATGTTGGGTCCAATTTTCTTACACTGGATGTATCCATTTGATTGCTACATGAGTGTTTTTAAAGGTGATGTTCGGAATCGTTATCGTCCTGAAGGGAGTATTATTGAGGGCTATGTGTCTAGGGAGGTGATGGACTTTTGCAATGATTTTTTAATTGCAATGAAACTTCTAGCGATCTATAAAATTCCCATAACACTGAATCTTATTGTGGTAAAGGAACTCTGGGAGGACGAGTGAAAGGAATCAGTCATGAGTTGTGGGAACAAGCACATTTATATATATTACACAACATCAATGAAGTTAGTAGCTACATCACATAACACAATGATCTTACCAAGAGAAATCATCCGCAATCCAGTTCAATGTGGCTTGCAAGAGAGCATAATCAAACATTTATTAGGTGGTTTGAAGAGAAAGTCTTTAATCAACTATCTAAATCACCGAATAATGTTGCTGAGAACATAAAATGGCTCGCCTTTAAGCCAAAATGGATGTCATATCATATGAAGGTTATGACATAAATGGATTTTCATACTACACAAAGCATCAAGATGAAAGTAGTGTAGTCCAAAATAGTGGGGTCACTGTTCAAGCTTGTTTGTTGTATTTTTCTAGTACCAAAGATAAAATACCATGTGAAGCTCAGATGTCATATTACAGTGTCATTGAGGACATATGGGAATTGGACTATACAAATTTCAGAGTTCCTATCTTTAGGTGTAATTGGGTTGACAACAACAATGGAGTTTTCGTGGATGAGTTGGGTTTCAAATTAGTGAATTTTGAAAATATTGGTGAGAAATATGAGCCATTCATCATGAAGACCAAGCAAAACAAGTATTCTATATTGATGACCCGACAAATAAAAATTGGTCTATCGTTCTTCATGGAAAAAGATAGTTTACTATAGATCCTATAAATGAAGAAGAATACTACGATAAGTATGATGATTCCAGTCCATTCTTAGTTGGTTTTCCAAGTGTAAATGTTGAAGATAACACCGATGAATACTATAAATGTCAAGACCATGCTGAAGGAATTTTACCTGACTAACAACTCAACCAATACTAGAGGCATGTATTCTTTGAATTATTTGTTTTATTATCATTCAAGCGCATAATCTTTTAAATATACATCATATATCATTCAACCACTTGTTATTTTATTATCACTTATGTTTGTTTTATCATGTATACTTGTAAGTTCTAAAATGTCAAGTGAAGATGAACATTCTAAGCATGAGCACCATGAGGATGGTATGGTGATGTTAAGAAAAGTAGAGGTCCCACACTTATGTGTAGGTTGCAGGAGCTCGGGGCCAAAGGTGAGAAATTGGCAGTCCAGTTTGATGTCACGGTAGCACCTATTTGGGAACATGCTAGTGCTTTCAGGAATTACGTAGGGGCGACCACATGCAGTAAGGTGGCAATAGATATAGAAAATTGGCATGATGTTCTAATGCCTTAAAAGACCTCCTATGAAAAGATATATCTATGAGTGGATGTGATATTATTTTAATATGTTTTTTGTTTATTGATTATAATTTAGTTTTCGTGGAAAGACATATCATTTTTAAGACAATATTATTGCTTATTTTGTATGTATGGGGTGTTTTTCATCTAAATGAAAAAGATCACTAGAAAAAAAGTGCTAAAACGTTGTGGTGTACGATGGAGGGATTTTAAGACATATATCAAAAGGGAATTTATAGATAATCCTAAACAAAAGAAGAAAGCAACAGATATATACATACATATATATGTGTTTTTATAGATCCTAAGGTGTGGGAAAGATTTGTTGCAGCTAGGAAATCGGAAGAGTTTCAGGTAATAAAGATTGTGATGTATTGTATGAATCTTAATTTTATACAATTCAAGAGGTGAATCTTTTTATATATGTTTGCCAATTCTAAATTGCAATACCTCGTTTTGAACGATCAGGCTATTCATGAGGCCCAAAAGGAAAGATGGACTAAAAATGTGCATGACCATCACTTGGGGCCTGGTGGTTATGCCTTCTGTCGCCAACTATAAGAGAAGCAACTCTCTTCTGGAGAAGATTATAGTACAACTCAAGCTGAGCGTCCACCCCGACACATGTAGTAGATCGATGCTAGAAAGAATCGAGCATGTGAAATTTTCAATCCTACAACTAAGGAGGTGGCACAAAAGATGGTAGGTTTATCCCAACTAAGTAAAGAGTAACTCCCACAGACCTAGATTTATTTATCTAATTGATATTGTGATTTAATATATTTATTAACTATGAATAGATTGATCTCCATGAGAAAAGGAAGGAAGGAAAGTTCATCCCAACTGGCTACATGGATGAACTATCAGTTGCTCTTGGTACGGAGGAGCATCCTGGTCGTGTTAGGGGATTAGGAGCTGACATAGGATTCAAGTCTTATTTTGGCCCTTTGTAATCTAAAAAAGGTCATGTAGGAGGTCTTATACAAGAGGAAGTTGAAGTATTAGTAGCACATAAAGTAAAAGAAATAATGTCTTCATTTTATACTACTCAACCTTCTCAACCTATTCAAATTGTGTGTCTCTCAGATGATGAGGTACAATCCCATGCTCCAACTATAGAAGGTCATGGGAGCACTCCCAATGACCCCCCACAACAATTTGTAGTAAGTTTTTGTCCTATATGTTGTGTTATTAGTATGATATATATATATATGATTATATATATATATATATATATATTTATATATATGCATATAATCATATAGTTGTAGTAGGTATCTGGTTTACTGCTTTGTATATAAATTATATTATTTCAATTCTAGGTTGGTACGAACTACAAACTTGCAGTGGAGGTTCCAGAATATAATGTTGTGGCAGTGGGCATGGTATACAACCTTGGTGGTACATTGTATTGCCAAAAAATTACTGATGACATTTGTCGTGTGTCCATCCATCTTGTGTATGATGGAATGGGGGACAAACCACTACCTATGCCTAATCCTGAATATAGTATAGTTGAAGAAGCAGAGGGTGCTATGGTGGGTTGTCCTAGACACTTGGTTATCAATGACAAGGTATACTTGAATTCTACCATGTTTTTTATATTTGACTGCATATATGAACTCATGTAATATAAGTATGTAATTTAATTAACAGGTTTGCAAACCAAAAAGTAAAAATTCTACTAGTCGTCCTCCAATGCCCAAGCCATCTTTTATTCTAGAATCCACATTCAATGAGTTGAGAAGTAAATGTGAATTTTTGTGTCATTACTTAGACAACCAAAGCTCTGGATTACAAATGTTGGTCAATTTAACAGAAGATGCAACTGGGAGGGACTTTGATAGTAATATTTTTCTTGATGATATTATAGAGTTGTTCCGGTATGATTGGTTGAATACTTCAGTATTAAAAGTATGGATAAGGTAAGGATCTATCTATATAGAAAATTCTAATACACATTTTTAGCTTATTTCTATATATGAAAATAATTACAAATGTTTTACCGCCATTTATATACTAAGACCATAAACTTTGATATAAGGAATGTTTGATTCTTAATTCCTTCAGTCACTAGTCAAGTGGAGACACATATTGAGGATGTGAATGAATACTTCTCTATTGCATTCAAATATTTTGCTAGTGTGGGAAAGGAAATTATCCTAATTCCTTTTAACGTCCAGTAAGTATTGTTATTTAATATAATCTTAATAATGAATAAATTTATTTATTTTAATTTTTTTTCTTACTCAGATCTAGACATTGGGAGTTAGTGGTGGTTGTCCCAAAATTGATGACTCTTTATTATCTTGACCCAATGGGAAAAACAACAAGGGGTCACAAACTCAAATTGCCAGCTATGGAGTAAGAATAAATTTAGTCAATCCTTCAACATAATATTTCTATTTAGAATTTCTAGTTTACCACCTATCGTTTAATTGATAGGGGTTTAAAGGCTTTTCGTGAAGGTGGAGGAAAAATACCCACAAAATTAAAGACATTGACTTTGAAAAATGTCAAGGTAGCTACTTTGACAACCGATTAGTCTTATATGTATTAATTTTCAACTCTTATATGTCAACTCTTAAAGTCTTATCTCAGCTCTATTTATAGTAGTTTACTAACATTAAGTATAATTTATTATTTGTAGTGTTATATACAAAATAATGGTTGGGCTTGTGGATACTACGTAATTAAATATATGCAAGCTATTGTCAAACAAGCATCACATGACATGCAGACTATAGATCAGGTAATAAATAATAACATCATCAATTTACAAGTGAGTTGTAGTCATTTTATAAAATATTAGCATGTGCATTTTCTGTTACTGATCTTTGCAACTCAGCCTTCCACACCGCAGGACTTAAATGAATTTCGAGAAGAGTGGTCAGATGCTTTTCTAAATGAAGTCAATATAGCATTAGATTGAATATGTCATCTCCATTTATGTATGCAGTTTTGGAACTCTATCATATTTACTTTTGTATTTGACATTTAATATCATCTCAGACTTGCAATCTATCATTTTGTAAATTATGATGTCATTATGTGTAACTCAACTGAATATATGAATCATTTTTGTTATGAATATGTGGTTTGAAATGGTGATGGTTGAACATGAATGCTCCCCTCTCCCATATCATGGTTCTTGTTCTTCTATTTTCTTTCTACAGAATTTAAAAAAAAATTGTACCCTATAGGGTCGGTGTAACATCTCTGACCTGGGTTATGAAGTAACCCTAGGTGTTTTGCATAATGAGGGTAATTATATGTATGTTTTTTTCTTTGAAAAGTAATTTGGGCTCAAGAGGAATTTATATTACAATTTTAGTCCTTTTTGAATATCGTTGAAATCAATATTTTGCCTATTTTGGACTAAAGTGAAAATTACCTAAGTTGAGGGGTTTATTTGAAAATTGTGAATGATAATATGTTCCTCATGCGTTAATGTATCATGGGAATGAATATGATGCATAGGTATGGCTTGTGATATCCTTAATACCAAGAAAGAGCTGATAATGCAATGTTTGTGCATGAAAACCTAGTTTTGGTGTAAACTGTAATTTACCAAAAACCTAGGGTGCAATATATAATTTACCACTTTCATGAGGTCCCTAATGTTTCTTGGCATCATGTGGAGCAAAAAAATTGAGAGGGGCGCCTCATTTGAATCAATTTGAAGGAGAGAGAATCTTGATATTAAAATAATCAAGATTTAAGTATAATGGATATATTAATGCAAAAAAATAAAATAATTGAATGTCCTTCAACCAAAATTAAAATGGTGGAATTGAGATGCATGAGTGGACGTCCTTGAGCTTTTCAAGGACCGAAAATATCTGAAGGAGGTGAAATTCCACTCACCTTATTATAAGGAAAAGAATTTCCACTCAAAAATATATATTAATATTATAATCGATTAAGGTGCTTAATTTCTTTTCCCTTAATCCATGGATAATGGAAGGGAGTTCGGTGGGTTTGAGTTGCCTTTGCATGCAAGGAAACCAAGGAGGAAGAGGTGGTACCATTTTTGGAATTAATTGAATTTTTCAATAAAACATTTTCTCTTTCATCAATTTTCTTATAAAAGAGCCTTTTCCAACCCATCTAATGGTCTTTTTCGATTCCTTTCTTCCCTTTGCTTGCAAAATCGACCAACAGAGCTAAGAACAGCAGGGAGAACGTCCCCAACCTGTTGGTAAGCCTTTGACCTTCGTTCTTTTTTATTTCATGGTGAAAATCATAAAACAATACATGATTTCTTCATTTCTTCACTCCATCTTCAACCCTAGCCGATCCTTTCACTCCAAAAGCTTGAGAAACAACCTTGGGAGGTTGCTAGAGCTTCAACCACAATTGGAGCCGTGAATCTTGGAGCTTGGGATCATATTTGAAGACGGGTTATATAATTTTAACCCATAATCTTTGTCATTGAATTCGATTCCTACTTGCGATTGATTTAATTGTTATTATTGCAATAGCCTTGCTTAATTGATGGAGTTGTCATGGAAAATGGTAGTAGTTCCGTGAGTTTAAAAGTTAAAGATGATAACCTGTTCATAATCACACACATTAAACAAAGAACAATGGCAAACGGTCTTGGAACTTTGGTCCAAACGGTTTGCAAACCGTTTAGTGAAGCTGGACTCCAAACCGCATGGTTGAGTTGACTGTTTAGTTTAGTTGACCGTTTGAGGTCTGAAATTAATCATAGGTTGTATGATGATCTAATGGACTCAATTTATTGATCCAATGTGTGCAAAATCCATCAAGTGGAAACCCTAATTGAATTGATTGAAGAAATCCTTGATTGGTCCTAATGATTTCAAGACTTTTTGGGGCAAACGGTCTTGAGACCATTTGAGCCCAAACGGTCTTGAGACTGTTTGGGACCAAATGGTTTCAAAATTGTTTCGTGGATTGGAGGTTGATCCTTGACCAATGGATGATGATCTAATGGTTGAGAGTGATGAACCCTTCAATTGAATAATCAATGATCAATTCAATGGTGCAATTGGAAATTGATTTGATGAAGAAATGACCTATGAGCCCTTGCGGTTTTGGGACTGATTTGGCCCAAATGGTCTTGAGACCGTTTGAGACCAAACGGTTTCAAAACTGTTTGGGTCAAACGGTTTCAAAACCGTTTGGGTCAAACGGTTTCAAAACTATTTGGTGGCAAACGATTTCAAAATCATTTGGTGTTGAAACTTCAAAACCGCATGGAGGTTGTTAGTGGTTCAATCATTTGGATATTGAAGCCAATGATGATTACAATTATCCAATGATGGTTAGTCAATAAAGCTACAAAGGTTGAAACCCTAATAGTACCTAGGGAATTGTGTCAATTAAGGAAGGAACCCTAATTGCTTATGAGTGCAATGACTTGGTACACTATGTCATTCATAGTTGTATGAACTTGACTAAGGGTTGATATAACCTAATCAAGTTGAGAGGAATGATCGTTTGAAGTTGATACATGAGTATGATTCATGTGGTGATTTAGGGTATGATCCTTAAGTGAAGAGATCATGAAACCCTAATCATGAACCCAAAACCCTAATTGACAAGGTTGTTGAACCTGAACCCTAATCCAGGGCAATTTATGATTGAAACCCTAATCCAAGGTATGAGTGTAGTCCTAATTTAGGGTGATGATGTGTATAAACCCTAACTATGGGTAATGGAACATGAAACCCTAATTGGGATGAATAGTAAACCCTAATTATGGGTAATGGATCATGAAACCCTAATTGGGATGAATAGTAAACCCTAATTGTGGAATATTGAATGTAAATCCTTTTATAGGGTGAATTTGATGTGAAACCCTAACTAGGGATGGTTTCATGAGAAACCTTGATGGTTGATGTTCTGTTGAGCTCAAATCTAGGTTGATACTATGTATTGTTTAATGAACCCTAATGTTGGGCGATATGGTGATAAACTATAACTATGATGTGAAAATGAGATGATTATCCTCGTATGACATGAAATGGTAAACCCTACCCCTAGTGAGGGAATAGTAGTGTTACCCATAAATAGTGAATTCTTATTTGTTGATCATGGTTCTGTTATGCAATTGATATCACTGTTATCATCAGTGCTAACCATGCAGGTATGTTGAAATGATGATCATGTCCAGGTATGAGCTTTGATGTTTAATTCACTATTGTGAATGTACCTTGAGTGCCATAATATACCTTGTTGCCTGGTAAGAGGTAACAACAGAGTTAATGGGCCTCATGTACCATGTGTGATGCTTGTAATATCAAGTATCATGTTTGCCTGGGTCAATTGACCTGAAGGTGATGGTTACCTGGAAAAGTGGTAACAATGCTTAATGATGAATCAAGGGTTTAATTAGCAAGGGCCATATGATTATGGTGATGAATTTGTGAAAGAATAAGAATTCCCAGTTTTGAAATAAGGGACTGAGTCCCCAATGCCTCTTTAAGATTGATGAGAATATTACATGTTTCTTTATAGCATTGTTATAATAAGTTATGTTTGAGAACTTGCTTGATTCTAAAAGAATATGAAAATGTACTTAATTAATCAAGTGGAATCTATTCATATAGTGCTCTGACCATAGATCCATCATCGTCAGTAGTTGGTGATGGTGAAATAGGTTTTCTAAGGAATTCTTGGAATTCACATATTTTGAATATGTGGGGGTAAATGGGTGAAAATATCCTTACATCTGGGTGAAGAGGTTGAGGGAAGGTAAACATTAAACCTCTCAATCCTTCATGTGTCGGTATAGATGTATCATAAATCTCCCGATGGTTGGGATGGATATATCATTAATCTCCCAATGTTAATTCAAGTCGGTCGATGGAGATAAACATTGATGCTCTCGATTACCGATGAGAGTGTAGTTGATGTTGTAACTCTATAGAGAAGTTCTAGTATACCCTAGAAAGATATTTGAGAAGTCGACATAGTCTTGCTTTTAGTCATGTGCTGACCAGGATGTGGGAGGTCATGGGAATCCGGCTCTTCCATTGACCTATTTATGGTACCAATTTTGATTCTAGAAATGGTTGGTTAGAGTATGAGTGGTATACCTCATCTCCTCAGAGCTTAAGTCTATATGTAAAATATAAACAGTCGTGTAACGTATTTACATAAGATTGAAATACGAGAAACATTGATTGATGATATACTGCTTAGCATGCCCTTGATACATAAAGGGACTTATGTTTCTTTAACTCATATTGAATATGAGACATGCTGCTTAATCAGGTTATAGCTGTAATATTTCATAAGAATGTTGCTCTAGTATGCATCGATGTTGATTCACCTGTTATTGATTCATATTATCCCACTGTTCAGTTTATTTCTATTAAATTGCAATGACAATGTTTTGGCGGAGAATTATATCTCCCGTTGGGGTAATTTTTATAATTGTCTCACCCCCGTGGGATTCAATGTTTTTAGGTAGACGCAGACATCAAGGCAGAAACTCTTCTGTAGGAGAAGAGCAGTAGTAGCAGCAGTCACAGGGACAGCAGTGATCCAACATGTGGAGACATTGGTTGTCCAGTTTTGTGTAGTTAGTCCTAAAGTCATCTTTGTACTCCCGGGTCCTAGGAGTTAGTGTTTTGATACTTCGATCAGAGATTTTGTGCATGTATGTCTCGAGGTGCACTTATGTATGTAATGTATATATGAACCAGGATGTAATGTTTCACTTTGGTTCTAAATGAAAGAGTTTTCCTGTGAATGGATCTCTTGATAAAATGGTTTTAATTTTAAGTGATTTTCAGTAATTCTGCTGATTAATAATACTCTTCCACGTTAGTTAATCTGGTTTTATGAGTTGTATGCCACAAATTAGTGGTATCAAATCTCTAGGTTTGTTGAGTCTACAGAGACACGGGATTAAGATAGTTGAGTCTGTTCTAGTGTCTTCCAGTTTATCTGATAGTGTCTTCTCTTCTTATAGGAGAAGAAGAACTAAGGATGTCTGGATCACACGAAGAACATGTTGTTGAGAGCAGTTTTGCTGCACCGGGAAATGGTGCAAGAGACCAGGACAGGGAGGAACATGTACCTGAACAGCCCCAGTTCAACCCAGCTGATATGGGGAACCCAGCCTTCCAGGCTATGTTTAGGCAGTTTATGGCAGCTATGACCCACATGACAGATAGAATGCCATCACATGTACCCAAGGCAGCACCCCATGATGAAAGACGTAGTGCCGACAAGACTTTTGAAATGCTTAAGAGGGTAGGAGCCTTGGAGTATGTTGGTACAGCTGATCTAGCAGATGTTGATCTATGGTTGACTGAGTTGGTGAAAGCCTTCAGAATCCTCATGATTCATGATGATGAGAGGGTTAGACATGTTGTATATCTCCTCAAAGGGAGTGTTGGCCCTTGGTGGACCATTGAGGAGGGCAAAAGACCTGGAGTTGTGATTGGATGGGATGAATTCAGGCGTGAATTTGTTGCTAGATACTTTCCCAAGACGTATTTGGATGAGAAGATCTCTTAGTTTGAGACAATTAAGCAAGGGCCTATGAACATTAGTGAGTATGAAGCTAGGTTCATGGAGTTTTTGTGATTCTGTCCGCACATGGCATTTAATGATGAGGAGAGAATTCGCAGTTCGAGAAGGGGTTGAACGCTGAATTAACCACTCTGGTGTCTACTCTGGAGAATCAGGAGAGGTTTACAACTTTTGTAGAGTCTGTAAGATGTATAGAGAGTTATATAGTTGATAAGCGACAGACCAAGGGTGAGAAGGAATACCCACAATTTCACGGACAAAGTGTTGGGAGTTTCAAGAAACCAAGGTATTTTGTGCCTACACCACCACCAAGGTTCAATACCCAGACACAATGGATGTCAAGTAAGGATAGAAATCATAGAGGGAGCTCACATCTAAGCCTCAATGTCAGTAACGGGACCACCCAGACCACTAAGGGGGGATATAACTTGTTATAGATGTTGAAAAGAAGGCCATGTGGTGAGAGAATGTCCTGAGAAAGTCAGGAGTGTGACCCAGCAACCGAGGCAGAGTATGTAGGGCTCTCAAGGCAACAGCCTGGCAGTGGTGCTAGAGGATGTAGACTAGCGTCCCAAGCCGGTTCTTCGACATCTAACAATCGAACATAGGGTCAACAGCAAGCGACAGCTAGGTTCTATGCTATGAACCAGCCTGAAGCAGTAGTCAACCCTCGGGTTGTGACAGGTCAGATGGAACTGCTTTATTCTTATATGTCTTTATCCTGCTTCGTATCTGTGCTAATTGATCTGGGTGCTATGCACTCTTTTATCATTTGAGAAGTGATTGATGACTGCAATATGATTGTTCGTCATAGAATAGATAGCTTGTTGTTTGAAACACCTTTGATGGGATTTGCAGTATTGCGGGAAGTGTGTTTTCCCTACAATCTTGTCTTTTCTGATCACCGCATTCAAGTGGATCTTATACCACTTGAGATGTAGGGTTTTGATATAATCCTTGGAATGGATGCCTTAGAGAAGTATAAGTTTGTCTTGGATTGTAGTTCCAAGCAAGTTGTGTTCACAAATGATGGTGACACATGGATCTTTCAGGGGGATAGAAAGATTCTTCCAACATGTCTTATGTCAGATATGGTATCTGAGAGGTTGATGAGACAAGGATGCCTTGCATTCTTAGCCCATGTGGTTGATACCACAATGGAAAGCCATCATCCTTCAGAATTTCCTATAGTCAGGGAATTTGAAGATGTATTTCTTAAAGAATTTCCAGGTGTTCCTCCGCCCCGAGAGATTGATTTTGAAATAAATCTAATCCCGTACATGCAACCAATAGCACAAACACCATATATGATGGTGCTTGTTGAGATGGTAGAACTTAAGAAACAACTGTAAGAGTTGCTTGAAAAAGGTTTTATTCGACCGAGCACTTCACCCTGGGGTGCTCCAGTCCCTTTTGTCAAGAAAAAGGATGGGTCGATGCGGTTATGCATTGACTATAGTTGAACAAAGTCACTATAAATAACAAGTATCATCTACCAAGGATTGATGACTTGTTTGACCAGTTGTGTGGTACAACTGTCTTTTCTAAGATAGATCTGAGGTCGGGATACCATTAGTTGCATATCAAAGAGTGTGACATACCTAAGTCTGCCTTCAGGACAAGGTATGGTCACTATGAGTTCACAGTTATGTTGTTTGGACTAACTAATGCACCAGCTGCATTTATGGAACCCATGACTAGAATCTTTCGACCTTTTGTGGATCAGTATGTTGTTGTCTTCATAGATGACATTTTGATCTATAGTAGAGATGCTCAGCAGCATGAGCAGCATCTTCGCCAAGCTTTGACCTTGCTAAGAGAGCATAATTTGTATGCTAAGTTTAGCAAATGTGAGTTTTGGTTTCCAGAAGTTTCCTTACTCAGACACATAATATATGTCTCATGTATTCATGTTGATTCTAAGAACGTAGAACTATCCTGTAATGGGAGCAGCCGAAGACACCGACGGAGATAAGAAGTTTCCTAGACTGGTTTTCTATTACAGAAGGTTCATTAAGAACTTCAGTTCGATAGCCTTACCCCTAACTAAGTTGACAAGGAAGGAGATTTCTTTTGTTTGGAATGACAAGTGTCAGCAATCTTTCCAGTTGTTGACGGAAAGGTTAACATGTGCACCTGTGTTGGTGCTACCTGAGCAAGGAAAGGGGTATATAGTCTTCTGTGATGCATCTAAGAATGGATTAGGATGTGTATTGATGCAGGATAAGCAAGTAATTTCTTTTGCTTCTCGACAGATTAAGAAAAACAAGGAGAATTATCTGACACATGATCTAGTGTTAGTTGTTGTGGTCCATCCCTTGAAGATCTAGAACATTATCTCTATGGAGAGACATTCCAGATTTTCACAGACCATAAGAATCTGAAGTATATCTTTTCTCAGCATGAGCTTAATATGAAGCAACGCCGCTGGATGGAGTTAATCAAGGACTACGATTGCACAATTGATTATCATCCAGGGAAAGCCAATGTGGTTGTTGATGCACTAAGTAGAAAATCAGCAACACCAACCCTAGACAAAGCACAGCTAAACTCCTTAGTGTGCTCTAAGAGAGATATGTTTATCTCCTTGAGGTAAGACAATGTATAGCTTAAAGTATCATTGTTAGCCGGTTTGCTAGCTGAGATGCACATAAAACCAACTCTGAGACAACAGATTAAAGAAACACAACAGACTGATTCTATGATTCAGCAGATCAGGTCAGAATATGGTGGTGATAAATGAGATGGCTTCTATGATTCTAATGATCAGGTAGTTTGTTACCATGGTAGGATGGTAGTACCTAATGTTGACAACTTAAGAAAGTTAGTTCTAGAGGAGGCTCATTCTTTAATGTATGATATGCATCCAGTGAGCATCAAGATGTATCATAACTTAAAAGATATGTATTGGTGGCCTGGTTTGAAGAAGGATGTTATTGAGTTTGTTATGCAGTGTCCGATGTGTCAGCAAGTTAAAGTTGAACATCAAAAGCATGTAGGAACAATGCAACCTCTTCCCATACCACAGTGGAAGTGGAATCATGTAACTATGGACTTTGTGGTTGGTTTATCTAGAACAGCCAAAAGTCATGATTCCATTTGGGTGATAGTTGATAGGTTGACAAAGACAGCACATTTCTTACATGTCAAAACAACCTATACAGCTGAGAAGCTTGCACAAATCTACATAGATGAGATAGTGCGGTTGTATGGTGTCCCAGTTACAATAGTTTCTGATAGAGGTCCTCAGTTTATGAGTCATTTTTAGGAATGACTAAATAAAGCTTTAGGCACTCAGCTGAGGTTTAGTACGACTTTTCATACTCAAACAGATGGACAGTCTGAGAGGACGATACAAACCTTGGAGGACTTGCTTAGGGCATGTCTCCTTCAGTTTGTGGGGAGTTGGGATCTACATCTGAGCTTGATAGAGTTTGCTTATAATAACATCTATCAGCACAGTACTAAGATGGCACCATATGAGGCTTTGTTGGTAGACGTTGTAGATCTCCCCTATGTTGGTATGAAATTGGTGAATATCTACTTTTGGGTCCTAAGCTGGTTCAGCAAACAACTGAGAAGATAAAAATCATACAGCAACAGCTGAAAACAACCAGGATAGATAGAAATCATATGCTGACAAGCGTCGTAGACCCTTATAATTCCAAGTCGGAGACAGGGTTTACCTCAATGTTTCACCTTATAAAGGTATCCTAATATTTGGAAAGAAATGGAATTTAGCTCTGAGATTTATGGGGCTTATCCAATCATTGAGAGGATGGGAAAGGTCGCCTATAAGCTGGAGTTACCACCTGAGTTGCATAGATTGCACCCAGTGTTTCATATCTCTATGTTGAGGAAGTGTCATCCTAACACTGAGTTAGTTCTACAACCTGTGTAGAACTAAATGATGACATATCTTATGTTGAAGGGCCAATGTTGATTCTTGATAGAAGAATCAAAAAGCTAAAAAAGAAAGACATTAGTCTTGTAAAAGTCCTTTGGAATCACTGTGGCGTTGAAGAAGCTACGTGGGAACTAGAGGATGAGATGAGGAGAAAATATCCTACTCTTTTCTTTTTTTTATGACGAGGGAACCACTCCCACACGAGCACCACTTTTGTGAACCCCGCAGGCAGCGTAAACCCCCGGATGGCCCCCCCGCCCATACAGGGACCACCAAATAGTCGCATCGTTGGTCGGCCGACGTGTGGGCTAATTCACTTCGGTGGAACGCTGGGAGTCAAACCCGTGCCCCCTCGCAGGGGGCTTGCGAGCCACACCACCCAAGCTATTCCACCTCGGCCATCCTACTCTTTTCTCTTAAATGTTTTTTGATGATTTCGAGGACAAAATCATTATAAGGGGTGGATAAACTTGTAACATCCCTGACCTGGGTTATGAAGTAACCCTAGGTGTTTTGCATAATGATAGTAATTATATGTATTCTTTTGTCTTTGAAAAGTAATTAGGGCTCAAGAGGAATTTATATTACAATTTTAGTCCTTTTTTAATATTGTTGATATCAATATTTTGCTTGTTTTGGACTAAAGTGCAAATTACCCAAGTTGAGGGGTCTATTTGCAATTGTGCATGATAATATGTTCCTCATGTGTTAAAGCATCATGGGAATGAATATGATGCAGGGGTATGTCTTGTGATAGCCTGAATACCAAGAAAAAGTTGATAGAGCAAAGTTTGTGCATGAAAACCTAGTTTTGGTGTAAAGTGCAATTTACCCAAAACCTTGGATGCAATATGTAATTTACCACTTGAATGGGGTCCCTAATGTTTCTTGTCATCATTTGGATCAAATATATTGAGAGGATCCCCTCATTTGAATTAAGTTGAAGGAGAGAGAATCTTGATATTAAAATAATCAAGATTTAAGTATAATGGATATATTAATGCAAAAATAAATAAAATAATTCAAGGGCATTCAACCAAAATTTAAATGGTGGAATTCAGATGCATGAGTGGACGTTCTTGATCTTTGCAAGGACCGAAAATATCTTAAGGAGGTGAAATTCCACTCACCTTATTATAAGGAAAAGAATTTCCACTCAAAATATATATTAATATTATAATGGATTAAGGTGCTTAATTTATTTTCCCTTAATTCATGGATAATGGAAGGGAGTTCGGTGGGTTTGAGTTGCCTTTGCATGCAAGAAAATCAAGGAGGAAGATGTTGTACCATTTTTTGAGTTAATTGAATTTTTTAATAAAACATTTTCTCTTTCATCAATTTTCTTATAAAAGAGCCTTTTCCAACCCACCTAAGGGTCTTTTTTGATTCATTTCTTCCCCTTGCTTGCAAAATCGACCAAGAGATCTAAGAAAAGCAGGGATCACGTCCCCAACCTGTTGGTAAGCCTTTGACCTTCGTTCTTTTTTATTTCATGGTGAAAATCATAAAATAATATATGATTTCTTCATTTCTTCACTCCATCTTCAACCCTAGCCGATCCTTTCACTCCAAAAGCTTGAGAAACAACCTTGGGAGGTTGTTAGAGCTTAAACCACCATTGGATACATGAAGCTTGGAGCTTGGGATCAAATTTGAAGGAGGGTTATATAACTTTAACCCTTAATCTTTGTCATTAAATCTGATTCCTACTTGCAATTGATTTAATTGTCATTATTGCAATAGACTTGCTTAATTGATGGAGTTGCCATGGAAAATGGTAGTAGTTCTGTGAGTTTAAAGGTTGAAGATGATAACCTGTTCATAAGCACACACCTTAATCAAAAAAATAGCAAACGATCTTGGACCTTTGGTCCAAACCATTTGAGACCAAACGGTTTGCAAACCGTTGGGTGGATTTGGACTCCAAACTGCATGGTTGAGTTGACCATTTAGTTTAGTTGACCGTTTGAGGTCTGAACTTAATCATAGGTTGTATGATGATACAATGGACTCAATTGATTGATCCAATGTGTGCACGATCCTTCAAGTGGAAACCCTAATTGAATTGATTAAAGAAATCCTTGATTGGTCCTAATGATTTCAAGACATTTTGGGGCAAATGGTCTTGAGACCGTTTGTGCCCAAATAGTCTTGAGACCATTTGTGCCCAAACGGTGTTGAAACCGTTTGGGACCAAATGGTTTCAAAACCATTTGGTGGATTGGAGGTTGATCCTTGACCCATGTTGGTGATCTAATGGTTGAGAGTGATGAACCCTTCAATTGAATAATCAATGATCAATTCAATGGTGCAATTGGAAATCGATTTGATGAAGATATGACCTAGTGAGCCCTTGCAGTTTTGGGACTGATTTGGTCCAAACGGTCTTGAGACTGTTTGAGACAAACAGTCTTGAAACCGTTTGAGACCGTTTGGGGCTGATTTGGCCCAAACGGTCTTGAGACCGTTTGAGACCAAACGGTTTTGAAACCATTTGGGGCCAAACGGTTTCAAAACCATTTGAGGTCAAACGGTTTCATAATTGTTTGGTGTTGAAACTTCATAACCGCATGGAGGTTGTTAGTGGTTCAATCATTTGGATATTGAAGCCAATGATGATTCCAATTATCCAATGATGGTTAGTCAATAAAGGTACAAAGGTTGAAACCCTAATAGTACCTAGGGAATTGTGTCAATTAAGGAAGGAACCCTAATTACTTATGAGTGCAATGACTTGGTACACTATGTCATTCATAGTTGTATGAACTAGACTAAGGGTTGATATAACATAATCAAGTTGATAGGAATGATTGTACGAAGTTGATACATGAGTATGATTCATGTGGTGATTTAGGGTATGATCCTTAAGTGAAGAGATCATGAAACCCTAATCATGAACCCAAACCCCTAATTGACAAGGTTGTTGAACCTTAACCCTAATCTAGGGAAATTTATAATTGAAACCCTAATCCAAGGTATGGGTATATTCGTAATTTAGGGTGATGAAGTGTATAAACCCTAATTATAGGTAATGGAACATGAAACCCTAATTGGGATGAATAGTAAACCCTAATTATGGGTCATGGATCATGAAACCCTAATTGGGATGAATAGTAAACCCTAATTGTAGAATATTGAATGTAAATCCTTTTATAGGGTGAATATGATGTGAAACCCTAACTAGGGATGGTTTCATGAGAAACCCTGATGGTTGATGTTCTATGGAGCTCAAATCCAGTGTGATACTATGTATTGTTTAATGAACCCTAATTTTGGGCGATATGGTGATAAATCATAACTATGATGTAAAAATGAGATGATTATCCTCGTATGACATGAAATGAGAAACCCTACCCCTAGTGAGGGAATAGTGGTGTTACCCATAAATAGTGAATTCTTATTTATTGAGCATGGTTCTGTTATGCAATTGATATCATTGTTATCATCTATGCTAACCATGTAGGTATGTTGAAATGATGATCATGGTTAGGTATGAGCTATGATGTTTAATTCACTATTGTGTTTGTACCTTGAGTGCCATAATATAACTTGTTGCCTGGTAAGAGGTAACAAGAGAGTTAATGGGCCTCATGTACCATGTGTGATGCTTGTAATAGCAAGTATCATGTTTTCCTTGGTCAATTGACCTGAAGGTGATGGTTACCTGGAAAAGTGGTAACAATGCTTAATGATGAATCAAGGGTTTAATTACCCAGGGTCATATGATTATGGTGATGAATTTGAGAAAGAATGAGAATTCCCAGTTTTGAAATAAGGGACTGAGTCCCCAATGCCTTTTTAAGATTGATGAAAATAGTACATGTTTCGTTATAGCATTGTTATAATAAGTTGTATTTTAGAACTTGCCTGATGCTTAAAGAATATGAAAATGTACTTAGTTAATAAAGTGGAATCTATTCATGTAGTGCTATGACCATAGATCCATCATCGTCAGCAGTTGGTGATGGTGAAACAGGTTTTCTAAGGAATTCCTGGAATTCACATATTTTGAATATGTGGGGGTAAATGGGAGAAAATATCCTTACGTCTGGGTGAAGAGGTTGAGGGAAGGTAAACATTAAACCTCTCAATCCTTCATGTGTCGGGATAGATGTATCATAAATCTCCTGATGGTTGGGAAGGATATATCATTAATCTCCCAATGTTAATTTAGGTCGGGTCGATGGAGATAAACATTGATGCTCTCGATTACCGATGAGAGTACAATTGATGTTGTAACTCTATAGCGAAGTTCCAGTACACCTTGGAAAGCTATTTGAGCAGTCGACACAGTCCTACTTGTAGTCCTGTGTTGGCCAGGATGTGGGAGGTCATGGGAATCCGGCTCTTCCATTGACCTATTTATGGTACCAATTTTGATTCTAGAAATGGTTGGTTGGAGTATGAGTGGTATACCTCATCTCCTCAGAGCTTAAATCTGTTTGTAAAATATAAGCATCCATGTAATGTATTTACATAAGATTGAAATACGAGAAACACCGATTGATGATATACTGCTTAGCATGCCCTTGATACATAAAGGGACTTTAACTCATATTGAATATGAGACATGCTACTTAATCAGGTTATAGCTGTAATATTGCATAAGAATGTTGCTCTAGTCTGCATAGATGTTGATTCACCTGTTATTGATTTATATTATCCCACTGTTCAGTTTATTTCAATTAAATTGCAATGACAATGTTTTGGCGAAGAGTTATATCTCCCGATACGGCAATTTTATAATTGTCTCACCCCCGTGGGATTCAACATTTTTAGGTAGATGCAGACATCAAGGCAGAAACTCTTCTGTAGGAGAAGAGCAGCAACAATAGCAGTCACATGGACAGTAGTGATCCAACATGTGGAGACATTGGTTGTCCAGTTTTTTATAGTTAGTCCAATATTGTCTTTGTACTCTCAGGTCATAGGAGTTAGTGTTTTGATACTTCGATTTGAGATTTTGTGCATGTATGCCTCGAGGTGCACTGATGTATGTAATGTATATATGAACCAGGATGTAATGTTTCACATTGGTTCTAAATGAAAGAGTTTTCCTATGAATGTATCTCTTGATAAAATGGTTTTAATTTTTAGGGATTTTCAGTAATTCCGTTGATTAATAATACGCTTCCGCATTAGTAAATCTGGTTTTATGAGTTGTATGCTACAGTTAGTTATCTTAAAAATTGACTTTATAGGTATCTCGGTCGTGCTGCATAGCACGGCCGTGTTGCCACGTAGAATGGTAGTGTTGTGTATCACAGACGTGTTGGGATATGGTAGAACATTCGTGCCGCGTAGCACGGTCGTGTTGGGATACGGTAGCACGGCCGTGCTACGATAAGCCAACACGGTTGTGCTACGTGGCACGGCCGTTCTACCATATCCCAACACGGATGTAGACTCTATTGAGTCGGTTTTCTTCATATAACCATCCTTACAGAGCATATTTAGGGTCGATCATTAAGAAAAATCGACCTTATAGTGTTTGGTTATCAGCAAGCTCATCTGTAAACTCTATTGAGTCAGTTTTCATCATATAACCATCCTTATAGAGGATCTCTGGGGTATGTTATTTAGAAAAACCAATCTTATAGGGTTCAAGTACAGTTTCTTTTCTTGTTTGGGGTTAGTTTTTACCATATAAGGTCGGTTTTTACTATATAAGGTCGGTTTTCTTTGGTTAAAAAAACCGACCCTATAGAGCAATATCTCTAGCGACGGCCACTTAGGCGTCGGCTGAAAAGTGACGCTACAGGCTTAAAAAACTGACGCTATAGACCATTATGGTACTAGTGTTGGTCCAACTTTAGTACATTACAGTAATTAGATTAAATCCATGACATATATATTTACATTCTTATCATGATACAATGAGAGAATGAATGATAGGTAGTGTTGGTGAAACCTATTCCATCCTAGTGTTCCCATCCAAAGAAATAAAGTCTAGATTCATTATGATCTTATTGTAGTATAGTTCAGGATTGAACCCAAAGGACAACATTTTTAAGTATTAAATTACCAATGTAATGATGCAAGAACTATTGTTTATTTACACTAAAATTGCAAATAAAAAATGTTAGACTAAAGTCTAGATTTATCAATGGATGGGAACACTAGGTTGGAAAAGGTTTCACCAACACTACATATCATTCATTCTCTCAGTATATCATAATAAGCAAGTAAAGATATATGTGACGTCTAGGAAAATCCCCTTCTGGATTAAGAATTCAAACACAGATAGATATCACTCTAAGCTCTTTGTCGCACTACCTAGAGTTCATGCATGTATCACCTCAGAAAACAACTATCTGAAATTATCATTAAGGGTTTTTCATGAATCAAATGGTATTCTAGATCTTGGGTTCAAAGTTCTGTACACCCAATATCTGATTTACATATAAACTTGATAGCCAAGCAAGAATGTAAGCATAAAAATGATTGATTCAAAACATTTATTGATCTGTACAATAGTAGATGCAGTAAGCAGAAAAAAATCGAGTAGTGGGCTAGTCCCCACACCCTAGAAAGAGGACTACTCGTTCATGGCAACAAATTCAAGTAAAATAAGGGAATGAAGAGAAGAAGAAGTCAACATCATAGAACAAGAGGAAATTGCATCTGTTTTGTGCAAGAATGATTCTTTAAACTCTAGAATGATGGTAGACAATTAAAAGAAAGGCACCTCCTGGACGTTCATCTGAGATGGGTTGCTAGGTCTTTGATTTCTCAATTCTTGCATACTAGAAATTCTTATGTGGAGGCAAAGTAGGTGGAAGATGATGGTGTATTGATGGAGGAGAATATCCTTCATCTAGCTTCTTTAGAAGTCAAGACTATCTTATTGGAGTTGGGATCCGTTGACTGGTATATTGACAAAGGCAGTCTATGGGAGGGATGGAGAAGGCTTGAGGTAGATTCTATGGAGTGAAAATGGCAGTCTGGTGGCATGGTTGTGGAACCTTTTTACGACATTTGTGGTCTTCTATTTATAGGTGGGGGTTAGGGTTTGGAATCCTCTAAAGCCACTTTGTAAAACTTCCATGCACATGATAGGTATGTGTCAGGAGGTAGATGAAAGATTGTCGTGATCCTACAGTATTGTCTCCAGTGTTAGGTATAGGATCCTCGTTGAGTGGTAAACTTGTCGGTCCAGAATCTTGTTGGGGTCCTTTTTCTAGTTGGACTACATGACTCTATCAGTCAACAGGTTGTAGGATTCCCTTTGATCAACTAGTTTTAGGATTTCAGCCAGAGAATGTGGCAAAATTGTCACCAGGCTCCAAGTGATGAGTTCTCATTGAGCCCATTCATGTCAGGCTAACGAGATTCCTAGTTAAAGTAAAGCTAGCACATGGGGTATTGATGTGAGTCATTGGGCCTATGTCCATGAAACTTCTGATCGAAGAAACGTTGGTCGATGATGTAGCATGATGAGTGCATAGATCATCAAAAATCTTGTCCAATTTATAGGAAGTTTATTAAGCCTACTACGTGGTTAGTGGGACCATTACCTCCTACACTCCTCACATGTAGTGAAGTTCAATTCTATGATTGGATCAAAACATTACAAATTATCATAAAATAGAGAAAACCTAAATGCAAGCTAGTTCTAAACTAAAATGATGATGTGAGTGCAAAAATATGTTGATAATGTAGATAAATCTAGGATGAATATCCATTCATCAAGAAATCTTGAACTTAAATGTTTCTCATCCTTGAGTAATACAAAATCTTTAACAATCAAAAAATGAATACTTTTAACCCATGCAATTGTCTTGCTTTTACATCATGCTTATTTCTTAACCACCCAATATGGCCAAGTGATTCAAATTCTTGAGATCACAAAATAGATATATACATGTCTTAATTTCCAACTTTTCTTCCCAAAAACATAGTTGGCATGTATGCCCATAGAGCCAATCATATGATGATTGAAATGACATATGTTGTAAGAAATTTGATTAATAATAAAGGAAATCTTTGAATTTATTTGTTGTATTCAATTATGAGATGATGATGTAAAATAATAAATGTCTAAATAATGATGTTACTGAATGGCGTATGTCTTCAGGTTGAGAAACTAAACAATGAGATCGTATAGATGTTAGTAGTACATACATTCTTCTTCAGTTTGAGAAACTAAACAATGAGCAGATGTCAAGAGTAGATACATTCTTGTTATGTCCCTAGTTGGTTGTTATTGTGGAAGTTGATAGACAACAATAACTCTTAAGATTAGTGTGTGTGTTGGTTGATGATAGAATCTCATTAATTTACTATATGTGATATCGAACCAAACACATAGATACTTGTTAGAGAATAGTATTAGATAGACCCACCTTGAGACTGATGCATGGAAATCGTGATTGGCAGGCAGAATCATCTCTCATAGTGATGGTCATGATTTTTGTTCTTAGACCTCAAATCACCACACATCATCACATGTAGTTTGATGTACTTTGACATAATCCACCATGACCTTGAACAAGATTGCCATGAACGTGGTGCTCAGGTGCATTGTGACACGTGGGGATGACTGTGAGTGATGTAGATGGGATTTGTCCATCCTATAAGAGTTTGATATCTTGTACACTTGATAAGAAAAGACTAATAAATGCATGACCATGCTCATGTGAGTCAATATGTGATATTGAGCTCATATATATCTCAAACAATCTTCTCTAGTTCAAGGAACATGGATTGAATGTTAAAGAGGATGATGAATCATGATTCCATACCTCGAGTTCAATATGGATATCAGTGACAAAAGAACTATATGATCATTGTAACATCAATCACATATTGTAGGTTGAAGTTATTCTCTAACTTTTTGATGACTTGTGTAGAAATGATGTCTTTCTAGATACCACTCATTGCTTATGATGTCATAAATTATCTATGTACATTCACGGCCAATGTAACTTGGAACCTATAGGGTCACACACATAGGATAGACCTAGAATAGGAGTTTATTCATTAATGTAGTTTGAACTTGATTAATAAAGTGTTAGGTATTCAATTTAAACAACAATAATTGAAAGTTGATTGATAGGACTGTGAACCAAATGGTTCAAGTGTTGAATCGATCGAGTCAAGTGTCAGGTCAATTTGAACCAACATTGGCAATTAGAACTTCAAAATGAGTAGTACAGTAGGTGAATCGATCAGCTCAGGTCTGTGAGCTAGCCATTTCATGTTGTGAACTGATCGTTTGGTTGATTAATATGATTTGATTAGGGATTGATGTTGACGTCGTGTTGTGCATTAATTGAATATTAAATTCCAACACAATTGCAAATAGGAAACATAATGAAATGATAGGTTCAAGGGTTGAACCGATCGACTCACATGTGAATTGATCAGTTCGGTGGTGAACTGAGGGGTTCATGGTTTGCATGTTTTGAAAAATTCCTGAAATTTCATCTCTTCGACTCCCGCTCAGACTAGAACTCCTGACCCAACCCTCCTCTATATAGACGGGTAGTCAAGGCTTTCTGAAGACACAACAATCATATTTGACAATTGTTGTCTTCTAGAAGTTGTCGTAACATGAGAACCCAAGAAAGTTTTATCTTTCAAAGGGAGGAACATCAAGGGGGAGACAATAGGGAGAGCAAGTCGACACTACCACGTTGGCTAGAAGGACCAAATCCTTATTCGTTCATATAGAACAATAGGAGTTCCTGGTGGTCCATGTGGATACTACAGAGGTGAGGAGACTATTTCTACCTGGTAGGAGGACGCAATCAACTATCGTCTGTGGTGACTCAACCAGGAGGCTGCCTCCGACAGTCATCCAAGTACAAATTGAGAAAGAAGCATGCTACATCATGGGATAGTCGTTGGACTTGCTCCAGGACCAAGTATATACCTTGTAACCCTCCTTCCCAATTCATAGTTGTTGACGTGATTTGTTGTTTAGGGGGAATATGGCAAGTAATATTTTTGTTTTTGTTGCCATATCTGATGCCATGTTTCCCTACAATAGTATCAAAGACACGTCAATTTACTATATTTTTTATTTAATTGGCATGATCACATTTTTTGTTTTATCATTTATTTTATTACATACAATGCAAATATTTAAAATAATTAATGTGAATATATGATTGAATATCACATATGATCCCAACTTATATATATATATATATACAATTTTTATGTTTTGTCTTAAAATTGGTGTTAATGGTGGATGTTGACATGGTTGTGACCAATAACCTTAGATCTGTGTGCTTGGTTGGTGGTTGGTGGTTGTTATTCCTATTTATATCTCAATTTGCATACATTGCCTCTGTCTTCTTTTCTATATGTAAAAGTATTAATTCTCTCCTTCTTCTATGCTCCCCTCAAATATAACTTGAGGCTTTTTATTAACATGTAATATGTTTAATAGGATCAAGATAGTTATAATTCCTATTATTGCAAAGAAGACGTCCTGCACCAGAAAAATGCTTGTTTTAGAAGACAAATCGGTCAATTGGAGGACATAGGAGGCCATATGACAGGAGGAGTCAAACCGATCAGTTGGTGGCCTGACCAATTGGTTGGAAGGATCCAGACATCGCTTGGACCAGAGAATAGACAATCGGTCTGACAAACCAAATGATAGATGAGGAGAAAATTCGATCGTTCAAGTGTTGAATTGATTGATCCAGACTCGTTCCAGTAAAGATCTTCATCGACAATAGATTGCTACATATGATGTGGACCTTAGGTGGTAGTAATTTGTTGTGACTCCAAGGAATTACAATAATATGTCCATAACCATCGCTTGTGTTTATAATTACATGTTTTCATTTGTTGTATATTGTATGTATATGATATATAAGTATGTGGTGATTGTATATGTATATATAAATATAAAATCCCTCAATTACATATTACGTCTTAGATGTTTTCCATAAGTGACACATATGAAAAGCTTGATCTACTAAGTGTGGCACGCTAATCATGGTGTGTTGTCCATCTTGTGGAAGTGTGTTGGTAGTTATGTGGCCCTACTGAGCAAGATGCATTGCTATCGTGTTGCTTTCAGGTTAGACTTAACTAGGTGATCTTAATGAGATTAAGAATCTAGGTGCATGTGGATAGTTATGGCAAAGAGTTGTTCATACCATCTATCTAAGAATTGTATAAGATGCAATTAGCAAAAGTTGACTACCTTAATGATTGATTATGGATGATGGCGTTGGATGAGTAATAACTCAATAGTTTTGGATCTTGGATCACTACAAGGTTGTACGTTGGAATCTTCTGAATTGATATGTGACAGCTATCAATTTGAACAAAATAGTGGGAGAGATAATTAATTAAATGCCTAATTAAACATCATCAAAATTTATTTTAATCAAATCAAATAAAAAGTGTTTGACAAATTGCAAATTTTTCTTATTAAAAATGGAAAAAAAATCATCATTGTCACCAATCCTTAAGAAGGACAAATTTCCATGCCTGGTTTTAGACTTCAAAAAGGATTCTCAATTATGAGCATAAGCTATATGTCCTAAATAAGAGCTTGCTCCTAATGCACCTAAGACTGAGGTGGATGCTTATTAGAAGCGTGCCAATGATGCCTTAGACATTAAGCACCTTATTCTATGTTGTATGAAATATAAGTTGCATGAGTAGTGTGAAGACATGGGGATGATTCTTGATATGGTAACACATCTTAATAATGTGAACCATAATTAGGGAAAGCAAGAAAGGTACAATGTCTCAAAGGTGCTCTTTGAGTCCAAGATGACAGAAGGAGATCCAATATATACCCATGTGCTCAATATGATTGGACATGCAGGACATCTATAGGAACTACGATTATCTTTGAGACAAGAGTTGGCCATGACTAAGATTCTATAATTGTTTCTTGAATCATATAGCTAGTTTATCAAGTGTTACTACTTTAAAATGACAAGACCATCGTCAAAATTGCTTGGCATGTTGAAGCACAAATGAAGAAGAATGAATCCATGATGGTGATCACTGAAGTGGTGTCTAAGGATGAAAGCAAGGAAAGGAAGATTTATGGGGATAATCAAAAATTCAATTCTTTAGCAATAAAGATAAGGAAAAAGAAAAGTGCAAGAGGAATTTATCCTTTGTACTTAAAAGGGATTTAGGAAAATGAAGGTGGGGATAGATATCTCCACTTCAAGAATATACATTATTGAGATAAATTTGTCTACTTATTCATCTTTGGAACTATATATTGGGTGTGTATCTCACATATTGTTGAATATGCATGATCTAAAAATAAGTAATCCTTTAAGATAGGATGAGGTCCAACTATGCGTCATAAATAGAGAAATAGTTGATGCCACTGTAGTTGGAACCTATATTTATCTCTATGTCCATGAGGCTTGTAATATAGTTAGTGAACTACTATTTTGTACCTACCATTAATAGAAACAGTATTGATTTATCTTGTATATTTATGGATGGATATGAATCAATGTTCTATTCTAATAGACAAAATCTTTGATGACAGTGCCCCAATGTCTTATGGTTTTTATTTGATGAGTCTAAAGACAAATGTTTATAACATAAATACCAAATTATTAAAACTCAAAAACTCAAACAAAACATATATTTGGCATTACCATCTAGGGCACATCAATGAGAATCGCATTTCTAGACTCCATAAAGATAGATATCTAGACTCTTTTGATTTCAAATCAATAGAGACATGTGAGTCTTGTCTGTTGGGAAAGATGACAAAGACTCCCTTCATTGTTAACAATGAGAGAGTGAGTGATCTATTAGGACTCATATGTACTGATGTATGCGGCCCTTTTAGAACAAACTCTAGAGGTGGTTATCAATACTTCATTGCATTCCACTAGTATAGATCTGATGTTTAATGTCACTTTTAGTGTCATTGGATCCTTAAAAAAACTAACACAATCTACCAACAACTTTAGTTAATCATGCAAACCGTCACCATATCTGAAGTCCTTCCAATTTACAAAAGACATGGGTACCGCTTTAACATTGACATCGGTTTCAAAGAAACTGACGTCTAAAATTGCCCACAAACTAAAATTTTCAAGGGAAAAAATTGCCTCTAAAATGTTTAGTCAGACGTCGATTTTCAAACAATTGACAACAAAATTTTCGCACCATGTCCCTACAGAAAAAGTATCCCCCCATTAGTCATCAGTTCTACCAAATAAGTGATAATTTAGACCCCTCAGTGTGTCACAAAAAAATTTGTATATGGGTCTACATCGTCAGTTTCTTAGAAGAAATTGACAACTAGGTGATTTCGCGCCATGTCCCCACAAAAATATTTTACACTCAAATTGCTTCTTAGTTGTCAGTTTTTTTTGTTGAACTGACAGCTATATTCCTAACCCGAGAGTTATTTTTTGGGTTAGATATGTAGCTAGCCATCGGTTTCTACAAGCATAACTAATGAATATGACCCAAAATTGGTATCTATTTTTTTATTTGGTTTAAGAGTTACGACCATGTACTTAGTTATCAGTTTTACTATACAACCGATGACTATGGATAGTTTAATAGCCACCATGTGATATAGACTTTCTCCCCATTCTCTATTTCATCGCGACTGACATGCTTCTCTCTGGTGATTTGTGATCCCTACCACTGTCATCGTCACCACCACCAATACTATTGTTTTTGCTCCACCACCCTAGAGTAGTTTGTTTTGATCTCCTATAGTCGTTGTTGTCACCTCTTCCGCCACTGCTTCTACTGCTGGACACCACCACTATTGTTGTTGTTGAGCTCTCTGCTGCCTCTACTGATTTGCAATCCCTGTCGCCGCCTCTGCCGCTTCTACTGGTGTTGGTGAGCTCACCTCTTTTGTTGTTGTTGGATGTTGTGTTCGTTTCTACTATTGCTGAGCTCATCACCACTCTCGTCTCTCCTAGTGCTCTTCCTCCAGCCTCTAGTCACTGCCTTCATCTCCAGCCTTTTAAAGGTAAGAACATTTTGGTTTTTCTTTTTTGTGCTAATGTTTTTTAGACATTTATGTGTTTTATGGACTCTAATGTGCATTTATGTGTTGTAATCTTGCTCTTATTTGACATCATTCCTCACTGTTATCCTAAATTTAGTAAATTTGTGTCCCTATTTGGCATAAAAATTATCACTCCTTTTGCTAAGTTTTTTCTAGATAGCACTTAATCTTGAATGTGATACAATTATTACTCTACGTGCTTGATCAAATTTGAATCAAATAATGTTTTGACCTGACTTAATTAATTAATATTTTTAATGGTAATTTACTAATTACATTACTTATTTAATATTGTTTCTTTCTTTCTTGTTAGTGATTGATTTACCTTAGTTCAATAATTATTTTTCAACATTGCGTAGTTGATTAATATTGATTAATTAGAGTTTATGATGCATCAATGAACTAAAACAAACGGAAGAATGAATTGAATTAAGTTATGTTACATAAAACCTAGGATATGAATGATGAAAATAGGATCATAGGTATAGGAATGACAACATACATGTATTATGTTGGCCTAGAAACCCGTCTGAGATTTACTCACTAGAAGTAAATCTTGGATAGTCCCCAATTCGTGACTATTCTTAAACACTTAATCTCACTTAGGATGTAAGTGTATAATGTATATTAGGTTATCAAGATGTTTCGTCAGCACTTCTACGTTTGTTCTCTAATTACATACGTTGGTGGATGTTTCCCCCATCTACATCGATGTACTTGGAGAATTGTAACGACCCCGCCTCCCGGTAACCCCCAATTAAGGGAGACCCAAAAGTCAGAATCGTTAATCAATTTATAGTATCAAAGGTTCAGCATATAATCAATAATAATTATAAAATTCTACTAACTAAACTGGAATTGGGTACAAAAAAAATAAAACTTTTACTTACCTTTATAAAACTGGGAAATCTAACTATCCACAACTTGAAATACTCTATCTAATCCTCCTTGCACTTTATTTTTTAATTTCACGATGTGCCACTTTACTGTTTGTGATTTTCAGGATATTACCTAAAACGCCGAAAAACAAAACATCGATCAGCAATTGCTGGTATGTGGAGGCAACCAAAATTTCACAATTAGGTCTAACAATTTAAGTATTGCAATCAAGGTAATTAACAAGTCAATTTACATTTTTTTCCATGTGACAATCCCCACCGCTTGTGCCCTAACCCTGGATTTGACTTAAGGCCACCTTCTCAATCCCGAGCTTGGTGTCTGGGAGTCACCTCTCATGGTGCTCCTTAGTCTTGCCTCATCGACCACCTTCTCATTCTCGAGCTTGGTGTCTAGGGTCACCTCTCATGGTGCCCATTGGTCTACCCTCCTGGGCCTGACCTTTATGGCATCTTCCATCAGGGTGGCATGTAGGTGCAGGATTTACACATTTATATTAAATGGTGATAGTCATAGTCACTTTATAATTGCAATATGAACATCCAAACAATTTAGTTGCATTCAATGCGATTAAACATTCGGGAATCCATCGGGAAACTAAAGTGGTTATTCATATTTAACCACATACCTGTTAATGAAGACTTGAATGCAGAAGTAACTTTAATCAATCAGGAAATCAAGCAAGTAAACACACAAGCTCCTAAAAAGGCATTCAATTTCTCTATTATTAATCATGTCATCATGACTCATTAACTCTAAGGGTTTCCTAGGTTATTTGCCCTTTTTAGGTTTTTGGACTATAATTAGGGTTTTAATTCCTTTTTATTGCTTTTTACCTTTCTTTTAGCAAATATCCATCAAACCCTAATTATCTTGTCCTATTTTCCATTAAGGTCCTAAAGATCAGGTTTGGACCACATAAACCCTAATTTTTGGATTGCTATATATTTTCTTATCTGTTTCTCTAATTTAGGGTTTCTAAACATTTTAATCAACATATGTAGTTACAAACCCTAAACTTGTAATTCTACCATTAAAACAGGTTAATAACCATCTAAATCAGTAAATAAGTTAACCATACTTGAATTAACTTTATTGCAAGATTAAACATATCTTTGATCAATATTTAGGGTTCCTACTCACAAATTAACCCTTTTTTTTATTCCAAAATATACACTTTTGCAAAAAGAGATAGATTTCGATGTTCAAACTATTTTTAATATATTCCTCTTATTTTACAGATCACTTTTCCTGTATTAAGTTTTCCCATCCGAGCTTCCTAGCTCCAGATATGATTTTTACATGAAAAATCCCTTTTAATCGATTTATTAGCTAATTAGGAAATCCATGGATCGTCCGATCCATGGTCCGCGGTCCACTGATGGATCCAACAGCCACAGATGTGTGCACCTACTTGCGATCAAAAGCAACCAAAAAGGCAAATATGCCCATACCTGAACACTAGAGGAGGGAGGGCAGAATGATAACTTCTTTGGGAAGTCGTCTTCCACCTTGAGACGGAGCAGCAGCAACTCGCGAGTCAACTCATCTGTTGACTCCACGCTCCCGACCACCTACACACGAATTGAGGGGCCCGACATCTTTGCCCACCCCACGCGAACTCAGGGGAGCCCTCAAACTCCTTCATGCATCGCTCCTTCTCCGCCAAGGGCCCTTGGTCCCTCCGGCGAAAACAACAGCTCGACGGTGAGGAAGGTCGAAGGTTCTGGCCGAATTGGATGCGCCGAAGAATGTGTCTCAGAGGTCTGATCATGCGAGAACAATTGGTGGGGAGGCTGGTATCATGGATCTCCCTCCCCTATATATACATAGGACCCATCCATGGATACCTATGATTTGGGGTTTCTCTGGTTTCGCTACAAAACCTATGGAAACCCAGGATGACCAGAATCGGAAAGACCTCCCGATCTCAATGGGATACTTTCCATCGGAGCACATCCTCTCAAACTTAACCAAAGTGGGAAATGGAATTTCCTTCCCCGGCTCCATAGCCTGTTGCGACTGGGACTTAGTCCCATCCCTCTAATTCCTGATCGACGGTCCCCAATCAATCCAAATTTCCAAAAACAATTTCATTGTGACATCAAAACCTTAGGCAATTAACAACCTAACTTTAGGTAATTTTTTAAATTGTGTAACTCGAAAGCCATGCAATATTTTACAACCAAATTTTAAGGATTTCTCTTTCTTTCCTTTATCTACTTACATGTCAAGTTTGAGTCCAAAATTCCAAAAGAAAAGGACTATTTCTTCAAAGGCAAGTTACCCATTAATACAATTCATTTAATGATTATTTTTCTCTTTCCTCAATCCATTATCTTGCTATTTGGGACTCTTTGGACCGCAAGAACCTCTATTATTTCGAAATCCTTCTTATTGGATACTCATTATCCTTCTAGATGCATCTAAATGCATTATTCATCATTATCATGTGTATTTCTTATTAAAATATTTCCTTTTTGAGGATCTCTCTTTATTTCTCTTTTGTTTTCCTCATTAGTATGTCTTTTATCATTAGGAATCCTTGGAATACGAAATTCCACTAAGTATAACTCAATTATACCTCTTTTCACTTATTTTCCACCTTTTACCATTGTTTTCAATTTCTTTCAAAGAAATACTTATTTGATCTTTTTTTTCTTATTGCCTTTTTTCACAATCTTGGACTCCTTGGCACCCAAGGAACCTAAGAGGCACGAAATCCATCATTGGATTACATTATTTTTCCTTCTAGAGGTTTCTACCTCATCTCTCCTTTCTCAACAACTCAATTATTAATTAATTGAATTTCCTTGTTATTGGGCCCAATAGCCAATAAAGACCACATATCAAACAACAAGGCTATTTTAAACGAAATCCATTTATTCACCACAAATTATATCATTCTTTGTCCAAATATCTTTAATATGAGAAATTACATTTCTCACCAAAGGAACCCAAAATTTGGGGTTGTAACATCCTTCCCCTCTTATGAGAATTTTGCCCTCAAAATTCTATCAAGCAAACAAGCAAACAGGATAAGCCTTTCATGTGTCCATCATGGCTCTTATGTGGCTTCACCCTTTCCATGGTGCTTCCCAAGAACTTAAATCATCTCATTTTCTTCCATCTGAGTTCCTTGGTATATCGTACCCTCATAGGTGACTCGGGACATTCCAGCCTCAAAAGATGAATAGGTTCAGGGCTTAGCACATGGCTTGGGTACCTCACATAGTGCTCTAGATCGGACTCATGCAACACATTATTTTATCCCGAGGGGTAAGGTTAAACACAACCATCTCCACCAATCCATCTCAAATGGACCCATATATCGGGGACTCAACTTTCTCAGTTGTAGCTTAGAGGGGTCGGATTTTCACCTCACATATTCTCCCACAGTGAACTGCATATCAGTCTGCTTTGCATTAGCTCGTGACTCATGTCACCACTGAGCTCTCTTTCTCAGCCATTGCACGATCAAAGTGACTTCATTTGCACACACTTGTGGTTCTTTTCTGACCTTCACGAGGCCTCCTTCACCAACATCATCATAATGAAGTGGTGACCGACACAACCTCCCTATAGAACTTCTTGCATCCCGATAAAGGCTATGGTGGGTAACATCACATCTTAAGAATTGTCTCTATGTATCACCCTAAATGAGCACACATGCTCTCATCAGACCCTCTAGTCCAGATCATATTGTCCATTAGTATGGGGTGATAAACTATACAAACACTGAGCTCTTCATGTATCTACTTCCACCTCATGGAAGTGAACATTTAGGTCACCTCAAGAAATTTTGAATTCGCATCATGGTGTAGTTGAACCATCTCTTTTCATATGTAGTTCAACCAGATTTGTCCCTTGACAGAACTCTTCCTTTCTCATGTCATCTAGGTAAGGCGATCTGTCATAACCCATATTGTATCTTGACCTTCTTGGTCTAGGAGAAGCTCACAACATCCATAATGATGAAATCCCATTCCCTTTCAGTAACTCTTTATACTTTATATCCATGCACTGGGTTAATGGTGTTCGTCCTTCACCTCCTGGCTTGCATGGCCACATGCTATATGCAACTTTGTTTTCAGCATCCAGAATGCTACCATAACTTACTATCTTTGTAGTACCAAGGTATATCATGACCTCCTGTATTGTTATGATTCCTTAAACTTGGTACCTCGGAAACCCTAACCCACTCTCAAAAGGGTTTTATTACCTTCCTATCCAAAGAAGCGTATCTGAGGTTCTATCACTATCCTTTTACTATATCAAGGACTAAACTAGCTAACCAAATAATCCTTAACTTGTTCAACATATCTTATTTCATTTGGGTGTTAGGCAAAACACATCCTCCTTCCAAACATAGGGTTAGTCAAACATCCTCGACTTCTTCTAGCTTCCAGCTAAACTAGGCAGCTATATCTCTACCAGAGCATTCATTACCACTTCTTATCCTTAGGTGTTAGGTAATGTCGAAGACATACACCTCCAAGCATTATAATTATCATCTCATATCAAACTCTAAGTTTGTCTTGATCAAGAAACTCTGAGTTCATACTAATGGTGATCAAACTCAACCTTGTATCACTAGCAAAAACCACATAGATCATGCTAAAAACATCCTTATAAGATGACTACCTTATCTCTTTTAGTGTTTGTAACCATCCATGTATTATTCCTTCCACAAAGGTATGTTATCATCTCTATCCTCATACCTTGTAGCTACGTTCCAACTTACATCATCTTTATCCTTGGTGTAAGGCATGCGTATTGTCCTATCTCTCACTCCCATAACAAGAAGAAATAAGCATTTGGCGGCCGTCCAAATACAGAGTTCTTCCCATTCTAGGAGTAGAGATGGTACATCCCACCTTGCCTTCCACCAAGGAAACCGTGAAATATTTTACAACCAAATTTTAAGGATTTCTCTTTCTTGCCTTTATCTACTTACATGTCAAGTTTGAGTCCAAAATTCCAAAAGAAAAGGACTATTTCTTCAAAGGCAAGTTACCCATTAATACAATTCATTTAATGATTATTTTTCTCTTTCCTCAATCCATTATCTTGCTATTTGGGACTCTTTGGACCGCAAGAACCTCTATTATTTCGAAATCCTTCTTATTGGATACTCATTATCCTTCTAGATGCATCTAAATGCATTATTCATCATTATCATATGTATTTCTTATTAAAATGTTTCCTTTTTGAGTATCTCTCTTTATTTCTCTTTTATTTTCCTCATTAGTATGTCTTTTATCATTAGGAATCCTTGGAATACGAAATTCCACTAAGTATAACTCAATTATACCTCTTTTCACTTATTTTCCACCTTTTACCATTGTTTTCAATTTCTTTCAAAGAAATACTTATTTGATTTTTTTTCTTATTGCCTTTTTTTCACAATCTTAGACTCCTTGGCACCCAAGGAACCTAAGAGGCACGAAATCCATCATTGGATTACATTATTTTGCCTTCTAGATGTTTCTACCTCGTCTCTCCTTTCTCAACAACTCAATTATTAATTAATTGAATTTCCTTGTTATTGGGCCCAATAGCCAATAAAGCCCACATATCAAACAACAAGGCTATTTTAAACGAAATCCATTTATTCACCACAAATTATATCATTATTTGTCCAAATATCTTTAATATGAGAAATTACATTTCTCACCAAAGGAACCCAAAATTTGGGGTTGTAACAAGAATTGTGGGGAAATGTTGATGAATTTTTCTTGAAAACCGAATACACATTATACACTTACTAGTGAGATTAGGTGTTCAAGAATGGGATAGGTGGTACACACATTCATTAGTGAACCCTAAACCCTTATCTTTAAACCCTAATCTATAAATAATTATCCCTAAATCTTTAAAACATAAAACTTAATCTTTGTACACCCTAAACCCTTATACTTGTTTTCTCTTTGACCATAGAATGGATAGAGCGTGAGTCTCCATCACAAATTGCTACACATCAAAGTTTATTATTGGTCCTGATAAGTTTATAAGATTTGCGAAGGAACATAGGAAACAACCTGGAGATAGCTTCTATTGTCCATGTAGGCATTGTGGTAACAACTTTAAAGTCAACATTGGTGTAGAAATCAAAAGTCATGTCATGTGCAACAAGATTTTACAAGTCTATATAGAATGGTACTGGCATGGAGAGTTCCAAATGTGAGATCATTAGATGTTGATATTAGTACTTGTGTCGAAGAAGAAATTGTCCTTGATGATGTAAATGTAAACGAATCGAATTTGATTGACATGGTTGATGTGATTATAGATAGTTGTGGGGTAGAGCACACCGATCCACCTCCCTTATTTAGGAACATTGTGCATGATGCTGAGAAATCATTATACATAGGTTGTATAAATTTTTCGAAGTTGAGCGTTGTGTTAAGATTGTATAATATGAAGGCTAACAAAAGAAGGAGTGGCAAAATCTTCACGTTGTTCTTATCTTTGTTGAAAGAAATTCTTCCTGCAGACAACGAGCTTCCAATCTCAACATACAAAAAGAATATGTTATGAACAATGGGAATGAAGGCTAAGAAGATACATGCATGCTCTAATGATTGTGTATTATTTCAAAAGGACTATGTCGATTTGAAAGATTGTCCATAATGTGGGGTGTCAAGGTATAAAATGATGACTTTGGGGAAGTCCAAAACTAGCTCTCCTATCAAGGTGATGTGGTATCTACCTATAATACCACAATTTCAACACTTGCTTGCCAATCTAATGGGTACAGAGAATTTAAGGTGGCATGCAGAGGTTGAGAAAAACAATGATGGGATCCTACGACATGTGTTGATTTCCCACAGTGGAAGAAGGTTGATTTATTATACCTTGAATTTTGTGAAGAAGTTAGGAATCTAAGACTTGGGCTTTATATTAATGGAATGAATCTATACAGAACATTGAGCAGCCAACATAGCACTTAGCCTGTTATGCTTTTTATATACAATCGTCCTCCCTGGTTGTGTATGAAAAATAAGTATGTTATATTGTCGTTGTTGATAATGGGACCTAAACAACCTAAAATTAAATTGACATTTATCTTGAACATCTGATTGATGACTTAAAGAAACTTTGGGGTGAAGGTGTGATGAACAATGATGCTTCACATAGAGAGACATTTTGTTTGCATGTTGTGTTATTTTGCACTATTAATGATTTTTGCAGCATATGGGAATTTGTATAGATATAGTGTAAAAGGATCCAAAGCATGCCCTATGTGTGAAGATAGCAATGATTCAAAATGACTAAAAAATGGCAGCAAGACTGTATATCTTTGTCATTGAAGGTTTCTTCCAAAATTCCATCCTTATCAAATTTTGTGCAAAACATCCAATGGATCAAATGAGGAATAGAGTTAGGGATGTAAACAGTGGGTATGGTGGGGGTATGACCATACCCGGAACCAGACACGTATTAATTTAGCGGGTATGGGTATGGGTCTAGACTCGCATAACTTAAAAATAGACTCGCACCATACTTGTACTTGCATATCATGCGGGTATATGGTGCGGGTCCATGGGTATATAGTTCTATACAAATTACATGAGTCTAATCCAAAGCAATTATATTAAATATTAAAAAAGAACATAAATTAATTTAGTCCATTGATCTATCATATAAATAGTGTTTTTTTCTTTAAGACTAGTTATCGTTGCGTTTAGATATTGGAAACAAGTTCACAATTGTTATGGTTGAAGAGCTTCAAACCAACCCTGAACCTGTAGATTCGTCATCTCCCCAGGAAATAAAAAGGTCTCGAGTACAATATTTCTATACTCATTAATCAAGTCTTATTCTCCAAAAAGAGCAAATACACCTTAACCAAAATCGCAAAAAGTTAAACACCAATTTCTTAAAAGAGAAGGCATGACGATGACTGAAAGAAGTAAATTGCCTCACGGCCGGCTTCTTCAACATATTTGCTTTCATTCCCATGCAGGTTCAAAATATCAAGAAATGATTTACAAAGTATGTGATTGTTTGGATATTGTCCCTGGGAAGTAGGTATATATATATATATATATATATATATATATATATATATATATATATATATATATATATCATCTTGTAATAATATGTTGTATGTACATGAAATTAAAAAACACTAGTTAGCCAGAGAGCATTGTCGCTGCTGTCAAAATATGAGTTCTTGGATAGAAAGCCAGCGGGATTTGGCCTAGACGTTACCAATGCCGAAATCCGAGCTACTGGACCATAAAACCAGCAGGATATGGGCACTTGGATGGTATCGTGATAGAAAAAGGTCAGCAGGAAGCAGCAAGGCTTAGATCGGGGCGCCTGCCGGTGGAGCCTGAGTCGGCAGCACCTGGACTCGTCAACGCCTAGAGTTGGAGATGTCTGAAGTTGGAGACGGCACAGGTAGTGGCTAGTCAGGATTCGAGGCTGGGGCTAAATAGGAAGTAGCATAGTTGTCGAAGCTAGACAATTGGAGGCTTTAGCGATATTGTTGGTGATCGGAGTGAGATAGTTGGTAACCGGAGCGAGACTGTTGCTGGATGGAGCGAGACGATTGTGGCTGGTGGATGTTGATGAGGGTTTCTAGGAGGACCAAGGTCCAGGAGTCAGAGGTGCCGCTTCGTGTTTTGTCTCGGCCGCCAACTAGAGACTAGGTGGAGTGGGGACCTATTAGGTTTGTTAGGGTTCAGGACTACAATCTTCAATTTATAGTAGAGGCTAGCCATTAGATCATAGGATAAGAGGGATTTTAGCCCTTGGATCTAAAAGTATATGTCTATTTATAATATTTATTTATCTATTAAGTTAGAAATGTGGGTATACGGGTCTAGCGGGTATGGGTATAGCAATACCCATTAGTAGACTCGCACAAATACAGGTCCATGGGTATACGGTTCCACAAGTCTGTGGGTATAAAATAATAGACCCATGATGGGTTTTTATAGGGTCTGGATTAACGGGTCTGCGGGTCTACCGGGACCCATTTACAGCCCTAAATAGGGTACCCCTAAACCTATAGCAGGGGAGGTTGTTTATTAAAGACTAAAATACTTTGTCAATTAATTCGATAAGAGATCACAATGTACCATTCCCACACAAACACATATTTATTCAAGAAGAGGTCAATATTATGGGATCTTCCTTATTGGAGTTCTTTGGCAGTTAGGCATTGTGTCGATGTCATGCATGTTGAGAAAAATATTTGTGATAACATCATTGATACTCTGTTGAATATACCAGGTAAGACTAAAGATGGCATCAAATATAGAATGGACCTATTATAAATGGGAATAAGTAAAAAATTAATAGAAGTAGTTAGTACTGATCGAAAAACATATTTACCTCCTACTTGTAACATGTTGTCTAGAAAGGAGAAGGAAGAAATTTGTTTGTGATTGCTTGCTTAATGTTAAGGTACCCTAGGGATACTCTTCCAATATCTATAGACTGGTATCAATGATAGATCTGAAGCTGATAGGTCTTAAATCTCATGATTTTCACACTCTAATGCAACAAATATTTCTTGTGGCGATTCGATCTATATTATTGCAGCATGTAAGGTTTGCAATTACCAGACTTTGTTTCTTCTTCAACACTCTATGCAGAAAAGTTATTGATCATGAGAATCTCAACAAGTTGCAAAGAGAAGTGGTTGTTACTCTCTGCCATCTTGATATATATTTTCCTCCTTCATTCTCTGATATCATGGTACATCTTGTTGTCTATTTGACTAGGGAAGTGAAAATTTTGGGACCAATTTTCTTGAATTAGATGTATCTTTTAAACAGTACATGAGTGTTTTTAAAGGTGATGAAAGAAATTGTTCTCTCTCTGAAGGTTGTATTATTGAGGGTTATGTAGTGAGGGAGTCTATGGACTTTTACAGTGACATTCTAAGTTTTAATGAAGCTCCTATAAATGACAAGAATATTGAGGACTAGTCTGACAAAGGGACTTTATGATCATGATTGCAAGTAATCAGTTGTGAGTTGTGGGAAAAAGCTCACTTGTATATTTTACACAACATCGAAGAAGTGAGTGTTTATATCATCGAACATACCAATTTCATCAAGAAATAATATCCTCGAGCCAATTCAATATGGCTTGTTAGAGAGCATAACAAGACATTTATTAGGTGGCTTGAAGATAAAATCTTACGTCAACTATCTCAAACACCAAATAATGTTACTGAAAATATCAAATGTCTCGCCTTTAAACTAGAAATGAATGTTATGTCTTATGAAGGGTTTGACATAAATGGGTTCTCATATTACACAAAGCGTCAAGATGATAAGAGTGTCATCCAAAACATTGGGGTCACCCCTCAAGCATCTTAATTTTTTTTCTAGTGTGAAGGATAAGAGTCCACGTGAAGCTAAAATGTCATACTATGGTGTCATTGAAAACATATGGGAGTTTGAGTATGTAGATTTCAAAATTTTGGTCTTTAGGTGTAATTGAGTTGATAACACCAAAGGAGTTGTAGTGGATGAATTGGATTTCACATTAGTGGATTTTGAAAATATTGGTGAGGAGGGTGAACCATTCATAATGGCATTTCATGCGAAGCAAGTATTTTATATTTATGATCTTGCAAATGAAAATTGGTTTGTCGTTCTTCATGGTAAAAGACAACTCATTGAAGATATTTTAGATGAAGAAGAGTACTATGACAAGTATGATGACTCTAGTCCTTTCTCAGTTGGCTTGCCAACACCAAATATTGAAACTGACACTAACTTATATGTCCATGGAGATCACACTAAGTGAATATTAATTGATAAAATATCTCAATATTAGAGGCATGCTTTTATTTTTTTAATGTTAGATGTGCATTTTATAACCTTATATTTCATTGTTTGACTATTTTTATATGAACTTTTTATGATGGCATTTGACCATGAATATGAAAACTGTGATGATGATTACCGTGAGGATGAGCAGCATCACGATGGGCACCTTGGCATCAGTATAAGTTGTGAATCTTACAATATGTCTAACTTGTTGTATTGTTTATTGCATTTATAAGTTATATTTGTTTATGACATATATGTTTTTTTTTCAAGTTTAGCTTGAGGATGTACATATTAAGGATCTTGTTCCGCTTGATGATCATCACACAAAAAATCAAAAATATGGGGCATCACCATGATGAACAAGTTGATACAACAAAGGAGTAACAGACTAAAGGTTGTCATTGACTTTGATAATGTAGGAAATCATGTTGGAAAGAATCACATAACTTTTGTTTCTTATCTAGGGGTTCTTACTCATAGACATTGTAGTATAGCAGTAGAGACTTGGCATAAAATTGATAAAAGTAAGAAAGACTTCGTATGTAAAGAAATATGTGTGAGATATTATCATTTACAATTTTTTTAAAACTATTTACAATTCCATTTTTAAATATAATCCATCAAGTATATGAACGTTTTTAGGGTATATATGACCTAGAAAAAAATACGCATCACAAAAAGGTTATGCAATGTTGTGGGAGGGTACTGAGGAATTATAGGATTAATATGACAAGGCAATACATATGGGAAGCTGATAAGAGGAATAAGTCAGTCACTAAGCAATAATGTTATCTTGACCCGGCGACGTGGGAGGCATTTTTTGCTATGAAAAACACTAATGAATTCAAGCCATAAGCCCCATTACCCAATTTGAATACAATTTACCTAAATTCCATTGTTATGTTTTACTTACCAATTACTATTTATGATTGTCACTAACCAGGTTGCAAGCAATGCTCAAAGAGAAAGGCATTCAAAGAATTTGCACAACCACACGATGGGTCCAGCTAGCTATGTAGGTCTTTGCCAAAAGATACTAGAGGCATCTTCTTCTCAATAGCCCACTCATGGGACTATTGAGTCCTCTACTACTAGTACTCAACCTCTACTTCGCCATGATATATAGATGGTTGGGAGGCAATCCAAATATAAATAAATAGCCACTAGTAAAAATTGGGCCATTATTCACGAGTGAGTCCTGTCACAAACCCCTCTCTACATTCCCTCACAAATAGGGACGGTTGTGATTCTGGCCCTCACAAGTAGTCCGTGAAGAGAACTCACGTGACAAATACCAGTGGCCCTCACGAATACAATTGTCACGGACCAACTAACCCTCAAGAATGTTATATTGAGGGACTATTTAGCCTTCATGAATACATTTTTGAGGGACTATTTAGCCTTCATAAATACATTTTTTAGGGACTATTTAGTTCTCATAAATACATTTTTGAGGGACTTTATGGTCCTGGAGAATATATTTTTGAAGGTATAATGCCTTCATTAATATTATTTTTGAGGGGCTATGTGGTCGTCATCAATGCAATTTTGATGGTCAATCTGGACCTTCATCAATATATTTATGAGGGACTACTTTATATGATTTGGTTATTGATTATTGAATGATTTATTAAATTTTAATTAATTGTTACTATAGTGAATATCAAATTTTAAATGAAAACTTTGTATGCATAACCTCAAGCAAAAAAATTTATACTAATTCACATGACATCATAAGAAGATTCAACACCAAAATGACACATAAAAATGTTAAATCATCTCAAACCAATTTTTGTTATTGAAGAAAAATATTATACATACATTGCTTGCTCAATGTTCATATAAATAAAGAGTACATATGGTTCTAAAATTTGAGATTGATGACAATCAACATATCATGCTAGAAACTCTTAAGATCTATAATGTCTCCATATTCCTTCAAATGGTGTGGTGGTATTCATCAATGCCATGCCTCATACGGTTGGGTACTTGAATATTCTTCTCCTAAAAATGACAAATCATTATATTAATAGAATTTAAATTTTATACATAAATCATAGTACAACAAACAACTTACCCTTATATTTTGGTTTTGGTCTACTCCAAGGTGTATTGTCTGTCGAAATCCATCATTAAAAGTAATTCTACCCTATCAATATAAATACAAAAAGGAATCAGAGTGAGTGCAAAGTAGAGATAAATGTAAGTGAACCAACATAGCAGCAACATGCACCCGTAAACTAAAATTATGATTGAACTTTAGTAAATAGTACATAATTAAAAAAAACTCAGTGGGTTATATGCATATATCTCTGTGGACTACACTTAGTTGTTTTCATCAGTGAGATGCATCTATAGATACAAAAAGAGGACGATCCTCACATGATACAAAAGGATTATTACTGAACTTGTCTTCTTGATCATCTTTTGTTAATTAGTGGAGTTGAAGACATAATGGTTTGTTGGAGCACAGTGTAATCACAAATTGAGATGGTCATTTGTTTCCAGATGTGTTTCACACAGCACACATCTCAAACAAAGGTGATATCCTATATGCTTGAGGCGTTTATGTTGGTACACCTTCCAGGTGTGTAGCTGCAGTTGACATGAGGTGTATTAGCTGCAGCTGCAGTCATTAGTTACAACGATAAGGATGTTACTGTTTCTCATTGACAACTTCAGTCTGACGCTTTTATATCAAGTTAACATTCGTGTATTCATCAGTACTCTAGAACAGGACATACCAAGAATTGCATCTCAGTACTCTAGAACGTGACTGCATCTCAGTACTCTAGAACAGCACATACATACCAAGAATTGCTGACCTTGGCATGTATTAATATGTAAACAATACCATTTCTATCAAGTGGTCCTCTATAGCATAAATCTAGAAATCAATTTCATCAATAGCTGCTGAAAATGACGTGGGAATATAAGCATGAATGTTAGCACAAGGATGTGTATAAAAGCTGCATGATGGGTGATGATACTGAAAAGTGTTCTATATATTGCAGTTTCAATGGCCGTGGTAAGATATAGATGTAAGCTTTTGTAGTCTTTAATGTTTTCAAAAATGTACTTTATATTATAAAGAGTTACCATTAATGTTTCCAGCAAGTCTGTTTCCAGCACCTGAAATGTTGTCATCAATACCTACAGAAAAGTATTACTATGAATATGACCTTATATATACATTAATGGAGTCCACTTAATATCCATGTTCCTTTATGATCAAGTAGTATGAATCTTGTCTTAACTTTCATTTTCTACTTGATCAATGATGTATCTACATTAAAATTACACACTTCCAGAGGGAGCAAACACCATGTTTCTAAATTTATACTATATATCCATGATTACTCGGTAGACACTTACCTCTGAAAACATTAATACTAACTAGAAAACCCATCCAGATCTAATGCTCGGCCATGTGTAGGGGTCTTTTCTCATTAAGCTTCGTTTCACATTACTTTTGATTAAGTTACAACTTATAAAGAGACCAAATCCTTATCTAATAGTTTGTCCTATGCTTTTTAGCCAAGATCTGCTCAGTTTATTAATCACTTCATGACTTCAACAAGTATGAATAACAATTATGACCAGTGTATCATGACTGCACATTATATTTATGCTACTAGGTCTATGTAAATAGATAAGCTCAAATATCACTAAGATCTATGCATACATAAACATGACAACTCTCCAAATCCATATGAAGTCTTACATATAGTTGTATATTCTCAACAATACTAAAAAATGAGTCATACTAAATAGACAATCAATCCAGTTTTTAGGAAAAAGAATAGTGTTGAATCAAGAACAAGCATGTAATATAATGTGGTGCTAACCAACAAATATGTAACTTAAAGAAGCATTCAATAGTTAATAGGTTGAGATTCTATAGAAAGGATGAGTGTACTAAGGATTGAAACATATAAGGAAGTAAAAAGGGTGTCTCTTTTAGAGTATTCTTCAAGAAAAATGTAGGCAAATTTTAGAGCAGCGTAGCTGGGATTGTAGTGATTTTGCTGCAGAGCACTCTGCTCCTAAGCAAGATGATGAAAAAACTCTGTATATAAATTGGTAGAGGGCATGAATAAACATGATACATGCTTGGATATTTCAAAATATTGTGGATCTCCTAGTACCTTACTGCCAACCAAAGGAAAAGAAACTCCTCATCTTGACAATTATTCTATAGATTCAACAAATTAGGACCTACTTGAAAGAGGCTCTGAACAAAATTTTTGGTAGCTCTTGAAGAGTTGGATTCATTTCTACTTAAGTTTTTTCATTCTAGAAATTGTTAATTATCTTTCAGTACAACATGCTTCCTCGAAATTCCTTTTAAATGGAGAGAAAAGTGTCAACATGATGATTGTATATGAGTGATAGGTTTAGGTTCTTACCTACTATGATATATAGATATGGAGTAGGAATCTTTTTTCTAGGGTGAAGAGTTCAGATGCAGCAATTGCAAAAGTAGTGACCTTTGAACAAGATAATGAGCCAACAACCCGAAGGAAGGGATGATAAAATGATCTATACAGTAGGTACTTACCATGTCAAAAGATAATTCACATCTATTCATCCTCGAGTTGGAGATGTTAATATGTCAGAGGCTATTGTTGATGACCCGACCTAGAACTGGCTCTCGAGATGTCAGTAGAAGATGGCCCCAAGGAGGCATCAACACAAATAGACATGAGAAAGGTTCTTAGATGTCAATCCTTTATGTCATCTATTCTGGCATCACTCCCTGGTGCTGATCCAAATGACCCTTCTTTCAAGGATTTATTGGCTTCTTTTCATGGATAGACTGAGGAAAATAAGAATGAAGACAAGTTTGGAAGCGATGATAAAAGTGATAGCCAATTATTTATGTCCACTGCACTATGATCATGGACCTTTTTTAAAAGGTGAACTAAGTGGTTGCTAAATGGTACTGGAATTTATCAGATGGTGTAGGGAATGAATTTAATTCCTAATCCTTGTACTGACGTGGTTTTCAAACATAATTGTGGTTGTAATGAATGTAGCAACATTAATTTTTGTGTCATCATTCATCACTTTCTCAGCATATCAACTTGTTATTTGTCACTAAGTTCAATTGGAAAAAGTGAATAAATCTTCATATCATATCACTCAGTTAGCTTGTTTTAAATGTACAACTAGATTCCTGTGACGTTGTGAAATGTGCTCTGCTTTGTAGAATCTAAGAGTCATTGGTTATAATGAAGTTATATGTATATGCTTGAATAAAAACGTTTGCTCCACAAGTAATTGACTATATGTTAACAAAGTCAGATTGAATGAAACACACTGCCTTTAACACATCACAAGAACACATACCTACATGTCGTTATGCTATCCAGATTCCAAATCAATTGTTACCCCAAATGTAGGAACCTGACTGAACAATTACTAAACAAAAATGGCTTATGGAAGATAGAGGTGGTGGAATCATGAAGAAATTAACCTTTTTCAATGATGTAAGTGTTGAATGTTGCTTTGTTATAATTTCCTAAATCAGTGCAGTTGACGAGTGATGAAGGTCCTATTTGCAAGAGTTTTCTCTTGAATATGAATAGAATTTGCTACATTATAGTTTTCCAAAAAAAATATGTGAATCTTCAATATGCAGGAAGGATAAAGTCTTCCAAAAATTTTGGAAATCCAGAAGTAAGACTAAATCCACTGTAGTTGCTTGTTCAAATATTCTTGTGAGTTATTGATAATTCTTAGTTTATTTAGAGTCAATTAAATCTTCATGACTCCACATGTCATTGATGATGATCATTGACTTAACATTAGCATGGTTGCGAGCATGATAGTGAATAGGATGCCAACACCAACATTCAAACCAAAAGAATATCTCCTCGAAACACCACATCCCGTTGCACATATGGAATAGAAGGCAACATACTCTATATTTTCCTTGAGAAGCAACTACAAATAAAATAACAAAGCATAGTTGTTTCTATGTGTAATACAAACAGCATAAGAAGCATACCAAAAGATATGATTAATATCTTGAATAGACATGTGTAGGGAATGTTGAATTAAAGGCTTTATAGATTCCATAGATCTGCTTTATAGATTCTATAGAGCAACTTCAAATCAATTTTATATAGAATAGATAGCCATCCCTTTTTAGATCTTCTCTGTAGTGTCCTTCTTGCTCCTAAGAAACCCAAGTAATCAATACTTAGCAATCAGCCTTTGTCTTGGCATTACACATGAATAAGAGTCTTCAATGATTTACAATAGGTTCCCTTATATAGTCTTCATCCACTTGATCCAGAAATTATCATGATGTTCAAGGAATCTATCAATTCTCTTCTTCATGTTATTCATCAAAATTTCCCCAGGATAGACAACCTATAGGCCTCCCTGGTTGAACAATTTGGCTATTATCTCCCATGCCACCCCATGGTTTTTACATGCCCAAAGGAAATTGGCAGTAATGGACTGAATAGCATTAACACTGGTGTTAGGAATTTCCCCAACTCCAACCCAAAACTAAACTGTTCCTTGGATGACATATCTGGTAAGAGCTAGTCTACCTACAAAAGATATGTTGAGGCCACTCTAGTTCTCAATCTTCTTTCTAAGATTGTCCAACACCCTATTGAAATTCTTAGAGGTGAACGTGCACACGGCTAGGGATTCCTTGTGGGGAGATGTTAAAGTGAAGAAGTTGCATACAATTTTTTTTAATCAAATTTGTAAGACAAAAAAGGAGGGTGGGCTTGGTATTAGACATATTGAAGATTTGTTGAAGGCTACTCTTATTAAACATTGTTGGAATGTTTCTCTAAATAAAAATTCTTTGTGGGTAAAGTGGTCTCATGAAAGGTAAGTATGAAGAGATTTTGTTTGGAGCAGTAAAGCAAAGTCAATCTATTCTTGGATTTGGAGGAATCCGCTCTCTATACGGGATAGGCATATTGATAATTTTGAAATTAGAGTTGATGAAGGTTGTAACACTATGATTTGGATTGATCCTTGGTGTTCAGGAGGTAAAACTCTTTCTAATATTCTAGGTAGCCATTTCTTAGCTAGATTTGGTGATGGTAGCCACTGTAGAGTTGTTGATTGTATTACTAATGGTGCTTGGTTTTTACTACTATTCAAGGCTTTGAAGATGCTTGTAAGTTTTTCAACTATTTGTAGAAACCTTTAAGGGAAGGAAACATTGTTTGGTTTAATGGGAAAAAAGATTCAAAATTAAGCAAAAGTAGGTATGTAGGGAGCATGGTGAGAACATTGGTTGGGATGTTTGGTTGTGGTCTAGTTTGCTACCTAGAAGGATTATTGTTCTTCTTTGGAAGGGCTCTCTTAAGATGTGTTAAGAAATTTAGACTACAAATTGTGTCTAGATGTGTTCTATTCTACAATCATATTTAAGATTGTGAGCATATTTTATCTTCAGTCCATTTTCAGTGGAGCTGTGGATGTACCTTGAATCCTTATATGGTAGAAAGGTGAAGTGTTAGTAGACCTTGTAAATACAGGTGACAAAGCTAAGCTAACTATTGATTTGTATTTGAAGTTGTTTGGCTGGAAAGGAATCAGAGGTTCTTTTCTAGTATGTATGGAAAGGTGGATGGCATTTGGTCATCTACTATAGTAGATAATGATATGTTTGTAAATAAGTAGATACACCTTATGCCACCCACGACCAACTAGTAGAATAGGTTTATCTATCTTCATTGCCTTCTAGATGGATGTGTTCAATGATATGACTCTAAGTAGACTGATAATCACAATACCCCCAAATGGACCACTTTCATAATTGATTGTTAAAACCCTAATTGCTTTTCTTATAGCCAGTGATCGTCTAGTTGTCTTCCTTTCTTGCCTTCTTAGTCAGTTTTACATAGTTTATGGTCAATATCCTTATTATTAGTTAGTTTTTACCCTTTCCTTGATTACCTAATTTCCTCTCTTAGTTGTTAATTAGGATTGTCCTTGTTAGTATAGTGTTGATTGCTTATCTCTAGTTGATTGCTTTAGTGTAGTTATTCCCTTAGTTTGTTAGTTAGCCTTTATTGTGTAGGGTTAATCTAGGTTTTAATTCTCGTTCCCTTTAATTGCTTGTATGTTCACACTTTACCAAAGTCCGAGTTCTTGATGGAATTCAAGAAACAACAAAATCGAGTGGAAATGTAGAATTCAACAGCTTACCATGGGATCTTTTTTATCAAGTCCTTGTCAATGAAACTCTTAGGAACAAGAGATCCGTTAGCGTTGATGGATAGCCATGTCAATTTCTTCCTGCACAATTAAAGAGCTTCTAAGAAACCTCAATATTACTAACTTGTGCTTACCACTCTGGATTTCTAGGCCATCTTGTTATATATATTACTACTATTTTTATGCAAATTGTAGCTAATCAGGAACTATTATGGAATTTTATTCATGAATAGAGATCTCTTCAATAGTATAGATGCAATGTAACTATAAGTTTTGGGGAAAAAATGTTTTCCGATTTTATAGAACTTGAGATAAATTAAAAAAATAATATGCATAGGCTATGGAAAACAGCATGTTATAGCCTTATAGGTAGCATCTTCATGCATATGTTAGCACACACCCTGGGATAAAATAATTTAACCAAACTCGTCCTGTCAACTTGACGTGTATTTTACTACGCGCTAAAAACGCAAGTGTACGCGTCGAGTAATATAGGCCTTTGTGAGGCCCGAGTCAAACACAGGGATACGTGAATTATTGGAGACTTCTACTAACTAATTGCAATCAGCTAGGCCGGATAACAAAGTAGGGTTTGTTGTCGAGATTAAAAGAAAATAAAAATAAAACAAAGAAAACAATCGATTAAAGGTTAATTTAATCAATTCAAAAGGGTATCTTTAGGATTGCAGTTTCATCGTGGGTCAACACTGTATTAGGTTTTATATAATTCCTCACTCTTCTCTCTCTATCCGGGTAGTGGCCTGAAAACAGAATTACTCACTGTCGTGGTGTAATTCACTACTTAGGTTTAGGTTGATTCCACTGTCGTAGTAATCATTCCCCTAAACTAAGCGCATTACGAACGATCTCTCAGTTTCCACCATTAATTTTACACCTCCTTTGTCAAGGGATTTATCGATTAATGTAGGTTTCGTCTCTTTTCAACCGTTAATCCTTCTGTCGAAGTGATTAAGGGCATTAAGTTATTATTATGGTGATGAAGCATAACAATATATATGATGAAAATGAAACTATACCACGGATTTAAGAGAGAAAATATGAATTATTAATATAAAATTGTCATACAATGCATTCCCGGGCTACTTTCGGTCCTAAAGACGGAGGGGATTAGCCCCGCATGTTCATCTCGCACATATACATGGTAGAAATAGGGGAAATCATAAGAAAAACGTGAATGAAATGGGAAAACCCCTGAACGGAGAAGAACCGGTGGATCCTTGGCGTAGAACACGAGCTTTCCCGCCTCTCGGTGGTGAAATTCGTCTTTGGCAGCGTCCGGATCAACAGGGATGAGCTTCTGGCCTCCGTTCTCCTTCCTCGGCACTTGTGCAATGCAAAATGAGATGATGATCTCGTGTGGGAGGCCGTCATTAGGTATAAGCCCCTAATTAGGTCGTCAAATAACTCCAGCTGTCCGATTGAGATCAAAACGAATCCAACGCATATCTGCCGGCATCGATACCATCGACGCAGGTCGATGGTATCGACCTAGCGTATTAGAGGCAGCCTTCTTTTCTTTTCGTCTGAGTGCCTGTGGTCATCTTGATACCATCGACTTGGATGTCGATGGTATCGACTCTCTGTAGCGTCGGGTTTGTCGTTTAGCGACGTTGTAGCCTCCATGTGTCGATGGCATCGACTTGGATGTCGATGATATCGACAGCTTCCTCGCCAGTAACCTAAAGGTATCTCGATGCCATCGACTTGTGTGTCGATGGTATCGACTCTGTGCTGCTCCTCTCAGCTGACAACCTGTGGCTTGGTCGATGGTATCGACGGAAGAAAATACTTGTTTTTCCTGAAATTCCAAAGCAAGACCAAGTAAATCCACACAAATTATGATAATATGATAAATAATGCTCAAAATGATAAAACTAAGGGGATTTGATATAAAACGATGGCAAAGACCGAAATGAGTGAATTATGCAATATTATCCATAAAAATGACTAATTAGAGCACAAAACACATAGCAGAAAGGTCTATAAATGTGACTCAAAATCATCGCATTAAACTCCCCTAAGCTTAAACATTGCTCGCCTTCGAGCAACTAATCCTTAGAATAGAATTGTAGATGTCAACTAAAAATCAACACACCAACCCAACATCCCATGTGACTCCCACTGAACGTTCTCAAACCGGTCTTCTCTAACCATAGAACAGTAATTATCCTAAAGGCAACAATAATCATCCATAAGAGAAATTATCCTTCAAACCTATGAACACTATCACATAAGGCGGTTAACATAATAAAATTCACCGATTCAGAATTAGTGCATCTTGTGATCGCCTACACTACATTGCTCGCCCTAACTACCATCTACATGGAAGCAGTTCTCCTGATAGACATTAGTGAGGAGAAATTTCACGGTGGCCTACCAATCCGAGCAATGGGTGGATGGAATGGGTGGTTCATGGAAGAACTTGGAAGTATTGTACAATTTCAACATGCATAAAACAAAAATGTCCTAAATGATGCCAATGCACATTAGAAATGCCCTAATGCCTAAAATTTTGTGAAATGATGCATGCACTAACCTTCCACCCCAAAATGAGATAGAAATCTAGTTGGACTACATCATGTACTCAATTTCCTGTAATGCGAGTGATATCATGTTCCTTTCTCCCTCTTATTCCACTTTCTTCTAAATTCTTTTCTTTTTTTCTTCTTTTTTTTCTATTTCAGATTTTTAGAAGAAAAAAAAATTCTTTTCTTTAGCCCACATATCCATTATTGCTTAGAGATACGTGTATGGAGCTATTTTCTTCATGCTTGAAAATCTTTGCAATAAATAGAAGGTATGGAACAGTTTAGATCACTTTTGAGGACAAATTGAGATACATGGTGTACTTTATGCATGAAAATCATGAGTGCAACTACATGACATGAATCCCTATATTTTTTTCATTTTATGCAAAAGTATGGGAAATATCAATGCAAGTCCTATCTAAATGCTATGCACACAACAAGGAATTAAAACTGTACTTTACTTCCAATTCTTAGGTGGATTATGGAAAAATGAAGTGGAATGATCACAAGATTAGATGATTGAACCTTAGAAACATATTATGTGTCCCTCCTTACTGACCTGTGTAGTAGTTTAGAGGGTTCTCTCTCTTACATCCAATTAAGGTCTCATTACCATTTGGTTAGTTTAGGCTCAAACAACCGTTACTATCCACTTTAATGAGTCAATAGGAGTATGGGTGTGCAATGTTGTTTTAAAGTTGACATAATCAATCATCTTCGTAGGATGTGTTCCCCAAGGACAACCAAGTTAAGCTATCCAAAAGACACAAAAATTTTTAAATTTCCCTTAAATTTCCCATGAATTGACAGCAAGATGACAAACTTTTACGACATCCACAGTTACACTAGATAGCACGTGGATCCTACCAAAACTAAAAATGCAAGAAACAAATAACAATGCAAAAACAACTAAAAACAACAAAAGAAAAGATAGAGCTGTTCCAACTACCCCCCTAAGCTTGAATTCGACTATGGCCTCATAGTCAAAAACAAACTTAAGAGTGGAACAGAGATACCCTGATCATTCTTGTGGAGGAGGAGATGGGTACTGCGGGGCCGTAGGATCCCAAGAAGGATACTCCCCCTGGAAGCTCGAATCGTAATGGGTCCTCGGTAGAGGCTGTGGATAGCCTCCAAAGTAGCTCTGACTCCAGTAATGGTCGTAAAAGGGCTCCTGCTGCATCTCCATCCTTTGCAACTGCTTGTGTATCTGCTCTTGGTTGGCGAGGATGAGACGATCATTCTCGAACATTGCCCGTTGATTGTCAAGTAACCGGTTCGTAGTGTCATGAATACCGGTATACATAGCTAGATGTTGCTACTGAGTCTGTTGTATATCCTACAGAATTGTGTACATTCCTTGCATTGAGTAGACATCCTCGGCTGGCTGCGAGGGCTGTGGTGATGGCGGCGGGGGCTGTGAAGATGAAGATGCACCCGGATGCATCCGAGGACGCTTCCGGGGTGCTACTCATGCACGAAGAGGTGTGAAAGCCTCCTCTTCCTCCTCAGCCTCACCTTCTTATTCGTCGTTGCCGCCTTCTTCTTCATCGGACTCAAAGGCTATGATCGGACACCGGAAGTGTTGTGCGCCCTCAATGTTGAAGACCGCGTCCGGCAGTGCGCACTCCTGGTACGCGTGGTTGACGTGGCAGTGTGCGTATGCCAACCCATCCCGTAGAAGGATAAGGTTTGAACGGTGCAGATGTTGCACGTTCACCTTACTCCTCGTGGAAATCAGAGTCATGGACTGGAAATTCAGCCCCAAGTACGACGCCAATTTGGTGATGAGCCCACCAAAATGGATCGAAGTCTTCCTTGTACTCCTCTTCACCGCCAGGATGCGGTGCAGAAAGAACGCACCCCAGTTGCATTCTTTTCACTTCAGGAGCATGTAGAGGAAGAAAAGATTGCTATCCTAAAACTTGCTCAATGCTAGATCGCTCTGAGCAAAGAATGTAAGGTTCAACATCTGGTGTAAGACCCGGACGAAGGGATGCTCGAAGTCCACTACCGCAGCATTGTGGTAGCTCACTGTCTTTCCCATCGGAACTGTGACTAGCTCGGCGAAGATCTTGTCGTAGTCGGTGCGGGAATCTGGGTGCCGGTGATCGTTTCGACCGTGGTTCCGGTTGAAGATTGCATTGAACTGGTCCAGTGTGATGTTGTAGTTGTTGTTGAACAGCCGGAAGGACACCCTGTCCTTGATCCACTCACGATCGCAAGCAACCACGTCGTTGGGCACGACACAGACGTCAAAGGACGTCATATACTCCGCCACCAATTCCTTGTAGGTGGGCCATTCGCCGAAGAACGGCTGCCCATCTGCATGGTACTCCAGCTCGTCGGCCCGTCGGCAGGTGTGACGTGCTTGTCCTGCCAGCACATAGGCCAAGTTGGCCTCGAATCCAAGCTCCTGGATCATACCCCGGTCCACATACCGGGTCGGCTCAATCTTCCGCTTCATGATCTCCTCATAGACCTTCTTCACCTCCGCGGAAGGGTGAACCAAGTGCGGACGTGGTATGCAAGCAGTAGGGGGTGGAACAAACTCCACGATCTCCATGGGATTCGCACGCGAGGACGATGATCCGGCGATGTGCACCATTGTTGCAAGAAAGATGGGATTAGAAGAAGAGAGCTCAGGGAAGATGGAGAAGTGATTCTCCGCTCGGTGAAGATCCCTGCTCGATGTTGCTGCTCTTCGATCTTGGAGGGCTCGGGGGAGTGCTCGGCGCAAAGGAGGAAGTTTGCTCTGAAGGTGTGACGTCAAATGACGTTGCAATTCTCCTTATATAGACTTGGTCGGCGCCACTGTTGACCCGTCGATACCATCGACGCGCGTCGATGGTATCGACACGTCTCGCTGCTATCCGCCTCCCTCGCGAGTATCGACGGTTGACGTTTGCTGGATCAGGAAACCCGGATTGCTGACATGTTGATACCATCGACGCAGGTCGATAGTATCGACGCAGCACCCGGATCGCTGATGTGGACTCGCGATCGCCGTCGATGTCTTTGCGCGGATCGGTGACATGGATGTTGATACCATCGACGGATGTCGATGGTATCGACTTGACTTCATTGCAACACCACCACTTTTGCACTTCAACCTGTGACCATGTCGATACCATTGATGAGGCCGTCGATGGTATCGAGTTGACTGAGACAAATCATTCTAAACTTCTCCAGAGATCTCGATGGTATCGACTGGCATGTCGATACCATCAACAATTATTGCGCAACCTGCCTATAGGTATGTCGATACCATCGACAGGACCGTCGATAGTATCGACTCAGAGCGATTTTTGCAGCTGTCAACCTAAACCTATGTCGATACCATCGACCAGTGTGTCGATGGTATCCACCATGCCTTATCCTGCACATTGAACAAACGGATCAAGGTATCTTCTTTACACTAAAATTTAAATGAAATGAAAGCAATCTATGACTATAATTAAACTATCCTAATGTACCAATGGTTGGGTTGCCTCCCAACAAGCACCCTTATTTAATGTCTTAGGCTAGACGGTGTGACAATCATCATCTTTTAACCTTGGGAACTGCACTTATAGGATCATTCGATAATTTGAATTCAACACGATCTCCTCCAATGCCCAAAGATAGAGTACCTCTCCCTAAGGCAGTCACGACATCCGCCGTTGCTTGAAACGGCCTCCCTAAGAGAATTTTACATCTTTAGAGTGGTGGCATATCCATGACGACAAAGTCCACCGGAAATATGAATCTATCCACTTTGACTAGAACATCTTCACATACTCCATAGGGTCTCACTGTAGACCCATCAGCCAATTCAATTGTTGCGGCCAACTTCTTTATCTCTTTTAACCCTAGCTTTTGAAATGTCGCCAAAGGCATGAGATTTATGCTAGCGCCAGAATCACATTGCACTTTAGGGAAACGTTGACCACCTATTGAGCACAGAATGTAAAAACCTCTTGGGTCTTTTCTCTTCTTTGGTGAACTCCCATGAATCATAGATCTCACCGTCTCATTCATCCAATAATTTTCATCGTCTTTTATCCGCCTCTTCTTATTGATGATTTCCTTGATGAACCTCCCATAGGAGGGTACTTTCTCGATCATCTCCACTAATGGAATATTGATGTGGAGTTTTTGGAATATCTCCAGGAACTTCTTAAAATGACGATGCTCTTTCTTTGACTTAGAATTGACCGGATCTGAAACATCAGCTGCATCAACACGCCTGTGAGGTGGCACATAAGAGCTTTTCGGGGGTATCTCCCCTAAGCTTGCTTCAATCACTCCCTCCGATGTGGTCTTTGGCGAAACATCCTCATTAGTAGCAGCTTGTTGTGGTTTCTCTCTCACATTCGTTGTCTCCGCACGTGCACAAGCCTGCAATTCTTCTTTTTGCCTACATGGAGATACAATATTCACAACTCTTTGTGATTTTTTGAAGAAAGGGTTTCCGCCCGGCAATCCATATTAAGTGCGTGGATATGGTATTGCCGGTGTTGCATTCGTATTAAAAATCATTTTTCTTTCTTCTACAGCTTCTTGCACCTGAGATTCCTCCTCATTGCTTACCACAGACATGTACTTGACCTGATGGTGTGCTTGGGCCACATTTGCATTCTCGGCTGGTTTCTGTTGATTGGCGTGCTTGATGGCCGCCACTTCACTCGAAATTTGTGCTACGGTGGTCTCTAATGCCCGCATTTGTGCCCCATGGCTTTGCAGCGTCTGCCCAAATTTGGTTAGAATATCACCTTGAGACTGCAATTGCTTACCAAACATGGCCATCATCTCTTGGTTTTGTTGAACCATTTGACTCAGTAGTTCCGTGTTCTTATCCTCGGCTCTTTGCTGTGGCTTAGCATCCGGATCCTACATAAAATTATTTGGATCCTTCCATGAGAACTTTTTATCCTTTCTCCATGCATAGTCATTGTTTCTATAGCCCTGTTGTTGCATGAATTTCACTTGGGCCTCCTCATCTCCAGATGCATCTTCCTTAGTCAGCAGCTTCTTGGCTAGGAGATCTAACTTATCGTTAAGCTCCCTAACTATTCTGGATTCGCCGGCAGCCTTGACCTGTTCCACAGCACCTCTGTCACCCCATGACTATTTCCTAGCCATGTTTTTCAATATCTCCCAACATCTGGTATCTATGTTATTCAGAAAAAATCCAGATCCGGCTGAATCAAGGTTACTTCTATCATGCTCAGAGAGAGCAATATAAAAGATCTTCACCTGTGTCTCCTTGTCCAATCCATGATGCGGACATCTCCTCAACATAACCTAAAATCGCTCCCAGGTCTCAGAATATGTTTCACCCGCTTGTTGGGTGAAATTGTGAATCTTCCTAATCATGTCGTCGGTCTTCTCAGGAGGGAAAAACCTCTCGAAGAAAACCTCCACCATATGATCCCATGATTCAACGAACTCATCGTCGAGGTTATGTAGCCACTCTCTTGCTGCTCCTGCCAAGGAACTTGGGAACAGCTTGAGGTACAACGCATCTTGTGAAAATCGGTCTATCTTCACCATATCACAGTTCTCCACGAATTGGCTGATGTGTGCAACTGGATCTTCATTTTTCAGCCCATGAAATGCATTTGATTTTACCAAGTTGATCAACGCCGGATCGATCTTGTATGTTGGTATGTCGATCCCCTTTTTCTTTATAGGCCCCTTTGAAGCTGATGAAGAAGACGCTTTGATCTTATCCCATATCGTCTGTGGTTCGGCCATTTCTTCTGCTTCAAATTTAGAATTTATTTCCTCTTGGTGCTCTTGCTTGTAGTGTTCCTCGTCCTCAAATGGTCCCGGAGGTGGAACCTCGGGTGTGCGATTCGCGTAATCCGTACTACGTGTATGCACCATGCAAAGTACCTGAAATAAGAAAATTGGGGTTCAGTACTATGCTTGAATGAGTAAACACAAGTATAAAGAAATTTAGGAATATTTAAAGTTGTTTCAAAATAAAATAAAAAATGTGGCCTAGAGTGGCCGCTCATAGCACTCGAAGTGCCAACAATTCGCCGTATCCCCGGCAACGGCACCAAAAACTTGACGTGTATTTTACTACGTGCTAAAAACGTAAGTGTACGCGTCAAGTAATATAGGCCTTTGTGAGGCCCGAGTCGAACACAGGGATACATGAATTATTGGAGACTTCTACTAACTAATTGCAATCAGCTAGGTCGGATAACAAAGTAGGGTTTGTTGTCGAAATTAAAAGAAAATAAAAATAAAACAAAGAAAACAATCGATTAAAGGTTAATTTAATCAATTCAAAAGGGTATCTTTAGGTTTGTGGTTTCACCGTGGGTTAACATTGTATTAGGTTTTATATAATTCCTCACTCTTCTCTCTCTATCCGGGTAGTGGCCTAAAAATAGAATTACCCACTGTCGTGGTGTAATTCACTACTTAGGTTTAGGTTGATTCCACCGTCGTAGTAATCATTCCCCTAAACTAAGCGCATTACGAACGATCTCTCAGTTTCCACCATTAATTTTACACCTCCTTTGTCAAGGGATTTATCGATTAATGTAGGTTTCGTCTCTTTTCAATCGTTAATCCTTCTGTCGAAGTGATTAAGGGCATTAAGTTATTATTATGGTGATCAAGCATAACAATATATATGGAGAAAATGAAACTATACCACGGATTTAAGAGAGAAAATATGAATTATTAATATAAAATTGTCATACAATGCATTCCCGGGCTACTCCCGGTCCTAAAGACAGAGGGGATTAGCCCTGCATGTTCATCTCGCACAAATACATGGTAGAAATAGGGGAAATCATAAGAAAAATGTGAATGAAATGGGAAAACCCCTGAACGGAGAAGAACCGGTGGATCCTTGGCATAGAACATGAGCTTTCCCGCCTCTCGGTGGTGAAATTCATCTTCGGCAGCATTCGGATCGACAGGGATGAGCTTCTGGCCTCCGTTCTCCTTTCTCTCCTTCCTCGGCACTCGTGCAATGCAAAATGAGATGATGATCTCGTGTGGGCGGCCATCATTAGGTATAAGTCCCTAATTAGGTCGTCAAATAACTCCATCCGTCCGATTGAGATCAAAACGAATCCAACGCATATCTGTCGGCGTCGATACCATCGACGCGAGTCGATGGTATCGACCTAGCGTATTAGCGGCAGCCTTCTTTTCTTTTTGTCTGAGTGCTTGTGGTCATCTCGATACCATCGACTTGGATGTTGATGGTATCGACTCTCTGTAGCGTCGGGTTTGTCGTTTAGCGACGTTGTAGCCTCCATGTGTCGATGGCATCGACTTGGATGTTGATGGTATCGACAGCTTCCTCGCCAGCAACCTAAAGGTATCTCGATGCCATCGACTTGTGTGTCGATGGTATCGACTCTGTGCTGCTCCTCACGGCTGACAACCTGTGGCTTGGTCGATGGTATCGACTTCCGTCGATGGTATCGACGAAAGCAAATACTTGTTTTTCCTGAAATTCCAAAGCAAGACCAAGTAAATCCACACAAATTATGATAATATGATAAATAATGCTCAAAATGATAAAACTAAGGGGATTTGACATAAAATGATGGCAAAGACCGAAATGAGTGAATTATGCAATATTATCCATAAAAATGACTAATTAGAGCACAAAACACATAGTAAAAAGTTCTATAAATGCGACTCAAAATCATCGCATCACAACTCCATTTCTTAACTGTTCATGAATTCTGTTCAATTACCATCTTGTTGGCACTTGGCTGTTTAACAGATAAGTGTTCAGCTGATTTTTATTTTTTTGTAGAAATGTCTGTCTTAAAAATAGTGTAGTCATGTTGCTCACACATTTCAGAGGTAGGCCTAAGTAGAAAAATTCAATCGAACACAGTAAACTCTACTTCAGGCTAGTATTGTCCATCTAGACATGAAATTGACTTCGATCTTACTAAGCTAAAAAATAACGTGACAAGGTTTGATAGGCTAATTTTGAGACAGAGAAAGTTATAATCATCTGCCAGAAAACCCACAGAAGCCAAACATTATAACTGGATTGAACCTGAAATCACAATTTTTTTCCCTGAAAATCATGCATGAGCAATCAAACTCCAGTCTGATCTGTAAATCAAGTTACTGGGGTTTTCTTAGTCTATCCCAAAGTAATCCACTGCCATATTCCAGCCATCTATTTTTCACCAATATACTATAGTGCTAGATTTAGATGAAGTGATCAAAGGCTAATGAAGGAATCAAAACAACATGCAACTAGAAATAAGTTGGTTTTAGCTACTTATCTTATAATAATTGACCATAAGAGGAACCTACCTGAACTGACAAGTAGCAAGGCTTGAAGTTAAGCCAACTACATGATCTGCCAAGTCTGCTTCATCCAAACATAGTCTTGAATGAACCCTTGTAAAATGAGTGACTAGCTTTGCAAGCACCTGTTATCATGAGAAATTAGCTTGTTTATACTATTAATAAAAAACAGCAGTATTGAAATAATGTGGCTCGCCAGCACAACAACCTCCTCAATTGGTGGGCGTGTCCAACTGTCTACTTTTGATGGGTTCTTATATTGATTCTTATCCCTGAGAAGTAGAATTTCATTGTTGCCACTAGAATTTTTGTTGTTTTAATTGAAACCATTTCACAAAGACAAAAAACTTGAGCTTGTTAACCTTTTAGTGATGTAAGACATCAATCTATTAGTTATATAGCAGACAATGAAAGAAGGATACTGCTTTTGAACACTAGATATGTGATCTGGAAGATAATTGGTTAAAATCATGTTACAAAATTCTTCTGCTTTGTAGACAAAAGCCACATAGGGAACTTCCACCTTTGAGGATGATGGCTGCAAGAAAGTGAGAAAATTGTTAGTTAGATGTCAAGTATTCTGCTGCTATAAAAAAGGTACATATATTAAAGACCAGGCAACATTTCAGAAAAATAAATTACCTTATTTGTACTTTAACATTAAAAATGAAACTCTAAGAACTTGGGAGTAAAAGATAGCAAATTGAACCATCCAAGGATGAAGTTGACCCTTCCTGGAGTGCTAGAGATATATGAAGGGAAGAAATGAAAGTTAGAGGCTAGAACAAATATGATGGATCCCTAGTCTCTGCATCAAAAAAACCATCAACGGGCAGTATTACGCTTCAGTTGCATTGGTGAAATAACAAAAAGCCCTGATTTTGCATTCAAAGAAACTGGATAAATTTGGACAAGTGTCCACTATGTGTTAGTTCATTCCATACAAGAAAAAGATAAGGCATCTGCTAAAAGTGCCTTGTTAAGTAGTAAATCTTTGTCTATCTCCTCTTCTCCTCAATCCTCTTTTAATTTCTCCCCTAATGATGTTTAGTACCATGTGTAAATTTGATTTTGACGCTTCCAACACCGTATACATAAAGTGTGGTTTCTTAGCAATAAGACGGAATGGATTACATATTACCCTAAAGAGTTGGGGCAGAACCTGTCGGCGGCGGCGACCTCATACAGAACCTGTCGGCGGCGACCGTAGTGGAGTTGGGGGCAGTTATCGGCGCAATGGAGGCGAGGGCACCTGTCGGTGAGGGCACCTTTCGGCGGCAACCGTAGAGGTGTTGGGGGCGTCGACAGCTAGGGCGAGGAAGGAACGGAAGCACCCCACGATCGGCTAGGCAGAGGAATGGAACAGCCTCTCCACTACGACCCTCTCTAAAATGAAAACAGGATACGCACGACGCGGGAGGGAGCACGGAGTGAGAGGGGAGGGTTTATCTTTTTTTATTTTTGATTTGCAAATGTTGTGTTTTAGAATGGAGGGAAGGGTTATGAGATGGAGGGAAATATTTGGCATGGCATTTTTCACGGGGTGATTAGTGAGTAATGTATTTGTGAGGGATTAGTGTTCGCATAAAAGATCTAAGGATGTAAAAAACACGGTTGAGGGATTTGGTCCCAGGTTTGAAGGATGATCCCTCACAAATAGACATCATTATTCATGATTTTCAGTTCCTCACAAATGTTCTTCAATAAAGGCCAAATTTTCTTGTAGTGAGTCAACCTCGCAACTACTGAGGTGGCTATGAAGATGCTAAATTCAACTCTCATAGCAATTAATATTGATATTTGTTATGTTTTACTTACCAATTACTATTGATGATGATTAGTTGGAGCTCTACGAGCAAAGGAAATAAAGTAAGTTCATCCCTGAGGGCACAAGGGACGAATTGATAGTTGCCCTAGGTAACCCAGAGCATCCTGGACGTATTAGGGTTGCATATGTTTGTGTGGGTATAAGATCATTCTTTGGGCCATCACAGTGAAAATCTATCTAGAAAGGGGGATTCTCAAAAGGGGATGTAAAAGAGTTAATTGCAAAGGGGATCTAGGAAGCAATGAGACAGTGGGTTTGTGCCACTTCACTTTTCATACGAGGTGGGCCCCTCTACAATAGAGGTGGTTGGGAGTAATCTTGTGGACCCAACACCTAGCCCGTCTATTGTAAGTATTTTTATGACATAGTGATATTTTCAAGATGATATGTTTATGTATATATATAACACTCTAAGCAAATTTATAGGGCTTGAGGCCATGTTGTCTGAAATTACAAGACTGTGTCATTATTCTGGGCAATGCTTACCCACCCCTTGTAGGTGCCACGCTTCATGCTCCATTACCTATCAATGTGGTTCACATGTGTCTGAGGCTTGTCCACGACACTTGGAATAAGTATCCACTTCCATATGCCCACCCTGACACTAAGACGATAGGTGAAGCAAAAGGCAGTGGCATGGTCCCCAGGCCCAAAGTGGTAGCTATCTATACTGATCTTGATGTATGGTAAATTTACATTATGTTTGTCTTTATTTTTACATGACAATTGATATGAAATTATATATATGTAGGACATAGAGCCCAAGAACCCCTTACAGCCCATCCTCCTCCACCTCCACCTCCTCCTGAAATACCTGGTTGGCTTGCACATGACCTATTCGGCTCGATGGGTCCTCAGTGTAGGTGTATGGCACTATTTATAGGCAAACATGAAGTAGATTTTCCTGTGGTTCTTCCAATTATGGAGGACGATGTAGGTCAGCGTTAGGATAGTAGTATATTTCTATAAGATGTTTTGGATTTGTTTCGTTATGCTTGGTTGAATGTTTCTGTGATAGAACTTTGGATATTGAGAGATCTTATATAGATATATATTTCATTTTATATATAGTGATATGTTCTCTTATATATTAATGCATACATGACATATGTTTTGTAGCTAGTTACATAGGGTATGTACATAGTTTTCAATGACCCATGTGGGATTTTTACTTCCATCTTTTATGTTGTGTAATTAAAGACCCTGCATTTGTTACCCTACACTGCTCTACCACATTTAAATATTTTGGTAAAAGGAAAAAGAGAGTGATATTAGCTCCATACAATGTTGGGTAAGTTTTCTTACTTTGCTTATAATTTTGACTTAAGAAATTACATTTCATTGTAGATTTTGAGTTATATTTTTTGTCTTCTTATCACTCAGGAATAACCATTGGGTCTTATTGGTTTTTGTCCCCATGATGCTAATTGTTTATTATCTAAATCCTAAGGGTGACAAAGTAGACGATGGGAGACACAATTTGAAAAGGGCATTAGTCATGTGAGTAAATTTTTATATTTATACCCATTAAAATATATATTACATGACTATTTCCTAATGTCAATTCAATGTATTACATTAACGTATATGGCTATATAATGTTTAAAAAATATAGAGGAAAGGTGTACACGAAAAAGAAAATGATGGTTTGTGAGAATATTGAGGTAGTTCTCTGACTTCAATGCATATTTATGCTAACTATGCTTACTTTTATTTATTAATGTTGTGTATGTTGAAATTTATAGTGTTCTTTACAAGACAACAGTTGGGGATGTGCATACTACGTGACGTGGCATATGGAAATGATTGTTAGATATGCGGCATTAGACATCGACAAGATACATAATGTAATCCATATATATATATATATAGTCATGATCGTCATAAGTATACAGGGGAATTAGATAATATGAACATATCAAACTTATTAATTATATACATCATTCTCTTTATAGTTGTTTAAAACAAAAGACTTCACAACACAAGGAAAGGTACTAGATGTATACATGCCCTATACGTGAGAATAGCCGGATGAGACACGAGAACAATGGGCAGAAGCCTTCTAAGGGATGTCAAATTTGATTTTGATTAGGATACTGAATACAAAGTAGATGAAGAAGAACTTTGAATTATATTATACATGTGGTTCTTATGAATGATGATATATTTACATGTGAATGATGATTTATATATTGGAAACTCTAAATTTGATGCACACATTGGCAACTCTAAATTTGATGCATGCATATGTGAATGATGATCTATATACATGTGTGTGAATGTGAAGATGAATGAATGAATGTTTCTAAATGTCACGAGAATGAAATTGGTATGTATGTAAATGAAGTAACATGTGTGTGAATGAATGTGAAGATTTTTTTTGGAAGTGGGAAATTTCACCCCTGTCTGAGGTAGCAGGAGAGAGAGAACACCATCAGCTACACCGAGGGCTATAATCCCTTCCTATAGTGCCCCAATGAGTTCGCTGAGATTCAAACCCGCAACCTGCACTTCACAAGCAGCAGGCTTAACCAAATGAGCTAGTTGGCAAGTGTAATGAATGTGAAGATGAATGAATTATGATTGCACATGTGATGAAATGGAATTTGTAAATGAATAAAATCATGTATATATTATGTTTGTTATTGCAATTTTGGTGACATGTTGCTAAGCTAAACTCATAGGATGTTGTTAACCTATAGTTTAGAATTGAATTGCATGTTCTGCAGCCTGCTAACCAGTCAGGCAGTCGGTTGCAGGCTTGTCATTTTAAAAAAAACTTGGTCGTCATTTGTATCAAACACTGACACTATAGGCTTGAGTTGTCAGTTCTAGTAAAACAATCGACTACTAGACAGCACGGCCTCACTGGGTAGCATGTCATAGGTATCGGTTTATTAAATATAAATGTCACTTATCATTGATTATTTGGGATGCAACCGACATTGTACATCATGATATGTGTCAGTTTGTATAGAACTGACGATTTAGGGTCCTTAACCAGTTATAAATGTGACATGGTACGCCATGATAGGTGTTGATTTCTTTTATCCACACAACTGACGAATGGATCTCTAGCATCAGTTTTGTCTTCCCCAAAGAACTGACTTCTTAGGCTTGTGGCTATAGTGTCGCCCACTTAGATGTCAGTTTTAAATCAACATGAAAGGGTTGATTTAACCAACGCCAGAGATAGTTTATGTACTAGTGTTCATTGATTATTTCAGTAGGTATGTTTAAGTTTACTTGATGAAACATAAGTCAAAAACTCTTAAAAAGTTCAAAGATTTCATGAATGAAGTATGTCACCAACTTGGTAAAAGTATCAAGGAACTTTGTTTTGATTCGGTTGGAGAATACTTAAGCCAAGAGTTTGAGGACCTTTTGTGAGACTTTGCTATCGTATCACAATGGACTCCACCTGGAACACCTCAGCATAATATTTATTAGAAAGAAGGAATGGTACATTTCTAGATATGGTGTGATCAATGATGAGTTTAGCTTATCTTTTGACTTCCTTCTGGGGTTATGCTCTAGAAACTGCCACATTTACACTAAATTGTGTACCATCTAAAGCGGTTAAAAAGACACCATGTGAGATATAGTATGGGAAGTGTCCTAATATGTCTTTTATGAATATTTGGGGTTGTGAATCTTGTGTGAGAAAGTAGTTTCTCAAAAAGCTTGGACCCAAATAAGATAAGTGTTATTTTGTTGGATATCCTAGGGAAACCGAAGGATACTACTTTTATAATCCATCTGAAAACAAAGTGTTTGTTTCTAGGGATGCTTTATTCCTAGAAAAAGAAAATCATTCCCAAAGGAATTAGTGGGAGGAAAGTAGAACTCAAAGAGGTTTGAGACCAATAAGAAATCATAGAACGTATAGAGGTAGATGAGAAACATAGAGAGCCACAAACCATTATGGAATTTGAAATTCCTCATGTAACACAAGAACCTCACAGATCTAGTAGGACACGCCTTGAGACAGATAGATTTAGTTATCTAGTGACTCTAGAAGGTGATGAGTTGGTCAATGATGATGATCCAACAACCTACCTAGAAGTTGTTAAGGAACCAGAGTCTAATATATAGCTTGAGGCCATGAGATCTGAGATGGAATCCATGTAAACCAACAAAGTATGGACCTTGGTAGATCCACCTGAAGGGGTAAAATCCATAGGGTGCAAGTGGGACTTCAAGAAGAAGACTGGCATGGATTATAATGTATAAACTTATAAAGTTTGATGGTTGCAAAGGGTTTCATACAAGTTCAAGGTGTTGACTATGATGAAACCTTTTCTCCAATTACATGGTTAATTCCACTAGTATCATGCTTCCCATTGTAGCCTATCATGACTATGAGATTTGGTAGATGGATGTTAAAATTGCACTCCTTAAAGGGAATCTTCTTGAGGATGTGTATATGAAACAACTCGAGGGTTTTATAAATCCAAAGGATCCAAATAAAGTCTATAAGATACAAAGGTCAATCTATGGATTGAAGTAAGGATCTCAGAGATGGAATCTTTGATTTAATAAAATAGTCAAAGAGTTTGACTTCAGTCAAAATCAAGATGAACCGTGTATATTTATAAGAAGGTTAGTGGGAGCATGATTGTATTCCTCATACAGTATGTGGATGACATACTATTGATGAGGAATGACATCCCTACTTGACATATGGTAAAGACATGGATAGGAAATACATTATCTATGAAAGACTTAGGTGAAGGATCATATATTCTAAGAATCAAGATCTATAGAGATAGATCTAGAAGGATTCTTGGCCTAAGCCAGAGAAAATGCTTTGACAAAGTATTGAAAAGGTTTGGCATGAAGAACTCAAAAAGAGGAAACTTACCCATGTCTCATGGTGTCAGTATCTCTAGAGGTCAATGCCCTAGTTCTTATAGAGAATGAGAGTGCATGAGTAAGATTCCATATGCATTTGCAATTGGATCTATCATGTATGCATTGTTATGTACTTACCCTAATGTCTCATATGCCTTGAGTATGCCTAGCAGGTATTCTATACTTGAGAAGAACTAAGGATCGGTTGCTTGTCTACATTGGTGAGGAAGAGTTGATGGTAAAGGGTTACACCTATGCAAACTTCCAAACAGAAAAATGACTATAGATCACAGTCTGGATTTGTGTTTTTCCTAAACAACAGAGCTGTAAGATGGAAGATTTCCAAGAAATAGATAGTTGTTGATTCTATAATTGAAGCTGAGTATGTTGTTGCATCCAATGTAGAAAAGGAGATTGTATGGATCAGGAAGTTCATTTCATAATTTGGGGTAGTTTTAAGCATCAGCGATGCAATTGAGCTTTATCGTGACAGCAGTGGAGATATTGCAGAAGCAAAGGAACCTAGATTGCATCATCATTCCAAAGGTGGTTCCATCTCATACCACAGATCGTACATCGAGGAAATGTGAAGATTTCCAGAGTACCAACTAAAAGCCATGTGGCTGACCCCTTGACAAAAGCACTTTTACAGCATAAGCATGAAGGTCATGTTAGATCACTTGGGATTAAGTTCATGGGTGATTGGTTCTAAGAGCAAGTGAGATCACGTTGGTATGTATGCCTAGAAATCCAATCATATGATGATTGAAATGGCATATATTGTAAACAAATTAATTAAAAATAAAGGCAATATTCCAATTTATTCTATTTTACTCAGTTATGAGATAATGATGCAACATAATAAATATCTAAAGAATGATGTTACTCAAATATGTATGTGTTTAGGTTGAGGACCTAAACAATGAATCATACATATGTCAAGAGTAGATACATTCTTGTTATGTCCCTAGTCAGTTGTTATTGTGAAAGCTAATAGACAGTAATAACACTAAGACTAGAGTGTGTGTTGGTTGATGGTAGAATCTCATTAAGTCGTGATATGTTATATCAAACCAAACACACAGATACTTGTTAGAGAATGTTTTATTGGTATAGATCCACCTTGAGAATGATGTGTGGAAACCATGATTGGTAATCAGAATCGTCTCTTATAGTGATGTTGGTGATTGTGGTTCTTAGACCTAAAATCACTACACTCATCACATGTAGTTCAATGTACTTTGACATCATCCACTTTGACCTTGAATAATGGTTGCCATAAAGGTGGTGCTCAGGTGCATTGTGACACATGGAGATGATTATAAGTGATGTACATGGGATTTGTCCCTCTTGTAGAAGTTTGATATCCTAGCCACTTGATATGTGAAATTGAAAAATGCATGGCCATGATCTTGTGAGTCAATATGTGATACTAGGCTCATATATATCTCATGCAATCGGATCTAATTCAAGCAACATAGATTGACTGTTAAAGAGTATGGTGATTCCATGCCTTGAGTTCAATATGGATAGTAGTAATAGTGGAAATATACAATCATTGTAACACCAATCCCAAATTGTAGGTTAAAGTTGTTCTCAAACTTTCTAATTACTTGGCTAGAAATGACATCTTGCTAGATACCACTCATTTCTTGTGATTTCATAAATTTAGTTATGGGCATTCATTGTCAATGTGACTTTGAACCTATAGGGTCACATACATAGGATGCACTTGGAATAGGAGTTTATTCGTGAATCTAGTTTAAACTTGATTACTAAAGTGTTAGGTATTCAGTTTAAACAACAATTATGAAAGTTGACTGATAGGATTGCAAACTGACCGGTTCAAATGTTGAATCAATCCATTCAAGTGTCAGGTCAATTTGACCAACATTGGCAATTGGAACTCTAAAACAATGGTTCAGTAAGTGAACTGATCGATTTAGATATATAAATCGGCCGGTTCAAGTTGTAAACCAATTGTTTGGTTATTTAATACAATTGATCAATGATTGGTGATGTCGTCATGTTGTGCATTAATTGAATATTAAATTGCAATACAACTGTGAAGAGGAAACATAGTGAAATGATCATTGAAGGGTTGAATTGATCAACTCATATGTGAACCAATCAGTTCAGTAGTGAACCTACCAGTTCATGGTTCGTAGGTTTTGGAAAATTTATGAAATTATATCTCTTTAACTCTTGCTCGGATTAGAAATCCTAACTCTAACCCTCCTAATTAAATAGAGGGGTATTCGAGACTTTCTAGAGATACAATAATAAGCTTTGATAATTATTATCTTCTTGTAGTTGTCGAAATGTGAGAACCTAAACAAGTTCTACCTATCAAAGGGAGGAACAACAAGGAAGAGATAATTGGGGGAGTAAGTCCACACTAGCACGTCGACTAGAAGTAGACATGTCAAACGGGTGGTTGGGTTGGGCCATTGTGTCTTTGGCTCTCGTAGGTGCAGGTCAAAAAGACACGATGTTAGATGGGTGGAGAAATTGTAAACTCAAAACTGACCCAGCGAGTTGCAGGTCACTCGCGGGTATCCATATAATATGTGTACATCGCAAAATTATTTGTAGTTTCTGCTATTCAATAAAAATTAGAATGATTACTTAATAATTTTTGATGTCAACATAGGAAAATGAGAGAAACTTCCATTATTTTTGTGTCTAAAACAATGTAATATCTATTCCTTTGACTTGAAAAAAAATCAAGAGACAAAAAGAAAACAACCATTGATGCAATGTAAAATAAAAAATTAAATGATATGGATGTTACAAATAGAATAATACATTGCCATAACAACACTATATTTTATTATCTTACAAAATTCTTAATATATCATGTTCTTATGGTTAACTATTGTATGAAGTGATCAAAAAAACATTGTGACTAAATATAAAACATGCATTACACTATATGTTCAATAGCATAAACAACAATATAAAAGAAAACTACTTTGTTTCCATTAGTATACACAATTAACAAAGGATCTCAATCACGTCATTTAGACTTTATATCCTTATATTGAATATATTACACATCGCCTGACTAGTTTCTTGATACATATTTGGGTGTGACATGTCTTAAGAGTTATATAAGTATTATACTTATACAAATATATTTATTTTAGCTAAGGCACCTACAGGTGCCCGCGGGTCACCCACGAAACCCACTATTAAATGGGTGGGTATGGATTTGGGTGATTTCTAGCGGGTGGAAAATTTCATCACCCAAACCCTAATTAAAATTGTCAAATCATGGGTGCCCACATATTTGACCCAGTTTGACAAGTGTAACTAGAAGGGACAACATCTTCTTGTCTGTTCATCTAGAATAATAGGAGTTTATGGTGGTCAGTGTATACTACTATAGAGGCAAGGAGGTCGTTTCCACCTGCTAGGAGGACATAGTCAACATTGGTCTATGGTGATCAACCAGGAGGCCTCCGTCGAGAGTCGTCCAGATGCAACTTGAAAAGAAGCACGCTAAAGTAAAGGATTTTTTATGGACTTGCTCTAGGACCAGGTATATGCTTGCAACCCTTCTTTCTAATTCATATCTATTGACACAATTTATCTTTAAGGGGAATATGTCAAGTAAAAAAAATCCACTGTCATATCTTATGTCGTTTTTCCCTACAAACATCTCCTCATCACTATCCACAATACCAAGCGCTTCTAAGAGTTCCATGAAAATTTTGGGAGTCATGCAGAACAACAAGCATGTATATAATAAGAGACTAAGGGTACATGAAAAGGATATAAAAATGAGATTCATTGTGTCTATAGGTAGAAACTGGAGAGAAGTCATTTGTGAAAGGAAGATGCAAGTCTATCCTCTATTCGACTTGAGATTGATTTTATTAGTGCAAATACATATATTGGAATGTTTTTTTTTCTTTTTCTTTTCTACACATTGGAATCTTTTCTTTTTGGTGGTATGCCCCTATTACATTGTGGGTGATAGAAGAAGCATATGGAGTAGGGAGGAGGTGTGCCACTCCAGACTTGGAATTTGGCACTTTTTGTGACTTTATATTTTCTTTTTGATGGATGGAAGGTAAGAAGATGGAGGAAGAACTATAGAAATCGATCGAATCAATATGCTACTTGATTTACAATTCAGTGTATCGAGTTGTTCTATTAGTCCCACTATGCTCAAATAGTGAGATGATAAGAAAAATGATTATTTCATAATTTTATTTGATGATAAGAAAAAGTGATTATTTCATGATTTTGTCTCACTAGTATGTTAAAAGAATGATGTGTTTGATCCCTCTCAGTTCCTCAAAATACCTACCATCTTTTCCAGAGAAACATGATGATTGGGTTCCTATACCACATAGGATGATTTCTAGCCATTGGTTGTTTCAAAAGTTGGTCATTTTTAGGTATTTCTTCAAATAAGGGAATTTAGTGATGATAAAGTAAAGCTAAATATAAGTCATTTAGGTAGTGGGTTTGTTTACTCTAGAACAAAAAAAAATTGATAATTTTGATCTAAAAGCACTGCATGATGAATGTGATGATTCATAAGTTGCAAAGAGATAGGTGTGGGCAAAAGTAATATATGTACCACTCACCCACCACCCTAAACTTAAATATTTATTTTTCCTCGAGCAACACTAGATTCAGAATGGAGGGGAAGAATTGTGCTGGTTGGGCCATGGGATGTGGTTGCTCTCTAATCAGCAAAAGTCATTCACCTAAAATCAAAATGTTAGAACTAATGACCTTATCATGGAATGCATGATCTAACTAAATGCAATTATGAACTAAGATATAAAAATAACTAGAATTGAAGGTAAATCATGGGTCGCCGTTGAGAAATGTCTTTGTTTCATGTCGATGGATCAATGCCTAAATATCAAATAATGGCAAGTTGGAGGAATAGGTGTGAGAGGTTGCTTGGACTGTGTATTAGCAATGGTGAAATACATTTGAGATGTTGACCATTGACTATGAATTCACCAGTCTTTTTACTCCAAATTATAATAGTTCTATGAGGGAAGATGTGTTTAATAATGAATGGACCCAACCCTTAGGTCTTAAGCTTTACTGGGAAGGGACAGTGATAAGATTTGTGTAGTTATACTTGAGCTCCAGCCCGTATATCTTTCCTATTCAAGTGGCCATAATGCCACATCTTTGTGTTCTCCTTATAGATACATGTATTTTTATAAACACTCAACTGCAACTCCTCTAGCTCTTGTAGTTAAAGTAGAGTGTTTTCCTTTATTGAACAGAGGTCAAAGTTGACCTGCTTGATGGCACCTTGAGCTTTATGTTCAATCTCCACTAGTAAATGACAAGACTTTCCATCAATGAGATGAAAAGGTGTAGTTCCTAAGGGAGACTTGTATGTATTTTGATAAGCCCAGAGTATGTCATTAATATTATGAGCCCAATCTTGTCATGCCTTGCTAACTGTCTTCTCCAAAATAGCTTGATCTAACAATTGGAAACCCCCTCCTCATTAGACTTTTATGAGGATGATATATTGATATGGAGTCAATATCAGGTGGGAGACACCATACTTGTGAAGGAGTTCTTCAAATATACGCTCAAGGAAGTGTAATCCCCCATCATAAATGGTGGTGTGAGGGCCTATGTGTACAAGAAGCCATAAGATTATGGGAATGGACCCATATATTCCACACCCCAAACATCAAAGATCTCCACTTCTTGCCAAAGATTGAGGGGCATCTCATTCCTCTTGGAAATATTACATGATTGCTGACACTGGTCACATTTCTTGACATATTAATGAGCATCCATGAAGATAGAGGGCCAGAAAAAACCACATTGGAGGACCTTAAGCACAGTCTTTTTAGAGATCATATGCCCCCCAGTTGGGCCTGAATGACACTATTAAAGGATAAGAGGAACTTCTTCAGATAAGCATCGATGGTAGAGATCGTCTGCACACAACCGGAATAGATAAGGCAATCAGCCTTTGTTGGTGTAGTAGCAAGAAGTACCTTAGGTGATCTTTCTAGAGAGGGGACATAAGGCATTGTAGGAGGAAATGATATTGACGCTTGAGCATCATTGATGAGATCTTGCGAAGATCCCCCAAAACAATTCCCTCCCCTAGCTTCACTTAGACTATGAGCAGCTTCAGCCCTTCTACCCTCACCATTCTCTCTAACTCCGCTAAAGTTCCTTCCTCACCCTAGAGCCCTTATCATAGAGCTACTTTGAACTACTCTAAATTCAATAATTTCAATACATGTTAATTTGTTTATAATTTAAGTTATAATATTATATTATAAATTATAATCATAACAAAATTATTGACATTGTTTTTTGAAAATATGAGGAAATTATCCATATTGATCATGTATCACACATTATAAGATTTATATGTGATGGGGCAATATAGGCAAAAGTTCAATTAAATGGTTTCATATTAAATTAACCGCATAAGGGCCAAATCATTCATGGTATGTGTTCTCAAATTAAATTTAATGAAGGACAAGCAAGGAAGACACCTCACGTCATTCTTATATGATGATATTGCAAGAAATAGAGATTTGTTGCTATGAATCCTCATATTTTAGGGAGAAAACCTCATTGCAAAACTTATTATATAAAGAATGGATTCATGTTCCCCAGCTCCTTTTGTATCAAAAAAAACCTTCGATATAGGTCTTGAGATGACCGGAGGTGCAAATATCTCCTTTTACAATGGAAACAGTAGGAGGGGAAATACATGAAGCGTACAATAGGAAACCACAAGAGGAACTATGGTATGAAACATGTTCCTTAACCTTGTGAAATGCTAAATAGGGGGAAATTGATGTAAAAAAGGTGATGAGCATAATACAACTCTCTTCAAGAAAATAATTAGGGTATCAATAGCTTAGTGAGATCTTCAAGTTATAACCCCTAATGCTATGTAAGGGTTTGGGGAAGGCTTCATCGTGATGATCGGCTCTAGGTGCATTCAATAAAAGTGAGGTTGAGAGGATGGGCTCCATGAAAGAAAGGATCAACTGGTATGTTCATATCGATTGTGCAAGATTGTACAAAGGTTTGGATTTATTTATTTATTAGAAGGGTTGAAATAATGAAGAGACTTAATATAGATGGACACTGATAATGAAAGAAGACCAGGGTTCAATATAGTGGTAGAAATTCCCTAGATAATAGGAAACTTGGAATCATTACCTTCAGGTTCATTTATGAATATATTTGTATAATGAATATCATATCATGTTTTTATTATTATATGCGACTATTAAACTTAATATTTAGGATTTAATCTTGGTTCCAGATCGTCTCATCTTGGGATGTGTTTCCTAAATTACTTGACATGAGATATTTGTATTTCAATTTTTCTAGTCTCTAAATCATTTGAGCTAATATTATCCACATAAAAGAAAGTAAAATAAAATATGTGGAACATTCAATGATTGTCTATCTAACTATTTTTAGACTAGTACAACTAATATTGACTATAAGGGCCCAATTAAACCTATACATGTGTTATTAACCCTAGTAAATTCAAAAGGACGTATTAATATAGCATGAGACCTATATTATTCACTATAAAGGCACTAGTTTCAAAAAGACATATATTTAACTATCTTAAAGCATTTCAACATCTAGGTTTGTCAATGTACTTATTGCTACAACCTATTACGTGTGTTAGGGTTAGTCTTTAAGAAATAAAGTTTATGCCTAACTCAACATTACTCATCACTTATGCCTCATGAATCAACCATGTGACAAGGTTATCGTTATCACTTCATGGTCTATTGATCCATGACATGTTTGTGATCACATGAGTTATAAGGTCAGCACCCAATTTCTCATAGCATACTCATTTTCGATTCACTAATGCATAAAGATGTATTATGTATTCTTTTTACATCATTTGGTAGTTTCTTAACAACTAGGCTTGTTAGTGGAAGTCAACAATTGAATTAGAAATCATTATTCACTTATTCATTTAGCATATCCTAATCATAATATATATTTAATATGAACCAATAGAAATCATACAATAGGATCTCCTAGTACTTAGAGGAAGGATTTCAAGGTATAATTTAAGTAGAGACTTGCACACTATCCTTGTAAGAGTGGTTGCAGTTGTGGGGGGTGGGGGGGCTATTGACAGAGAATTCTCTTAACATTGGTACTTAAATCAATTATAGTTCATCTTCAGTGTTAATTTTATATTTCTCCTTAATTTCATTTAGTTGAATAAGAGGTATCTTTGAACTCGATCTAGATTGTTGAACTATACATGTTTGGGTTCAACAAAGATTGGTTCTTGGACGACCTCAATTGTACCACATGTACATGTATACATATTATGCGGCTCTGATTTTGAGCAAGGCTTGTGTGCACACATAAACAATAGTCTTTTACTTTTATATACGCAAAAGAACAATAGGATATATATATATATATATATATATATATATATATATATATATATATAGAGAGAGAGAGAGAGAGAGAGAGAGAGTCAGGTTAGAATACACTTGAGTGTATTCGGAGCAGAATACACTCAAGTAATTTTTTATGATTCAATAATTTTTCAAAAATCTAATCCGTTGATCTTCTTAAACAACTGGTGAATAGCTCATACCCACAATTTGAGCACATTTGGACATTTATAGGTCATGTTGTAAAGATCGCAAAAATTATGCATTTCAAATTAGTTTCGTGTGTCTATTTTATTGCCTTTGGATGAGTGACTTACACTCATCCAAATGGGCTCAAAATTTATAGGTCAAAAATAGTATGACGGTGAAAATCAACAGTTTACATTTTACAAAAAATAGTCTTGATATGCAAACACACTTAGAGTGTATTCGTGCGATATGTACACTCAAGTGTGCTCTAGCTAGACTATATACACACACATAGGTATCTGTATTTGACCTTTAGAGTTTAGAACTGTTGTTTTAGTTCCTTCTTTGCTAGCTTGTATCTCTCAAATGTTGCACCTCTTTCACGGCAATGTCAGCATCTATAACCTGGGCCGAATCTAACCTGCGCATGAACCAGATAAGGATTGGCTTAGATCCGTTCCGAAATGTGCCTGTCAATCGAACAAGACATTAGCCGAGCGACAAAGTATTTCCTGTTTGTTTGGGTAAGGTGGACAAATCCCCAATAGCATAGATCTACTGTGAGATGTACCTCTAACCGAATAAAACAGTAGTCAAATGACGACTGCCTAATGTTTTTTTTATTGAAGGTGGTTATTGTATAAATGAAATTAGGCATTTTGGTCATGACACCTAAGCAAGTTCGACGTTTGTGGTGCCTACTAGGACTACGTTCTAAAAGTTTTGCCATTTACGATGGTGTGGTACTAGTCTTCTCCATCGACGGCTTCCAACACTTGCTGATCTGAGCTTCCCCGTCATGTTCATATCCGATTCGTTTTCAGGTCTGCTATCCAGACCCACTTTGAAGCGCCCAAACCCCCCCCCCCTCTCATTCTCCACCACATGTTTGAGGATTTAACAAATACTATACATAATTTATTTATTATATCCTTAAAAATGTGGTGGAAAATGAGTAGGGTGTGATTTTGGGTACTAAAATGGTGTCCACCTAACATATTTCATTCGCTTTGTTGTGTTGCAGATCCCAACAACCCTCAAACGTCACCCTTTCACGTTGATAGTTATCCCTTTTTAGGGTCCTTCGTTTTCTTCATGCGTGGAGGTGGTCAACATCTCCAAAGAACCAGGGCCACAATTGTGGATTTCCGCCAATCTTTTCTTGATATGGTTAGCTGCCCTAGGCATTATATGCTCAAGCAAAAAATCACACATGATTGCGGCACCCAAAAGCCTTCTCCAAGCACGAAGGAACAGAATTACTGGAAATATTTTGTTTTCTAATTATATGTAACACTGTAATTTGAACTTTAACATATGTAGGTTGGTGTAGCCATGTAAAAAAGAAAGTGACTACATTCAAATACATTCAGAATGCCATTTCTCAGGTCGCTATACTATGATTAGTGTAACCATCACATGGTCCATAAACAAGTCCCATTTTTACACTAATCTGCGGATGGAGGTTTCAACTGCTCTTGATCACTACCAAAAACTAATGTCATGAGTCGGAATTTCCTCCTACAAAAGGGGAACTTAGGTTCAATCCTTAGTACTCGCATGAAGACACCAGCGACTAAGCGTTAATGCCAGACGAGCCAGAAATGTATGGAGGAAGAAATGAAACACAAGACATCAAAAGAGATGGGAGCATAAATGAGTGAAGTCCTTTTTTCTTCTGTATATAAAGACACAATAGAACGTTACATTTGTATCACAGAAAGAAATTTCATTTGTATCAGAAGAGAAAAGAAAGGTTTACATCCCCCCAACCACCAATTAATATTAACCCAAAAACCAACCCAAAATGAGAAAAAACACACGCTCCCACATCCTCATGATAAGGAAGAGGACAAATTACAATATGGGGAATTTCTATGGAGAAAGAAAGAAAAGGGAAAGAAATTTCTGCCTATTACTGCTGTCAAAAGCTGGCAGAACATGTCAGAAATGAGGAAATATTACCACCACTACCCGTCAAGTCGGGAAACATGATAAATTACACATGTCAATGAGAGGAACTTCACCACTGCAAATGAGGATTAGATTTTTGAACCACTAGATTAACTTTCCCGCTGTAATCATCATGCATCACTTCGATATCTTGCCAACAGAATCAATTTGCTTTACACTTTTGTGTTCAGACGTGATGGTTCCCACTGTTGAGGTACCAGAGGCATCTTTGAACCCATTGACCTTTACAGGCATAGAACCCACTGTAAATGCATCCACTGGAGCAATTATGCCATTCCAGTTCTTAGATTGATTGGTAATCCCCTCTGAATTCACCGACAGCAACCCCATTTTATTAGCTAAACCATCATCACCATTAATGTCTTTCGCTTGGGTGGGGTTGACATCCTTTTCACCATTAGGAATGTCGGCACCAACTTTGCCATTGGATAATCCAGGCAAGGCAACCGTTTTGCCCTGTGAAGATGGTGGAATTGGTGGCATGGTATCACCTTTAGATACTTCAGGTGAAGCCCCTGGTGAAGAATGGACTTCAGTGCCACTGACGGACTCCTTGGCCTCTTCCTCCATGACTCTAGGAGTGCCAGATTTACTGGGCTTTTCTTGTTCTACAGGAGGGGTTTTGATGACAATGCTGGGCTTCTTAGGAGGAATGGACGAATTATAGTACATAGGGTTCTCATAATTTCGCAAGGCTCGAGATTTTTCCTCGTGCATGATCCTTTGTCGTTCTTCATAATAGATGAAGTCATCTAGTATAGAAGCCTTCAGGGGACTGCTTTTAAATATGCTAAGCATGTTTGAACCCGGAATGTAGAGAATCTGCAATTTATTGCAAAAACTGTCAGAGAGTGAAAGAATCAGCAAATATTTGGAATTTTGGATAAATAAAAAGAGCCGAGAAAACCATCGAAAACATAGCTGAATGTTATGGGACAATTTTCTGTAAGTACTGACTATTTATTCAGTGATCGATGTTATCATCAAACTGGTTACGAGTAGGTAAATCATGAAAAAACGATGGTATTTAATTTCTTATGCAGCTGGAATAGTCAAAAAGCAATCAGATTCGGCTAATTTGGCCAGTTGTTCCAGGAACTGTTATAGCCAAAGACCCACTTACCAATGAGAACCTCCAACTGATTGCCCTATCTCTCTCTCATACCTCAGTAATAATTTCTTCTCTTATAAATATATGTTATTGTTGTTTGTACTTTGCTGCATATATTATATTAGGTTGCCAACAAGTTACTTTCAAAAAAAAAATTGCCAATAAGCCAATCCTCAAAGTAAACAGCCTAATATCTGATAAAAGAAATATTATATATATCAACGTCTTTATATCTTTCATCTTATATGTGTAGCAGCATATCAAATGATAACATGGATGTCCAATATTATAGAGCAACTAGGTTTTGTTTGTTTAGTTCTGTTTGTACATTTTAGAAGGCATTCTTCCTTATTTTAATTTTATTTCCCCTGTTTCATCGCAGGAGTATTCAAGATGGGAATCGATAAAGTCACATGTTCAGTACGGGAAAATGGTAGTCTTCAAATTTCAGTCTATGCTTCGATCTTTGGGACTCACAGCTTACTATATTTTATAATTATTTTTTCCATCAGTTGAAAGGATTAGAGCTTGTGAATTCAATTAGAAAATGAATCAAGGAGAATATTCAAACTGGCACAAAATAACAATACTACCAAAAGAAAACCAAGATGATCTTAACACGGTTAACTGTTGTGGCTCCTCCTAGAATGACTAAATATATATTTACCAATATCAAGCCAATTAGTTTTCATGCACACACACTATAGTTTCAATGCTTTGAAATTTTAAGGCACCTCTGGACCATTGTATCTTAATATGATTGACAATACTAGAAATTAATCAAAAGTTTAGGAATTGGTTAATAGCATAATTTTAGAAAATCCTACATTTCTTCCATGTTTGTCTGATACCCACCATCGCCATCATATAAGCCCCAATCCCAACCATGTTGGGGTCTAATTAGTCAAAGATTGAATCTCTATATGTGAACTTAATGTTTGGTTTCCCGGATATGATGCGCGTGTGATTTAAGTAAATCGAATTGTTGAGCCATCGACCAGCCAGAGCTTGATTTTGGTGTGTCCAGAACAACTTCAAATTCCCCTTAAATTGAGGGACTTGACTAAAACATCTATATGGAGAGTAGATTGCGGGAACTCCAATATTTTTGAAGGAAAAAACCCACATTCACTCCATTTTCCGAAACCCACAAACCAAATATAACATTTGCAATGAAGAATTTCCGATAACAATCATACACAGTAGAAGGGGAAAAGCAAACATAATGTCAAGAATCAAATTTGTAATGTTGTACTTCGTCAAAATTGTATGCATATTTGAAGACATATAATGGATTTAAGCAGTATATATCAGTATTAATTTTTTAATTCCAGTTTAGCAAATTTAGGGTGAAGGTCCTTTTAGCAGTTTAGGGCTAAGTTGATTGATCAGGCCCTTGAAGATACAAAGCTGGTACAACAAAAAGAATCTTCGCTTAGCTTGTAGCATTTCATTAAACATTGTTGTGCCACTTTTTAGCAAAAACTTAGTCATTACAGTGAAATGCTTAAAGATCTATCATGTTCAAAGCAGTATAGGTATGGTAAAGTGAACCCAAATCTGGGAAGATCCGCATCTATTAATCACTTATTTTCAGATTCAAACAGCTAGATATTGATGTATAGTTTACCAGTCAGCGGATTTTATTTTTGGAGTAAAGAACAATGAGTGAAAAACCAGAATCTGTTAACGGAATTGCAAGCACATTGCTCACAGTTTTTTTAAGAGACAAGATCAGTCGAACACTTTACGCAATAACAACAAAAAGGCACTACATGGTTCAATGACCAACAATATGATGGTGGTCAATCTGTAATTCCCACCCCTCACACAAGAAACACCAGTTTGTAGCTATCCCTTAAGTAACAACTCCAAATTAGTCTTTTTTTTGCAGAAAGCTTCAAGATATAGCTCCAAAAGCAGAAAAAAAATCGGCCGACTTAATCAGCTTCAGTATCAAGTTGTCAAAGCCTACTTTTGCAATTCTGGCTTGGGTACTACACCCACACTGATCCGTCATCCAAGGAAGAAAAGGTCCGATTTCGATGCCATTTCGGTGGCCACAAAAACAGAAATTTCGACAAATTTCAACAGAAATTTCGATAAATGCGTTCCTAGCATTTCGACGGCAAAATAAAAAAAATAATTTAAGAAATTTTACCAGAATAATCTACTAGTGTAGATCTACTAAAATATGTAATAATATTTCATATTGGATATATGGGGGTGGGGTCTCGTTATTTTTTAGTGAGTGACCCTGAACTGTTTTGATGGGCATTTCAATGGGGATTTTGATGTCAATTTTGCATGGAAAAATTTAATGAACTAAGCCATTATAGTTTGCAAACACAATATATAGACTTAAAGACACAAAACTGTGCAAAAACAAATATGCTCTAGCTAATACATAGTATATAAAAAAGGAAAAAAATCGATGATCTGCCTATTTCGAGAGTTTTGTCAGTCAATTTCAATGTCCGATAGCCACGAACAGAAATTTCGCCAAAAATTTCGACAATTTCGTCGAAATTTTGAACATTACCGTCATAACTATCATAAGTATACTCAGGCCTTGGAGTGAATAGCTCCAAAACTGAGTCACTTTCATGAAAGCCCCTCTACTTAGTCGAGAGCACCACCACAGCCAAATACAAATACTCAGGCTTTGTCAAAACCCTCACATCCCGACGTGGCCATGTTAACCAATAACAGTCTCAATCGACCCCCCCCCCAAATCGAAAGTACATCATCGGCAGCTCGCTCTGCCATCACAGTATATCAAGACCTTGGAATTTATAGTCCAGAAATCGAACTACTCTCAAGGAAGCCCCCCTCTAATTCGTCGAGATCATTACCTCTGCCACACTCCAAATTTTTGGCATCTGCAAGGCCTTCAAGTTCTAACACAGTCATATCGATGAACAGCAGTCTAACGGAAACCCCCTTTACTACTTCACCGGCAACACCGTTGGTGCAGGTCATTAAGTCCATGAACTTTGAGGGTCCGATATAGTGTGACCACCATGGTTCACTGCACCACGAGGACATTTCAAAAACATACACCTATATTATGAATCTCCTAGATCTCATAGCTGCTGAAATCTTTACAGCAACCACAACTATCAAACACTCCATGACATTGAAGTGAGGGTTTTCCATACCTTTATCAAACCATTGTGTTGAACTACTAATGCTTTTCCAAGAGACGGTAGATGGCAAGGAAGCACAGACACGTTTTAGACACGGACACTGACACGGATACGGACACGGGACAAGGCAAATTTCAAAAATGTAGGACACTGACACGGCATTGGATGAGGGGAAAATGTTTTTTAATATATCAATATGTGTGGATGTATGATGTATGAACTGGAATTTATTTTTAAGTTTCTCCAGATTAAGGTATCTATGTATATATAATCTTATATGCATGTAGAGGTGTGTCTTTGTGTGTGTAGTAGATATAACGTGAAGAACAAAACTAAACACGTAGTTTTTGTAAATATAGTATATTACAGAATATTCATATATATGAGGTTCATATTACTCATTTAACCAGCTTATTAGACCATAATTTGATTCATATTTATATATATAATCTTATATGCATGTAGAGGTGTGTCTTTGTGTGTGTAGTAGATATAATGCGAAGAACAAAAGTAAACACGTAGTTTTTGTAAATATAGTATATTACAGAATATTTATATATATGAGGTTCATATTACTCATTTAACCAGCTTATTAGACCATAATTTGATTCATAGTATTTGATTCAGTGCTTAGACTTTACATATTATTTTTTCTTTCAACAGATTTAATTGTAAATGTAATCAGAACTTAGCTCTATGTGACATTTTCTCAGTGATAGGACATGAACAGCAGCTGTATATTCAAAATTTGCATTGTCAAATATGGTATTACAGCAGCATCTGCTGTAGTGAAGTGTCCAGGAAGTGTCCGGGCAGTGTCCAGCTGTGTCCGGTGTGCTGAAAAAAACTAAATTGAACTGGACACGTCCCAGCCGTGTCCAAAACGTTTTGGGCCGTGTCCGGGAAGTGTCCGTGTCCGAAATGTGTCTGACACGGACACGGGGGCTGTCTAGAAGTGTCCGTGCTTCCTTGGTAGATGGCCTTAGGAAGGACACTAAAGAAAGATACTACTCCAGATCATGGCAGAAAATCGGCAAGGGGTTATACAGTAGGGATTACTTGCAGCTGCAACTGTTCCGTTCAGTAGTGCCCGCCATCAAGATGCAGTTTAGAATCTCCATTTAGGCAAACAATGCCCAGTTAAACATATGGTAACCTCAGCTCTCTGGACACCTCCATAACAACATGATTCAATTCGAATAAGTTGTGTAGAGCATAACCTTATAATGTTCACTATCAAGTCTTGGTGTAGTTGTCAAGACGCCAGCATAGGCGACAAGGCGTCTAAGGGCTGCGCCTTGGCATAACTACTTGTCTGGAATGTCTCCCTGACCTGTTTTTGTGGACCCAATTGAATATTTCTGTATTTTAATGCTTAATATGGGAATCCTAATGTTCAAAAATAATATTGTTGGCTATGTTATGTGCCAAATATTACTTTTCATTCGATCTAATACTCTTGATACACATCTTCTGATTTTTCTTATTTTGCACCTTCAGATTGTATTCAGTAGCTATGCTATGCTATGAAGGATAGTGATTACATTGCTTAATACTTGTAGCTATGCCAATAAAATATTTGTTCAGTTATTGATCACTCTTAAATTATTTACAATGATTATTTTCGTGTTCTAGACATTACTGTTAATGGTAATTATTAGATATGTAATTGGTTACTATTTCATACAATAAAATATAGAGAGATGATGTGGACAAGGAATGGGACCCTTTTGTCTTTACATATGCATAGCAACAAAATAGAGGGAAGTAACTCACTTCCCTCTATTTTGTTGCTATGCATATGAATAGACAAAAGGGTCCCATTTCTTGTTCTTATAGCAAATCCCTAAAATATATGTATGTGGGAGATTGAGACTGAATATGTATATGGGAGATTCCTTGTTCTTATCGAAAATCCCTAAAATATATGTATATGGGAGATTGACAATGAATGTGTATATCTACATATATAACTATAAATATGTGTATATGATGGGGGAAATGTTCATTAAAATCATAATAAATACTGGAATAATATACACATTTTTTAAGCTTTCCCAGGCGTACCTCGGCACAAATTGGTATTCTATCCCCAATTCATTAAATGAGATTAATACTTCCCTCCTCTGTTTTGTTGCTATGCATATACACTGACAAACCGGGCCTCATTTCTGATCCCATTTCTTGTTCTTATAGCAAATCCCTAAATATGTATATGGGAGATTGACAATTAATACATACATACTTACATATATATACAACTATAAATATGTGTATATGAGGGGGGAATTTTCATAAAAATCATAACAAATATGTATACATTCTGAAATAATATACACATTCTTTTTTTAAGACCGCCTACGCACACCTCGGCACAAGGCGCTTGGGTCTGGCGCCTTTGCACCGTGCTGCCTTAACAATCATGTTGGTATTCTATCATCCAATTCGTTAAATGAGATTAAACGTTCATAACCATGTAGCCTACCAACCATTTCCTTGCTATTATTCTTGTCTGTCTCACAACCAGACCTATGGTCCCAAGTCAAGTAAACGATGACAAGCTCTATACTCATAACTGCAATGTCCCAAACAACTTCAGCCAATCAAAAATTAATCCTCACATTGCCGTGTTTCCTTTTAAATACAATGTGCACTCTACACTTGAATAAGTCAACAACCACAATTCGTATGTACTAAAATTATTTGCCATTTTATAGGCAATTTTTTTATTTAAAAGTCCAAATTTCCCACCAATGCATCAACTCATCCAATATTATTACATTTTGTCATATTAGGTCTCAACTAATAGATTATTTATTTGATTAATGAAATCAGAAATTATGTTGATCTCTAAATTTAAGTTTAATCTACTTAGTTATATTGGACTGAGTTGAATATTTCAATTTAGTTAACAGTATAATAGGGGGCGAGATAGTAGCCACTTTTTATAATGAAAATGACTACCATCATTGATTCTAGCTCTATATTCCTATAGCAACCCTTTTACACTGATGCATTGACGTTTTTATGCATTGCAATGTCAATCAAGACCCAAATGGATTATTAAGCATCAGGATTCTTATTCTTATCATATAAGATTCACAGGTGATTAATTTGTTTTGACGTATATTTTTTATTCAGTTATACGAATAGTAAAAGGACATTTGATTCCACAAGCCATGGCACTATTCCTCTTCACCGAGTTTTGATGGTCTAATGTTTACACTTGATTGGATTTTCACATCTAGAAAATTGTTTTGATGTGAATATGTTAGAAATAAGATTTTCGTAACTGTTACTAGTTTGTTTTCGTTTTTGTACAGTTATCTCCATTATATTTGTGCAACAAAAATATTTGTAAGGACATATTTTTACATCTCAAAATTATAGTTGTATAAATAATGCAGTGAAGACGTCAACTAGTGATCAATATAAGTACAGTATTTAGAACGCAATATGGTGCCCAAAAAATGCATGAAGAAAACCTGACTAGAAACGAATTTAGCTTGCATCCCCCCAATAGAAGTAAAAATGTACATATTTTTAAAAAAAAACACAATCTGCAAAGATAACAAGTTGCACTTGCGTAATGCTTGTATATGCATATAATGTTGTAGTAAAACAGGCAAGCAAGATAATCAATTAACCATTCAGTGTTGTAATTCTAGATGTTACTGTGTTGGATATTAGTGACATACTTTTATCATGACTTCTACGTATACATAATACATACAGTGAACACTGACACAAGACAACAAATCTCCAGATCAGGCGTCTGTAACTAAAATACATATTAACAGTTCTTAATTAAAATACCTTTTTAGAGCATCACAGCAATCGCCTACACATGACTATAAGAGTGTCAAAAGCCTAAAGAATAATTCATTAAATTACATTTTGGAGTTTGAATATATTGATGTAGTGCAAGAACGACACTGAGTATTAATAGAGTGCAAGCCTCATACACCATGTGTGCAGTTAATAACGGCTTCAAGTAGTACTAATACATTGTTCTCTGTATTACAACTCCCATTGTCCAATACCTATATGTATGGCTTGCTTAGATATCCAAGAGCACTTTGTATAGCATAGTATTATCCACACCATATCAGTCACTACAATTAATATCAATGTCGTGCAAAAACATCAAAAAGATAGATTGTATGTCACCTACATAATGCGTAATCAAGTTGCCGGCCCGATACCGCAGATAAATTTGTTGATGCACAACCAGGATTACATAGAAAGAAATACAAAACCAGGGACACAACCAAACACACATTTATGACTTTTATTATACAATATATATCAGTTGCACTGTAATTTAGACATGCACGTAGGATTAAGATCAAGCGTGTCTTTACCGTAGCCATCCATTCAATGATTTATTTCTCCTCAATTCCAATATTCATGTTTAGATTATTCAGCCTATTAGTGACACTGCGTTGTAATTCTTGCGTATATTAAAAGAATAAAATGGCTGCATCAGACAGGTTAAAGCACTTAGTTTGATACTGACCACTGACCAACTCAATCTAAACCACCCCACATGTACTGTGTGGCTTGGCTTGGTGTTATCGTGTTTGGTATGGAAAATTTACAACCCCAAGGATGGTCAGAGATTCAAACTGGATCAAAGTAGGCAAAGGTCGGCTCTTAAGCTAAAAGTTATAGCAGAGAGTTATTGACCACTGGAGAGCTATATTCTCCTACGAAAGGTTTTATTTTTCAGCTAATATATCATACACACATGTATGTGCACAGGCATGCACGTTCCAAGCACACGCACGTTCCATTTGCGTTTTGAATCAAACAGCCGAGCTCAAGAAAACAGGTTACTACCATTAAGAAGCAATTCAGTCATATGTAATAAGCTGAAAAGAATATGTATGACAATCCATTACCTCTTGTGTGTCCCTGCTATTAGTGACAGGCTTATTCTCATTGTTCTCTAAAACAATGTGACGGAAACTAGTGTTTGGAACATCTTTCACTATATGCCACTTCACGGGGAAACTTCCAGTCCATTTGTCTTGCTGCCAGAAATCCATGTCCTTTTGGAAATCAACGGGCCCAACCATCTCCGCAACTCCACAGAATTGCCCGCTAGCATTCACCTACAAGTAGAGATTCAATTTATATGAATAATCAAAATGCTAAATATTATATCCAGAAAAATACAGATAAGGTGACTTACTGAGAAAAATAGAAATATTGGACAGAGGCCTGGTTTTCCCCGGGATATCCTCTGAGAGTCTTCATAAGCAGCGTGCAGCCTTTTATTTCCATTTGGGGTACTTGACCAGACATTATATTTAATGCTCTTGTGCACATCATCTTCACTATATGATTTTATCACAAAGAATTTAGCATTAGGATAGTTTACGGGAAAGTCTTCCCTATTGTATTGGTTAGTTTTGATTGTAATGTTCCCCTGGGCATCCACCATATCACCAGCTTTGTTGGTGAAAGCTTTAACTACGAAGGATGAAGACATCTGGCTCTTCGTTTTGTTCATTCTTGGACCTACGTTCTTCTCACCCAACATATCTATATGGCCATGGCCATGGCCATACCCATAATTCCAAGGTCCAGAAAACTGTTGGCTAGGGATAAACCTATCAGCAGCACTCCAGGCTTGTGCACTTGATCCAAAGTCATTAAAACCATAGCTAGACGGAATATTAACCTTTAAAGGAGAATGGGCGGATAGTTGGTTTCCATGCTGTGCATTATCAGGAGGTTGTAGCAAGACAGCACTACTTTGACCCTGCAACATAAAGACGCGATTAAAGGCATTGGAAAAAACTGGTTCAATGTTAGAGAAAAGAAAAAAAAACTTCAAAGTTGTGCAAGTCAGAAGATTGCTGTGAAAGAGCAGTAATTCGACCCTGATCCAACATACAGACAGAACTGTGTCTTTTAATAACATATCAACTATAAGTTTTCACTGATGCCTTCAAAGAATGGAAAAAACGAGAAGATTTCATTTCTAATAGAACATATTCATATACCTGGGGAATTTCAGAAGCAACCGTTGATTGCACAGTTCCTACAGACGGTGCATGTTTAATATAAGAGTCGGCAATAGGTCTTTCTGCTGGAACAGGCGGTGTCTGGCTCTGAAAATTGATAGGCTTAGTGGCATCCCTCAGTCCTGAAGTGGCTGGAACAACTGAAGCAGATGGAAGAGGATATTTCATAATGGAAGTTTCAGGTGCACTTAATGCAGTTGCATTTGGTAGAGATGGAGTAGGGGAATAAGTTGGGATAATATCATATCCAGGCTGCATGATAACAGGGAGATAACTTGGGGATGAAGCAGGCTGGTGGTACGGAGAACTAGCTATATATTGTTGGGTTCCCATGAAAGAACTGTCTGATCCTATGACAGCACCAGGTATGTATGAATTGTAAGGATTATATGGGGACTGTCCATAACCATAACTAGGAGTATAATATACATATTGCAAACCATCGGCCTGCAATCCCTGCAATAAAATATTCATGGTTAAATAACAATTGCTTCAGTTTAGTGACGCTATTGAACAGAAGCAAAAAAGATGACATACCGGAGAAGTAAGATCTTGACCATCTATAGCAAAAAACCTATGTTGGTCTTCCCACTCACCAGGTGATTCTAAGCCTCCTATCAACGAGACACAGAAATAGGTCAAAATTTATGATTACAGATCAACACGAAGAGTAGTATATGGAAATTAACTGACCTGGATTGTAATATCCATAAAGATTTGCAGGAGCAGGATAATACATGCCCTGATTAACAAAGAACTCTGGGGCATTAGGGTTGTTCGCCATGTTGACAAAATCTTGTGAAGGAACCACAGGTACGATGGTTGAAACTGAGCTTGTTCCAGGAATCTGAATGGACAAAAACAAGAGCAATATAATTTCTATTTTTGGAAGTACCAAATAACTTAAAACTGGTCCTCGGCAATCTCATGTTGAATACAGCAATTACTATTCAGAATTTATGTTGAGACATAACCCCACAAAGAAAAGCTCACACATAGAAAACACAAATACATATCTCTAAGAGCATTCAGAGTATAGTATTCATGATCTAGATATAATGCTAAACACCATCCCCAGTAACAAAAGTGAAAATGTATGATGCCAGCAGTCAAACCCTATTCACCATAAAGGATTATGAATTTCATGGCACGGAGTTAACATTACATCAGATATTCATAGCAAAGAGGCAAGCGTACAACATTTGCTAATATTCAGTTCAGCTTCAACTATTCAACTGCGACAGAAATTGTTTATTACCATATGTTCTTCTGTAGCCTAGCAGTTGGCACCATGACTTCTTTCTCTAAAATCACCTCTTTTCCCCTATAAGATAACGAATTTGATGAGAGGCTAAGAATCATTCCAGCTAATGCTGAACACAAAAAAGTTATTTTGCCTATCAAGAAAAGACCCATTGAGACTTTTGAACCTCAATAACTAATCTACACATGTTGGAGAACTTATGACGAGTTCGAATACAACTAAGTCCCTAGCTGAAGTGGAGATCATGTGTGACAACACTGGATGAACAAAGTGTACAGAAATTCAACAAAAATGTATCAGTGCCATGGTTACATTCGGCTAAATTTCTAGGAAGAACAAGTATCTATATTAAACACTTTGTTTGCATGCTACATTCCCTATTCATCTCCATCAGAAAACACACTATACTAGCCAATATAGTTCATCTATCACAGTATTAAAAAGTCTCAAACTCCACTTCTTTCACAGATTTATGATATGCGTAGCATTCAAAGTACTTATTGGCCCTCAGAGGAGGTATCAGTATATATTTCATACAAAGTACAAGGATGGTATATACTTAAACAAATAAAGCTAAGTAGCATCCAAGGGAAAAGATAGTTGTTCAGGACAAAAGTGTGGGGAGTAAGCTTCACAAAATTCCTCAGGACAATTGAACCAAAGAGCAACTAAATGCAAGCCCATCACCCTACGCCTACGGCATCACACCAAAGGAGTAAAGCATTTTTTTCAAACACACTTCGAAAGAGGTTCCTCAAGAGAGTGAAACTAGAACATAGCAACAAAACTAACAATGCACAGGGACGGTAAAGTACATCTGAAATCGCGGAAAAAGACCGCAGAGTGAGCAAACACCCTCAACGAATCTGAAAAGCACGCTAACCGCCCAATCGAGTGGGGACGCAAACGAGAGGCAAAATCGAAGCCATCACTAGAGAGTAGAGATCGAACTGGAAAAAAACTTCAATTTTACAATGAAAATAGCCAGGAAGGAGCAAGAGAACGGGGCTTGGGTTACGACCGGAACACGCCTATACAACAAGACGAGCAGGAGGGGGGGATCAGACGCAGACAATAGAATTCCAGGGTATCCTTGGTAAGAAGTAACGACATTAACCAAGTAGAGGGACAAGGGAACTTACCAGAGTCAGTTAAAGGCGGTTGGAAGAAAATTCAAGACATAGGCGAGGCAGAGGTTGACATGAGGACGGATGAGTGAAATCCCACGATGCGCGTCGAGTTCCCAGCAGAGGCGGCTGGCGCCCGTGGCATAACGCGGTGTGTCAGGCGTCGGGGCCTGCGTGACAGGTATCCTCCGGGTGCCCCTGTCCCCGAAAAACCCAAATCCCAAACCCTAACCCTAGAAAAACCAGACCTGGGTTCCCTCCACGAAATCGCGGGTCAAGGTGCGCGGGTGGAGGACGAGAGAGATTGGGAGGGAAGAGAAAGGGCAAGGGCTTTGGGAATAGAAAGGAGTTTTGGGGAATTGGATTTCGGAGATGGAAAAAGGAGGGAGGCAGAGGAGGACCTGGAGGAGGAGAGAGGGGGATCGGGAGCGAGGCGAGGCAAGGCAACCGCAATAAAGGGAGGGAGAGGAAATGCAGCGACGCAACCAAAATTAGAAAGACGGTGCCCGCGGTGCCAGTACAAATGGTGAGGGGGGAAGCGGCTCTTTGTTGGTTTTGTGATGCAAATCCAGGATAAATCCTTATATACATGAAAGGCCCAACCATAATTTGTCTCAGGATTCCAGTACTAATGAAACAGATCCTGACGTGACTGAACCGCAGCTATTTAAGTATTGACACACGTATGCCGTAGTTAAAATATGCTATTAACGGCATCATCATACACATAAGATTTAGATTTCTTTTTATGAAATAGGATTTTGAATTGTTGTTGGGACGTTTAATGAATGAGCCACAAGGAGTCATATGTCGTGTCCAAGACCGTTTTATTTTGCTAATATTATTATTACTCACTGTATGATGGTGATGGATTATCCACATATTCATGTGTTCTATTTCTTCTCTAACCCATCAAATATGGACTAATCTCTTCACGTTTGGTAGGCATGAAAGAGGAGAGAGGAAGGAGTTTGTTGATATTCTATTCGGTTAGCAATTTGAGTCATCAAGGAGACTTCCTCTCCCCAACTCTTCATTGACCTGTGGAGGCCCGACACAAGAGGAGTAAGGTAAGCCAAGTGTGCATTCCATTAGTTCCGGTGCAAACCATGTTAGACATAAATTCTAATTTTTATTCATCACGTGAGGATTCGAACCTGAGACCTTTGTCTGTGTTCACAGTCTGATCACCAGTGTGCTACACTCTTGTAGGCTCGGTGAGCAATTTAATATGGGGAGGAGTAGCGAAGACATAAAAAGGTAAAGCTTGATTTGTTTTTAAGAGAGAGAAAAAAGTTGATACACAAAGATGACTTCGTCATTTGCTTCTCATTTTCTCCATCCTTATCTTTTTGGGAGAAGAGTGGGGCAAACATACATAAATTATTCTTCTCTCATCTGTGTTACTTTGAACATCTGGTTCATTGGACTTTTTCATCCCTTCCCTCTCCCTCCCTTCCTAGCGTACCAAAGATATATTAAGGTCAAATAGACAAGATAGAGTGCATAAGGAATGAGTTTGAATAATGCATCATATTAATGGAATTTGAACTATCGATGGGATAGTCCATGACTATGTGTGAATTCAATCCATAATTCAAACGCTATTATGATAGTATATTTCTCCAATATGATTGAATATTGTTTATTTTTTATATAAATTAATATGGATTGTACATGCAAAAGATAAATAAAGATAAAAAAAATGAATGCATATGACATAACTATAGTATTGTTGTTCTTCTAGTATATTTAACCCCGTTTGATTTGCAAGACTTTATATTAGAAAGGACTTTCATCCTAATAATAGTTGAAATCACATGTTTGTTTGCTTAAAAGTTTCTTTACGATTGTATATATACGATAGTAGAGTCTCATCTCTTTAGGATTTTTATGTTCTGTGATTGCCATGTGTATTTGCATGGTACAAAGGGCCATGCTCCCTCGACGCCCACCCTCGTCACCGAATGAACAGTCTTGTTAGCTCCCCTCTCCAACTTCCGCAAACAACTGATCGTGATCTGGAAGCTTTCCACCTCCATTTATAGTGTCGTCTTCTCCCTTTTTCTCAACTGTGTTCCTCTCATTTTGTCTCTCCTCCGACCTCCTTTGGTCCCTCTCACTTTTTATCCTCTACATTAGTCCCTCAAAATTCTTCTTCTCTTTGAGGTTCTCGATCAGGAGATTGTTCTGCTCCTCTCTTTCTGCTCCCCAATCGCATGTAAAGCATAAAGCTATGTGTTGCTTAAATCCTATTGGGTTTGTTTAGATGAAATTTGTTTTGGTGTGATTAGGGAGACATGACCGGAACTGCCTAATCAGTGATATCTTCCTCATATTGACGAACCTCTGCTCCCTGATCACCGCACAATGTCCTTGAATCCATCACTTCTTTTTTTTTGCCTCTCGATTTTTCGCTTTCGTCATAATAACAAAAACTATCTCCACTCTAACTTTTGTTGCGGAGTTCCATTTTTGCATCTACAAACATCTACTAATACTTGCCAGCATCCAAACATGGATTGGGATAACAAACACCCCATATGGTTCATATACCTTCTTCTCTTTTCCTTCTCACATCCTTTTCTAATCCTTTTTAGTGAACTAAACGGGGCCTTACAAGAAAATTGGTATCTCCACATAATATCAAGATTTGTGAGTCTTTTTTTAAATGGGTAAAGCACTGCTTGAAATTGCCCTATAAATAGTCTACATGAAGTTCAATGACCTCAAAACAATAAAAGCTACAAGATGTAAAATGTCAAACATGTCAAATATCCATATATAGTCGTAGGCATTGCATCGAGAAGGATGAAAAATTATAAGAGAAGAACTACTAGAGGGTAAGGGATGCATTAGGGAGTGTATTATATGTCCTCCCAACATCAATATTAATTACAATGATTGTAGTTGTGGGCATTGTCAACTCTGTGAATGGTCATCCTAACATGTGTACCCCATGTAGTCATTATTGACAGAAATGGTAACCTTTGATCTATTAATCTTAATTATCAAGGTCTCCATAGGGTGTCACTTAGATGTAAATTCATTCACAAATAAAATAACTCAAATCATTTCTACATAATTAATGAAATGGGCCAATCAATGGGTAGCTAAATTTGATTGAAATTATGATGATACGAAGCTTGATGAATATTAGTACAAACACAGTTGTCAAGCATAGTAATATTGATCTCATAAGGATTGAACAAACTATTATTGGTATGTATGCCCATAGAGCAAGTCATATGATGATTGTAATGGGATACTTTGTAAATGATTTGAATAATAATAAAGGCAATTTCCGATTTATATGTTTAAACTATTTCTCAGATGATGGTGTAACATGATAGATGTCGAAAGAATGATTTTACTCAATCACGTATGCTTTTAGGTTAAGGACCTAAACGATGAGATCATACGGATGTTAAGAGTATACATTCTGGTTTAGTCCCTAGTCGGTTGTTATTGTGGAAATAACCATAGACATCAATAACACTGAAGACTAGATTGTGTGTAGGTTGATGACAAAATCTCATTAGTCATGATATAGTGATATCAAACCAAGCACATAGGTACTTGTTAGAGAACAAGGTACCAGACAGACCCACCGTGAGAGTGACACATGGAACCATGACTTGGTAGTCACAGTCAGCTCTCACAATGATGATGGTGAGTGTGATTCTTAGACCTGAAATCACTACACTCAACACATGTCGTTGGGTACCCTTTGACATCATCAAAAGCAGTCCTAAAACATGGAGTGTTATAAAGGTGATGATTGGGTGGCTTTGACACATGGGGATTTTGAGGGGTGAGTGATAGATATGGGATTTGTCCCTCCTAAGGGAGTTTGATATCCTTGGACACTTGATGAGTAGGATTGAGAAAGGCATGCACATGCACGTGCGAATAAATATGTGACATTGATGTCACACACATCTTACCCAGTCTGCTCTGAGATCAAGGAAATGAATGAATGTTGACAGGATGATTGTTCCATGCCTCGAGTTCATTCTGGATGTCAGTGACATAGGAATTATACATTCGCTGTAACACCATTCACGGATTGTAGGATTGAAAGTTGTTCTCCAAATTTCTATTTCACTTGGGTAGCACTGATGTGTGACTAGGCACCACTCTTTGCTTGTGAAGTCATAAGTATTATGGACTTTCACTGCCAATGTGAAATGGACTTGCAGGGTCACACACATAGGACTTAACCTGGAAGAGGAGTTTTGTCCACAAGCAATGTTTAGATTGATTACTAAAGGAGTTTAGTAGTTCAATTAAACACTCAATCAATTGATAGCTCAATATCATAATGTTCAAGGTGTTGAATACATTGATTGGAGTATCGGAATTATTGAAATCGCAATTGACTGATTCTACACAATCTGTACTCCCAACCGATTGGCTCATGTGATGAACCGATCGACTAATCTTAGTGAACCGGTCGGCTCAAGTGTTGAGTTGATCGGCTCATAGTCAGGGTGAATCGATTGCTTCAAGTGTTGAAACGATCAATTCAACTGGTGCAACCAAGCAAGTTGGGAAAATAGGATTGGTGAGAATTTTCCTTTCGTTTCAAATTTCCCAATTTGATTGGAACAAGGATTGGTATTCCATACCAATTAGAAACAAAAGAAGGAAAGTCAATCGGGAACTGATCAGGACCACCAACTGACCGGTTCAGAAGTGAACCGACCAGTTCAAGGGTCCCAATCGATCGGTTGAGGTGTCAACCGACCGGTTCAGGTCCCCAGCCGACCGTTTCAGTTGTGAAACGATCGGTTCAGGTTGCGAGTTGGTTGCTTTTGTGGAAAATCTCGAACCTTTCTACTCCTGCTTTAGTCCTGCATTGCCCGGGATAGAGAACCATGTCCCATGACCCTCCTATATATGGGGGCGTTGGGGGCTTCTCAGAGTACAACTCAGTGCAAGTCGGTTTCTCTACAAAGTTTTCGTTCTCTCTGGTTTTGGCAATTGAGAGAGCACGAGCAAGTGCTACCCGAAAAGGGAGGCACAGTAAGGGAAAGATAATTGTAGTTGCAACTGGCAGTAGGAGAATGTGTTGGCGACTAGTACGCCGACAGGAGGGTGCGACTCCTTCCGACTCCTTGTGGGACAAGGAGATCGGAGTTCCAGGCAGTCTGTGTGAACGACTACAGAGGCGGGAGACCTCTATCACTCGGAGGACAACTGTCAATCCCGACAGTCCCGATGAGACCAGGAGTCTTCAGTCCCGGTGCAACCAGGAGCTGCACAGACACCGTCCAAGACCGGAGGTGAAGACCGCGTAAGGCGTGAGGTACTGTCTCCGAGCAAGCCTCGGGACAAGGTATGCATCCAAAAACCATCTTTCCTATTATATAGACATTGACGCAATTCCTTTTGTTCTGGTTTTGGGAGATTTTTTTTTGTTTCCGCTGCTTCTCTGCCTCTTCTAAAACCCAACAACTATCATTTGAACCAATTATGAGAAGGTCTATATAAGAATGTAGTAGTTAATCATAATTGCAAAAGGAGCCTATATATAGTGTAACACTTGACTCATTACAGCCAAACGTGGTCCACATATCATGCTAAATCAGAATTGAACTCAAGTTAATCAAGTCAGATGATAACATATTGATAGGGAAAAAATAAGTAATTTTTTTCAAATAAGACCATTCAAGTTTTGAAATTCACAATCATGTAAACCCACAACATATTCATTACGTTTTGAACTGTAAACAAGATGTGTATATTATATTTATAGACTAAAAAACATATTACAATATCACATGCTCACATACAACACAATGTGTATCTCACAAGGATTGGTACAAACACAATATTTTTACAAACAGAGTAGTGTTGTTGAGCAGCATAATATTGTTCTCACAAGGATTGAACAAACTATCATTTGAACCCATCATGAGAAGATCAATATAAGAATATAGTAGTTAATTATAATTGCAAAAAAGAGCCTAGATATATTTTTGGTATGTATGCCCAGAGAGCCAATCATGGGATGATTGGTGGGATACATTAAGATTGATTTAATAAATATCAAAGGCAAGCTTCTAATTCTTTCTGGTCCAGTCATATGAGATAATGATAGAACAGATTGAATGTCTAGAGAATGACAATACTCAATGACGTATGCCTTCAGGTTCAGGACCTGAACAATGAGATCATACAGATGCTAAGAGTTTGTACATTCTTATTATGTCCCTAATCAAATTTCATTGTGGAAGGTAGATAGACAACAATGACACACAAGACTAGATTGTGGTGTTGGTTGATGAAAAAATCTCATTAGTCATGATATGGAGATATCAAACCAAACACATAGGTACTTGTTAGAGAATAAGTTTACCGGACAGACCCACCGTGAGTTTGACACATGGAACCATGACATGGTAGTCACAGTCAGTTCTCACAGTGATGGTGGCAAGTGTGATTCTTTGACCTGAAATCACTACACTCAACCCATGTCGTTGGGTACACTTTGACATCATCAAGCGCGGTCCTAAAACATGGGTTGTTATAAGGGTGATGATTGGGTGGTTTTGACACATGGGGCTTTTGAGGGGTGAGTGATAGATATGAGATCTGTCCCTCCTGAGGGAGTTTGATATCCATGGCCACTTGATGAGTAGGATTGAGATAGGCGTGCGCATGCATGTGTGAATCAGTATATGATATTGATGTCATACATATCTCCTCCAATCTACTCTGAGATCAAGAAAGTGAATGAGCGTTGACGGGATGGCTGTTCCATGCCTCGAGTTCATTCGGGATATCAGTGACAAAGGAATTATACATTCGTTGTAACACCATTCACGAATTGTAGGATTGAAAGTTGTTCTCCAACTTTCTATTTCACTTGGGTAGCACTGATGTGTGACTAGGCACCGCTCTTTGCTTATGTAGTCATAAATGTTATGGAATTTCACTGCCAACGTGAAATGGACCTGCAGGGTCACACACATAGGATTTAACCTGGAAGAGGAGTTTATCCACAAACAATGTTTAGATTGATTATTAAAGGAGTTTAATAGTTCAATTAAATACTCAATTAATTGATAGCTCAAAATCATAGTATTCAAGGTGTTGGATCGGTTGATTAGAGTATCAGATTGATTGGAAATGTGATTGACTGATTTTACACAGTCTGCTGCTCCAACCGATCGGCTCATGTGATGAACCGATCGGCTCATGTGATGAATCGATCGGCTCATGTGATGAACCGATCGGCTCATGTGATGAACCGATCGGCTCAGGTTGGTGAACTAATCGTCTCATGGGATGAACCGATCGGCTCAAGACAGGTTGAACTGATCGGTTCAAGAGTTGAACTGATCAGCTCAACTAGTCCAACCGAGATCATTTGGAAAATCAGAAGACTATTTTGCAAATACAATTTGTTTCACTTGTACAAATTTGATTTGGACAAGGATTAATATTTGATTAATCGGAGACAAATCTGAAAGTCAATTTGAGTTGGATTAGGACCACAAACCAATCGATTTGGGGCTCCAGTCAATCGGCTCAGAGCCCCAAACGATCGGCTCAGGTCCCAAACGATCGGCTCAACACCTAAAATCGATCGTTTCATGGTGTGAACCGATCGGTTCAGCTGGCGCAAGTTGTTTTTTTGTGGAAAATCTCGAACCCTTCTATTCTTGCATTAAACGTGCATTACCCGAGATAGAGAACCCTATCCCATGACCCTCCTATATATAGGGGTATCAGGGGCTTCTCTGGTACACAACTCAGTGTACCGGTTGCTTTGCAAAGTTGTCGTTCTATCTGGTTGTGATAACCGAGAGAGAGCCCGAGCAAGTGCTACCCGATAAGGGAGGTACATCAAGGGAAATACAACTGTAGAAAAGCGATTGGTGGCAGGAGAGTGTGTCGGTGATTAGTATGCTAACAGGAGGGTGTGACTCCTTCTGATTCCTTGTGGGACAAGGAGATTGGAGTTCCAGGTGGTTCGTGTGGACTACTTCAGAGGCGGGAGACTTCTGCCGCTCGGAGGACAGCTGTCAATCCCAACAGTCCCGGTGCGACTAGGAGCTGCACAGACACCGTCCAAGACCGGAGGTGAAGACCGCATAAGCCGCGAGGTATAGTCGTCGAGCAAGCCTCGAGACAAGGTATGCCTCTAAAACCATCCTTCGTATTGTATAGACATTGATGTGTTTCCTTTGTTCTGGGTATGGGGAGAAGAAAATTTTGTTTCCGTTGTCTTCTCTGTCTCCCCTAAAACCCAATAGTGGTATCAGAGCCACATCAACTGCTCTATACTTTAGGATAATCGATACGATCGATTTTGGTTTGTTGCCTTTATTTATTGCATATGATGTGAATAAAATTGGCTTTATGCATGTCCAATCCTAAATCCACAAATCCCAATATACATATATGATATGTAATATGAATGCACTCAATATGTGTCGGCTTTAAACGAGTTTTGTGGTGGATATATAGCGTGGTTATGGCCAATAAACCCTATGTATGTGTGCTTGGTTGTATGTGGTTGCTTGCATCTCGGTCTGCGTACTGATTCACTGTCTCCTATTCCTGATGTAACTCGAGATAACTCGAGATTTATTTCCTACCTTTGCTCCCCTCGAATGTAACTCTGGGTTTCCCAATTCAAATGTAAAATAAGATAGATCTTTTATTTCCTGTTATGTCAAAGAACGGCGGACATCTGACGATGACTGATACGATCGGTTCAAGGTGTGAACCGATCAGTTGGTGATCCAGATGACCGGTTCGAGGAGCGAGACAAGCGGGTGGTGGCTATGAGGATATGCACGACGACCAGGTGAACTGATCGGTTGGAGGAGCCAACCTACCAACCTGATGGCGAGCAGATCAATCATGGAGATGAGTTGATCAAAACCCAGAACGGCATAGCACAAAGTTCATCTTGTACATGTTTCATATGATGTAGATCTAAATGACTGTGATTCCTCTTGGCTCGAGGGATCACATTAGGATGGCCATAATATTCACTTTTATCATTTCACATGTTTTATGTGGGATATAGCATGTATATGATACTACTATATATTGTGGTGATTGGATATGTATATGTACCTATAAAAACTAAATCTCTTATTAAATATTAAAGTTTTACATGCCTTCCAAATGTAACACACGTGAAAAGCTTGATCGTCCAAGTGTGGGCACGCCCTAGCGTGGGCACCGTCTATCTCGCGGAAGCATGAAGGATGAATATGTGGGTCTTCCCTAGCAGGGTGCATATTTCATCGTGTTGGCTTTGGGTCAGACTTAACAAGGTGACCTATATAGGATCTAGCACCTTGAGGCATGGAGGTGATCATGGCAAGGAGTTGCATATGACATCTTTCAAGAGTTACATATGATGCAATTGGCAAAAAGTTGCCTACCTGGAAGATCTAAGTTATGGGTGACAACCCTAACTGGTCCATGACTCAGAGGGTTTCAGGATCTTGACCCATTAGAAGATTGCACGCTGCAATCTTCTGAATTGATGGTGAGGGCTATCAATTTGAACAAAAATAGTGGGAGTGATAATTAATTAAAGTCCTAATTATATCGTCAACTTTTCAAATCAATCAAATAAGTCAAAATTGAGTTTTGGACTAAACTGTATATATTTCCTTTTGTAGTACAAATGACAACAAACAACAATCACTTTTCATTGCGATCGGTCCTTAAAAAGGATGGGATTAACTTCCACGACTGGTTTAGGATATTGAGAATTGTTCTCACTCAAGAGCGAAAGCTCTATGTCCTGGATACTCTAGTTCCAGAGGAACCTGCTCCTACCACACCAAAGGCAGAAAGGGATGCTTATAAGAAGCATTCTGATAATGCCATTGATGCAAAGTGCTTGATGTTGTGCTCCATGAACTACGAGTTGGGCAGACAATGTCACGCCCCAATCTCACATTAACCGCAAACCACGGGATTAGGGCACAACAGGTGGGATTACACACAACCAACCATTCATCATTCTTTCCTTTTAAACAATTAAAGACATTAATAGAAAACTCTATTTAGGCTGCAAATGAAACTAATAAACTGCGGAAGCACTTCTATTAAACTGACTAGAAATATAAACAGAGTCTACAGCATAATGCATTGTTCAACATAAAATAAAGCATAACAGTTAATTTACATCTTTGTACACATTCTCTCTCTCACTCACACCTTGTCCCGAAGATCGAGGGGAATGGACTAAGAGACCTTCTAACTAAACTAACTGCAAACCTTCTATCTACTAAGCGTTGGGATGATACGATCCTTCTGACTCCTGATGCTGGTGCTGACCTGAAAATGTTTGAGTAGGGGGGTGAGCCTACTCGCTCAGTGAATAACATTTCACTTAGCTATCACTAAATAACTCGTCAGGTTTATTAACTGAAAGTAAACAAATATACAGTTCAGGCAGGACAGTTCAATTGACATAGCAGATATACAGATAGTAATTACATTTCTAAACACCAACATGTATCTCAGGTAAATAAGCAGTTATATAAATTTATTGTGATCCTACATGATTATTTATTCATTTTATTATTATGCCCTAAATATATGAAGTGTACTCTGCATATAAAGATCCGCAGCAAATTCATGCTACGGCCTCACCGTACAAGACTTGGCCACACACCCGGAAAATGCTAAGTCTGACTGCTGTCCTGGTCTGCGTCAAGACTCTCAGGCTCACACGGCCTCACTGCACTCTCAAAGAGTGTACTCTAGACTCCTCCTTAAACCTAAATACATCGGCGGAGAGTCTCACAGGGTTACCTTCGTGACGTTGCACGAATTGTGTTAGATAACCAAGTTTTCTTTCTTTTTTCCAGTGCCACCGTGACACACACACAAATTATTGTTGAACACTGCCTTTCTGCCCTCGTGCCACCGTGACACACACACGGATTATTGTTGGACACGAGTCACCGACCATCTAGACACACGCTAGGTAGGTCGTTTCACCCCAAGGTGCAGACCTCACGAGGGGTTCTACGGTGTTAGGGCATCTAGGTCTATACTTGATTAACAGATAACAGAAATAACACATTTTAACTGTAAAACACAGAATTTCTCTTTCATATCGTTCACATCACATTTTTCAAGTTCCAATGAACTTATCATACTATTACTGAAGCAAATAGACATTTAAAATGAGTTAAGTAATGATTTCTAAATGAATTGCCACTCACCACTTGAAACTCGGCCGATCCCTATGGAGCTCGGCCGACCGTTTCCCAGATTCTGAAACTCGGTCGAACAATCTCGGCCGACCAACTGGAAACTCGGCCGATCCCCTGGGAAACTCGGCCGACCAACTCACCGCTTGAAAAACCTACAAAGAAACTCGGCCGATCAGGACCAAACTCGGCCGACCAAAACGTTGTTTGTATATCTAATTAGAAAACTCGGCCGATCAAGACTAAAACTCGGTCGATCAGTAAACGCTGTACAAAAGCCCTAAATAAGAACTTGGCCGACCGAATTGGAAACTCGGCCAAACCGCGTACAGGCAGAACACAAAAACGGCCTGCAGAAGTCGATTTCTCTCGAATCAACGGGCAAACTTCGAACAAACACCACCAAACGATCACAAATGACGCATAAGACTAAACCGCACCTGAAGGGAAGAAAGAAACAAGATGGGGTTGCTCCGTGCACCTCAATCCCTTGATCGTTTTTCTTGTAAACGCAGCTCCAGCTGCAAACCCGGTTCGAATTGACGGAGATGAAGATCTACAGAGGAATAGGACGATCTGCAACAGTTAATTGGAGCAAAACGAAGCTCCAGCGCTTCTCCCTTCTTAGCTCTCTCTCTCTTTCTCTCTCTCTCTCTTTCTCACGCAAGGAGCAGAACGCAGGAGCGTTCTCTTGTTTATGTGAAATGAAACGAGAAAGAAAGAAAGGAAGGATAAGGGAGAAAACTTAGGGGCCTAATCGCAAAGTTCGAAACTTTCAAAAATTACAATCGGGTCCCTACAAGCCCAAAAACATGCAACTTTTGTCTCAAAGGTCGGATTCAAACGTTTTCTCTGGCAATGCTTCAAGCGTAAGGTCCTACACGCTTTAGAAGCTAGAAAACATACTAAGCACTTATCATGACCATTTTTAACATTATTAACTAAAACAGACTTATAACTTAACACATCAGCTAAACACATGCTGAGCAGCTTACTTACGGGATAAGCTCGACGCGGGTCGTAATAATTCCTCTTTCCCTTATAAGAATTTCGTCCTCGAAATTCCTAAAAGAGAAAAGGGAACTTGCCACGCATCTCAGACTCCAGCTCCCACGTAGCTTCTTCAAGATTATGGTTTCTCCACAAAACTTTCACTAAAGGAATCTCGCGGTTCTTAAGCTTTTTGATCCGGTGATCGACTATCTGCACAGGTCCTTCAACATAGGACACATCTGTCCTAAGCTGCACCGATTCTGAAACTAGAATCTTATCTGTACCAGGATGACACTTTTTCAGCATAGACACGTGGAAGACATCATAAAGATTTGCCAACTCAGACGGCAAATCCAACCTGTAAGCTACAGGTCCAATCCTCTCAACAATAGGATATGGACCCATATATCTAGGGGTCAACTTACCCCTCTTGCCAAACCTCAGAACTCCCTTCCACGGTGAAACTTTCAAGTAAACCTCGTCGCCAACCTCAAACTCAAGAGGTCGACGTCGTCTTTCAGCATAACTTTTCTGTCTATCCTGAGCAGCTTTTAACTGATCTCTGATCACATATATCTTTTCTGTAGTTATATCAACTAGCCCAGGTCCAATAATTTTCTTTTCACCCACCTCATACCAACAAACTGGCGATCTACACTTTCTACCATAAAGAGCTTCATATGGAGCCATTCCCAGACTGGAATGGTAGCTGTTATTATATGCAAACTCTATTAGGCTTAAGTGTTCTTCCCAGTTGCTTCTAAACTGTAGCACGCATGCTCTCAACATGTCTTCAAGGGTCTGAATGGTCCTCTCAGATTGACCATCTGTCTGTGGGTGAAACGCTGTGGTGAACTTCAACCTTGTGCCCAACGCACGATGTAACTGATTCCAGAATCTAGACGTAAACTTTGGATCTCTGTCAGAAATAATAGAAACTAGAATCCCATGCAACCTGATTACCTCGTCCACATAAACTTTAGCCAGCTTTGAAACTTCAAAGGTTGACTTGACAGGAAGAAAGTTAACAGACTTAGTTAGTCTATCCACAATCACCCATATCGAGTCCGAACCCTTAGGCGTTCTGGGTAATCCTACCACAAAGTCCATCGTGATGTGATCCCATTTCCACTTTGGTATAGGAAGCGACTGTAAAGTTCCAGCATGTTTCTGATGTTCGGCCTTAACCTGCTGACACACCCCGCACCTAGCTACGTATTCGGCCACATCCTTTTTCATGCCAGACCACCAGTACAGCTCTTTGAGGTTCCTGTACATCTTTGTGTTACCTGGATGCATAACATACATAGAAGTATGCGCTTCTTCAAGAATCTGTTCTTTCAACTCACTGTTTCCAGGTACACACAATCTATCATGAAAATATAACATGCCTTCATGAGAAAACCTGAACTTTGTCCTCTTACCCTCTGACATCTCCTCCATGATTTGCCATAAATCATCATCACTCTGCTGCAACTCTTTAATCTGATTATAAAAAGTAGGTCTGACTTGCATCTGAGCAATCAACCCACTCTGTCTTGTCACCTCCAAGTCCAAGTTCATCCTTCGCATATCTACAAGCAAGTCTCTCTTGAAACATGCCATAGAAAATGCATTGGCTGATGAACTTGACTTTCTACTCAAGGCATCAGCTACAACATTCGCCTTACCAGGATGGTAATCGATTGTCACATCATAGTCTTTAATCAGCTCCAGCCATCTGCGTTGTCTCAAATTCAAATCTTTCTGGGTGAACATATATTTCAGGCTCTTATGATCTGTGAACACCTGACATGTCTCACCATACAAGTAGTGACGCCATGTCTTAAGAGCATGAACTATTGCAGCTAATTCCAGATCATGAACAGGGTAATTCTCTTCATTCTTCTTAAGTTGTCTAGATGTGTAAGCAACAACTTTACCTTCTTGCATCAGTATACAGCCCAAACCTTTCCTAGAAGCATCACAGAACACTGTATAGCCTTTATCTGCTTCTGGTAAAACTAGCACTGGTGCTGAAGTCAACCTCTTCTTCAAAATCTGAAAACTTTTCTCACAGTTATCAAACCACACAAACGGTACTTCCTTCCTTGTCAAGCGTGTCAAAGGTGATGCTATCCCACTGAAGTTCTTTATGAACCTTCTGTAATAACCTGCCAAACCCAAGAAACTTCTGATCTCAGTAGGAGTCGTAGGCTGTTCCCACTGAAGCACAAACTGAATTTTCTTAGGATCTACACTAACTCCATCTCTCGAGATAACATGTCCAAGAAATGCTACCTCGGCCAACCAGAACTCACACTTGCTAAATTTAGCAAACAACTAGTGTTGTCTCAACAACTGCAACGCTACTCTCAAGTGTTGCTCATGCTGTTCATCGTCTCTGGAATAGATCAGAATATCATCTATAAAGACTACAATAAACTGATCTAGAAATGGTTTGAAAATCCGATTCATCATATCCATAAAGGTTGCTGGGGCATTGGTCAGCCCAAACGACATGACCAAGAACTCATAATACCCATACCTGGTTCTGAAAGCTGTTTTGGGAATATCAGAACCCTTTATTCTAAGCTGATGATATTCGGATGTCATATCAATTTTGGAAAAGATCGTCGCTCCACGCAATTGATCAAACAAATCATCTATTCTCGGCAAAGGATACCTGTTCTTTATAGTGATCTTATTCAGTTGCCTGTAATCTATACAGAGACGCATGGTACCATCCTTTTTCTTAACAAACAGGACTGGAGCACCCCACGGTGAAGAACTGGGTCTAATGAAACCCTTATCTAGCAACTCCTGCAACTGCACCTTGAGTTCTTTCAACTCTGCAGGTGCCATTCTGTAGGCTGGTAGTGCTACTGGATGACTACCTGGATATACCTGAATTTCAAAATCAATGTCTCTGACTGGAGGTAAACCTGGTAATTCTTCTGGAAAAACGTCAGAGAACTCGCGAACCACATGTACATCAAAAACACTGGCAGTGCTCTTCTATGCTCTGGTGTCAACCACATGAGCAAGGAACGCTTCACATCCTTTCTGTAACATCTTATCAGCTACATCAGCTGATATTATGCATGTAGGCAGAACTTTCCTGTCTCCAGTAAAGACACAAGAAAATTCTCCTAATTGAAAGGTAGCTTCCTTTTTCCAGCAATCGAGTTGCACTCGATATGATTCAAGACAATCCATACCCAAAATGACTTGAAAAGTATTTACATCCAAGGGTATGAGATTAACAACAAAGGTGAAACCTCCAAAAGATAACAAACATCCGGGACAGGACTCAGATAAAACTTTTGGTCCACCTAGTGGAACCGTCAACACTAACTCATCTGCCAACTCTTGAGTTAACAGATTAAGTTCACCAACTAAAGAACGTCGTATAAAAAAATGAGTAGCTCTCGAATCTATCAAAACTGAAACTGGTATACTATTAAACAAAAGCATCTCTCATGTAACAACTTGTGAAAAGATTATACCTTCCTGAGGTGTCAAAGAAAAGAAACGTGCTGAAGCTCTCCCTCTGCCACGCTGTCCTCTCTGACCACTCCTGCCACTAGACACTCCACCTCCTCTAGAACCAGAAGCCATAGAAGAACTCGATCCTTCAGCTGGAGGTTGTCTCTGAACATCATAAAACTGAGACTGAGAAGCTTGTGATGCTGCTTGTTGAAGCTGAGGGCAAAACTTCCTTATATGTCCCATCTGCCCACAATGGAAACATCCTGTATAATCTAAACCCCAACATTGCCGAGAGTGAGATTTTCCACAGGTATTACATACTCGCTTTTCCTGTCTCTGTGGACCAGTCACTGACATAGACGATCCAGAAGACTGTCCACTATCGGCAGTGCTCCATCTTCCTGGGTTGTATCCTCCTCTGCCTCTAGAAGTAGTGACATCCTCAGATCTCTGCCTGCCAAAACAACCAAAGCCACGCCCAAGCTTAGAAAAGAAACCTCTACCTCCACCTCTGTATCCACCACTAGACTGTCCTCCACTGAACTCTACAGATCTCTTCTTAGACTCGGGCACCCTATCAGCATTCACATATTCTTCAACCTGTCTGGCAGCCTCAACAAATTCACCAAAATTCTCTCAGTTCCTCCTGCTAGTAGCAAAAACTGTATGTCGGATCTCTGGCCTTAGCCCTTCCTGGAATCTTCTGCATCTTTCTATGTTATCAGGAACAAGCTGTGGACAGAAATTGGCTAACCGTGTGAAAAGCGCTTCATACTCTGTAACGGTCATGTTCCCCTGCTTGATATTCTGTAACTGCCAGATTTTCTCATTGAGAAAGGTGGGTGAATAGAATTTGAGATGAAACTCCTCAGAGAAATCCTGCCAGGAAAGCTCCATACCTCACCACAACTCTGCATCGCCTGTCAGAAAGTAAACTGCATGATTGATCTTCTTATCTTCTGGAAGCTCCATCAGACGAAAGACCTTCTCTATCTGTCTAAACCATTCATCAGCTTCGGCAGGATCTGTGGTGCCACTAAACTTTGTGCCACCAAGCTTCTTCACAAACTCATATGATCGCATCAGATTTTTACTGCTGGTAGAAGAAGATTCTCGCCTATCAGCCTTATACCTCTCTTTAGTCTCCAAGAACATCCTGTACATCCGGGATGCTTCATCCACGTGGTCACCACCACCTGGACCCAAGTATCGCGGATCAGGACCAACATGGCTCTCAGCCTGATCATCACGATCAAAGCCTCTTCCTGCCATCTGCAATGATATAATAGAAAATTTCCTATTAGAAAATTACAGATAGAAGAAAGACACTTAGATCTTAATCCTATTGGTCTCTTATCGTCCCATGTCCTTGAGTAACTAAGTACTCAAACCTAAGCTCTGATACCAAAAATTGTCACGCCCCAATCTCACATTAACCGCAAACCACGGGATTAGGGCACGACAGGTGGGATTACACACAACCAACCATTCATCATTCTTTCCTTTTAAACAATTAAAGACATTAATAGAAAACTCTATTTAGGCTGCAAATGAAACTAATAAACTGCGGAAGCACTTCTATTAAACTGACTAGAAATATAAACAGAGTCTACAACATAATGCATTGTTCAACATAAAATAAAGCATAACAATTAATTTACATCTTTGTACACATTCTCTCTCTCACTCACACCTTGTCCCGAAGATCGAGGGGAATGGACTAAGAGACCTTCTAACTAAACTAACTGCAAACCTTCTATCTACTAAGCGTTGGGATGATACGATCCTTCTGACTCCTGATGCTGGTGCTGACCTGAAAATGTTTGAGTAGAGGGGTGAGCCTACTCGCTCAGTGAATAACATTTCACTTAGCTATCACTAAACAACTCGTCAGGTTTATTAACTGAAAGTAAACAGATATACAGTTCAGGCAGGACAGTTCAATTGACATAGCAGATATACATATAGTAATTACATTTCTAAACATCAACAAGTATCTCAGGTAAATAAGCAGTTATATAAATTTACCAGTGATCTTACATGATTATTTATTCATTTTATTAATATGCCCTAAATAGATGCAATGTACTCTGTATATAAAGATCCGCAACAAATTCATGCTACTGCCTCACCGTACAAGACTTAGCGACACACCTGGGAAATGCTAAGTCTGACTGCTGTCCTGGTCTGCGTCAGGACTCTCAGGCTCACACGGCCTCACTGCACTCTCAAAGAGTGTACTCTAGACTCCTCCTTAAACCTAAGTACATCGGCGGAGAGTCTCACAGGGTTACCTTCGTGACGTTGCATGAATTGTGTTAGATAACCAAGTTTTCTTTCTTTTTTCCAGTGCCACCGTGACACACGCACGGATTATTGTTGAACACTGCCTTTCTGCCCTCGTGCCACCGTGACACACGCACGGACTATTGTTGAACACGAGTCACCGACCATCTAGACACACGCTAGGTAGGTCGTTTCACCCCAAGGTGCAGACCTCACGAGGGGTTCTACGGTGTTAGGGCATCTAGGTCTATACTTGATTAACAGATAACAGAAATAACACATTTTAACTATAAAACACAGAATTTCCTCTTTCATATCGTTCATATCACATATTTCAAGTTCCAATGAACTTATCATATTATTACTGAAGCAAATAGACATTTAAAATGAGTTAAATAATGATTTCTAAATGAATTGCCACTCACCACTTGAAACTCGGCCGATCCCTATGGAAGTCGGCCGACCGTTTCCCAGATTCTGAAACTCGGTCGAACAATCTCGACCGACCAACTGGAAACTCAGCCGATCCCCTGGGGAACTCGGCCGACCAACTCACCGCTTGAAAAACCTACAAAGAAACTCGGCCGATCAGGACCAAACTCGGCCGACCAAAACGTTGTCCGTATATCTAATTAGAAAACTCGGCCGATCAAGACTAAAACTCGGCCGATCAGTAAACGATGTACAAAAGCCCTAAATAAGAACTCGACCGACCGAATTGGAAACTCGGTCAAACCGCGTACAGGCAGAACACAAAAACAGTCTGCAGAAGTCGATTTCTCTCGAATCAACGGGCAAACTTCGAACAAACACCACCAAACGATCACAAATGACACATAAGACTAAACCACACCTGAAGGGAAGAAAGAAACAAGATGGGGTTGCTCCGTGCACCCCAATCCCTTGATCGTTTTTCTTGTAAACGCAGCTCCAGCTGCAAATCCGATTCGAATCGACGGAGATGAAGATCTACAGAGGAATAGGACGATCTGCAACAGTTAATTGGAGCAAAACGAAGCTCCAGTGCTTCTCCCTTCTCAGCTCTCTATCTCTTTCTCTCTCTCTCTCTTTCTCACGCAAGGAGCAGAACGCAGGAGCGTTCTCTTGTTTCTGTGAAATGAAACGAGAAAGAAAGAAAGGAAGGATAAGGGAGAAAACTTAGGGGCCTAATCGCAAAGTTCAAAACTTTCAAAAATTACAATCGGGTCCCTACAAGCCTAAAAACATGCAACTTTTGACTCGAAGGTCGGATTCGAATGATTTCTCTGGCAATGCTTCAAGCATCAGGTCCTACACGCTTAAGAAGCTAGAAAACATACTAAGCACTTATTATGACCATTTTTAACATTATTAACTAAAATAGGCTTATAACTTAACACATCAGCTAAACACATGCTGAGCAGCTTACTTACGGGATAAGCTCGACGCGGGTCGTAACAATTCCTCTTTCCCTTATAAGAATTTCATCCTCGAAATTCCTAAAAGAGAAAAGGGAACTTGCCACACATCTCAGACTCCAGCTCCCACATAGCTTCTTCAAGATTTGGTTTCTCCACAAAACTTTCACTAAAGGAATCTCGTGGTTCTTAAGCTTTTTGATCCGGTGATCGACTATCTGCACAAGTCCTTCAACATAGGACACATCTGTCCTAAGCTGCACCGGTTCTAAAACTAGAATCTTATCTGTACCAGGATGACACTTTTTCAGCATAGACACGTGGAAGACATCATGAAGATTTGCCAACTCAGACGGCAAATCCAACATGTAAGCTACAGGTCCAATCCTCTAAACAATAGGATATGGACCCATATATCTAGGGGTCAACTTACCCCTCTTGCCAAACCTCAGAACTCCCTTCCACGGTGAAACTTTCAAGTAAACCTCGTCGCCAACCTCAAACTCAAGAGGTCGACGTCGTCTTTCAGCATAACTTTTCTGTCTATCCTGAGCAGCTTTTAATTGATCTCTGATCACAGATATCTTTTATGTAGTTACATCAACTAGCTCAGGTCCAAAAAATTTCTTTTCACCCACCTCATACCAACAAACTGGTGATCTACACTTTCTGCCATAAAGAGCTTCATATGGAGCCATTCCTAGACTGGAATGGTAGATGTTATTATATGCAAACTCTATTAGGCTTAAGTGTTTTTCCCAGTTGCTTCTAAACTGTAGCACGCATGCTCTCAGCATGTCTTCAAGGGTCTGAATGGTCCTTTCAGATTGACCATCTGTCTGTGGGTGAAACACTCTGTTGAACTTCAACCTTGTGCCCAACGCACGATGTAACTGATTCCAGAATCTAGACGTAAACTTTGGATCTCTGTCAGAAATAATAGAAACTGGAATCCCATGCAACCTGATTACCTCGTCCACATAAACTTTAGCCAGCTTTGAAACTTCAAAGGTTGACTTGACAGGAAGAAAGTGAACAAACTTAGTTAGTCTATCCACAATCACCCATATCGAGTCTGAACCCTTAGGCGTTCTGGGTAATCCTACCACAAAGTCCATCGCGATGTGATCCCATTTCCACTCTGGTATAGGAAGCGACTGTAAAGTACCAGCATGTTTCTGATGTTCAGCCTTAACCTGCTGACACACCCCGCACCTAGCTACGTATTCGGCCACATCCTTTTTCATGCCAGACCACCAGTACAACTCTTTGAGGTTCCTGTACATCTTTGTGTTACCTGGATGCATAACATACATAGAAGTATGTGCTTCTTCAAGAATCTGTTCTTTCAACTCACTGTTTCTAGGTACACACAATCTATCATGAAAATATAACATGCCTTCATCAGAAAACTTGAACTCTGTCCTCTTACCCTCTGACATCTCTTGCATGATTTGCCATAAATCATCATCACTCTGCTGCAACTCTTTAATCTGATTATAAAAAGTAGGTCTGACTTGCATCTGAGCAATCAACCCACTCTGTCTTGTCACCTCCAAGTCCAAGTTCATCCTTCGCATATCTACAAGCAAGTCTCTCTTGAAACATGCCATAGAAAATCATTGGCTGATGAACTTGACTTTCTACTCAAGGCATCAGCTACAACATTCGCCTTACCAGGATGGTAATCGATTGTCACATCATAGTCTTTAATCAGCTCCAGCCATCTGCGTTGTCTCAAATTCAAATCTTTCCGGGTGAAGATATATTTCAGGCTCTTATGATCTGTGAACACCTGACATGTCTCACCATACAAGTAGTGACGCCATGTCTTAAGAGCATGAACTATTGCAGCTAATTCCAGATCATGAACAAGGTAATTCTCTTCATTCTTCTTAAGCGGTCTAGATGCGTAAGCAACAACTTTACCTTCTTATATCAGTACACAGCCCAAACCTTTCCTAGAAGCATCACAGAACACTGTATAGCCTTTATCTGCTTCTGGTAAAACTAGCATTGGTGCTGAAGTCAACCTCTTCTTCAAAATCTGAAAACTTTTCTCACAGTTATCAGACCACACAAACGGTACTTCCTTCCTTGTCAAGCGTGTCAAAGGTGATGCTATCCCACTGAAGTTCTTTATGAACCTTCTATAATAACCTGCCAAACCCAAGAAACTTCTGATCTCAGTAGGAGTCGTAGGATGTTCCCACTGAAGCACAGACTGAATTTTCTTAGGATCCACACTAACTCCATATCTCAAGATAACATGTCCAAGAAATGCTACCTCGGCCAATCAGAACTCACACTTGCTAAATTTTGCAAACAACTGGTGTTGTCTCAACAACTGCAACGCTACTCTCAAGTGTTGCTCATGCTGTTCATCGTCTCTAGAATAGATCAGAATATCATCTATAAAGACTACAATAATCTGATCTAGAAATGGTTTGAAAATCCGATTCATCATATCCATAAAGGCTGCTGGGGCATTGGTCAGCCCAAACGACATGACCAAGAACTCATAATGCCCATACCTGGTTCTGAAAGCTGTTTTAGGAATGTCAGAAGCCTTTATTCTAAGCTGATGATATCCAGATCTCAAATCAATTTTGGAAAAGATCGTCGCTCCACGCAACTGATCAAACAGATCATCTATTCTCGGCAAAGGATACCTGTTCCTTATAGTGATCTTATTCAGTTGCCTGTAATCTATACAGAGACGCATGGTACCATCCTTTTTCTTAACAAACAGGACTGGAGCACCCCACGGTGAAGAACTGGGTCTAATGAAACCCTTATCTAGCAACTCCTGCAACTGCACCTTGAGTTCTTTCAACTCTGCAGGTGCCATTCTGTAGGCTGGTAGTGCTACTGGATGACTACCTGGATATACCTGAATTTCAAAATCAATGTCTCTGACTGGAGGTAAACCTGGTAATTCTTCTGGAAAAACGTCAGAGAACTCACGAACCACATGTACATCAAAAACACTGGCAGTGCTCTTCTCTACTCTGGTGTCAAGCACATGAGCAAGGAACGCTTCACATCCTTTCTGTAACATCTTATCAGCTACATCAGCTGATATTATGCATGTAGGCAGAACTTTCCTGTCTCCAGTAAAGACACAAGAAAATTCTCCTAATTGAAAGGTAGCTTCCTTTTTCCAGCAATCGAGTTGCACTCGATGTGATTCAAGACAATCCATACCCAAAATGACTTGAAAAGTATTTACATCCAAGGGTATGAGATTAACAGCAAAGGTGAAACCTCCAAAAGATAACAAACATCCGGGACAGGACTCAGATAAAACTTTTGATCCACCTAGTGGAACCGTCAACACTAACTCATCTGCCAACTCTTGAGTTAACAGATTAAGTTCACCAACTAAAGAACGTCGTATAAAAGAATGAGTAGCTCCCAGATCTATCAAAACTGAAACTGGTATACTATTAAACAAAAGCATCTCTCCTGTAACAACTTGTAAAGAGATTATACCTTTCTGAGGTGTCAAAGAAAAGAAACGTGTTGAAGCTCTCCCTCTGCCACGCTGTCCTCTCTGACCACTCCTGCCACTAGACACTCCACCTCCTCTAGAACCAGAAGCCATAGAAGAACTCGGTCCTTCATGTGGAGGCTGTCTCTGAACATCATAAAACTGAGACTGAGAAGCTTGTGATGCTGTTTGTTGAAACTGAGGGCAAAACTTCCTTATATGTCCCATCTGCCCACAATGGTAACATCCTGTATAATCTAAAACCCAACATTGCCTAGAGTGAGATTTTCCACAGGTATTACATACTCGCTTTTCCTGTCTATGTGGACCAGTCACTGACATAGACGATCCAGAAGACTGTCCACTATCGACACTGCTCCATCTTCCTGGGTTGTATCCTCCTCTGCCTCTAGAAGTAGTGACATCCTCATATCTCTGCCTGCCAAAACAACCAAAGCCACACCCAAGCTTAGAAAAGAAACCTCTACCTCCACCTCTGTATCCACCACTGGACTGTCCTCCACTGAACTCTACAGATCTCTTCTTAGACTCGGGCACCCTATCAGCATTCACGGATTCTTCAACCTGTCTGGAAGCCTCAACAAATTCACCAAAATTCTCTCTGTTCCTCCTGCTAGTAGCAGAAACTGTATGTCGGATCTCTGGCCTTAGCCCTTCCTAGAATCTTCTGCATCTTTCTATGTTATCAGGAACAAGCTGTGGACATAAATTGGCTAACCGTGTGAAAAGCGCTTCATACTCTATAACTGTCATGTTCCCCTGCTTGATATTCTGTAAATGCTTGATTTTCTCATTGAGAAAGGTGGGTGGATAGAATTTGAGATGAAACTCCTCAGAGAAATCCTGCCAGGAAAGCTCCGTACCTCTCCTCTTTTCTTCCACACCACGCCACCACAACTCTGCATCGTCTGTCAGAAGGTAAACTGCATGATTGATCTTCTTATCTTCTGGAAGCTCCATCAGACGAAAGACCTCCTCTATCTGTCTAAACCATTCATCAGCTTTGGCGGGATATGTGGTGCCACTAAACTCTATGTCACCAAGCTTCTTCACAAGCTCATATGATCGCATCAGATCTTTACTGATGGTAGAAGAAGATTCTCGCCTATTAGCCTTATACCTCTCTTTAGTCTCCAAGAACATCCTGTACATCCGGGATGCTTCATCCACGCGGTCACCACCACCTGGACCCAAGTACCGCGGATCAGGACCAACATGGCTCTCAGCCTGATCATCACGATCAAAGCCTCTTCCTGCCATCTGCAATGATATAATAGAATATTTCCTATTAGAAAATTACAGATAGAAGAAAGACACTTAGACCTTAATCCTATTGGTCTCTTATCATCCCCTGTCCTTGAGTAACTAAGTACTCAAACCTAAGCTCTGATACCAAAAATTGTCACGCCCCAATCTCACATTAACCACAAACCACATGATTAGGGCACGACAGGTGGGATTACACACAACCAACCATTCATCATTCTTTCCTTTTAAACAATTAAAGACATTAATAGAAAACTCTATTTAGGCTGCAAATGAAACTAATAAACTGTGGAAGCACTTCTATTAAACTGACTAGAAATATAAACAGAGTCTACATCATAATGCATTGTTCAACATAAAATAAAGCATAACAATTAATCTACATCTTTATACACATTCTCTCTCTCACTCACACCTTGTCCCGAAGATCGAGGGGAATGGACTAAGAGACCTTCTAACTAAACTAACTGCAAACCTTCTATCTACTAAGCGTTGGGATGATACGATCCTTCTGACTCCTGATGCTGGTGCTGACCTGAAAATGTTTGAGTAGAGGGGTGAGCCTACTCGCTCAGTGAATAACATTTCACTTAGCTATCACTAAACAACTCGTCAGGTTTATTAACTGAAAGTAAACAGATATACAGTTCAGGCAGGACAATTCAATTGACATAGCAGATATACATATAGTAATTACATTTCTAAACATCAACAGGTATCTCAGGTAAATAAGCAGTTATATAAATTTACTATGATCCTACATGATTATTTATTCATTTTATTATTATGCCCTAAATATATGCAATGTACTCTGCATATAAAGATCCGCAGCAAATTCATGCTACGGCCTCACCGAACAAGACTTAGCGACACACCCGGGAAATGCTAAGTCTGACTGTTGTCCTGGTCTGCGTCAGGACTCTCAGGCTCACACGACCTCACTGCACTCTCAAAGAGTGTACTCTAGACTCCTCCTTAAACCTAAGTACATCGACGGAGAGTCTGACAGTGTTACCTTCGTGACGCTGCACGAATTCTGTTAGATAACCAAGTTTTCTTTGTTTTTTCCAGTGCCACCGTGACACACACATGGATTATTGTTGAACACTGCCTTTCTGCCCTCGTGCCACCGTGACACACACACGAATTATTGTTGAACACGAGTCACCGACCATCTAGACACACGCTAGGTAGGTCGTTTCACCCCAAGGTGCAGACCTCACGAGGGGTTCTACGGTGTTAGGGCATCTAGGTCTATACTTGATTAACAGATAATAGAAATAACACATTTTAACTGTAAAACACAGAATTTCCTCTTTCATATCGTTCATATCACATATTTCAAGTTCCAATGAACTTATCATACTATTACTGAAGCAAATAGACATTTAAAATGAGTTAAATAATGATTTCTAAATGAATTGCCACTCACCACTTGAAACTCGGCCGATCCCTATGGAACTCGGCCAACCGTTTCCCAGATTCTGAAACTCGGTCGAACAATCTCGGCCGACCAACTGGAAACTCGGCCGATCCCCTGGGGAACTCGGCCGACCAACTCACCGCTTGAAAAACCTACAAAGAAACTCGGCCGATCAGGACCAAACTCGGCCGATCAGGACCAAACTCGGCCGACCAAAACGTTGTTCATATATTTAATTAGAAAACTCGGCCGATCAAGACTAAAACTCGGCCGATCAGTAAACGATGTACAAAAGCCCTAAATAAGAACTCGGACAACCGAATTGGAAACTCGGCCGAACCGCGTACAGGCAGAACACAAAAACGGCATGCATAAGTTGATTTCTCTCGAATCAACGGGCAAAATTCGAACAAACACCACCAAACGATCACAAATGACGCATAAGACTAAACCACACCTGAAGGGAAGAAAGAAACAAGCTGGGGTTGCTCCGTGCACCCCAATCCCTTGATCGTTTTTCTTGTAAATGCAGCTCCATCTGCAAATCCGATTCAAATCGACGGAGATGAAGATCTACAGAGGAATAGGACGATCTGCAACAGTTAATTGGAGCAAAACGAAGCTCCAACGCTTCTCCCTTCTCAGCTCTCTCTCTCTTTCTCTCTCTCTCTCTCTTTCTCACGCAAGGAGCAGAACGCATGAGCGTTCTCTCGTTTCTGTGAAATGAAACGAGAAAGAAAGAAAGGAAGGATAAGGGAGAAAACGTAGGGGCCTAATCGCAAAGTTCGAAACTTTCGAAAATTATAATCGGGTCCCTACAAGCCCAAAAACATGCAACTTTTGACTCGAAGGTCGGATTCGAACGATTTCTCTGGCAATGCTTCAAGCGTAAGGTCCTACACGCTTTAGAAGCTAGAAAACATACTAAGCACTTATCATGACCATTTTTAACATTATTAACTAAAACATGCTTATAACTTAACACATCAGCTAAACACATGCTGAGCAGCTTACTTACGGGATAAGCTCGACGCGGGTCGTAACAGACAACATGAGAACATGGGTGTCATTGAGATGATTCAGCATCTCAAGAACATGTATGAAGATCAAACACGGCAAGAGAGGTATGATGTCTCGAGGGCGTTGTTCAAGTGTGTCATGACAGAAGGAGATCCAGTTGGTCCTCACACGCTCAAGATGATTGGGTATGTGGAGAACCTGACAAGACTAGGATTTCCTTTGAGCCAAGAGTTGGCTACTGATGTGATACTGCAATCATTGCCAAAATCCTATAGTTAATTTGTGATGAACTACAACATGAACAACTTTGACAAGCCATTGATAGAGTTGTTGGGAATGTTGAGGATAGCTGAGACATAGATGAAGAAGGACAAGTGTAAAGAGTGGGACCCAAAAAGGGGATCCACTCAAATGATATAATACAAGAGCCATGTAATAATAAAGTATCGGAAACAAAACTATTACAAAGTCATTTCATGATTCATGTATACAATTGTTCCTCACCATAATAGGTGATTTTACATTAAACTTGAACTAAGTACAACTAAATCCAACAACAGAGGGTAACCCAGCCATTCCAAGCTATCCTTAAGTTCATGTCGTGTTAGTAATCTTTTTGATCTCTTGTCTTCCAATGTACCTAAACTTGGGTGGAAGGGAACATCACCTAGAACATAGGAAACAACATAGAGGTCAACAAAGGCTAAGTATGTACATATAATAAACTTTGGGCATTATATTGGGGTAAAAGTGCAAAAAGAGATGTTCCCACAAGAAGGGAGCTATTTGCAAATAGGTAAGTTCAAGAGAAATGTGACAGAAGAAATGAGGCATATTAAATTCAGCTTTGCAAGCATGATAATAAAGAGTGTCTTGCCATAACAATCATCCACATATTCGTATTAAAACAACAAATATTTGCATGCATAATAATGTAGACTACATATACCTAAAACATGGCCATAACACCATAGGATCATGGCCTAAAAGAAATAAGGACGGAAACGCACACCTCGGGCGGAAATGCACACCCTATACAAGTATGGTTGTACATAAGTACCGCTATTTTAGATATTCTAGTCAGACATGTAGCATGCATAAAATAGAGAGGCAAGACTAGCAGTTCAGTCAATTCTTGCAATCATAGCAAGGGGGGTCCAAGAACCGATATAAACATAGTAGTTCATCAACCACATGAATATAATGAATAAGGAACATGAGATATGAATGTACAAGTAAATGAATTTCAAGTGGAATTAAAAGTTCAAGAGATGCCTCATTAAAAGAAAAGTAGGTTTCAGTCAAATAATGCCCAAATTAAAATAGAGGATGTACATACCTGATCCCCACACCTAAGGTTAACTTGATTGATATACTTGGTCCCCAAAGTTGTGTATTCATCCTAGGAACACATCATGTCTATTAGTCAAACCAAAATTAGTATGTGTATACATTACTATTATAGATTTTCATATTGTTCTTATTCAAGTCCCGATCACCTAATGACATATTAGGATTTTTAAGTGAATATATGATCCATTAGATATTTATTTTAGTTCTAAGGTTCATATTTAGTCATATAACTCTATATATGCTTAAGTTAAATATGCTATCGTTCAATTTGGGTCTTGTAATTCATTTCTCTCTTTATATCATAAATACCAATTTGGTCAACTAGGTCAAGAATGTGCAACATGTTATATTATTCAATAAAATTATCCATATTAGAGGCATCTAGGGTTTAAATTGAAGACATTCATATATGAGTGTACTTTTCACAACATAAAATGACCCATACATATACTTATAAAACTAACATTCCTGATTCTTTCTATCATACGTCAATTTATTCAAATTGGACAAATCTAGTTAAATGCATTACTCAGATCCCTACACATTCGTAATATCACCAAATATTGGTATGTGAATTTGGGGGCTTGCTTCTCATAAGCTATTGAGGGTTTCAAATGTAGTTATTAAAATCAGTAAGATTACATATTATACCTAAACATTTATACTCCAACACATATATGTTAACACAGTAATTATTAGGGTATTTAATCAAAACATAGTCCCCTAATATTTTGTAATTGCTAATAAATTGAATCATTAGGTTTACATGAATTGGATATACTGATATGCAAAATTGTATTTCACATACACCAAAATTTGTATTCATACAACTATTACTAAGAAGGTAGTTTAATAAAACTTCAGATTTCTAGGTATCAACTTAATAGTAGTACAAGATTTACAAATTATACATGTATAGACTCATATAGATACTATTATAATGTGATTAGCTTTAAAAAATAGGCTAATCTACTGAAAGTTATTATGTATTAGATATGTTAACCTGGTCCTCTCCTTTGTTTTATTTTTCATCAATATTATTTATTGTATCCTTAAATCCGTGTCACAGTAATGGATTGATTCACTTACCAGCGCGTTAGATTCCTCCCTATGTGGATGTCAACTCCTTTGACTTTGTATGGCTCCAGCTTGGTAATGGTAGATCAATCTCATTTACTGCATCGTGTATCAATATGAAAAGGCTTGTTCTCCTCTTTGAACCAGGTTTGAGGTAGATGAGTGGCTGGGTACAGATTGGAGATGGGATGGTTTTCATGGGGAAGGAGGAGGTCAATTGGTAGCTTATGGTGGCGATACAAGTTCAGACCATGGAAGATCTATGCTTGCCTAGGTGTGAGTGCACGGGGGGGGGGGTCTTCTGGTCAAACCATGGCACCTCCAAAAATGAAGAACAGAGAGACGAGGGTGAGGAGGCAAACTGTTGTAGGTCTTGTGTCTGACGACAGGGCACCAGGAGGAGGAGGAAGAGGGAGAAAATGAAGTAGAGGAGGAGTCGACACTGCAAAATGATGAGGGTCGAGGGACGCTCTGTACGTTGCAGATGGCGTATATGATTATAGGTGGCGTCATCCTCTATGATTGCAGGTCAGGTTGGTTTCAGATCACCACTGAGGAGGAAGATGAAGAGTGGGGTGGTCAGAGAGGAAGAAGAAGATGTGAGGGGGTAGGGCAGCTAGATCAATCCAGAGTGGGGGTGGTAGGCATGGGAGGACGTCGAGGTGAGGTCGGAGGCGTCGGGTCTGTACCCAGTGATGATCTTCCATGGTGGTGATTATGAGGTGTCAGTGGACCTGGTGGCAACGACGATGGAGGTGGTTGATGCAAGGTAGAAAGGGGGCAATGGCGATCGTGTTGCGAAGAGATGAGTTAGCTTCAGTTGGTGGGAAGAGGGGAGTAGATTGTGACCAAGGCGCTTACACCTCGTCTGCCAGCTACAGATAGCGACTGTCTCACAGTTAGCGCCATCGGGCACAGGGCGAGGGAGAACTGATGGCTTGGTCAAGGAAGCAGACAAGGAGGAAGGGAGGAAGAGGAGGAAAAAGGAGAGGCATTGGTGTGAAGTGAATAAGGGAGAGGAGCCAAAGAAGACTATCGCTAGAGCGTCTTCATGAGCAGGAGTTTCAGACGATTTCACGGAGGCGGTGCGTAAACAAAGGAGATGACTAGCTTTTTGTGAGATCAAGTCAAATTGGATACGAAACAGTTATATCATGAGGAAGAAATAGCACTAGAAACCACTAAGTCTGCGTGATAGAGTACGTAATCGAAAACTTTGGAAAATGGTGTGGCATTAAAATAAATTACATGAATGCCACTTAAACTAACATCGTATCATCTAAATTGCGATTAGGGATGAATTTGGTACCAGATTAGACTCAAAATAGACATATTAGCTAATTAGGATGTGAGAAATTCGAATTTAACATTAGCTTGATTAATTAAAAATGTTTAATTTATATTTAATTATTTGTATATTGAACACCCATTTGATGTATTTACTTATTCAACTAGTCATCTATGACACTATGTTACATATTAATATGATTTCTCTCATCTTTCACTCATAGGACGATCCTAGAAAGTTAAACTATTATTCATACTAGGAAAGTTGTATAATTAATTCCTTATTCTATTTCATAATTAAAAGATATTTGTCCACATTATATTACTTGACCACTAACTATGAATAATAAGTCCTACTTTAGGGAATAAGTGAACTGTCTAACATACTTGAAAAGGGGCCTAAGAAGATTAAGGGTTGATTCATGATTTAGGATTTGGGTATGTTACAACATCCACCCCTTAAAATGGATTTCATCCCCAAAATCCAACCACTTGAAGTATGGTAACTGAGTTATAAACTTAACCAAGTTATAAATTTCTAGTATACTTAATGTAGGTATTCATATCATACTATTCACGTCACACTTATGATCTACTCTCAAGATGAAGCCATATGCCTCCATGTATCATGCATCCATAAATCTGCTAATCCTAGATGTTAGTCTAGAAAAGTTACAACAAGACCTAGGATTAACTTAGCTAGCTTTTATCCATTATGGTTACCTACAATATTACCATAGTTTCCCCATTCTTTGATCATGGTCCACATCATTTTCCTTATCATCATTATCATCAACATCTCATCATCATCATCAACAACAACATCATCTACTCATCGTCATCATCATCATCATCATCATCATCATCATCATCATCATCATCAAGAGTGGCAAAAAGCGTGAACCTAGGTCTTGTATATCCAAGGCTTCTTCCTACTCTCTACACCACACTTGTCCTAGGGTTTTAGGTCCATCATTCCAGTCAAGTACTTCTTCATTTAGGGGTTCCTCTATAATTCAAACTTTCTTGTGGTGGCGACTTGGCTCCTAAACCATTGATAAAATATGAAATTTTTTCTTTTGTACATATAAGATAATAATGAAAATAAGTTTGACGATGAAAATTGGTCGATGAAAAGTCTAAAATTGGCGCCAAAAATGATAAATTCGAGAACCAAGTCCACCACTTATCCACCACATGATAATTGTAGTATTATTCTATCATCATTGTAGTCTACTAACATCTTCTAATATCTCAATCATACAAGTGGTATGAAAAAAAAATACATCTCTAGTCTCATAGTATAGGAGGAGGAAGGGTTCTCTAGTACGTGCAGTCGAATCCTATTAAACCTTAATGAGGTATGACACCAACCATTCCCCATGTTACTCTCAAGCATAAATGAAACAACCCCATCACAAGACCTAAGGGAGTCATAAGATCGTCTAACCATTATAGTAAGGTATATGTGTTCCTTCTACACTTGACAATTTATTGTCATGGTTCCGTCACAAGACAAGATTAACTATATACTCAAATTACTCACCACATCGTTCAGTGGGTGATCTAATTTCACCATGGAAGTGAGAGAGACAAACTCCTAAGAACATTCTACCAGACTCAATAGCTTCCATCCACCAATCCTCATGCATGAGCCATAAAAAGCTAAATGAAGATGGTATTTAATCCTTAGATAGGTGGCCTAGGGACATACCTATGTTGAGATACTCCATGCAAAAGGCAAGATATGAATTTTAATAACTAAGCTAGTTTACATTATCACTTAGTACTAAGGGAAACATCTTAAATATTATTATACACGTCGAGATTTTACATCTATAATTTATGTGTTCTCAATACCCCAAAGTGGGTATATACGAGGCATGCTAGAGAAGGAAAGGGGTTCAGGGTGAGAACTAGAATAAAGCCTTACTATGACTATTTAAGTGAATCTGCACTTAATGGCTCTTAGGCTAATATCCTAGAAATTATGAGATGTAAACCAAACACTACAAGAGTCAGTTTAACGTGACTTCATCCCACCTCCATAAAGAGGGTGTGGTACTAAAGGTTACTAACGACTAACTCACGTTCACATGGGTGGGTCGAGTAGTTCAAGTGACCATATTAGTCAGGGGTTGAAAATCTAAATTGGTATTGACTACTAGGAAATAGGTTTATCAATAACCTTTAAGGGTCACCCATCTAATTAAGAGTCAACCAAGGATAACTCGAAATAGTCAAGTTATCGACTGCTTTGTCTCTGATACCACTTTGTAAAGAGAGTGACCCAAAAAGGGGATCCACTCAAATGATATAATACAAGAGCCATGTAATAATAAAGTAGCGGAAACAAAACTATTACAAAGTCACTTCATGATTCATTTATACAATTGTTCCTCACCATAATAGGTGATTTTACATTAAACTTGAGCTAAGTACAACTAAAGCCAGTAGCAGAGGGTAACCCAGCCATTCCAAGCTATCCTTAAGTTCATGTCGTGTTAGTAATCTTTTTGAGCTCTTGTCTTCTAATGTACCTAAACCTGGGTGGAAGAGAACATCACCCTAAACATAGGAAACAACATAGAGGTCAGAAAAGGCTGAGTATGTACATATAATAAACTTTGGGCATTATATTGGGGTAAAAGTGCAAAAAGAGATGTTCCCACAAGAAGGGAGCTATTTGCAATTAGGTAAGTTCAAGAGAAATGTAACAAAAGAAATGAGGCATATTAAATTCAGATTTGCAAGCATGATAATAAAGAGTGTCTTGCCATAACAGTCATCCACCTATTCGTATTAAAACAACAAATATTTGCATGCATAATAATGTAGACTAAATATACCTAAAATAGGGCCATAACACCATATGATCATGGCCTAAAAGAAATAAGGGTGGAAATGCACACCCAGGGTGGAAATTATAACGTCTGTCTCACGAAAACAAGATTAACTAATTGGAAGCGTTCACTAAGCAGCGGATTACCAAAAATCACTAAAAATTAAAACCTTTTTATCAAAAGATCCATCAAAGGAAAACTTTCTCACATAGAACCAAAGTAACATAATTACATTCTTGTTCACAGGTACATATTTTGTATCATCTCCTTTTGAGAATTACAAGCATTAACTGTCATGTCAAGCTAAACACATGCAATATAAAATCTCGAGGCACTGAGCCAAAATCTCAAAAGCACTAACTACTACTCCGAGGACCTAAGAGTACAGAGAGGACCCATAGGACTCTATCTACATCTATACAAGGCATAACAGCCAGTGTCTCCACCTGAGACTTCACTGCTGTCCCTGTTGCTGTTGTTGTTGTCCTTCACCTACTGAAGGATTACTGCCTCCTCGTCCGCGTCCACCTAAAAATGTGATTCCCACGGGGGTGAGACAATTGTAAATTTCCCCAACGAGAGATATAACTCTATTCCAGAAACATTATTATTGTAGCTTAAGAAGATAAATATGCACATAGGAATTATATTTGATTGACAACAGCTAATTCAATGTCTAACTGATTAGAATATTGTTCTTATCTAAAAACATTGCAGTTGTAACTTGAAAGAACAACATGTCACTTATCCTTTAAGGAATATGAAGAACATGTATACCATTTATTCACTATAGAATTATCACCACAACATTAACTCTCTTCAGGCTTAGATCATATATCTAATGCCTAGTATTGTCATAGTGGAGTCATGGCATGTAGTCATACTCTTCTCACAAAGTATTGGGATCTTAATCCCTCAACTCATCAAGTACAATTCCATTTCTTAACAAGTTCATCATTATGATTATAGAATCTGGGTATTTGAACCCTCATCTCATCATAGAACACTTGTTACCATTTATTAGATAACTTCATACCTTTAGGTCATCTGACCAAGAGCATTATAATTATTGCTACACAAAGTATTGCACATAGTTTCACAAAGCTCATACCACCTCTCATTACCCCTTATTAGGCAACAAGACATATAATGACTTATAAAGCTCATAAAACAATCTAAGATAATTATCACATAAAATGACAGACATAACTCATTAATTGGTGGTTACCTCTCACTAAGCAACAAGGCATATGAAAACTTATAAGGCCTATAGAACATTTTCAATATACAGAACATCATAGCTCATACCTCGCTGTGCTCATCATCTCTACAAATCTGCATGATTAGTCATCATGATACTATTACATATTAGTACCATGCAATACAAGGGTCATCTTATTACATTCATAACCCATTAGTCTGTATGTGAGCTTCACATAGGATTTAACTGTATTAGAATTTCACATAGTAATACTCTGTATTAGGGTTTACATAGCATTAACTTGTCATAGGATTTCACATAGCATTACCTTGTATTAGGGATCACATAGCATTGACTTGTATTAAAGTTTCACATAACATTACTTTGTATAAGGGTTCACATAGCAAGGAATCAATATGAATAATCATAAGTATTCAATCATATTCTTTATTCTCATCATTCATCATTAAATAAATTATCAACACGTAGCTTGAGTTTCTCTCTCTTCTTACCAGAATATGATTACATCATAGTTTATAGGTTTAGATTAACCTTTTCATAAGGCATGTTAGCCTACATTCAACGGAGTACATTACATATCAATGTAACCATTGATATGACACATCTCATGTGTCATTCATCCAATTATATTGGACTTATAACACATCAAGGTATACTAGTATTGGGGTGTTGGATGTGATATCTATCATACCTTGATGTATCACTTCCCTCAACACCTTCATCTTACTTGAGTTTATTCACTTAGCTTGTATTAGGGTATTCCTCATCCTAATACTTATGTACTAGATCATCACATTCATCATGCAAGGTAGTGGTCATTAGTCACTTCACTTAGAATATACAACCATTTCCAAAACTATGGACTCTTCCTTAAGTTAGGAACTAACAAAACGGCCATACTAGGTCACTTGCAAATCAACTTCAAGTTGAGCATAGAGCACCACGGCCGTGTAGTCAAGAACGGTCGTGCAAGGGAAAACCACCACAGCCGTGCTACCTTGCACGGTCGTGCTACAAAAGATTACCATGACCCTTTTACACCACCATGGCTACCATCATCCAACCCCTTTAGCTTAATTAAAAATAGTATTCTCCATATTTATAATTTGAAGATTCACATAGAATATTCCATACATTTGTGGATTCCACATAGTATTATTCTCCAATAGAGTTTTACATAATCAACCTTCTATATCAAGGATTCACCTAGTATTATGTGAAATTACAATTTCACAACACATCACCCAGTGGAAGGACTTCACATAGAATTAGTATCACAACCCTATATTAGGGTTTCATATAACTTTATCCCATTTTAGGGATTAGGGTTTATCATTCACATCCAAGTGGGGTTTCTCTTTCCTCATACCCATATTAGGGTTAGGATATACAATTCCCATTAAATTAGGGTTTCCTTCATTATTACACTAAGTTAGGATTACATCATCACCCTGGATTTACGATAGCACTCAGCTTTTCCCTAGATTAGGGTTTCACACATAGCTTTGTTCTAATTAGAGTTTAGGCTCATGATTAGGGTTTCATGATCTCATTCTTATGGATCAACCCTTATCACATAGTTTACTCATAATGAGAGAATTAGGGCTTAATTATATAAGCATTCATCTCTCTCATTCTCTCTCTCATCCTCTTTAGGATGTTAACTACTCCAAGATTAATCTAGGTCAACTCTTCACTTGAGTACACACATAGCCAGGGTTAACCTTCACAATCATCATGGGTCTACATCTTTATTAATCACATAGTTGATTGACCTTTGATCATATTAGATGTCCAAATGGTCTAATCAATTAAACCATAAATTATATAATGAATTAAAAAGAATTGACCAATTAAACTTTCAATTCCACAAAGTGATCAATTGGGTTAACCATTGAAATCTTCAAATGCATTAAGTATCTAAATAGGTTCACCATATTGAACCTTCAATTACATGAGATGGTCAAATGGATTAACCATGTTGATATTCACAAAGTTAATTACTTAGACCCTCAATGATCTTGGTTCTCATACATCAATTGGTTGAAAATCAATTGAACAAGTTATACTTGAAACTAATTGGACAAAGTAGGTATTGAAACTATTTGCACTTTGGGTCTCCAAACAGTTTGAAATCGTTTAGTCCCAAACGGTCTTGAGACCGTTTGGACCCAAATGGTCTTGAGACCGTTTGGACCCAAATGGTCTTGAGACCGTTTGGTCCAAACCTTCTCAAAACCGCATGGACCAAAAAGGCACTTCAACACTCAATCGACTCAATGTTTCAATCCATGGACCAATTACAAATTGAACCACTAAAGTATTCATCAATTGGAGCAATTAATCACCATTCAATTAGACCTTAAATTTAGGGTTTTGAACCCAATTGAACTAGGTTTGATAATCAAGAAACCATCACTTAGGGTTTGAAATCGAGGATCCATCAATGATTAACATTGTGGAATCAAATCGATTGAAATCAATAAACTATCATCACATGATATAACCTGACCTCAAACGGTCTTGGATGACCACCAAACGGTCTTGAGACCGTTTGCCCATTCCATCATCAAAAACCATGACATCCAATTAGGGTTTTGGACCATTGGATTGATTATCAAATCAACACTTAGTTGCAATTGTATTTGGTACCTTTGGACCTTCAAACACATAGCCATACTTAACCCTAGACCTACAAACGGTATTGGGTGACTCCCAAATGGTCTTGAGACCGTTTGGGTGATCCCCAAACGGTTTTGAAACCGTTTGGGTCAATCAACCCAAAACATCATCTCAAACCATTTCAAAATCAACACTTAGCCGATTAGGGTTTGCAATTAAGGAATCATTCACAATTGAAACCTTCAAGATAAACCAATTAAAACCATTGGATAAATATCCAAGTACCACAGCATATATCTTAAAATGGTCAACCATTTCAAATGATCAACCATCCCAAACGGTTTGGGATCCAAACCACCAAACGGTTTGCAAACCGTTTGGTCACCAAACAGTTTGGTGAAATCGTTTGGTCCCAACATTGAAACTGTTTGCCCTATATACTTGGGAAGGTGTGTGCTTATGATGATGTCATCATCATCAAGCTTCAAACTCATGAAATCTACTGTGATTTCCATGGAGATTGCATCAATCAACCAAACTTAATTTCAGATTTATAGAAATGATCACCAATTGATAAGGAATTGATTGCAATAACAAAATTAAGGGTTCAAGTTATAAAACCCGCCTCCAATTGAGCTCCAAAGCTCCAAGCTCACGAAAACAATGGTGGATGCAACTCCTTTCTCTATTCCAAGGGTCGTCCCCAAGCTTTGAGTGAAAAGAATTGGTTAGAATTGAAGAGGGGATCGAGATATGAAGAATTCATGCATTGATTTTTTTATTTTCAGCATGGATTCAAGGTGAAAGGAGGTCAAGAACCTTGCCAACAGGTTGGTGGTCGTCCTCCTGATCCTCCAAAGCTCCTTGGTCGTTTTCCAAGCAAGGGGAGAGAAACAAATACGAAAAAGCCTTTGTTTTGGCTTGGAAAGGGTACTTTTATAAGAAAATTGACGAGAGAGAAAATCTTTTATAAAAGTCTTTTAATTCTAATATTGTTGCCACAACTTCCCCCTTGATTTGTTTCATTCAAGGGCATCTATATCCCCACCTAGATACCTTCAATTATCCATGAAATAAGGGAAAAGAAATTAAGCACCTTAACCCTTATAATAGGAATATCCACATGTGAGTGGAAATTCTTTTTCTTATAATAATGGTGAGTGGGATTTCACCTCCTTAGGATATGCTCATGCCTATGCAAGGCATTCAGCTCATCCACACACATATGATTCCAACCATTTTAATTTTGCTTGAAGGCCCTTTAATTAATACATTCATTTTTACCCTAATTTAAATTAGGGTTTCACTTAGGATTAAATCTTGATTATTTTAATATCAAGATTCTCTCTCCTCCAACTTAATTCAAATGACGTGCCCTTCTCATTTTCTTTGCTCTACATGATGCCAAGAAACATTAGGGACCTTATAGAAGTGGTAATTTGCATATTGAACTCTAGGTTTTTGGTAAATTGCACATTACACCAAAACTAGGTTTTAATGCACAAGGATTGCTTTACAAGCTTAATCTTGGTGCCCAAGCTTGTGAAAACCATACCACTACATCATATTCATTTTTATGATGTATCAACAGCATAGGAACATCTTATCATGCAAAATTTTCAATTTAACCCCTCAACTTGGGTAATTTGCACTTTAGTCCAAAATGAGCAAACATTGCTTCAACATTGTTCAAACATGACTAAAATTGAAACATAAGTTTCTCATGAGCCCTAATTACATTTCCCAAGATAAGATTAAGAATTTACTCAACCTTATTAGGCAAAACATCTAGGGTTAACACATAACCCAAGTCAGGTATGTTACAAATTATCCCCCCTATATGGATTTCGTCCCCAAAATCCCAAAAAAAGGAGGGATCGATTTATTCAGTTATCATACCCTCAAGTCTCCACATAATATTTTAATATTATGGAGATATCATGGATCCTGTAATCCACACAAAGTTCCTTTCATTAATTCAACCTTATCAATGTTTATATTGTTGAAAGGAAGAAGCATAAAATAACATACTTCAATCATTACTCAAGAATATTTACCAAAAGAAAAACATATATATCTAACAGAGATAATTCACTCAGCAATCCTTTATTCATAAAGACACTTAGCAAACTCTATGTAACTGGGAATGTTCACTTAGCTTTTCCTTTTTGTTGGTAATGTTCACATAGCTTTTCCTTTTAGTTGGGAATGTTCATAGCTTTTCCTTTTGGTTGGGAATGTTCATATATATCTTCCTTTTTAGTTGGGAATGTTCACATAGCTCTTCCTTTTTTAGTTGGGAATGTTCACATAGCTTTTCCTTTTAGTTGGGAATGTTCACATAGCTTTTCCTTTTAGTTGGGAATGTTCACATAGCTTTTTCTTTTAGTTGGGAATGTTCACATAGCTTTTCCTTTTAGTTGGAAATGTTCACATAACTTTTCCTTTTAGTTGGGAATGTTCACATAGCTCTTCCTTTTTAGTTCGGAATGTTCATATAGCTGTTCCTTTTTAGTTGGGAATGTTCACATAGCTTTTCCTTTTTAGTTGGGAATGTTCACATAGCTCTTCCTTTTTAGTTGGGAATGTTCACATAGCTTTTCCTTTTAGTTGGGAATGTTCACTTAGCTTTTCCTTTTTGTTGGGAATGTTGACATAGCTTTTCCTTTTAGTTGGGAATGTTCACATAGCTCTTCCTTTTTAGTCGGTAATGTTCACATAGCTCTTCCTTTTACTTGGGAATGTTCACATAGCTCTTCCTTTTAGTTTCATTATACTCTCTAGATTGTTTCAGAATGACCACTTGATTAGAGTAACAAAAAAGATAACAATCTAAGAGTTTCATACTTGCCTTATCTTCAATAATCATATACCTGTCCAGGGTATATAAGTATTGAGATTAGGTAGTATGCACTCATATTCCTTACTTTTCATATCATTATACACACATGGTTTTCCATTCTTGAATTTTTCTTCAGGCATCACTTCTAAATCTCATCTTTCAACACACAGATAAGGGAGATTATTAAAACATTTAAAGGAACACTGAGTAATATATAAGTTCTCATCTCCCTTGTGTCCTTATAGGACTAGTCAAAGGAAGTTCAAAAACAACTACTTTTATATCTTTAACACATAAAATTAGAAAATGAAATATCATAATGACTTTATTTCATCTGACATGTCTGGGACGTCTGTCCACGTCCTCTATTGTTACTAGGATACTACCTCCTTTGTGATCCTTGCTGACTCTGCCCCTGAGGTTGAGTCATCATTGGATTCCCGCCTGGACAATCCTTTACTAGATGTCCCGATTGTCTACATTGATAACAGATCCTAGGTGCAAAATAGAGTTTATGAGGGCTAGATACCGATGTTGATGCTATGTTGGAGGCTCTATTTGGAACATTACTACGATCCCTATCCCTACTTGAAATCCATTATGTCTGGGTATGGAATCTTGATGATGATGCCGATGCAGAAAATCTCAGCTTCTTAAAACTTTCGGACCTTTGTTTTTTAGTCTGAGTGTACACTTTCTTGCCACTAGTCTGTCGTTTCTCGATTTCAGACCTCTCTATTCTCCTTACTGATTCCACAAAGGTGGCAAACCTCTCCCTGTTCTCTAAAGCAGACACAAGAGTAGTCAGTTCAGCGTTCAACCCCTTCTTAAAACGCTGAATTCTTTCCTCATCATTAACTGCCATTTGCGAACAAAACCACAACAACTCCATGAACTTAGCTTCATACTCGCTAACGTTCATCTGTCCTTGTTTGATCCTCTCAAATTGAGAAATCTTCTCATCTAGATACGTCTTAGGGAAGTATCTACTGACGAATTCTCATCAGAATACCTCCCATCCAATTTCTTCACCTGGTCTCTTATCTTCCTCTATCATCCACCAATGACTAGCACTCCCTTTTAGTAGGTACACAACATGTCTTACCTTTTCAGCTTCAGGGATATCAAGAATCCTGAAAGCCTTTTCCAGTTCTGTCAGCCACAAATCAGCATCTGTAGGATCAGATCTACCAGCATAATCTATGGCTCCAACCCGATGAAGTCTCTCAAAAGTCTTGCTAGCTCCATAGCCCTCATGGTGAGCTGATGCTCTAGGTGCAGGTACTTGCATCCTATCTGTCATGTGAGTCATGGCAGCCATATACTGCCCAAACATGGCTTGGAGAGTTGAGTTCCCCATGTCAGCTTGATTGAACTAGGGCTGTTCAGGTACGGGCTCCTCTCTATTATTATCTCATGCACATCCTCCTGGTGCAGCAATGCTGCCCTCAACAACATGTTCTTCATGTGGTCCATACATCTTCAAGTTCTTCTTCTCCTATGCGAGCAAAAGATACTATCACATAAACTGGAAGACACTTAAAATAGACTCTACAACCTTAGTCCTATGCCTCTGTAGACCTCAGTGAACCTAGACCTTTGACACCACTTAATTGTAACGTCTGTCTCACGAAAACAAGATTAACTGATTAGAAGCGTTCGCTAAGCAGCGGATTACCAAAAATCACTAAAAGTTAAAACCTTTTTATCAAAAGATCCATCAAAGGAGAACTTTTTCACATAGAACTAAAGTAACATAATTACATTCTTGTTCACAGGTACATATTCTGTATCATCTCCTTTTGAGAATTACAAGCATTAACTGTCCTATCAAGCTAAACACAGGCAGTATAAAATCTTGAGGCACTGAGCCAAAATCTCGAAAGCACTAACTACTACTCCAAGGACCTGAGAGTACAGATATGACACATAGGATTCTATCTACATCTATACAAGGCATAACAACCAGTGTCTCCACCTGAGACTTCACTCCTGTCCATGCTGCTACTGTTGTTGTCCTTCACCTACTAAAGGATTACTGCCTCCTCGTCCACATCCACCTAAAAATGTGATTCCCACGGGGGTGAGACAATTAAAAATTGCCCCAGCGAGAGAAATAACTATCCGCCAGAAACATTATTATTACAACTTAAGAAGATAAATATGCACATAGGAATCATATTTGATTGACATCAGCTAATTCAATGTCCAACTGATTAGAATATTATTCTTATCTAAAAACATTGCAGTTGTAACTTGAAAGAACAACATGTCACTTATCCTTTAAGGAATATGAAGAACATGTATAACATTTATTCACTATAGAATCATCACCACAACATTAACTCTCTTCAGGCTTAGATCATATATGTAATGCCTAGTATTTTCATAGTGGAGTCATGGCCTGTAGCCATACTCTTCTCATAAGGTATTGGGATCATAATCCCTCAACTCATCAAGTACAATTCCATTTCTTAACAAGTTCATCATTATGATTATAGAATCTGGGTATTTGAACCCTCATCTCATCATATCATCTGACCAAGAACATTATAATTCTTGCTACACAAAGTATTGCACATAGTTTCACAAAGCTCATACCACCTCTCATTTTTCCTTATTAGGCAACAAGGCATATAATGACTTATAAAGCTCATAAAACAATCTAAGATAATTATCACATCATGTGACACACATAACTCATTAATTATGGGTTACCTCTCACTAAGCAACAAGGCATATGAAAACTTATAAGGCCTATAGAACATTTTCAATATACAGACCATCATAGCTCATACCTGGCTATGCTCATCATCTCTACATATCTGCATGATTAGTAATCATGACACAATTACATATCAGTACCATGCAATACACGCGTTATCTTATCACATTCATAACCCATTAGTCAGTATGTGAGCTTCACATAGGATATTCCTGTATTAGAATTTCACATAGTAATACAATGTATTAGGGTTTACATAGCATTAACTTGTCATAGGATTTCACATAGCACTACCTTGTATTAGGGATCACATAGCATTGACTTGTATTAAATTTTCATATAACATTACTTTGTATAAGGGTTCACATAGCAAGGAATCAATATGAATAATCATAAGTATTAAATCATATTCTTTATTCTCATCATTCATCATTCATCATTAAATGAATTATCAACACATAGCTTGAGTTTCTCTCTCTTCTTACCAGAATATGATTACATCATAGTTTATAGGCTTAGATTAACCTTTTCATAAGGCATGTTAGCCTACATTCAACAGAGTACATTACATATCAATGTAACCATTGATATGACACATCTCATGTGTCATTCATCCAATTATATTAGACTTATAACACATCAAGGTATACCAGTATTGGGGTGTTGGATGTGATATCTATCATACCTTGATGTATCACTTCCCTCAACACCTTCATCTTACTTGAGTTTATTCACTTAGCTTGTATTAGGGTATTCCTCATCCTAATACTTATGCACTAGATCATCACATTCATCATGAAAGGTAGTGGTCATTAGTCACTTCACTTAGAATATACAACCATTTCCAAAACTATGGACTCTTCCTTAAGTTAGGAACTAACAAAACGGCCATACTACGTCACTTGCAAATCAACTTCAAGTTGAGCATAGAGCACCACGACCGTGTAGTCAAGAACGGTCGTGCAAGGGAAAACCACCACAGTCGTGCTACCTTGCACGATCATGCTACAGAAGATTACCATGACCGTTTTACACCACCATGGCTACCATCATCCAACCCCTTTAGCTTAATTAAAAATAGTATTCTACATATTTATAATTTGAGGATTCACATAGAATATTCCATACATTTGTGGATTCCACATAGTATTATTCTCCAATAGAGTTTTACATAATCATCCTTCTATATCAAGGATTCACCTAGTATTATGTGAAATTACAATTTCACAACACATCACCCAGTGGAAGGATTTCACATAGAATTAGTAGCACAACCCTATATTATGGTTTCATATACCTTTATCCCATTTTAGGGATTTGGGTTTATCATTCACATCCAAGTGGGGTTTCTCTTTCCTCATACCCAAATTAGGGTTAGGATATACAATTCCCATTAAATTAGGGTTTCCTTCATTATTACACTAAGTTAGGATTACATCATCACCCTGGATTTATGATAACACTCAGCTTTTCCCTAGATTAGGGTTTCACACATAGCTTTATTCTAATTAGAGTTTAGGCTCATTGATTAGGGTTTCGTGATCTCATTGTTATGGATCAACCCTTATCACATAGTTTACTCATAATGAGAGAATTAGGGCTTAATTATATAAGCATTCATATCTCTCATTCTATCTCTCATCCTCTTTAGGATGTTAACTACTCCAAGATTAATCTAGGTCAACTCTTCACTTGAGTACACATAGCAAGGGTTAACCTTCACAATCATCATGGATCTACATCTTTGTTAATCACATAGCTGATTGACCTTTGATCATATTAGATGTCCAAATGGTCTAATCAATTAAACCATTCATTATATAATGAATTCAAAAGAATTGACCTATTAAACTTTAAATTCTACAAAGTGATCAATTGGGTTAACCATTAACACTACTACAGAACCTACCTTTAGTGTCGATTATTTAAAGCCTGCAGTGTCGGTTTATAAGCGCCACCTATGTGGGCGACACTAAAAGTCCAACCATTGGTCTTCGGTTTCATAACCGACACCCAAACTCTTCGCGCACTACCGAAAACGCGCCATCATGGGACTATATGTATCGGTTATTAGGTAAGCACCCGACAACCAAACCCTTCGCGCCACAGTAAGGGCGCCATGTTGGGCACCATCCTTGTCGGTTATCTACAAATAACCAACAACCAAGCCCTTCGCGCCACACAAAATAGATGCCGGTTATTTGTAAAAAACCGACACTATAACATTATGTGTCGGTTAGTTCCAAATAACCGACGACTATTGGTTTTTTTTTGTTGTCAGTCTGCAGACCTGCTGTGGCTGGTCGCAGGATGAGAAACCTGTTCAGTTCAGTTATGAACTGTAGGTTTTACGACATCCTTTGATACCAGCCGACAACAGGCCGCAAACCTGCAAAATTAACAATAATAAAATAGCACATGCATATAGCAATGCAACATGCAGTTCCATTTTATTTTCACACATTTATAAACATTCACACATGCTATAAATCTGTAGTTCCATTGATTCACATTCACACATGTAGACTTCATATAGCAACCAACACTTTCATTCATTTTCATTCAAACACATGTAGAAACATCCAGACATGTAGAAACATTCACACATATATTATATTTCAGAAATTCATTTACAAAGTATCATTGTTTAGTCATTATTCACTATCAGGATCCCAATTATATTTTAAAACCCCCACTAATTGTATGGATGTTGCCCATTCTTCTACTACTTCATTTAATTCTCCCATCGTATAGGGAGCATGTACATTTGGTAAGTCCTTTCCTGTATTGAGGTCCATTTTAAACACCGGTAAAGAGAATGATGTTTATATATAATTAATGAGCTATAAATAAGATTGATATATTTCATATTATCTCTTGTCAGCTATATAATACCTCAACAATACAACCGATGTCCATTGCGGCATTTTTGACAAGTATGTGCATATATCACATGACATAGTATCCACATGCCCATCCGTTGTCTTGTGTAGCACACTATAAATTCAAACATACAAAATATTAAAAAATACAACTAAATAAGCATTGTTCACATAAATAATATATACATATATTGCAGTAGGGAACTTACTTTCACGTTCTTCCAAATTATTGGATGGTTCTTTTTCGTGGGGACGTTTCATCCAGCCTTTTTGTACTCCTCCAAACCCCTACATGTTAATGTAACACAGAACATTGCAATTAAATAGTAAAGAAATAACATATGTTAACAGATATGAAAAATGAAATATTTCTCACCGAAATATTGCCATTTTCATTTTGTGTCCAAATCTTGTATTTAATTTACACCCCTTAGGATCTAGATAATACACAGTGAACGTCTCGGGGGCAATATCCAATAGCTCCTAATGCTTACCACTAGAGGAGAAAAAGTTATAAATTAATAACTCAAAATTTACAATAAAATGTAATTTTCTTAAGTCCAAATTATAATAAGCAAAGTAAACTTACTCTACATTGAATGGAGCCATTATCACCGTCTTCTTTTTTTCAGCAAAAATTGAAAAAGCCTCACAGCAGTATTGTTGAAATGATGTAGGGTCTTTAGCTACCAGACTAATCAAGGATGGAATAAAAAACCCTACATGTTCGAATCCAAAATCTGCACATATGTTGTCTAAGTAGCTGCAAAATATGTATTAATTACGCATGCATTAATAAATAAGAAACCAGATCACCAGATCATACACAAGGTATATGGATGTATAAAGAATATCTCACCTTATCCATAGCTCTATCACAGATGTATTTAGCCAATCATTTCGAAACATCTCCAAAATATATTGTATAAATATTTTTGTTTCGTATGACTGACCTGTAGAATATGAATCAGAAGAAACAATTATAGGGGAGTATATATCATGTTCCCCTAACCATACTGCCATACCCCTACAGTTAGGACCTAACGGGACAGGTAGGTCCTGTGGAACCCAACTAGGTAATGCAGGAGGTGGAAGTGGAGGCCTAGATGTTGTGGGCGTCTTCTTTTTAACCTGTATATATATAATAATTTCAGATCAACTGTCAGCATATACAAACACTAACAATTGAACGTAATGTAAATTTACCACACCTTTTCAGTAAATAAGACATACACTTTTTCCCACAATATCACTCCGCCTACTGCCTCACCAAGCGTTTCACAATCTGGGTGGGCATTGGCAGTTGAAGTTCCTCAAATTGGGGGAATACATGTATCGGGCTCACCCGAATACAACCAGCTGGTACTGGAGACCCGTGACACGTTTCCCCTGGTAGGGATGGGTAAGCCGAAGCCTTTGCCACGACATATTCTTTACTTTTTAGACGGCATGACTTCAACCCCTACAAATTTTTGTGTAAAGAATGTTATATACATATATACATATCATCTTTTTTGAAACGACTACACTGTCATATATACATATCATCTTGAATTAAAAAACTAGTTACTATGTCATAAAAATACTTACAGTGGATGTGCTAGGTGGTGGGTCTACAGGATTACTCCCAACCTCTGCAGTAGGAGTAGGAGTAGAGGCTGCAGTAGGTATTGTCTGGTAAGTGGCAGTCTGAGATGCCTGCCACTTTTGCATTGCTTCTTCGAGTTTCCTGTCAAATAGCTTATCCACCTATACATGGATAAAAGAAACGTCAAATTATAATTTTTGAATTATCTTTTACAATAACATCTACAAGGGAAAAATATGTTACCTCTTCTTGTGAAAGTCCCGCTTTTGGGACATGTTTGCGCTGGGATGGCCCAAAATAAGCTTTGATGCCCACACCTGCGCCTGTAGCCCTAACACGTCCAGGATGCTCTGGGTTACCCAGAGCAACTGTCAATTCATCCCTTGTTCCCTCAGGGATGAACTTTCCTTGTTTCCTCAGCTCGTGCAGCTCCCGCTAATCGCCAAAACAAAAATTTGTACTTAAGTAAACAACACAAATAATCAATATTCGAATGATTGTTGTAAGAGTTGTATTTTACCATTTTTTCAGCCGCCTCAGCAGTTGCGGCCTTAGTTAATTCTCCCTTCTTATTTTGCCTCCCAGCTATCCAGATATCATGGCGAGGTAGAGGTGTGCTACCTATGGTAGAGGACTCCTGAGTAGCAGCAGACTGAGCAGCAACAGCCTCAGCCTGTAGTCTTTGGCAAACGCCTGCATATCCTCTTGGACCCATTGTGTGGTCGTGCACATTCATCGCACGCCTTGATCTTTGTGCATCACTGAGGGCCTAGTTAGAATGCACATTAATGATTTGGTTAGTAACACTAAATGTTAATCTTGAATAAGTGAATACAACATATATTAATTAGTGAGATTGAGACTGACACCTAATACCTTGAATTCATCAGTTTGTCTTGAAGCGACAAACACGTCCCATTCTTCTTTGTCCAGGAAGTTCCACTGTTCAGTGGCTGTCTTCTTCCTCTTCTCGGATTCGTTTATGTATTCTCTGGTGAGATTTGTCCTATAGTTCCTTAGGACTCTCCCACAGCGTTGCATCACGCCTTTACGATGCAACTTTTCATCCAATGCAAATATACTCTGCAAAATAGAATTGCTATTAACTAGTATCCAAAAATTTAGTAATCTACAAAATAAAATTGCAAATTAATAATATCTCACGCATAAATTTCTCCATATTGTGTCTTTCTTCTCCTTAGAAACGTTATGCCAAGAATCTAAGCGACAACCGCAATGGCTACGAGTAACATAGATATGAAATAAATGAATTGCGATTCACACCACATGCATTTCCTGCATTATCAAAATACACAACAAGTTTGGGTCCATTGCCCTTTTGCGCAATTAACTTCTTCATCATAGTGATGCCCCTTCTCTTGTCAACTTTTTGTTGTTGTTGATCAAGTGCCTCAAGTGCTGCAGATGGTACCTGTGCATCATCAACCTAAAATTTGACAAAATAATTCACATTTAGAAGATATAACTATAAATGGACATATAGATATAAATATATGATATATTTTTAAAACCTACATTGTGAGGCGGCGCATTGATGTCCTCACCCTCACGGTAGTCATCAAGACGGTCATCAGAAGAATGTCCAGCCATCTGCAAATTCACATTGTAAAGTAATTCACATTATAAATTAAGCTCACATTATAAATTAAGAAAATTTCGGCAGCATTTGGACGGGTTTTTAGGCCAACAAATAATGTGTTGTCATTATTATACTTTAATCATCTACTTATTTAACTTTAGTTATCAACTGTTTAACTTTAATTATCAACTGATTTGATTATATTATATTTATTCATCTACTATTTGTATTCATTTATGTACTGATTTGAGAATTGATTAATCATCACTGATTTATAATTTTATATTAGTTAATCAACTGATTTGTATTTATTCATCTACTTATTTGTATTTATTCATGTACTATTTTTTATTTAGCTATTTACTCATTTGAATTTATTTATACTGCTTCTGAAATTATGTAAGAATCTACTGATGTAACTTTATTTATCAACTGGTTCATATTTACTTTTCCACTTAAGTATTTATTCATCTACTTATTTGTTTTTATTTATTACTGTTTTAGGAATTATGTAATCATCTACTGATTTATATTAATTTACCAATTGATTTGTATTTAATGTATTTATTCATCTACTATTTGTATTCATTTATGTACTGATTTGAGAATTGATTAATCATCACTGATTTATAATTTTATATTAGTTAATCAACTGATTTGTATTTACTCATCTACTTATTTGTATTTATTCATGTACTATTTTTTATTTAGCTATTTACTCATTTGAATTTATTTATACTGCTTCTAAAATTATGTAAGAATCTACTGATGTAACTTTATTTATCAACTGATTCATATTTACTTTTCCACTTATGTATTTATTCATCTACTTATTTGTTTTTATTTAAACTATATTTATTTAGTTATCTATTGATTTGTGTTTATTTAAGTAATAATTTTGATATCTATTGATCGGGGAGTAGCCCGGTTTTACATTGTAATTTACAGTTATGAATTAATATTGACATTTCTCTTAATTTTGGACTTGTCTCTATGAATACTTCATGAATTATATGTGCATGATCACCATAGGTGATTTCTTAGACCTTAATTGCTTGAGAGAGGGATTATGTGTTGGATAGGTTGTAGAGATACATAACTTAGACCGCACTTCCAGAGAAGGCATATGATTGTGAAGGGAATAACCTAGAGAATTCATTAAAGCACCTAAATAATAATTAAATTTCTATGAGAGTTGGGTTTATCTTAAATTAGGTAGTGAATGATGTTGCGAGAGTGGGTAATTCTTGCTACAAGTCTCTTAGTCCAGGGTTGGGAGAGGTAAATATTAATGAAATGATGTTAATTGTAAATTGAACTGGGGTGAAACCATAATTCTAAGGAAGCCATTCCAATTGCGATCACAATCAATAATTTCAGTTTTACCTCCTGCAATTTAGTCACTTAATCAACCAATCACTCGTTTTCTCAGGCTTATCTAAAAGATCACAAGCTAAAAGATCACAAGCTATAACTATCTATTACATGACTGAAGTGCATATTACCAGTTCATTTTCATCATTTGCAATGAATAATGCAAACATGCAGTATTAATCTAGGGGATGAGGAAGAAGGAAGAAGTCGGCGTACCTTGAGGTGAAGCTTACAGTGCCAGAGCAAGGAGAGCAGCTGGAGGTGACGGCGGCGAGAAGAGGAGGACCAGCAAAGGTTGGAACTGGCGGTGACGGCGGCGAGAAGAGGAGGACCAGCAAGGATGGAACCGGCGGTGACGGCGACGACGACGGCGAGCGGTGTGCGGCAGACGAACGGCGGCGCGGGGAGGAACCGGCAACGGCGGGGGAAATCGCCAGACCTAGCGCGCACAGAAATGAAACAGAGACGATTGGGAAAGTTCTATTCGCACGGCTATTAAGTTGATAATAGTAGTCGGTTATTTAAAAAAAACCGACAACTAAACTAACAGTGTTGGCTCTTTGAAGAAAACCGACAACTATACTACATAATATTCGTCGGTTCATAAATAAAAGACAACTGACAACTATTCCTGTCTCACGTATACCCTTTAGTAGTCAGTTATTTATTAAAGAACCGACAACATATGTCAAATTTTGGAGCCAATTTTTTCACTGGAATTTTGGGTTTGGCAGTTGCGTTTATGTGTCGGTTGTTTATTAAATAACCGACAATTATTGAAAGCGGTACCCGTGTCTGGTCGACCTTCACATATTGGATGTCGGTTTCTGTTAAAACCCGACATATTAGGGTTTATGTGTCGGTTTATGTATACAACCGACACCTTGAAAATTGACTTTATAAGCCATTTCTATAGTAGTGTAAAATCTTCAAATGCATTAAGTATCTAAATAGGTTCACCATATTGAACCTTCAATTACATGAGATGGTCAAATGGATTAACCATGTTGATATTCACAAAGTTAATTACTTAGAACCTCAATGATCCTGGTTCTCATACATCAATTGGTTGAAAATCAATTGAACAAGTTATACTTGAAACCAATTGGACAAAGTAGATATTGAAACCGTTTGCACTTTAGGTCTTCAAACGGTTTGAGATCGTTTGGTCCCAAAAGCTCTTGAGACCGTTCGAACCCAAACGGTATTGATACCGTTCGAACCCAAATGGTATTGAGACCATTTGGTCCAAACCTTCTCAAAACCGCATGGACCAAAAAGGCACTTCAACACTCAATCGACTCAATGTTTCAATCCATGGGCCAATTACAAATTGAACCACTAAAGTATGCATCAATTGGACCAATGAATCACCATTCAATTAGACCTTCAATTTAGGGTTATGAACCCAATTGAACTAGGTTTGATAATCAAGAAACCATCACTTAGGGTTTGAAATCGAGGATCCATCAATGATTGACATTGTGGAATCAAATGGATTGAAATCAATAAACTATCATCATCACATGATATAACCTGACCTCAAACGGTCTTGGATGACCACCAAACAGTCTCGAGACCGTTTGGTTGATCTATAAATGATCTTGAGACCGTTTTCCCATTCCATCATCAAAAACCATGACATCCAATTAGGGTTTTGGACCATTGGATTGATTATCAAATCAACACTTAGTTGCAATTCTATTTGGTACCTTTGGACCTTCAAACACATAGACATACTTAACCCTAGACCTCCAAACGGTCTTGGGTGACTCCCAAACGGTCGTGACACCATTTGGGTGATCCCCAAATGGTTTTGAAACCGTTTGGGTCAATCAACCCAGAACATCATCTCAAACAATTTCAAAATCAACACTTAGCCGATTAGGGTTTGCAATTAAGGAATCATTCACAATTGAACCCTTCAAGATCAACCAATTAAAACCATTGGATCAAGATACAAGTACCATAACATATATCTTCAAATGGTAAACCATTAAAAATGGTCAACCATCCCAAACGGTTTGGGACAAACCACCAAACGGTTTGCAAACCGTTTGGTCACCAAACGGTTTGGTGAAATCGTTTGGTCCCAACATTGAAACTGTTTGCCCTAGATATTTGGGGAGGTGTGTTCTTATGATGATGTCATCATCATCAAGCTTCAAACTCATGAAATATACTTTGATTTCCATGGAGATTTTATCAATCAACCAAACTTAATTTTGGAAATGTAGAAATGATCACCAATTGATAAGGAATTGATTGCAATAATAAAATTAAGGGTTCAAGTTATAAAACCCGCCTCCAATTGAGATACAAAGCTCCAATATCAAGGAAAAAATGGTGGATGCAACTCCTTTCACTATTCCAAGGGTCGTCCCCAAGCTTTGAGTGAAAAGAATTGGTTAGAATTGAGGAGGGGGTCGAGATATGAAGAATTCATGCATTGATTTTTGATGTTCACCATGGATTCAAGGTGAAAGGAGGTCAAGAACCTTACCAACAGGTTTGGCTCCTAATCCTCCACAGCTACTTGGTCATTTTCCAAGCAAGGGGAAAGAAAGAAATCCGAAAAAGCCTTTGTTTTGGCTTGGAAAGGGTACTTTTATAAGAAAATTGATGAGAGAGAAAATCTTTTATAAAAGTCTTTTAATTCCAAAAATTGTTGCCACCACGTCCCCTTGGTTTTTTGCATGCAAGGGAATCTCTATCCCCACCGAGCTCCCTTTCATTATCCATGAATTAATGGAAACAAAATTAAGCACCTTAACCCTTATAATAGGAATATCCATATGTGAGTGGAAATTCTTTATCTTATAATAATGGTGAGTGGGATTTCACCTCCTTAGGATATGCTCGTGCCTTTGCAAGGCTTTCAGCTCATCCACACAAATCTGATTCCAACCATTTTAATTTTGGTTGAAGGCCCTTTAATTAATACATTCATTTTTGCCCTAATTTTAAATTAGGGTTTCACTTAGGATTAAATATTGATTATTTTAATATCAATATTCTCTCTCCTCCAACTTAATTCAAATGTGGCGCCCTTCTCATTTTATTTGCTCTACATGATGCCAAGAAACATTAGGGACCTTATTGAAGTGGTAATTTGCATATTGAACTCTAGGTTTTGGGTAAATTGCACATTACACCAAAACTAGGTTTTAATGCACAAGGATTGCTTTACAAGCTTAATCTTGGTGCCCAAGCTTGTGAAAACCATACCACTACATCATATTCATTCTTATGATGTATCAACATCAGAGAAACATCTTATCATGCAACATTTGCAATTTAACCCCTCAACTTGGGTAATTTGTACTTTAGTCCAAAATGAGCAAACATTGCTTCAACATTGTTTAAACATGATCAAAATTGAAACATAAGTTTCTTATGAGCCCTAATTACTTTTCCCAAGATAATAATAAGCATTTACTCAACCTTATTAGGCAAAAAATCTAGGGTTAACACATAACTCAGGTTAGGGATGTTATAGAAATGCACCCTATATAAGTATGGTTGTACATAAGTGCCACTATTCTAGATATTCTAGTCAAACATGTAGCATGCACAAAATAGAGAGGCAAGACTAGCAGTTTAGTCATTCTTCATAAAATGGCAATCATATCAAGGGGGTCCAGGAGCCCATATAAACAGAGTAATTCATCAACCACATGAATATAATGAATAAGGAACATGAGATATGAATGTCCAAGTAAATGAATTTCAAGTGGAATTAAAAGTTCAAGAGATGTCTCATTAAAAGAAAAGTAGGTTTCAGTCAAATAATGTCCAAATTAAAATAGAGGATGTACATACATGATCCCCACACCTAAGGTTAACTTGATTGATATACTTGGTCCCCAAAGTTGCGTATTCATCCTAGGAACACATCATGTCTATTAGTCAAACCAAAATTAGTATGTGTATACATTCCTATTATAGATTTTCATATTGTTCTTATTCATGTCCCGATCACCTGATGACATATTAAAGTTTTTAAGTGAATATATGATCCATCAGATATTTATTTTAGTTCTAAGGTTCATATTTAGTCATATAACTATATATATGCTTAAGTTAAATATGCTATCGTTCAATTTGGGTCTTGTAATTCATTTCTCTCTTTATATCATAAATATCAATTTGGTCAACTAGGTCAAGAATGTGCGACATGTTATATTATTCAATCAAAATATCCTAATTGGAGGCGTCTAGGGTTTAAATTGAAGACATACATATATGAGTGTACTTTTCACAACATAAAATGACCCATATATACATATAAAACTAACATTCCTGATTCTTTCTATCATATGTCGATTTATTCAAATTGGACAAATCTAGTTAAATGCATTACTCAGATCCATACACATTCGTAATCATCACCAAATATTGGTATGTGAATTTGAGGGCTTGCTTCTCAGAAGCTATTGAGGGTTTCAAATGTAGTTATTAAAATTAGTAAGATTACATATTATACCTAAACATTTGTACTCCAACACATATATGTTAACACAATAATTATTAGGGTATTTAATCAAAATATAGTCCCATAATATTTTGTAATTGCTAATAAATTGAATCATTAGGTTTACATGAATTGGATATACTGATATGCAAAATTGTATTACACATACACCAAAATTTATATTCATACAACTATTACTAAGAAGGTAGTTTAATAAAACTTTAGATTTCTAGGTATCAACTTAATAGTAGTACAAGACTTACAAATTATACATGTATAGACTCATATAGATACTATTATAATGTGATTGGCTTTAAAGCATAGGCTAATCTACTGAAAGTTATTATGCATTAGATCTGTTAACCTGGTCCTCTCCTTTGTTTTGTTTTTCATCAACATTATTTATTGTATCCTTAAATCTATGACACAATAATGGATTGATTCACTTACCAACGTGTCAGATTCCTCCCTATGTGGATGTTGACTCCTTTGACTTTGCATGGCTCCAGCTCGGTAATGGTAGATCAATCTCATTTACTGCATCGTGTACCAATCTGAAAAGACTCATTCTCCTCTTTGTACCAGGTTTGAGGTAGATGAGTGGCTGGGTACAGATTGGAGATGGGATGGTTTTCATGGGGAAGGATGAGGTCAATTGGTAGATTATGGTGGCGATACAAGTTTAGACCATGGAAGATCTATGCTTGCCTAGGTGTGAGTCAACGGGGGGGGGGGGGTCTTCCGGTCAAACCATGGCACCTCAAGAAATGAAGAATAGGGAGACGAGGGTGAGGAGGCAAACCATTGGAGGTCTTGTGTCTGACGGCAGGGCACTAGGAGGAGGAGGAAGAGGGAGAAGATGAAGAAGAAGAGGAGTCGACACTGCAAAATGATGAGGGTCGAGGGACGCTCTGTACGTTGTAGGTGGTGTCTATGATTGTAGGTGGCGTCATCCTCTATGATTGCAGGTCGGGTCGGTTTTAGATCACCACCGAGGAGGAACATGAAGAGTGGGGCGGTCAGAGAGAAAGAAGAAGATGTGAGGGGGTAGGGCAGCTGGATCGATCCGGAGTGGTGGTGGCAGACGTGGGAGGGCGTCGAGGTGAGGTCGGAGGCGTCAGGTCTGTACCCAGTGATGATCTTCCGTGGTGGCGATTATGAGGTGCCGGTGGACCTAGTCGCAACGAATATGGAGGTGGTTGATGCAAGGTAGAAAGGGGGCAATGGAGATCGTGTTGCGAGGAGATGAGTCAGCTTCAGTTGGTGGGAAGAGGGGAGCAGATTGTGACGTGGGCATTTACATCTTGTCTGCCAACTACAAATAGCGACCGTCTCGCAGTCAGCACCGTCGGGCACAGGGAAAGGGAGAATTGATGGCTTGGTCAAGGAAGCAGACGAGGAGGAAGGGAGGAAGAGGAGGAAAAAGGAGAGGCATTGGTGTGAAGTGAATAAGGGAGAGGATCCAAAGAAGACTACTGCTAGAGCGTCTCTGTGAGCAGGAGTTTCAGACGATTTCACGTTGTCGGTGCGTAAACAAAGGAGATGACTAGCTCTCCATGAGATCAAGTCAAATTGGATACGAAACAGTTATATCACGAGGAAGAAATAGCACTAGAAACCACTAAGTCTGCGTGATAGAGTACGTAATCGAAAACTTTGGAAAATGGTGTGGCATTAAAATAAATTACATGAATGCCACTTAAACTAACATCGTATCATCTAAATTGCGATTAGGGATGAATTTGGTAACAGATTAGACTCAAAATAGACATATTAGCTAATTAGGATGTGAGAAATTCGAACTGAACATTAGCTTGATTAATTGAAAATGTTTAATTTATATTTAATTATTTGTATATTGAACACCCATTTAATGTATTTACTCATTCAACTAGTCATCTGTGACACTATGTTACATATTAATATGATTTCTCCCATCTTTCACTCATAGGAATATCCTATAAAGTTAAACTATTATTCATATTAGGAAAGTTGTATAATTAACCATGTGATGAACTTAATTCCTTATTCTATTTCATAATTAAAAGATATTTGTTCACATTATATTACTTGACCACTAACTATTAATAATAAGTCCTACTTTAGGGAATAAGTGAATTGTCTAACATACTTGAAAAGGGGCCTAAGCAGATTAAGGGTTGAGTCATGATTTAGGATTCAGGTATGTTACAACAAGCCTAAGTCTGTGATGATGATCAACAACAATAAAGGCAAGTCCAAGCACAAGGGCAAGGACAAAGCTAAGAGGGTTCTGATGCTAGCCAGCAGCCCAAGGCGTCTTCAAATCTCAAGGCCAAAGGAGGCATGACAAGAGAAGAAATTGCCACCACTGTCAAAAGCCAGGACATTGGAAAAGGAATTGTCCACTCTATCTGGAAGAACTAAAGGAGGAGGAGGCGACAAACGTCTCCACTTGAAGGTGTCATGAAATAAACCTGTAACATTTTTTTGAGGTATATGATACCAAGATATAAAATGTAAAGCACTCAATAAATGGGGCAAATGTTGCCGCCATAGATAGGAGTACTTTAGTTTATTTTCAGCCTTGAAGGCATGTAATAGAGTTATGAACTGCTATTTCATATTTGCCAATGTATAGAAACACTTTAATTTTTGCATATTGTATGACAATGGTGGCAATTAATAAAGTTGATGTTTCTTTGTCGCAATGCCTTGTTTATCTAGTGGTACTTGGTATGCATAAGATAAAATGATACCTAAAAGTTGTTGATAACTCCAACAATCATATTAGCATAAATCATGAGAAATTCATCTCTAGTTTCTATATGATGGATAAATCTAGACTCTTTTGGTTAGAGAACCAGTAAGAGACATGAATCTTTTAGACATGATTAATCAATCTTCACTAGTGGTAGTGGGAGAATGATTATCCTATTAGGTATAATACATGTGATGTAATGCTAGTACTTCAAATGGTGTTTAGAGAAATACCAATATGAATATCTTGAAGTGTTCAAGAATATCATAGATGAAGTACGAATTTGGTAAATTGTTAATTCTTGATGAGATCAATGAATGAAATACTTGGACCAAATGTTTGCGAACCTTATGAGTGATTATGATAGTGTATCATGGTGAACTCATGATTAAGGCATGGTGATGTCTAAATCAAAAGGAGTCATACTCTAAGGAGTTAGAGGATGATTATCAAATAACTAAATTCTTCTTAAATAATGAATACCCCACATTAATTAAGGACATTAAGAATCACAAGAAGTTGTGAGTTCTTATATCCTTGACAGATACACCTCGATTATCTAATGATGAGTTGGTCATGTGATGAGTCAGCTATCTAGATGAATATGAGGAACCAAGTTTTGAGTTATGGTTTATGACCATTACATCCTAAATGACTTCCATGTGAACCACAAGGTATGACCTTGATGGTAGCACCCATTGGGATGAAATCCATAAGTGTGAATGAGTCTTAAGCATTAAGACACATGGATAACATTTTGAGAAGGATGATGCTTGTTAATGACAAAAAGATTTGCATATGGATACTAAAACTGCATTACTATGAAGAATAAAACAAGGATGTGTACGTGGCACAACCTATAAGGTTTATGAAACCATTAATGCAAATGAAGTCTATAAGTTATAATGAACTAATCAATGTGATTGATTGAGTACAAGCAACTCAGAACTGGATCTTTACTTTGATAATATAGTCAAAAGGTTTGACTGATATGTCAAAGATAAAGAAGGGATCTGTGATTTAGTGGGAGCGTATTTGCATTCCACATGTTGATGTGAAATGGAAATGTTCTAGAATGGAAATCCAAAGTGGAAATTATCTTTAGGGAAGATAGAGACATTTCCTATGTGATAGGAATAGAGATCTATAGAGTTAGTTCTCGAAAACCTCTTGACCTGAAAAGAGAGAGAGAGCATACATTGGCAATATATACTGAAGGGTTCAATATGCATAGATTCAGTGGGAGAAAACTTGTCCATGTTACATGGAGTTCGTATCCCAAGGCCAAGTGTCCAATTCTTATGAAGAATGGGAACACTAAGAATAGATATGGATCTATCATGTATGTAAACATCCCATCATCTTGCATGTATGGACATGGCAAGAACAAAACACATTTATCAACTTGTATGTAGGACATGACAATATGACATGCTCATAACTCGTATGTGGGACATGACGAGTGGATGTCTGTCTAGTTCCAGTAAGGGTTACTGTAATACCATGAGAACTTGAGAAGTAATAGTTCTATGGAAATAAGGAATGGTTCACTATAAAGAGTTACACTGACGCAAATTCCGAAAAAGGACAACGCAATATATATGGGATATATAAAAGTGAATGTTTGTTGATAATTGGAAACGTTCCAATAAAGTAGTTTAAAAGGAAAAGTCGAGTATATGTGTGTTAGAGAATAGTAGTGGATACTATATTGATCTGGAAGTTCACAAGATGAACTTATAGTTATTCCGATCATTGATGACAAGTAAGGTACACTTGGTTATGCAATGTGGCTAAAGGTTAGCAAAGGAATACTAGAGCACATATTACGACAACTCCATCTCATACGTGTGACATACAACAAAAAGATGAGAGACATACAATTAATACTGACTTTGACAAGGTGTTGCCATAACTCAGTATGTTAGCACTAGAGCATAGTAACATGTGGGACATGTTTGAAGATCACTATGAATATGATTCAAGGGTGATTGGCTCACAGTGCAAGTGGGAGTCTGTTGGTATGTATGCCCTGAGAGCCAATCATGGGATGATTGGTGGGATACATTAAGATGGATTTGATAAAGATCAAAGGCAAGCTTCCAATTCTTTTTGGTTCAGTCATATGAGATAATGATAGAACAGATTGAATCTAGAGAATGACAGTACTCAATGACGTATGCCTTCAGGTTCAAGACCGGAACGATGAGATCATATAGATGCTGAGAGTTTGTACATTCTTATTATGTCCCTAGTCGGATGTCATTGTGGAAGGTAGATAGAAAACAATGACACACAAGACTAGATTGTGGTGTTGGTTGATGACAAAATTTCATTAGTCATGATATGGAGATATCAAACCAAACACATAGGTACTTGATAGAGAATAAGTTTATCGGATAGACCCACCGTGAGTTTGACACATGGAACCATGACATGGTAGTCACAGTAAGTTCTCACAGTGATGGTGGTGAGTGTGATTCTTTGACCTGAAATACTACACTCAACACATATCGTTGGGTACACTTTGACATCATCAAACACAGTCCTGAAACATGGGTTGTTATAAAGGTGATGATTGGGTGGCTTTGACATATGGGGCTTTTGAGGGGTGAGTGATAGATATGTGATTTGTCCCTCGTGAGGGAGTTTGATATCCATGGCCACATGATGAGTAGGATTGAGATAGGTGTGTGCACGCATGTGTGAATCAGTATGTGATATTGATGTCATACATATCTCCTCCAATCTACTCTGAGATCATGAAAGTGAATGAACGTTGACAAGATGACTGTTCCATGCCTTGAGTTCATTCGGGATATCAATGACAAAGGAATTATACATTCGTTGTAACACCATTCACGGATTGTAGGATTGAAAGTTGTTCTCCAACTTTCTATTTCACTTGGGTAGCACTGATGTGCAACTAGGCACCACTCTTTGCTTGTGAAGTCATAAATGTTATGGACTTTCACTGCCAACGTGAAATAGACTTGCAGGATCCCACACATAGGATTTAACCTGGAAGAGGAGTTTATCCACAAATAATGTTTATATTGATTACTAAAAGAGTTTAGTATTTCAATTAAACACTCAATTAATTGATAGCTAAAAATCATAGTATTCAAAGTGTTGGATCTATTGATTAGAGTATCAAATTGATTGGAACTACGATTGACTGATTTTACATAGTCTGGTGCTCCAACCGATCGGATTATGTGATGAACCGATCGTCTCAGATTAGTGAACTGATCAGCTCATGGGATGAACTGATCGGCTCAAGACAGGCCGAACTGACTGGTTTAAGAGTTGAACCGATCAGCTCAACTGGTCCAACCGAGATCGTTTGGAAAATCAGAAGATTATTTTGCAAATACAATTTGTTTCACTTGTACAAATTTGATTTGGACAAGGATTAATATTTGATTAATCAGAGACAAATTTGAAAGTCATTTTGAGTTGGATCAGGACCACAAACCAATTGGTATGGGGCTCCAGCCGATCAGCTGAGAGCCCCAAACGATCGGCTCAGGTCCCAAACGATCGACTCAACACCTAAAACGATCATTTCAGGGTGTGAACTGATCGGTTCGGCTAGCGCAAGTTGTTTGTGTTGTGGAAAATATTGAACCCTTCTACTCTTGCATTAATCTTGCATTTCTCGAGATAGAGAATCCTGTCCCATGACCCTCCTATATATAGGGGTAGTGGAGGCTTCTCTGGTACACAACTCATTGCACCAGTTGCTCGACAAAGTTGTCGTTCTCTCTGGTTGTGGTAACAGAGAGAGAGCCCGAGCAAGTTCTACCCAATAAGGGAGGCACAACAAGAGAAATACAACTACAGAAAAGGGATTGGTGGCAGGAGAGTGTGTCGGTGACTAGTATGCCGATAGGAGGGTGCGACTCCTTCCGACTCCTTGTGGGACAAGGAGATCGGAGTTCCAGGTGGTCTGTGTGAACTACTTCAGAGGCAGGAGACTTCTGCCGCTCGGAGGACAACTGTCAATCCCGACAGTCCCGGTGCGACCAGGAGCTGCACAGACAGCGTCCAAGACCGGAGGTGAAGACCATGCAAGCCGCGAGGTATAGTCACCGAGCAAGCCTCGGGACAAGGTATGCCTCTACAAACCATCCTTCCTATTGTATAGACGTTGACGCATTTCCTTTGTTCTGTGTTTGGGGAGAAGAAAATTTTTGTTTCCGCTGCCTTCTCTGTCTCCCCTAAAACCCAACATATATTATAACAATTGACTTATTACCACCAATTGTGGTCCACATGTCATGATAAACCATAAGTGAAAGTCTATCAAGTTATATGAAAATGTGTTAATAGGAAGAAAAAAGTAAAGTTTTTTTAAAGTAAGGACATTCAAGCTTCAAAGTTTACAATCATGTAAGCTCACTACATACACACATTTTGAACCACACACAAAAATTATAGTGTAATTCCTAGTCTAGTTAGTCATTTTCTCTCTCTTATTATTGCTAATCTAATTGAGTTTGACTATTCTCATAGCTTATTAGTAGCATTAATTGTGTAGGGTTAGTTTAGGTTTGATTCTTGCCTTTCCTCCTCGCATTTCCACCTTAGTTTAACTAAAAAAACCCATGATTAACCACTGAAATCATACACCCTGCCCTATAAACCTAAAGAAACATTCTCAACTATCTAGCTTCATACTCCACTCCTTGAGGAAACCTCTGACTTGCTTGAACTATAATACACCTTGATCCATGTATTTATAGATCCACGAATAGAGTGTTTCGATTAGGATTACAAGTTTGTTAGGCCTGGGGGTGCCCTTCGTGGATGGTGCATCTAGCTTTCTTGCCCTATATCTGGGAAGTTGCTTTCAGGATCTAGATACCTGTTCATTTTTGAATTTTTGAGTTGTCCTCTTAAAATTTCTATTCTTTATTCTTTGTTATACTTTTTCATTTGTGATTCCTGACTTGCCTCTCTTTGCTTGGTTGTTCCTTGTGCAGGTGACAATGTATGTTTAGTACTACTCCTTATCAACTGTATCTTTCTCTAGGGATCCCAGAATAGGTAGGAGAAGGTAAAGGAACATGCACATTCAAGTAGAAGAGCAAGCAATGGGGGAACATGAAGCAGACCACCAAGGTGATCCATCAATTCCACCTCCACCAAGGCCCCTACATGACTACTTCACATCGGGAAACTACACCTCACCAATTTGTACAAGAGTAGAGAATTTTTCAGGGGGCAGGTGTTCTCTATTCCAATTCTCTAGTGGGACACATTCTATAACATAATGAATCTTAGATGTAATCTCCATGTAAACCTTTTCCCCAAGTTTCCCATTCATTGCTGTCCTTTATGCCGTTCATGTTTAATTAGTGGAATTTATAGTAGTTTAGTGAACATTTATTTACTAATTGTACCAATATAAGGGTTCATGCACAAATACCTCAGTGAAATCTTATTTAATGATATAAAATGCAAAATCAACACTTTAGTAGAACCATGGTATATTAATTTGTGCTAGAAGTGCAAGGCCCTAAACCATGATTAAATGTATTAAATAAGTTTAGTTACCATAATTAAGCACTCTAAACCTTAATATAACTTTTTCATATGATTTGAAAACATAAAATGAGCCTAAGTTTCAAATTTGGTTCGATTTAGACGTTGTTTGTGCATGTTATGCAATTTTTGGTACATTCTGGACTTTTATGTAATTTACCCAATTGGGAGGTATTCTTTGCAAATTATCACCTGAATTTTAATCCTTAGATATTCCATTACCATTCTCGATATTTTGAACCATGGGTCACCTGGTCGCAACTTAGTTTGAAGGTGTTTCTCTCCAAGGGCATTATAGGGATTACCCTCTTTATAAATGAGATTCTCTATAAAAGCTATCAACCAACATGGTTATTTATTTGATTGGAGGATGGTGGGGATGGCCTAGAAGCCTCCATGGGCTTTTAGGACCAACCTTGGATATACAAAAAGTCTTTGTGAGTTGTCCTCTTATATGGCCATGAAGTCTTAGCCTAGGGACACATGGAAAGTCCCATAGACACCTCATGCTTACCCCCTTCTTTATAAAGCCATACCTACCCCTTCCCACCTCCCAATCCAAGAAGCAATCCTCTCCTTCTCTTTCCCCCAGCTTATATCATCGTACCTTCTATGTTTGGCCACGAAGTTGTTGTCCCAAGGTAAAAGAGGGTGTCTATCTTGGTGAAGAAGGCTCCTAGGGTTCTAAATTCTCTATTTAGGATTTCTTAAGCTCCTCCTTGGTGATTTTGACCAAAAATAGTAAGAATCCTCCTTTACTTATCCATTTTTATGATTTTAGTGCTCATCCCACCTTCTTCAAGGTTGGAACCATGACCTTCCATGGTAAAACTTCACCTAGAACCCTAAAACATCTCATCTCCATGCTCTTTTGCTAGGGTTTGCACCTCTAAAGTGGAGAAGGTGAACTTTGCTCAAGAAAGGAGTTTGGCTTGGAGCAACCAGAGCTTCTAATCTCGGGAACCTTGCTGTTTGAACCTTCTTACCTTCCTAGAGGCGAGTTTTGTTAACCCCCTTATCATATATTGCTTACTACATGCTTAAAACTCATGCTTCTATGTTTAATATCGACGATCTCCATCTCTATTTACCATGTTCTTCTAGGGTTTTGATTTCTTGACATTTTACTTTCTCTAGAAGCTTTAGTTTGGTTAGATATGCAACTCCATACCTGATATTGGGTGTCAGGACCCATCACGTTAAACAAGATTACTCAAAACTTAAAACACAATCAATCACTAAATAATCACATACCAAAAAATATGGGTAAATTAAAACCGATTTCAACGTCAACACTCACTCAAAAACATTTGCATGAGAGACTAATGTCTCTTATATCCATACTATACCAATAATTTGATAAAAAAATTCTATTGCCTTAGCCACAACACATATACACATGAGAACAATATTTGTATATGCCACACAAATAAGCATTAATATGCTAACAAAAGTTTGATTTGTTTCAAAACACCATATACAAACTTTTCCTGCCCAGACCTGAGAGTATAGGAACGACTCTAGGACACACTAGACATCTAATCAACTTTCTCAAAGATTCATTATTGTAGTTCATCTTTACTTCCATGGTTCTGTTGTCGTCACTGCCGATTATCTAAAAAAAATGTGGCGAACCACAAGGGTGAGACCCATGTCCCAGCAAGAGATATAACCTTCAAAAACGTTTATTGATTACAACATTTTTAAGTAACTAAATAGTTAAGCAGTTTAATCAGCTATAAAAAATAAGATCAACAATAATGATGATTAACAAAATACATAAAGGAGCAGATAATAACTGTCATCATTAACCAAACTATCATCCTTTATCTTGTTGACAATATAAGCAATTCAGTAGCATATGCAGTTCTAGCATCATAAGCAAGTCTAGTAACATAGCATAGCTAACAACATGAGCATGTCTAATTGGTTGAACATATCAACATCATAAGAAGAGCTAACAACATAAGCACAACTACCTCAATAAGCATGATTAGCAGTATATGCATCTCTAGTTACAAAGGCATGGCTAGCATGCTAAACATAACTAACAACATGAGATAGCTAGCATCATGATTATAATCAGCAGTAGCAGTATAGTTATCAACATAATCATGGCTACTATATGTACGCATCTACAATCTTAAGCATATCCACAACATGAGTATATCTGCTATCTCTTAATTGTACTAAGCATCATCTTTATGTAAAGAGAACAAACAAGTGTTATCATCCAATGTGAAACATTGTGTATAACCCTAAACAAATATGTTACACGACTATATTACATCTTTTATTACACCCTGGGGAATTTGAATCGTACCATCCAAAGTCCAACCGACCCCTGCGAAGGGCTATTCAGTTCCGTACAAGATCTAGGAGTGTCGGTATCCTAAGGTCTCTTCCCCTCAATCAATACGAGTAAAACGACAGTGACATGTCAGTCAAAGATGCCACCACAGTGACATATAGTCAAGCTGATAAACCATTAGTCCAACCTTGGTACAGGTCACGACACTAGAAACCAGGGTATTCAAACCCAATCACTGAGGTACAACCGCAGTTGTCCATTAATCACATCATGTTATAATCACCGAGACACGACCACAACCGTTCTCAATCACACCAGATGTATGAGGCATGACCATAGCCAACCTCCACAATCTACATTGTGGATGACAAGGATATATCCTCAACCTGTCACCCCCACATACTCAACAATATGCGCTCCGAGTTTCCCTTAGGAATACTCGTTTCACTATCCATCAAGTTCTGACACTGAAGATGGTTCTACGGCACGGGGCACTACATGATTAGAGTTGCACTTGATTAGTTATGCCAATTGGGTGAACTAAGGCTGCATAAAACAAGTGGACATACAAACCCTAATTCACTTATAGAAAGCATATAAATATCAAAAGTTTGCAAAGATATAACATGTGTGAAACATAATTTCTCATCTCATCATCACATGGTACTATTCACTTGTCATTCATGAGACTACACTAGTCATCATATTATCACAAGATTAAAATCCTTTTCACAATATCACAGGGTATCAACCCTTATCAACATAAGAGGATTACACCTCATTCAAGTCTCAACCATGCCCAAAGGTCATTAAGACCATCATATTGTTCCCTGCAAGATCATCATTATCTTTGCATGCCTTATAACAAGACTCAACAACATCAATTATATATAATACACTAGATCAACACAATATTGCATTTATGAGCTAGGAGGTATTCATAAGCAATCATAGCAGGGTTATATTAACATTAAGAACATTCCTTTATTACATCAACATGCAAGGAATCTAGATATGATTAACATTCATCATATTCATAATGCACATGTTTAGCATACGAAAGTATCAACCATGTGGCTATGATAACCACCAATTAACATATCAAGGTTATGATCATAGTAAGCAGGTTATTCTACCATAATTCCATCATATAAGAATGTTAAACATTAATACTCATCTTAATCTAATTGCATTAGAGTTAGGTTCAACATGATAAATTATATCAATGTTACTAATCATCACTTATACCCAAATCCTAACTCACGACATCCCCATTGGATCATGGATGCATAAGGTGAAGCATCACCATCAAATTCCATAGAATTCTCAAATATGAACCCACACATAAATCAATGTGTAACCATCAGGTTATAGCTTACTAGGGTTTCAACAATAATAGAGTATTCCATGATTGCATTAGTCATTCAAAGACTATTCATACCCAATTACCATCATTTAGTTATATTAAAGCTATGTATAACAAGTTATACCTAATTAGGATTACATATCAACACAATGTGGTTATCATCCCTTCTATTCATATGAGTGAATAGGTAAGACTAACTTATTAAGGGTTACCCTCCATTTGTTCCATCATCATTCAACCCATATCACAATACCACAATGTCACCCAGAACCATTGGATGTTTAAAAAGTAAGACTATTGGTTGTTTACACAAGTAAACACCTTGGATAAACCACCTACAAAGTCCTTGATTTGTGCTCTAGAAAGAGTCACCATCTAACCCTAGACATCCTTTGATAATTGATACAAAAAGTTCCATTGAGAGTAGGGTAAAACCCATAATCGACTATTCAGTTGTAACAAGCCATCCATTGTCAACAATTAAGCTCCTTAAGTTGATCATATAAAAGAAACCATCTAAATCACATTATTAGGACCAACATATTACATTATCCATCATTCCACCTTAATGGAGGAATAAACAATAGATCTCGACCATTGGGTCAAGTTCACATGTTAAAACCATCAATTACAGTATAGGTCAGACCATTGCATCAAGTGACCCAAGAAACCATTGACCTAAGGCTTAATTGATGCTAAAACTACAATGTTTGACTCACCATAGGTTGTAGAGACATGATCCACCATCATTAATTATCATTAAATCACTATAGGTTGTTAGATCAACACTAATTCATTAATCAACATCAAATATTAAGCTAATGTCAACATTGATTGATAACATCAGTAAGGTACTTAATGATTGATCATTATACTTTTAATTGATCCAAAACCTGACCTAAGGGGGTGAACATAGGTTATCACCATCATCTGAAACCTTTGATCACGACCATGAATTGTTACGAAGACAACGCCATAGGGTTGATGCAATGGTACCATAATCGGGTTATGGTTTATAGAAGAAATCAGCTTTAAATCCTAAAATTGACCATTGTTTAATAGGTGTTTAGCACCATAGGTTGTCAAAACAACACGATCCAAGTCATATTATACCTTAGGAATAACATAACATGATCATGGGTTCATATATAACTGAAATCAGAACATGGAACATTATAAAAATCGAAATCCAAGTCAAGCATAGCTTTTTAGTGCATGGATCATCATTTTCAAGCAAGAACACGATCTAGAAAGCTTTTGGTAAGCAATAAACGTGGAGCAAGTTATAAAACTTGCCTCTAAAGAGAATATGGAACCCCACAGAGAAAAAATCTCAAGCAGGTAGGGTATAAAATCCAAGGGTAAGCTATGAATTCGTCCATATAGCACCTTTGTTCATCAAATGAGAAAATCATAAACATAAGCAACAAGAAAGGTAGGGTTTTATAGCTTTAGAGAAAATTCTACCATGGAACATTTTTCTGGTTGTGCACTACTAGTTTTAACATTTAACATAAAATCATAAAAAGTGATTCATAAAATAAAAAGTCGAGCGAAGCTAAATACCACACAATACTTGATAACTGCTAAACACACAATTAACCAAAAATTTCCAATTTCCAGAGTTAAATCTTGGATAGTGATTGAAATTCTACTCACAATGGTTCAGGATCTCCGGATTTGTTCGGAAATGCGTCCAAAGCCGGTTTTCCTGACATCAACAGGTCATCTTCAACCTCGGAATGGCCTGGTTCAAATGTACATTGAGTAGGTGGTTGTTTCCCTCACACAAAGGTAGGAGGAGAGGCCTAGGCTAGGTGTTGGACGTGGCTGGAGCTACGGAATCGAGTATGGACCTCAATCCAGAGTTGAAAGCGTGGATTTAGGGTGCTATGCCGCGCCCATAGCTGCTCCCTACTACTGCTTGGCGCAGCTTGCAGCTGCAAATCAGGCGTCGTTGTCTCTGGCTAGGGCGCCACAATTGGTGAGGAAGAAGAGGAGGAAGGAGGAAGGAGGCGGTGACATCGTTCCTTGGCGTATGGAGGTGCTTCTCGAGCTAAAGGAGGCCCTATTTGTCGCGCCCTCTTCTCCCAGCTGGTCGGGCGACCTGCTGCTGCAACCTGCAGGTCGGGGGAGCCACTAGGGTGCCGAGGTGAGAGGGAGATGGAAGAGGAAGGGGGAAAAGAAGAAGAGAGAGAGATTGGCATCACTGAAACGGAGCTATGCTCAAAGAGGTGCCCGCTCACCTCATCCCCTGCTGCTCAATCAACCGCTGGTAGGCACCTGCTCAAGCGACTGATCATGTGAAGGAGAGGGAATAAGGGAGAATAAGAAGTAGCCCACCCACTTAAGGAAATAAAAATCAAATACTGGAAAAATTGCAGCCAAGTCCAAAAGAATATGAAAACATCATAACTATTGCCTCGAAGGTCCAAATCAAGTGATTCATTTTGCAACATTTCAACCACGGGATCCTCTACAACCCCAAGGCAAGAAATCATGCGAATAAGACTGTAACAATCGATCAAAGTACTAATTGCATCACTGAGTACTTAATTTAACTTAATCAACTTAATGATGCACTAAACGTTAAATTATGGTAATTAAACTTGTTCAACTCATTAAGAATTTATGGGCCTTAAAACTATAGACCCCTAACAGGGATTTTGCCCCCAAAATCCAATATAAACAAAGATAAGTACTTCCTTTGCACCTCATCCTATTACCTTCACATGCTTACTTTCATATCATGGTAATGTCACATCATTCATACAAATCTCATCTTAGGTCAGCACAAAATGCCCACATAAGAATACATATCATGATCTCATTAAGAAATTTAATCAATCCCATCTCACTCTTATTCAACTTGTTCTCATAGAAGTTACTGCTTTGACAACCCTAAGGTTTTTGAATAAATATTGATCATATTTTTGACCATATTTGAAATACTTTGACATGTCATCATTCAAAGATTGATACAACTTGTAAGACATTACTTGAACACTTTCTTCATCCTATTCATAAATTCTATTGGTACGTTGGTTAGTCCAAAGGACATAACTCTAAAATCATCATGGTCATGTAGATTATGTCATCCAATCCCACTCTTATGCATTGATGTTTTATCATAGGTTTATTTTAAAGGAACATGGTATTACATATTTATTAGCCAACAAACCATCTATCCTAGATAGTGGTCTTTCCAAGCTATCACTAAACCATACACAACATTATAGAATCACTTTTGTTTTTCCTTACAAACAACATTAATAGGATCATTATCAACTCTCTCTCTACAAGAGAGGAATACCTGGAATGTTTATTTAATAAACATCTCCAATCTTCACATATCTCTCATATTATTGATACATCTTGGATACTAGGATTCATTACCTTGGTATCCACCTAATGCGCTATAAGGAACTCACATCCTTATCTCATCTACTTTTACCAACATAACAAATATCAAGACATGTAAAAGGAGTCTTCCTAATTATTGGAAGGCTCAAAAGCAAAATCATCACAAACTTTATGATCGTGGAACCATAGTCCAAACAACCTTATGCTATAATAAGCTATCCACCCTCATGTTTACAACAAATCCACACACCAAGTGGCAATGATCTACTTGAAATATGTGCCCTAGAAAGGAAAGACACAAAGTGAAACACACTTCCCACATCATAACAACATTATTCCCATTCATATTCTCATTTTGTACTTGCTATAGGAGTTCTCTCCATCTTATGTGGATTTCATACCTTTATTCACTTTATAAACATAGATTTATCTGTCTTTTAATTTATTATCTTCTTGAATCACATCTTCAAGAACTCCTCTTTTTCTAATTTGTATTTAGATTTAGATTTCATGGTGTTGTATCTTCCTCTCATAGTTACCAAACATTCAAGTTTCGATAGATAAAGATGCAATTTCCATCTTTTTTAAGGTATGATTGAGATATTCACACTATGATTTCTTATTCGTTATGCTATTTAGATTGTCTCAAAATGACTACTTGATCAGAGTAACCAGAAAGATAACAATCTAAGAGTTCCATACTTACCTTTCTTCAATAATTGAATACCTGGCCAGGGCACCCAAATATTGAGATTAGGCAGTATGCACCATATTTTTGTGTCACGTTCCTAACTTAGACATCATCCTAGTCTTAAGTCCTAGTGTCCCTATAGACTCATTGAACCTAAAGCTCTGATACCAACCTGTCATGACCCATCATGCTAAACGAGATTACTCAAAACATAAAACACAATCAATCACTAAAAGTCACATACCCAAAAATATGGGTAAAAAAAACCCGATTTCAACCTCAACACTCACTCAAAAACATTTGCATGAGAGACCAACATATCTTATATCCATACTATACCAAGAATTTGATACAAATGTTCTATTGCCTTATCCACAACATATATACACATGAGAACTATATTTGTATATACCACACAAATAAGCATTAATATGCTAACAAAAGTTTGATTCCTTTGAAACACCATATACAAACTTTTCCTACCCAGAACTGAGAGTACAGGGATGACTCTATGACACACTAGACATATAATCAACTTTCTCAATGATTCATTATTGTAGTTCCTCTTTACTTCCATGGTTATGTTGTCGTCACTGCCGATTACCTAAAAAAAATGTGGCGAACCATAAGGGTGAGACCCATGTCCCAACAAGAGATATAACCTTCAACAATGTTTATTGATTACAACATTTTTGAGTCATTAAATAGTTAAGCAGTTTAATCAGATAAAACAAATAAGATGAACAATACTGATGATTAACAAAATACATAAAGGAGCAGATAATAACTATCATCATTAACCAAACTATCATCCTTTATCTTGTTGACAATATAAGCAATTCAGTAGCATATGTAGTTCTAGCATCATAAGCAAGTCTAGTAACATAACATAGCTAACATCATGAGCATTATAATTGGTTGAACATATCAACATCATAAGAAAAGCTAACAACATAAGCACAACTACCTGGATAAGCATGATTAGTAGTATATGCATCTCTAGTTACAAAGGCATGGCTAGCATGCTAAACATAACTAACAACATGAGATAACTAGCATCATGATTATAATCAGCAGTAGCAGTATAGTTATCAACATAATCATGGTTGTTGTATGCATGCATCTAAAATCTTAACCATATCCACAACATAAGTATATATACTATCTCTTAATTGCACTAAGCATCATCTTTATGTAAAGAGAACAAACAAGGGTTATCATTCAATGTGAAACGTTGTGCATAACCCTAAACAAATATGTTACACGGCTGTATTACATCTTTTATTACGCCTTGGGGAATTCGAATCATATCATTCAAAGTCCAACCAACCCCTGCGAAGGGCTATTCGGTTCCGTACAAGATCTAGGAGTGCCGGTATCCTAAGATCTCTTCCCCTCAGTCAGTACGAGTAAAAAGGCAGTGACATTTCAGTCAAAACTGCCACCACAACAACATATAGTCAAGCTAAAAACCACTAGTCAGACCTTGGTACAGGTCATGCTACTAGAAACAACGGTATTCAAACCCAATCACTGAGGTACAACCACAGTTGTCCTCTAATCACATCATGTTATAATGACTGAGACACAATCACAACTATTCTCAATCACATCAGATGTATGAGGCATCACCATAGACAACCTTCACAATATGTATTGTGGATGACAATGATATATCCTCAACCTACCACCCCCACATATTCAATAGTATGCGCTCGAAGTTTCCCATAGGAATACACGTTTCACCATCCAGCAAGTTCTGACACTGAAGATGGTTCTACGACATAGGGCACTACATGATTAGAGTTGCACTTGATTAGTTATGCCAATTGGGTGAATTAAGACTGCATCAAAGAAGTGGACATACAAACCCTAATTCAATTCTAGAAAGCATATAAATATCAAAACTTTGAAAAGATATAAAATGTGTGAAACATAATTTCTCATCTCATCATCACATGGTACTATTCACTTGCCATTCATGAGACTACACTAGTCATCATATTATCACAAGATATAAATCCTTTTCACAATATCACAGGGTATCAACCCTTATCAACATAAGAGGATTACACATCATTCAGGGCTCAACCATGCCCAAAGGTCATTAAGACCATCATAGTATTCCCTGTAAGATCATCATTATGTTTGATGCCTCATAACAAGGCTCAACAACATCAATTATATATAATACACCAGATCAACACAATATTACATTTATGAGCTAGGTGGTATTCATAAACAATCATAGCAGGGTTATATTAATATTAAGAACATTCCTTTATTACATCAACATGCAAGGAATCTAGATACAATTAACACTCATCATATTCATAATGCACATGTTTAGCATACGAAAGTATCAACCACGTGGCTATGATAACCACCAATTAACATATCAAGGTTGTAATCATAGTAAGGAGGTTATTATACCATCATTCCACCATATAAGAATGTTAAACATTAATACTCATCTTAATCTAATTGCATTAGAGTTAGGTTCAACATGATAAATTATATCAATGTTACTAATCATCACTTATACGCAAACCCTAACTCACGACATCCCCATTTGATCATGGATGCATAAGGTGAAGCATCACTATCACATTCCATAGAATTATCAAATATGAACCCACACATAAATCAAGGTGTAACCATCAGGTTATAGCTTACTAGGGTTTCAACAATAATAGAGTATTCCATGATTGTATTAGTCATTCAAAGACTATTCATACCCAATCACCATCATTTAGTTTTATTAAAGCTAGGTACAATAAGCTATATGTAATTAGGGTTACATATTAAAACAATATGGTTATCATCCCTTCTATTCATATGAGTGAATAGGTAAGACTAACTTATTAAGGGTAACCCTCCATTTGTTATATCATCATTCAACCCATATCACCATACCACAATGTCACCCAGAACCATTGGATTAAAAAGTAAGACTATTAGTTGTTTACATAAGTAAACACCTTGGATAAACCACCTACAAAGTCCTTGATTTGTGCTCTAGAAAGAATCACCATCTAACCCTAGACATCCTTTGATAATTGATGCAAAAAGTTCCATTGAGAGTAGGGTAAAACCCAATCGACTATTCAGTTATAACAAACCATCCATTGTCAACAATTAAGTTCCTTAAGTTGATCATATAAAGGAAACCATCTAAATCACATTATTAGGACCAACATATTACATTAGCCATCATTCCACCTTAATGGAGGAATAAACAGTAGATCTCGACCATTGGGTCAAGTTCACGTGTTAAAACCATCAATTACAGTGTAGGTCTGACCATTGCATTAAGTGACCCAAGAAACCATTGACCTATGGATTAATTGATGCTAAAACTACAATGTTTGACTCACCATAGGTTGTAGAGACCTGATCCACCATCATTAGTGATCATTAAATCACTATAGGTTGTTAGATCAACACTAATTCATTAATCAATATCAAATATTAAGCTAATGTCAACATTGATTGATAACATCAGTAGGGTACTTAATGATTGATCATTATAATTTTAATTGATCCAAAACCTAACATAAGGGGGTGAACATAGGTTGTAACCATCATCTAAAACCTTTGATCATGACCATGAATTGTTATGAAGACAACACCATAGGGTTGTTGCAATGGTACCATAACTGGGTCATGGTTTATAGAAGAAATCAACTTTAGATCCTAAAATTGACCACTGTTTGATAGGTGTTTAGCACCATGGGTTGTGAAAACAAACTGATCCAAGTCATATTATACCTTAGGAATAACATACACATGATCACGGGTTCATATATAACTGAAATTAGAACATGGAACATTATAAAAATCGAAATCCAAGTCAAGCATAGCTTTCTAGTGCATGGATCATCATTTTCAAGCAAGAACACGATCTAGAAAGTTTATGGTAAGCAATAAACGTGGAACAAGTTATAAAACTTGCCTCTAAAGAGAATATGAAACCCCACACAAAAGAAATCTCGAGCATGTAGGGTAGAAAACCCAATGATAAGCTATGAATTCGTCCATCTAGCACCTTTCTTCATCAAATGAGAAAATCCTAAACATAAGGAGCAAGAAAGGTAGGGTTTTAGAGATTTAGAGCAAATTCTACCATGGAACATTTTTCTAGTTGTGATTTTAACATTTTAAAAAGTAAATTAGGTTCAATCAACCATGTAATTCTACTGGTCCAAACCACACTGATTAGATTATAAACTAGATCATATAAAAGCGTCAAGAAGTGATTCATGAAATAAAAAGTCAGGCGATGCCAAATAACACACAACACCTCATAACTGCTATTATCAGAGATAAACACACAATTAACCAAAAATTTCTAATATTCAAAGTTAAATCTTGGATAGTGAGTGAATTCTACTCACAGTGGTTTGGGATGTCCAGATTCATTCGAAAATGCATCCAGAGCCAGTTTTCCGGGCATCAACATGTCATCTTCAACCTCAGAATGTCCTGGCTCAAATGTACAGTGAGCATGTGGTTGTTTCCTCACACACATGTAGGAGGAGAGGCCTAGGCTAGGTGCTGGACGTGGCTGGAGCTGCGGAATCGAGTATGGACCTCAAGCCGGAGTCGAAAGCGTCGATTTGGGGTGCTATGCCGCACCCATAGCAGACGCCTACCTGTGCTCGATTTGGGGTGCTCAAGCGGTAGGCGTCTGCTCAAGCAGTCGATCATGCGAAGGAGAGGGGATAAGGGAGAAGAAGAAGTAGGCGACCCACTTAAGGAAATAAAAATCAAATACTTGAAAAATTGCAGCCAAGTCCAAAGGAACATGAAAACGTCATAACTATTGCCTCAGAGGTCCAAATCAAGTGATTCTTTTTGCAGTGTTTCAAGCACAGGATCCTATACAACCCCAAGGCAAGAAATCATGTGAATAAGACTATAACACTCGGTCAAAGCACTAATTGCATTAGTGAGTACTTAATTCAACTTAATCAACTTAATGATGCACTAAGAATTAAATTAATGTAATTAAGCATGTTCAACTCATTAACCAAGTTTAGGGGCCTTACATTGGGTCAAATAGTATTTTCTATCTCTCCCTCTCTTTTCAATTATCTCGATCGGTTTGATGTTGTGGCAATTTCCTATTGGTCAGTATTGAAATATTCATATCTTCTAATCTGCTTATCCAAATTTGACAAATAAATATATTTTGGAATTGGAAAATTAATTTCTATCTAATAAAAATATTTTCTAGGTATTATTTTATGATTTGATGAATAATGCTTTTTGTAAAATGAGTTTAATGCATAAAATCTATAAAAAATACATCTTAATCATCATAACTACAAAATTAACATAAAATATGTTTTCTTCATCAAGAGAACTTAATAAGTTCATTGGTGAAATTTTCAAAATCTAAATTTGATTATTGCTAAAAAGTTCTGAAATTAGGATTTCTATACATTAATGTGCACTATGTACTCTAATACATGTTAATACATTGAAAATAGGCACAGTAGAACTTGGACTCAATTAAAGTGGTGAAAGTTAGTAATTGATATCAGTAAGAGAGGTATGTGCATTCCTTACACACTATGTTGTGTTAATTACATCCAAACCCTATATTTCCTTAATGAGGCTTAAATGAACCCTAAATCTTCTATTCTTGAATCCTAATGTTGTTCATGCCTTAAATCAGATTATAATTTCTTCTTGTTTGGGTCTTATACCCCACTACCATGCCTATTGAACATTATGACTACTCTTTCTATGACTACTTTTCTAGCATGTAGATTTATATTCTATATAATTTAAACCAGAGGTACTTATGTACAACCACCCACAGAGGGCATGTATTTAATTGCCATGGGGAATGTTTTTACTCTCTCCTATATACTTGTGTAGGTGATTGGGAATGTCTTATTCTCCCCTCACCTATAGGTTAGAGGTCCGGTAGGTGCCTCAACCTTACTTAGTTATGTAGACATAATTATCTTACATTCAAATCCTTTTTAATATAATTTTTAATGGCAAGTTTCTTTTTAATATAGCCTCATACTCTTGTTATCTTCATCTGGTGATGAACCCTAGCCTGTTCTTGTTTGCTTTACTTATCTTGTTATCCTAGACTAGTTTTGTGGTACATACCTTGTTTTCTTCCCCCTTTTGCTGGGTGTTTTCCCAACTACACAGGTGCTAGTGATGAGCAACACAGACAAGTTTGAAGGAAGTCGTCTCAGGAGTAGATCTCAAGCAGTCTGAAAGGATGTCTAGTGTAATGACCCCGCTTCCCAATAACCCCCCAATTAAGGAAGACCAAGAAGTTAGAGCCACTATCCCAAAATAGGACCAATGGTTTTGCATATAATAAAAAATAATTAATAAATTCTACCACAACTAAGCTTGAAACAGGATAAAATTTTCTATTCACATACCTTGAAAAATATAGGATTCTAGAACTTCTACCCACTGTAGAGTTATATCTAACTAAATCCTCCTTTATTATATTAACTTTAATCTTCACATGTGCCATTTTACTGTTTGTCAAATTTCAAATGTTACTTAAAACACCGACAAACAAAACGACAGTCAGTATAATGAATTATATTGGTATGTGATGAAACCAATAATCTTTGATTTAATTGTAACAACATATTGCAAGCAATTATGATTTAACAAAGCAAACTTTACGTTTTAAACATGACTACTCAATCCTTACATACCCTGGCCTCTGTGTTGTCCCTGTAGTAGACATGGATACTACCTCTCATATGGTAGATCTCAACTAATCCTCATGATATTGTACCTTACAGGTAGATCAATACATAGGGTCGTGAAGTCGTATGGTCCTACCCAAGATTAGACCAACACATCGACTCATGATAACCTGATGATCCTACCTCATGGTTAGACCACATTCTAGGTCATCTATCTCATCATCATCTACAGAGGAGGACTCAGAGCTACAGAGGAGGACCAGGATCTGAGCTGGTCATGCACATATAATTATGGTGATAGTCATATCACTTTATAGTTGCATGAGATAAATGCCAACCAATAAGTTAATTTCACAACTGATAAAACCATGAAAATCACTATGAAACTAAAGCGATTTAACCATAAGCATAACCACATACCTATTTTGAAGATCTCAAAGAAGCAATATATCCAAATCCAACTAGATGTTCAATCAAGCAAGCCAATCAATCACTCAAACAAACATTGATCATGAAAACATGTATAATGTTTAATTATCACAAACATATCCTCAACAAATCCTTATTGACTTAGGAAACCTTTATAAGGTTTTGAGGTCTCATTAGGATTCATTAGGGTTTCTTAGATCAATTTTTCAAACTTTATCCTTTTTAGGTCAACAAACCCTAAAACAACAATTCTAGGTTCAAAACCCTAATTATCCACTCATTCATATTAAAGCTTTCTTTTCATCAAGATTAACTTAATATCACCTTTATACAAGGAATCTCGAAATACATGTCATTAGAAACCATTAACACCTATATTAGGGTTTCTAAGCCCATTAATGCATATTCATGTACATGGAACCCTAAATTAAGCCAACTATACATAAACATCATCCTTTTAGATCTAAATCTTCCTTCTATTAACAATAGGTAAATATTGTCTTAGATTATACAAAAAAATTATTAAATTCACTAATCATCAAAACTTAGGGTTTTCCATTAATAACACCATTAAAGGTGACATCTTTAAGTAATTTTCGAATTTCAAGCATATTTGGGCTTCAATTATATTTTTAATGGATTCCTTGCATTTTTTTGATCAACTTTCATTTATTGTCATCGGAGTTACCAATGAATTTCTAGAATTTTCCCAATTAAAACAATCATAGACCAATGAAACAGCACCACGTGAACAATTTTCATTTACCTCGTTATTCTGTGTAGGTCCCAACTGGACCAATGGGCACACGCCACCTAGCTCTACATTGGGCGTGGTCGGCCCACCCATAGCACGGCGGAAAACCCTTCTTGTCCTTCACTCTCATTAGCAAGGTCAGGGGCACAGAGGTCTTTTCACACCAAGCCTTCTTCTTCCTTCATTTGAATGCTTTCTCGCGAACCAGGTGCTACAGGTGGTTAACTCAATCGTTGACCTAGCGCTCCTCTACATCTAGGCAGTGGACAAAGTTGGCTAAGCCTCTTCCAGCCTAAGTCATCGGCCTACTCAATTCCACTGGGGATTGCTTATAATATGGGAGCGAGAAGGAAGCCAACGTCAGGGAGCCATGGAGCAAGGGGAAGAAGACATGGGCTCTAACAATGAAATTTGTAGCGAGAATTTATGCATCCTCTCGCACACAACCGATCCCTAGAAAGGGTGAGCCCACCCTTATATAGGCAAATATCAGTGGAGATGAAGTTTATCCCTCCACACATATTGGGGAAAACCCCAATCCTTCTCGGAACAGAACCATCCAAGGATGGTTGGACTCGGAATCCTATCCTGAGTCTTATGGAACCAAAAAAATTGAGAAGAAGTAGTTGAGGGAGAGAGGAATCTTCATAGGAAACTGAGGGCTTATGTTCCCGATCGGATGGGATAGGAAATGATCCCCTCACCATTGGATCAATAATCCACGACCTTCAGGCGATGCGAAATCCCAATCCTAATATTACCTCGTGACAAATTATACATGGCTCAATAGTCCTCCTCACTTTAGAAATTATTACTAAAATCATATCTCCTAAACCACTTATGCATTTGATCCTAAATTTTAAAAGAAAGTCCATAATTACTAAAGATACTTCTGTACCAAGTTTGAGACAAAAATTCGAAATTATGAGGTACTTTTCTTCATAAGCAAGTTATCACTTATTAAGGCATATTTTATGCATATTTTCTCTCTCTTATTCTTTTATATTATTTATTTGGATTCCTTTTACTATTAGAAACCATGTAGACTCGAAACATCATCCATGATGATTCCATTATCCATATTTCCACATATTTCTCATATTTTCATCATTATCTAAAATTTCCTTCTTAATAATGCATTATTTGATTTTTTCTTTTTCTTTTAATCATATTGGACCATTAACACATTATGATCCACGAAATCACATGCACAAAGTAAATATTGCAAAGGGAATCCTTTCAATACACATAAACCATACAATTCCCATAATCATACATTTATTGGGGAAATTGCATTTCCAACCATATGAACCCAGAAATTGGGGTTGTAACATCCTTCCCCTCTTATAGGAATTTAGCCCTCAAAATTCCACCAAACTACAAAAAATTTAGGATAAGACTTTTCCATGTCCATCATTGGCTCCCATGTAGTTTTATGCTCTCCATGGTGCATCCAAAGAACCTTTATCATCTTCTATTCTTTACTCGTAAGCTCTCTCTCACCTCAGTATCTTGTACCCTCATAGGTGACTCATGGTAAGTTAGCCTCCCTTGGAGTTCAATAGGTTCAATGCTCAATGATGTAGCCCTATTTTAGGGCTCCATCTTGTGCCATTTTGTACTTAAATCACATCTAAACATGTTAGATTACAAGCTATTTCCCCTAATATGTATATCATCGCCAAATGCGCTTATGGATGTTCTTTGCATCATTTTCAGGTACTTGGACCATGATTAGGGTGAATGAGAGAGGAGGGGTCCAAAGAAGGCCCCAAAGCTCCATCAAACTACCTTCAATGGCCAAGCATCGAAATCAAGCAAAGAAATCCATAAATGATAAAGTTTGAAGTTAATTTTCCTACTGCAGACCCCAACACGACCGTGGGAAGACCCCCACAATCGTAATGTTTATTGTGAAGAATTAACAGAGTCAACAGGAATTTACACCCAAATGTCCACGATCATGGCCACCCAACACGGTCGTGGCCAGGAGAGCTGAAGACAGGCGTGGCCATACCTCCACGGTCGTAATGTTTATTATGAAAAACCAATAGAGTCAACAATGATTTTGCACCCAAATGGGCACGATTGTGGCCATCAGCATAGCCGTGGCCCATTTAAGATACCGTGATCATGGGATATGCCCACGGTCATATCGTTTATTGAGAAGAATCAACAGGAAGTTGCCCCCCAAGACGCCACAATCGTGGCCTCTGAAGATCAACTCGCCCGTTGTGCTGCCCCACGACCAAGTCCTCCTCCTCCAAAATGGTCATGTTACCCAACACGGTCGTGGTGCTGCTCATCCAACATGACTGTGGCACTCCGCCATGACTGTGGCCACCTCTTACTTAGCACTCTCACCACCCTTCCACAACACACCCATGTCCATTCTCCACATCCGGCCTTATCTACCCCTACCACGGCCGTGTCCCATCAACAAGGTCGTGTCCCATCAACACGGACATGTCCCATCAACACGACCGTGTCCCATCAACAAGGCCATGTCCCATCAACACGGCCGTGTCCCATCAACACGGCCGTGTCCCATCAACACAGCTGTGTTTCCACCCTAAACCTACCACTTTTTGCATTTATTTCCCACAATACCCCCACTTATTCTAGTGATTCCACCACCACCTATATATACATGGGCGGTGGCCACAAAACTAGATTAGCTCCCCTAGCTACTCCTAGCCTTCATTACTCCTCCCCTTGAGCATTTAGTGCATTTCCCTTGCATTTATGCTCTCCACCCACCATTTCCATCTCCATTTCACCTTGGAAACCTAATTTTCTAGGTTTTCATACATAATACACCATATCTTCATGCTCACCTACACCCTTAGAGGAGAGAGGACGTCCCCATTAGTAGGGAGGTGAAGAAGAAGACTACTTCCCCGAGCTCCATGGTGTTTCTTCCCCTTCTTCTCATTTCTGTTGCCACTTTAACTAAGTGTAGCTTAGCCCCTAGTGGTGGGTTGTTTGGGGATAAAATGTGACTTTGATACCATGTTGGGGGAATTGGCTTGTAATGAACTCATTTTTTATCTATGATGATTGCTCCATGCTTTTGTCTCTTATCCCATTGACATGCTTGTGATTTATGCTTTTTGCCATTAATTGCTTGTTTGATGATGCTTGATGATACCATGTTTCTAGGAGAAATGGGGATGCATGTGGCAATCATATGTGTGACTCCTAGGTCCCAATAGGGAATCCCTAGCTAGTCCCCTTTGTTCCTACATGCCTATCTCCTGTTCTACTACTTGGTATGAGACCTAAGTTACTAGTATAAGTGGGATGGATGTGATTGCCTAGGGTTTTCTAAAGGCTAGAATGGCTAGTGGCATGAGGTCAAATACCCTCATCTCTACTCCCATCTCTACCCTCAACCCTCAATTGCTCATATCACTTATGTTATAAACCTAGATTTGGCTAATCATATTAGAATTACACCTAACCCTAGTCTTCTACTAGTAGTATAAGGTACATTCTAATAGCATTAGTCTTATTGTTTGGTTTGGTAATATACATGTAAAATGAGAACCATGCTTGTCTAATAACATCCCCTAACTAATATCAAAGTTACATACGAAAATGGACCACCTACCTTCATGATAACACCCAAATATACAGATAATATCTATGCATTTCATCTATAGTTTTGTGTCACTTTGGTCTTAACTTGCCCAATAATGCTTGTGTTTTATGCTTTCTATATCTACTTAGGTAATGTAGTTAGAGTAGACAATTATGTAGCTAAATAGCCAATATTGGATTAGCATGCACCAGACATAGATGAACAACATATTCATACTCCCTCTCTGCCAAACTGAAGCGCAGTGAGTTGTTTTGATTGATATATAACCATATGACATATACATTGTCATCACTGTCTTATCCTTTATTTTGGACCCGGTCTGGCTATCATTAATTTATTTTACTATCTAATTCTCTATGTACACCCATTTGATATTAATTCCTATTTTAATTGGATTTTTATCTTAATTGTGCAGGTCGTTTTGGAACTTTTGGGCCTTAACTCCAAGGCCCATAGCCTGCTTTAGCCTTGGATTTAGTTGGGGTCAACATGGGTCAACGGTCGGTTGCCCTTTTCTTCTCCTCACCCGCATGCTACTCTCCTACCTCTCTTCTATTCTCATCCAACAGTCGGGCCCACCACTTCATACAACCAGCTGTTGTTCACACATCTACCCTAATCGTCCGCTCAGCGCTTCCCTCTGCCTCATGTAGACCGTGGGCAACAAATGCTAAGACCGTGACTCCCTCCATTGGTCGATCGTAATGTCAGACCCCTCACTCCTCTCCATCCTTCAAAACCACAGACAGGTCTACCGTGACCCTCCTCACAATCATGACCCACCTCTACAAATGACACCCTACGCCCCACGACCAAGGACAAGTCACGATCTTGATTGTGACCGCGATCTTGATCGTGACCAACACCTCAACTTCCGCCCACGGTTCTTCATCTCCTCTCCACTTGCACCTCAACGCCACTTGTGAATGAGCATCTCCAGTTGCGATCGTAGTTCTCTTCACAGCAGCACCGCAGTGACCAGCCACACCATCATCTCTGCCACCGATCCCTACTAGCATCGCGACCCCTCTCTACTACTCTCACCCACAAGCCTATCACCACCACGATCATCCTCTCTCTTCCGCCATCACAACTGATCAACGCAGCGTCATCTTCTCCCACTGGATCATGACCTGAGCTTAATGCATAACTGCGATCGCGGGTTGTGCATCCACGACCAGCCGCGATCACGATTCTCATTCACTCACTCAACACCGCGGTCACAACAGTGCCTTCTCCGCCCGTGATCTTGCCCTGTCCATCACGTCTTCACCACTACTGCCCTGCACCACGACCTCCTCTCCATCCATACCGCGGGACCTACAACAACAAGTATCGTGACCTCCACCACCATCCAACAGGCCACGACCCCTCCATCACTAATCGCGACCGCAATTCCGGGATCATGACCGCGATTCCTGGATCGTGACCGTGATTCCTCCTCACACAATCATGACCAAAAGGGGGCAGTAAAGGAAGATCGTGACCAAAATTAATCGTGACTGTGAAAGAGATCACAACCGTGAAAAAGATCACAACCTACTGGCAAAGTTAGAAAATCGTGATCGGGCCTGTATAAACCTCGATTGAGGCAAAGCGAACCCAACCATCTATGCCTATAAATAGGCCCATACCCCAGACATTCAAAAGCATCGAGCCTTGGGGGCCAAATGACTACTGGATCTAGACCTGGACTCCTGCCCCAGGTGTGACACCCTGTCGTCACCCAGACAATGAGATGACACGCGAAAATGTGCGGAACCTCATCTTACTAAAAATATGGGTTAATAAAATCGATTGCGGAAAGCATACTCAAGGGAACTTTTGCATCCAGATCCTGCAGAGAAAGCATGTTATAAAAATATTCACAGGCTTTGATATATGTTCACCGCTTATCAGAGCCAGCTGTACTGTCAGCACCAGAGTTCATCACCTGTTTATATATACATAACGGGACACATACGACCAACAGTAGGATAAACCAAAATTACAACAACTAGTCATCGTGAAACGTCGTTGAACACCTCCGAGGACCTGAGAGTACATGGATGACTCTAAGACTCTACTACAAAACTACCAAAATAGCAGGATGTCCATCTCTTGCCTTCTACTATTCTTCTTGCTGCTCGGCCGCAACCTCACGACTACCACCACGTCTAGAGCGATCACCTAAAAAGGGTGTAAACCAGCGGGGTGAGACACACAGTCCCAGCGAGAAACATAACTCCCCGCCGAAACTATAAAACCTCATAAGGTTAAGGCAACAACTGCATTTAACTGATAAAGCGTATAACCAGAGCAACATACTAAGTAAGGCTATTATTACCATCAATATTACTAAGATATCCAGGAGGCATATAACCAAGCATTTCTTTATGGAACATGATTGACAAGATAAGCTTTATAAGAACTTATCACAAAATATAAGGATCGTACACACAACTGCATAGTACAACTAAATAAACTATATAAGCAAGGCCTCAATCAATGTTCCGTGTTTTGCTCTAAGTAAGATATACCATTCGGCTGGATTACATTTTATTATGCCCTGAAGAAGTGAGCCTTCCCTACTCAAATCCAACCATTGGCTGTGAAGCCCAATCTGATGCCATACAAGGACTAAGGAGATCCAGACTCCATGAACTCACCTTCTCGTGGTCAGTACACAAATCATCAAGCAAGACCACAGTCTTACGCTTATAGGGCCTCATCCTCTGGGTCATCTCCGCAAGTTACCCATATATACATCTGAGCCATGAACGCATCATGATCATCATCACATATCCCGAGCCATGGGTATGTTCACCATGCTCCATATATCCTGAGTCTGCAACCACAGTTGCACTCAAACCCTCCCATTTTAGGCTAGGAGAAACCTCACATATTCAACAATATGTGCTCTAGGTAATCCCACAGGATAAACCTATTTCACCATCACCAAGTACTGACGATGATGGATCTATAGCCAGTGCAAACTACATGATATGTTCATCTATAATTAATTAGTATATTTTAAGCCAATTGTTGAGGAAACCAAAGTATAAACATAGCCTTATAGAATTTCATCATTATTGCCATCATCATACTGTCCTGGGACATCAATCCCTCATGATATCAACCACTGCCTCTCAAGGCATCATCATCATGCAACATCATGTTGGGAAAACATCCCTTATCTCATCATCAGAGGATAACACCTCAACTAGGCACTCAACCTGATATCAGGTCCTCAAACCTATCAACTTGTTATCTCATTATCGCATGGAGCTACTCAAGCACATACATCTCATAAAATACATGTATGGTTAGTATACACATCCATAGAGATAACTAAAGTCATCATGGATTAACCAGATTATCATGCTATCAAGTATAAAGCAACATCCATGAGTATATTACACATAAGCTGTAGAAAGCATAGTTTTATCATCAACCATAAGCATATATCATGCTCCATACATGTGATCATATGCATGTATCACATTATCATGTGTAGCAACATCATATCCTTCAAAACTTCCTGGTTCACAACTGATCATTTTATCTCATTATCATATTTACATGATTCAAGGTGATTACACCATATCACTTGTGTTATCATTATTTGCCATATACATTCCAAGTTATCAGAACCCTCACCAAATCTCATGCAACCCTCACTATAGGTATTGCAAGCAGTTCCAACCCTCACCAAAGGGCGTAACGGCTAGGGTTCCAACCCCCAAAGCACTTGTGCCATCATATCTACCAACCACGCTTCAACCTATTATGCAACCAGCTCACAAGGTGTCAGGAAACCAAATCTAAGGATGAATCGTGCATCATCAGCAGGGGCTGTTGACCAAAGGCCTATCGTGCACAAGAACTAGGGTTAGGGTTTCATGTCGGACAACCACCAACCTCATAATGCTCAAGGCCATAACGATCAAGGTCATGACGCCCAAGGAGCCTATCGTCCAACCACCAAACCATGTCTTCGAGAGGACTCTCATGACAGCCAAGGCATCGTTTCATCCATGGGCAAGATGACCACTAAGGTTTTACAAGAGAGCCTATCGTTCAACTAGAGCTAGGGTTTATAACGGGCAACAACTTCCCTGGCACTCGATGCTGGTATCAGCCGGCAGTATGGGACTCAAGCTCAACCTTGTAGCTCCCAACATGCTCATGACAACAACCGATACCAAGGCACCCCGAGAAGGCTCATCGCCCAACAAGATCAAACACATCATATTGGTCACCACTAAGATACTCACTAAGGTGTACCACTCACCCCATACCGTTCAAGAGACCATCCTAACCTGTATTGCCCAAGGCTCTCAACCAGGGATATCCACGTAGGCACTCTATCGGCCAAGGAGCAACATCCATAAGGCTAAGACATAACGCCCAAGGTCATCATCAAGGTCAAGAGGCCATAACGGGCACCACAAGACTACTTCATATCGGCCAAGAGTTATCACAAGGTGTGTCGTGCAGAGCACACATCAAGGTGTATCGCCCAAGCTCCAACTCTACAAAGGGCATTGGCCAATCTCAGCTAGGCATATCGGCCAAAGGTACAACCCAAGAAAAGGCTATCAGGCAACACTACTCCAAGGTCATATCGTGCAAGGCACAACCCAACATGGTAATCTTCAACCTCAAGCACAAGGGCACCAAACCCTAATTGATCAAGAAGATCAGCTCACCTCTCAGCAACCAAGAGAGAGGGGTTTTGCACAACCTCTATCACAAATCGGGCAACTACAAGGATCAACCTCAACACATGTCACGCCCCAATTTCACATTAACCACAAACCACGAAATTAGGGCGCGACAGGTGGAATTTGCACACTACCAACCACTTATCACTTTTTAAAACATTTAAAGACATTTAATTGATAATCAAGTTTAAGCTGTAAACAAGAAACTAAACAAACTGCAGAAACTTCTTTATAAAACTGACTAGCAATATAAACAGAGTCTACATCATATTACATTGTTCAACATAAAATAAAGCATAACATTAATTTACATCTTTGTACACATTCTCTCTCTCACTCACACCTTGTCCCGAAGATCGAGGGGAATGGACTAAGAGACCTCTAACTAGACTAACTGCAAACCTTCTATTGACTAGGCGTTAGGATGAAACGATCCTTCCGATTCCTGTTGCTGATGCTGACCTGAAAATGTTTTGAGTAGAGGTATGAGCCTACTTGCTCAGTGAATAGCATTTCACTTAGCTATCACTAAACAACTCATCAGGTTTATAAACTGAAAATAAACATATATACAGTTCAAGCAAGGCAGTTTTATTGACATAACAGATATACAGATAATAATCACATTTCTATGCATCAATAGGTATTTCAGGTAAATAAACAGATATAAATAAATTCACTGTGATCCTATATGATTACTTATTCATATTATTATGCCCTAATCATATGCAGTGTACTCTGCATATAAAGATCCGTAGCAAGTTCATGCTACGATCCCACCGTACAAGACTTAGTGACACACCCGGGAAATGCTAAGTCTGACGCCAGCCGTGCTCTGCCACAGGACCCCTGGCTCTCCGTCCAGACACATAGGCTCTACGGCCTCAAGGCACTACTCTGAGTGCTCTAGACTCCTCCTCTAGCCTGAGTACACAGATGCAGGGAGTCAACATAGGGTTACCACCAGAATTACTCAACCGGTTGGTGTTGGATAACCCTTCTCCCCCAGTGCCACCGAAATTACTCAATCGGTTGGTGTTGGACATTGTATCTCAACCCTCGTGCCACCAGAATTACTCAACCAGTTGATGTTGGACATGAGTTTCACCCATAAGAAGCAGATCTCTCTTAGGGTTCTACGGTGTTAGGGCACCTAAGTCTATTAACTGATTAACATATAAACAATTAAATAGGAATATTACATAGCAACTGTAAGACAGAATTTCCTCTTTTTCATCTTTCATATCACGCATTTCAAGTTCCAATGAACTTATCATACTACAATGTATTTGCTACACTGTTTAAGAGTCATATCAACTGATACTCAAGCAAATAAGCATTTAAAACAAGTTAAATAATGATTTCTGAATCAACTGCCACTCACAACTTGAAACTCCGCCGACCACTTTGGAACTCGGCCGAACACCTCCCAGTTTCTGAAACTCGGCCGACCAACCTCGGCCGACCAATAGGAAACTCAGCCGATCCTCTGGGGAACTCGGCCGACCGACACACTGCTTTATATACCTACAAGGAAACTCGTCCGATCAGGACCAAACTCGGCCGACCAAATCACTGTTTGTCTACCTAAATAAGAAACTCAGCCGATTCAAAACCCAAACTCGGCCGACCAAAATACTGTTCGATTGCCCTAATAAGAAACTCGGCCGACCGAATACAAACTCGGCCGAACCGCGCACAGGCAGAAAACAAAAACGGACTGCAGATGTCGATTTCTCTTGAATCGACGGGCAAAATCCCAAATTAACACCACAAAACGTTCGCAATTGATGCATACCACCAAAACAGACCTGAAGGGGGAAGAGAGACGATCTAGGGCTGCTCCTTGCGCCCCAATCTCCTGGCCGTCTCCCTGCAACCGCAGCTCCTGTTGCAAACCGGATCGAATTGACGGAGAAGAAGATGAATGGAGGGAAGAGGACAGATTGCAGCTACTGGCCGGAGCAAAACGAAGCTCCAACGTCCTTCCCTTCTCAGCTCCCTCTCTCTCTCTCTCTCTCTCTCTCTCTCTCTCTCTCTTTCTCACGCAAGGAAGAAGAACGCTGCTGCTGTGTTCTCTCGTTTCTGAGAAATGAAACGAGATAAGGGAGAAAGAAAGGATAAGGAGGAAAACTTAGGGGCCCAAACGCAAAGTTCAAAAACTTCCAAAAACTACAAACGGGTCCCTACAAGCCCAAAAACATGCAACTTTTGACTCGAAGGTCAGATTCGAACGATTTCTCTGGCAACGCTTCAAGCGTAAGGTCCTACACGCTTTAAGAGCTAAGTTACACACTAAGCACATGTCATATCCATTTTAAACATTATTAAAAAAAACATGCTATAACTTAGCATATCAGCTAAACGCATGCTTAACAACATACTTACGGAATAAGCTCGACGCGGGTCGTAACAATTCCTCTTTCCCTTATAAGAATTTCGTCCCGAAATTACTAGAAGAGAAAAGGAAACTTGCCACGCATCTCAGACTCTAGCTCCCACGTAGCTTCTTCAAGATTATGGTTTCTCCACAAAACCTTCACTAAAGGTATCTCGCGGTTCTTAAGCTTTTTGATCCGGTGATCAACTATCTGCACTGGTCCTTCAACATAGGACACATCTGTTCTAAGCTGTACTGGTTCTGGATGTAGAATCTTTTCTGTACCAGGATGACACTTTTTCAGCATAGACACATGGAAGACATCATGAAGATTTGCCAACTCAGACGACAAATCCAACCTATAAGCTACAGGTCCAATCCTCTCAACAATAGGATATGGACCCATATACCTAGGGTCAACTTACCCCTCTTGCCAAACCTCAGCACTCCCTTCCACAATGAAACCTTTAAATAAACCTTGTCACCAACCTCAAACTCAAGAGGTCGATGTCGTCTCTCTGCATAACTTTTCTGTCTGTCCTGAGCAGCTTTCAACTGATCCCTGATCACAAATATCTTTTCTATAGTTACATCAACTAGATCAGGACCAAGAATTTCTTTCTCACCCACCTCATACCAACAAACTGGCGATCTACACTTTCTGCCATAAAGAGCTTCATATGGATCCATTCCAAGGCTAGAATGGTAGCTGTTATTATATGCAAACTCCATTAGGCTTAAGTGTTCTTCCCAGTTACCTCTAAACTGTAGCACACATGCTCTCAGCATGTCTTCAAGGGTTTGAATGGTCCTTTCAGATTGACCATTTGTCTGCGGGTGAAACGTTGTAATGAACTTCAGCCTTGTTCCCAACGCACGATGTAACTGATTCCAGAATCTAGATGTAAACTTTGGATCTCTGTCAGAAATAATAGAAACTAGAATCCCATGCAATCTGATTACCTCATCCACATAAACTTTGGCCAGCTTTGGAACGTCAAAGGTTGACTTGACAGGAAGAAAGTGAGCATACTTAGTTAGTCTTTCCACAATCACCCATATCGAGTCCGAACCCTTAGGCGTCCTGGGTAATCCTACCACAAAGTCCATCGTAATGTGTTCTCATTTCCATTCTAGTATAGGAAGTGACTGCAAAGTACCAGCAGGTTTCTGATGCTCAGCCTTAACCTGCTGACACACTCCACATTTAGCTACGTATTCAGCCACATCCTTTTTCATACCTGACCACCAGTACAGCTCTTTGAGGTTCCTGTACATCTTTGTGTTATCTGGATGCATAGAATACATAGAAGTATGCACTTCTTCAAGAATTTGCTCTTTCAACTCACTGTTCCCAGGTACACACAACCTATCATGAAGATACAACATGCCTTCATCAGAAAACCTAAACTCTGTTCTCTTATCTTTTGACATTTCCTTCATGATTTGCCACAACTCATCATCACTCTGCTGTAACTCCTTAATCTGATTATAAAAAGTAGGTCTGACTTGCATCTGAGCAATCAACCCACTCTGTCCAGTCACATCCAAGTCTAAGTTCAACTTTCACATTTCTACTGACAGGTCTCTATTAAAACCTGTCATAGAGAATGCATTAGTTGTTGAACTTGACTTTCTGCTGAAAGCATCAGCCACCACATTCTCTTTACCAGGGTGATAATCTATTGTCACATCATAAAGATAGTGACACCATGTCTTAAAAACATGAACTACATCAGCTATCTGTAGATCATATATCGGGTAACACTCTGATTTCTATGCTACTTTCTTATAGTTACATTTTAGGTTTATGTTTTACTCTTTTCTCTAAGTCATTTCATGTCGTTCATGTAGATCACTATCACTATCAGATTACTTTACATAGAACAAATCTCAAGGTCTTATTTTACAAAGTTACTAGTATTCAAGGTTACATCACTAGTGATATCCCTTAAACTACTACAACTTTAATCATTCTAGGATTTTGGTCCATATCAGTAACATAGCATTATTATGTGTGTGTGTGGTCGATCATATAGATCAATTTGAGTTGCTTGGGTCAATGGCATATTAACCCAACACTCAAACTTTAATTATATTGACTGAAAATTTAGTTTTCACAATAGTTTCTGTAATTCATTTATTAAATGGCAAACAGAAGCTCTAAAAATTCTGGAAATTTTATAAGTTATTCCGAATGAAGTTTCAGACTACCAGTAAAAATTTGTGATCATTTCAAGCTACCAATAATTAAATCAAAATCGAACAGTGCACTGCTATATTGCAGTCTGCAGCAGATTCGGCCGAGTTATAAACTCGACGGACACCTTCACTGTAGAGGTCAAAAGTCATCCAAAAATTACACAAATATTACAAAGTGTCTAAAATTGTGTTTTTCAAGAACAGTTAAAATTTGAGATCAATTGGATATACAAATAAAAAGATAAAATTCAATTATTACACTGCTATATCAATCTGAAAATGTGATCGGTCGAGTTTGAAACTCGGCTGATAAACAAGTCAGAACATTATTCAAAAATTCTGATATTTTCCAAATGTTGTTCACATTATATATATCCAACTCATATCCCAATTTTTTCCAAATCAGAGTTACACATAAAATACTAAAAATCATTTACTAAGACACTTTACTTATCAAATTTGTATTTATGTATCATCAAAGCCCTATTTTGGGCCGATTAGGGTCTATGCTTCTCAAACCCTAATTCTCAAGAACAAAGAACATTTAGACTTCTTATCATAGTTAAAACATCCTAGTGTAGATACATTCTCACTATGTTACGGGTCTAATTCAACCATAGTCTATTCTTATTTTATTGTTAATAGGAGTCATTAGATCCCAGTAACGCATCCTGCCAGCCGGACCAGGCCGAACCTGTAGTCCTGAAGCCAAGAGCTACTCGAGATTAATCAAACCCTATCAATATTAAACATGTGGAAAGAATATCCAACTAGGGCAAACTTATTTATACATAATTTCGGGTCTACTTTAATACAAAGAAAACAAACATTAAACAATTCACTTCATGTCACAAGAATATAAAAAAATCATCTTTGTTGTTCAAACTGAAAGTCTAAATTCATGCATATAAGAGCGTTTCTAGTGAACTTTAATCAAATAAGCAATATAAAGTAGGAGTTATATCACATCCTTTATTTAATCTCTTACTCCTACATTAATTTCTGATTTCTTAACCCTAAGATTTCTAGGGTTTCTCTCTAGCCTATCCTCCCTTTGCATACCTGGCCAGGGCATCCAGAGAAGAATAGACAGAGTAGCTTGATACTGGTCAATCTAAGTATTCAGACACCTGGCCAGGGTATATAAACACTCAGACCTTCCAGAGCTAAAACACATCATTTATTATTCACCTTACTTATAACTTTATCTTTTGACCTTAATGATTCTTAACGACTCAACTTAAGTTCATTACTTGATTCTCGTGACCACATCCTCTTCCTGCTATCTGCAATAGTATAACATAATACTTCCTGTTAGAAAATGACATATAGAAGAAAGATACCTAAACCTTAATCCTATTGGTCTCTTATCGTCCCCTGACCTTGAGTAACTATGTACTCAAACCAAAGCTCTGATACCAAAATTGTCACGCCCCAATTTCACATTAACCATAAACCACGAAATTAGGGCGCGATAGGTGGGATTTGCACACTACCAACCACTCATCACTTTTTAAAACATTTAAAGACATTTAATTGATAATCAAGTTTAAGCTGTAAACAAGAAACTAAACAAACTGCAAAAACTTCTTTATAAAACTGACTAGCAATATAAACAGAGTCTACATCATATTACATTGTTCAACATAAAATAAAGCGTAACATTAATTTACATCTTTGTACACATTCTCTCTCTCACTCACACCTTGTACCGACGATCGAGGGGAATGGACTAAGAGACCTCTAACTAGACTAACTGCAAACCTTCTATTGACTAGGCGTTAGGATGAAACGATCCTTCCGATTCCTGTTGCTGATGCTGACCTAAAAATGTTTTGAGTAGAGGTATGATCCTACTCGCTCAGTGAATAGCATTTCACTTAGCTATCACTAAACAACTCGTCAGGTTTATAAACTGAAAATAAACATATATACAGTTCAAGCAGGGCAGTTCTGTTGACATAACAGATATACAGATAATAATCACATTTCTATGCATCAACAGGTATTTCAGGTAAATAAACAGATATATATAAATTCACTGTGATCCTATATGATTACTTATTCATATTATTATGCCCTAATCATATGCAGTGTATTCTGCATATAAAGATCCGTAGCAAGTTCATGCTACGATCCCACCGTACAAGACTTAGCGACACACCCAGGAAATGCTAAGTCTGACGCCAGCCCTGCTCTGCCACAGGACCCCTGGCTCTCCGGCCAGACACATAGGCTCTACGGCCTCAAGGCACTACTCTGAGTGCTCTAGACTCCTCCTCTAGCCTGAGTACACAGACACAGGGAGTCAACACAGGGTTACCATCAGAATTACTCAACCGGTTGGTGTTGGATAACCCTTCTTCCCCAGTGCCACCGAAATTACTCAATCGGTTGGTGTTGGACACTGTATCTCAACCCTCGTGCCACCAGAATTACTCAACCAGTTGATGTTGGACACGAGTTTCACCCATAAGAAGCAGATCTCTCTTAGGGTTCTACGGTGTTAGGGCACCTAGGTCTATTAACTGATTTACAGATAAACAATTAAATAGGAATATTATATAGCAACTGTAAGACATAGAATTTCCTCTTTTTCATCTTTCATATCACGCATTTCAAGTTCCAATGAACTTATCATACTACAATGTATTTGCTACACTGTTTAAGAGTCATATCAACTGATACTCAAGCAAATAAGCATTTAAAATGAGTTAACTAATGATTTCTGAATGAACTGCCACTCACAACTTGAAACTCGGCCGACCACTTTGGAACTCGGCCGAACACCTCCCAGTTTCTGAAACTCGGCCGACCAACCTCGGCCGACCAGCAGGAAACTCGGCCGATCCTCTGGGGAACTCGGCTGACCGACACACTGCTTTATATACCTACAAGGAAACTCGGCCGATCAGGACCAAACTCGGCCGACCAAATTGTTGTTTGTCTACCTAAATAAGAAACTCGGCCGATTCAAAACCCAAACTCGGCCGACCAAAATACTGTTCGATTGCCCTAATAAGAAACTCGGCCGACCGAATACGAACTCGACCAAACCGCGCACAGGCAGAAAACAAAAACGGACTGCAGATGTCGATTTCTCTTGAATCGACGAGCAAAATCCCAAATTAACACCGCAAAACGTTTGCAATTGATGCATACCACCAAAACGGACCTGAAGGGGGAAGAGAGACGAGCTAGGGCTGCTCCTTGCACCCCAATCTCCTGGCCGTCTCCCTGCAACCACAACTCCTACTGCAAACCAGATCGAATTGACGGAGAAGAAGATGAACGGAGGGAAGAGGACGGATTGCAGCTACTGGCCGGAGCAAAACGAAGCTCCAGCGTCCTTCCCTTCTCAGCTCCCTCTCTCTCTCTCTTTCTCACGCAAGGAAGAAGAACGCTGCTGCTGCATTCTCTCATTTCTGAGAAATGAAACGAGATAAGGGAGAATAAAAGGATAAGGAGGAAAACTTAGGGGCCCAAACGCAAAGTTCAAAAACTTCCAAAAACTACAAACAGGTCCCTACAAGCCCAAAAAATGCAACTTTTGACTCGAAGGTCGGATTCGAACGATTTCTCTGGCAACACTTCAAGCGTAAGGTCCTACATGCTTTAAGAGCTAAGTTACACACTAAGCACATGTCATATCCATTTTAAACATTATTAACATAAACAGGCTATAACTTAGCATATCAGCTAAACGCATGCTTAACAATATACTTACGGAATAAGCTCGACGCGGGTCGTAACAACACAGGTCATCACATAACTAAGAGCTCACCTCTCAAATCCATGGTGAGAGGAGTGTGTTGCCCAATCAACTAGAATATAGGCTCACCTCTCAACTTAAACGGGAGAGGGGCATTGCCCACTTCACTAGAGCTCAAACTCACTTCTCAAAAACCAAGGAGAGAAACGGGTTTTGCCCCAAAAGAAACCCTAAACTATGGTTCGTCCAACTAGATCCAAAGGTATGTAAACCATCAACAACATCATGCTCACTATATCCAAATGATCAACAACATGTACTAGAGCAAGGAACATAACATACAATGGTCGATCATCCACATATATGAATCATGCAACATAAAGAGGGTAGTATAGCTAGGGTTAGAAGTTATGTAACCCGCCTTAAGAAAACTCTTCAAGCTTCAAAGCTCCAATCTTCTAGGTCCTAGCTCCAAACACACCACTTTCGGCCACCTCAAGAAAAAGAACAAGAACCATAACCACCATGGCCGAAGAGCAGGCAAGATGGAGAAGAAGATGCTAAGGAGAGAGGGAAGATGCTTACCCAAGAACAAGACTCACCTAGGGTTCAGACACTAAGCTAGAGGAAGAAGAAGAGATCTCCACCAAGGGGAAAGGATTGTCCACCAAGCTCTCCAAGGAAGGTGTGTCGTGCACACAAGGAGGGAAGAGGAACAAAAGTGCTAAAGGGTTCCCAAGGAAGAGAAAGGCAAGGCATATATAGATGAGGGTCAAGGTTAAACCAAGTCAAGGTGTCACCTTACTAAGGGACACTTGTCCACACGTTTTACCACCTTGCAAACCTCATGCACATGCCATGCCACCACTCAACCAAGGTTTAGCCACATGTCCAAGCTAGGGTGACACAACCAAAGCAAGAAGGTCAACAAAGTCAAAGGCTGACACACCACCACACCTTGGCTACACACCCATGGGCGATACCCCATGGCCGACACAAGGCATCCTTGCCTGATACATGGCTCAACCAAGCAAGGCAAGGCCCAAACAAGGGAAAAAAGGCCCAGAAGAGCTCAACCTATCCCAAGGAAACTCAAGGCATGAACCCAAACCTTCCTCTCAACCCTAGAGGAAGCAAAGAGAGAGAAAGACATCTCTCAAGGTGGCAAACTTGCTCTTCAACCCTAACTTAGGTTATTTTACCAGTAGCACCTTCAACTCCCAACAAAACACATGCAACCCTAATTACCACTGAAGGTGATTAGCAAGCAAACAAGCACAAGGTTTAGGCAAAACAAATAGGGTAAGCCCAAAATGAAGGTCAGGGTCCTGACAAGCCATAAACCTCTACAAAGGGATTTCCTCCCCAAAATCCAAAGAGAAAAGCGAGGGATACTTCTGCCTCATCTCTTCCTAAAGCTCCCACATGGCTTCCTCAACACCACAATGATGCCAAAGAACCTTCACTAGAACCAGGTCCTTCCTCTTTAGCTTCTTTACTTTTCTGTCAAGGATTGCCACCAGACCCTCCTCATAGGTCACGTCCTCATCAAGCTCAACCTCAACTGGATGTATCACTGTCCCTGTGTCTGGATGACTTTTCTTCAACATGCTGACATGGAACACCGGATGTAACCTGTGTAACTCTGGCGGCAACTCTAACTTGTAAGCTACCTTGCCAACACATGCTATTACCGCATATGGCCCCATATACTTGGGTACCAGTTTGCCTTTCCGACCAAAATTTAGCACACCTTTCCAAGGCAAGACCTTGAGATACACTTTATCTCCCACTTGGAACTCTAAAGGTCGTCAGTGATTGTCTACATAAGACTTCTATTTGTCCTGTGCCACCTTCAACTGTTGCTATATCACCTTGATCTTTTTTGTTATCTGCTGCACTAGCTCAGGACCCAAAAGCTGATACTCACCAGACTCATACCGGCATAAAGGGGATCTGCACTTCCTTCCATATAGGGCCTCATAAGGAGCCATGTCAATGCTTCGCTGATAACTATTGTTATAAGTGAACTCTATCAAACTGAGATTCACGTCCCAACTTCCTAGGAACTACAAAACACAAGCTCGGAGAAGATCTTCCAAGGTCTAAATAGTTCTTTCAGACTGTCCATCCATCTGTGGGTGGAAGGCAGTACTAAACCTCAACTGCGTTCCCAACGCTTTGTGCAACTATTCCTAGAAACGACTCATAAACTGAGGGCCTCTGTCAGAAACTATCATTGTTGGTACACTGTGTAAATGCACTATCTCGTCTACATACACCTGAGCAAGCTTCTCTGCGGTATATGTTATCTTTACAGGTATGAAATGAGCAAATTTTGTCAGCCTATTCACTACTACCCAAATGGAATCATGATTCCTCGCCATCTTAGGTAGACGAACTATGAAATCCATGGTTATGTGATCCCATTTCCATTGCGGTATAGGCATGGGTTGCAATGTACCTGCCGACTTCTGATGCTCAACTTTAACTTGATGACATACTATGCACTTAGCCACAAACTCGTCTACATCCTTCTTCAAGCCAGACCACCAATACAGGTCCTTCAGATTACGATACATCTTGGTGACTCCTGGATGCATAGCATATATCGATGTGTGTGCTTCCTTGAGCACTAGCTTTCTTAGATTATCACCATCGGGGACCACCATCCTACCATGATAGCAAACTAGTCCATCCTCAGACTCATAGAACCCATCACGCTTTTCGCTACCGAGCTCTGACCTGATCAATCACACGGTTTCATCTGCCTGTTGTGCATCTTTGATCTGCTATCTCAACGTAGGCTTGACTTGCATCTGTGCCAACAATCCTACCAACAAGGAAACTTCCAACTCCACATTCATCTGCCGTAAGGAGACAAACATATCTCACCTATGGCATATCAAGGAACTCAACTGTGCTTTCTTCATGGAGAGAGAAGAAGACTTTCTGCTAAGAACATCAGCTACTACGTTTGCCTTTCCAGGATGATACTCAATGGTGCAATCATAATCATTGATTAGCTCCATCCAACGACACTGTCGCATGTTCAACTCACTCTGTGAAAAGATGTACTTCAGGTTTTTATGATCTGTAAAGATCTGACACACTTCCCCATAATGATAGTGTCTCTAAATCTTTAACGCATGGACCACCACCGCCAACTCTAAATCATGTGTCGGGTAGTTCTCCTCATGTTTCTTAAGCTATCGCGAAGCAAAAGAAACCACATGATCCTCATGCATCAACACACAACCTAAGCCTTTCTTGGAAGTGTCACAGAAAACAACATAGCCCTTCCCAGGCTCTGGCAGCACTAGCACTGGAGCATTAGTCAACTTCTCCTTCAAACTTTGGAAAGTTTGTTGACAATTATCATCCCAGACAAAAGGTACATCTTTCCTGGTCAACTTTGTCATCGGCAACGCAATTGCACTGAAGTCCTTGATAAACCTCTGGTAGTATCCTGCCAAACCTAGAAAACTATGAACTTCGGTCGGCGTCTTTGGTTGTTCCCAATATGCCACTGATTCCACCTTCTTGGGGTCCACTTTGACTCCTTCTACAGATATCACATGACCCAAGAAAGTCACTTCTTTCAACCAAAACTCACACTTACTGAACTTGGCATACAACTATGTTGGCGAAGAAGAGTCAAAGCTTGTCGAAGATGTTGTTCATTCTCTTGATTGTCCCGACTGTAGATCAAAATGTCATCTATGAAAACTACAAAAAACTGATCTAGAAACGGATGGAACACTCGGTTCATCAGATCCATGAAAGCAGCATGTGCATTGGTTAGCCCAAATGGCATAACCACAAACTCAAAGTGACCATACCTCATCCTAAACGCTGACTTAGGTATGTCATCCACCTTAATCCTCAACTGATGATATCTCGACCGTAGATCGATCTTTGAGAACACTGTAGTGCCATACAACTGAACAAACAGATCATCAATCTTTGACAGTGGGTACTTATTCTTGATCATGACTTTGTTCAACTGCCGGTAATCTATGCATAGCTGCATCGATTAGTCCTTCTTCTTAACAAACAGTACTAGAGCACCCCAAGGTGATGTGCTCGATCGGATGAAACCTTTCTCCAAAAACTCCTATAATTGCTTCTTGAGCTCTGCCATCTCTGATGGAGCCATCCTATACGGTGTCTGTGCCACTGGCTGCGTTCCTAGTACCGGGTTGATCTCAAAATAAATCTCTCAAGGTGGGGGAACACCAGGGAACTCATCAAAAAACACATCTGCAAACTCTCGAACAACCGTTACCTCCTCAAGGCTAGGACCCTTCGCCTTGGTATCCACAACGTGAACTAAGAATGCCTTACAACCTTGCTGCAACAACTTTTCTGCCACCATCACTGACACTAGACATGTCGGAAGAATCTTCCTATCTACTTGGAAGATCCACTTCTCTCCACCGTCATCAAATACTGCTTGCTTGGAACTACAGTGCAACACGACCTTATACTTCTCTAAGGTATCCATCCCAAGAATCACATCGAATCCATGCATATCAAGTGGTATAAAATCCACTTGTATACCATGTCCTGAGAAAGACAGAACACAAAATGGACACTCCACTCGAAGCATTGAGGAACCATCGAAAGGGGTTTCTAACAACAAGCTATCTTTCTTATAACTAACAGGTAAAGGACATCTAGCAAGCAGACTATGTGCGATAAAAGAGTGCGTAGCACCCGGGTCAACCAGAACAGATATAAAGCAAGAAGAAGACAAATCAGAATGAAATAACTCCATCTGACTTGTCACCACTCGCGGGTTGACTATCGCCTCCAACTGACTCATAACATAGAATCGAGCCGTCGCTTGTTGTCCACGTCCTCTGCTTCCTTGAGCAGACGATCCTGCTTGAGACGCTTGACCGCATCCCCACCCTCTGCTACCATTGGGTTGATGTCTGTATGACCCTTGTTGACTCTGTCTCAACTATTGTGTTACTTCAACATCTTTCCTTTGGCAATTTGACATTAAGTGCCCAGTCTGTCCACAGTGATAACATGACCTGTCTTCTATATGCGGCCTAGCTGGCCCTGTCACTGCCACAAAAGTTGTACTATGCGCCTTCGACGATGAAGAAACATAACCTCTTCCCTTACTCGAAGACCATTGTGATAGTACACGAGAACTCTGCATCGTGGAAGGTGCTGAAAACCTTGGCTTATTGAAGCCACCAGATCTCTATCCCTGGAACTAAACATGCCTTTTCCTGGTCATGAACTCCCTTTTCTCCCTGACAGATTGTTTAATCCTGCGGACGGACTCCACGAACGTGGCAAACCGCTCCCAATTTTCCAAAACAGCAGCAGGTGTCGACAACTCAACACTCAAACCTTTCTCAAACCACCTGATTCGCTCATCATATGTCACCGCCATGTGAGGACAAAACCTCAACAAGTCCATGAACTTAGCTTCATACGCGGTGATGCTCATCGATCCTTGGCGTAGACGCTCAAAATGGTTGATCTTCTCGTCCAGATACGTCTTCGGAAAGTATCTACTGACGAACTCTCGCTGGAAAACCTCCCAAGCGATCTCCTCAACGGGTCGCTTCTCCTCCTCGATGGCCCACCAATGGCCAACACTACCCTTCAGAAAGTAGAAAGTGTGCTTGACTTTGTCTGCTTCAGGGATGTCGAGGATCCAGAAGGCCTTCTCAAGACCTGTCAACCACAGATCTGCATCTGCTGGATCAGCCATTCCAGCATAGTCTGAAGCTCCAACTCGGCGAAGCCGCTTAAAGGTCTTCCCAATACCCAATGTTTCACCATGGGGAGCCTGTGCCCTTGGCCGAGGCACTGATAACCTTTCCACCATGTGATTCATCGTAGCCATCAACTGCCCCATAAGATGTTGGTAGGCATGATTTTTGAGAATGGCTGGGTCAAGTTGGGGGACCTCAGCACCCGATCTTCATGTGCCTGCCCTCCGGCTCCATCAATTGATGCAGCATCACAGCTCTTGGAAGCATGTTCTTCATGGTTTCCAAACATCTTTAAGCTTTATCTTCTACTGAGGACATGAAGTTATTTGTAAGAAAATCTGGAAAACTCACAAGAACAGATGCAAACCTAGTCCTAGATCCCTGTACACTCAGCAAACCTAGAGCTCTGATACCAAACCAACTGTGACACCCTGTCATCACCCAGACAACGAGATGACACGCGAAAACGTGCGGAACCTCATCTTACTGAAAACACAGGTTAATTAAAGCTGATTGTAGAAAGCATACTCAAGGAAACTTTTGCATCCAGATCCTACAGAGAAAGCATGTTATAAAAATATTCACATGCTTTGATATATGTTCACCGCTTATCAGAGCCAGCTGTACTGTCACCACCAGAGTTCATCGCCTATTTACATATACATAACGGGCCACATACAACCAACAGTAGGATAAACCAAAATTACAACAGCTAGTCATCGTGAAACGTTGTTGAACACCTCTGAGGACCTTAGAGTACATGGATGACTCTAGGTCTCTACTACAAAACCACCAAAACAACAACATGTCCATCTCTTCCCTTCTACTGTTCTTCTTGCTGCTCGGCCGCAATCTCACGAACACCACCACGTATAGAGCGATCACCTAAAAAGGGTGTAAACCAGCGGGGTGAGACACACAATCCCAACGAGAAACATAACTCCCCGCCGAAACTATAAAACCTTAAAAGGTTAAGGCAATAATAGCAGTTAACTGATAAAGCGTATAACCAGAGCAGTATACTGAGTAAGGCTATTATTACCATCAATCTTACCAAGATATCCAAGAGGCATATAACCAAGCATTTCTTTATGGAAGATGATTGACAAGATAAGCTTTATAAGAACTTATAACAAAATATAAGTATCGTACACACAATTGCATAGTACAACTAGACCAGCTATATAAGCAAGGCCTCAATCAATGTTCTATGTTTTGCTCTAAGCAAGATATACCATTCGAATGGATGACATTTTATTATGCCCTGAGGAAGTGAGCCTTCCCTGCTCAAATCCAACCATTGGCTATGAAGCCCGATTTGGTGCCATATAAGGTCTAAGGAGATCCAGACTCCATGACCTCACCTTCTCGTGGTCTAACACAAATCATCAAGCAAGACTGCAATCTTATGCTTATAGGGCCTCAGCCTTTGGGTCAGCTCCACAAGCTACCCATATATACATCCGAGCCATGAACGCATCATGCTCATCATCACATATCCTGAGCCATGGGTCTGTTCACCATGCTCCATATATCCTGAGTCTCCAACCATAGTTGCACTCAAACCCTCCCATTTTAGGCTAGGGGAAACCTCACATATTCAACAATATGCGCTCCAGGTAATCCCACAGGATAAACCTATTTGACCATCACCAAGTACTAACGATGATGGATCTGTGTCCAGGCCAAACTACATGATATGTTCATCTATAATTAATTAGTATATTTTAAGCCAATTGTTGAGGAAACCAAAGTATAAACATAGACTTATAGAATTTCATCATTATTGCCATCATTATATTGTCGACCTCAATCCCTCATGATATCAACCACTGCATCTCAAGGCATCATCATCATGCAACAACATGCTGGGAACACATCCCTTATCTCATCATCAGAGGATAACACCTCAGCTAGGCACTCAACCTGATATCAGGTCCTCATACCTATCAACTTGTTATCTCATTATCACATGGTGCTACTCAAGCACATACATCTCATAAAATACCTGCATGGTTAGTATACACATCCATAGAGATAACTGAAGTTATCATGGATTAATCAGATTATCATGCTATCAAGTATAAAGCAGCTTCCATGAGTATATTACACATAAGCTGTAGAAAACATAGTTTTATCATCAACCATAAGCATATATCATGCTCCATACATGTGATCATATGCATGTGTCACATTATCATGTGTAGCAACATCATATCCTTCAAAACTTCATGGTTCACAACTGATCATTTTATCTCATAATATTTACATGATATAAGGTGATTACACCATATCACTTGTGTTATCATTATTAGCAATATACATTCCAAGTTATCAGAACCCTCACCAAAGCTCCTACAACCCTCACTATAGGTATGGCGAGCAGTGCCAACCCTCACCAAAGGGTGTAACGGCTAGGGTTCCAACCCCTAGAGCACTTGTGCCATCATATCAACCAACCACGCTTCAACCTATCATGCAACCAGCTCACAAGGTGTCGGGCAAGCAGATCTAAGGTTGAATCATGCGTCATCAACAGGGGCTGTTGACCAAAGGCCTATCGTGCACAAGAACTAGGGTTAGAGTTTCATGTCGGGCAGCCACCAACCTCATAAGACTCAAGGCCATAACGATCAAGGTCATGACGCCCAAGGAGCCTATCGTCCAACCACCAAACCATGTCATCCAGCGGACCCTAATGATGGCTAAAGCATCATGTAGTCCATGGGCAAGATGACCACTAAGGTTTTACAAGAGAGCCTATCGTTCAACTAGTGCTAGGGTTTGTAACAGGCAGCAACTTCCCTGGCACTCGACGCTGGTATCAGCCAGCATCATGGGACTCAAGCTTAGCCTTGTAGTACCCACCATGCTCATGACAACAACTGATACCAAGGCACCTCGAGAAGGCTCATCACCCAACAAGATCAAATACATTATATTGGTCACCACTAAGATACTCACTAAGGTGCACCACTCACCCCATACCGTTCAAGAGACCATCCTAACCTGTATCACCCATGGCTCTCAATCAGGGATATCCACTTAGGCACTCTATCGGCCAAGAAGCAACATCTATAAGGTCAAGGCATAACGCCCAAGGTCATCATCAAGGTCAAGAGGCCATAACGGGCACCACAAGACTACTTCATATCGGCCAAGAGTTATCATAAGGTGTGTCATGCAGAGCACACATCAAGGTGTATCGCCCAAGCTCCAACTCTACAAAGGGTATTGGCCAAGCTCAACTAGGCATATCGGCCAAAGGTACAACCCAAGACAAGGCTATCAGGAAACACTACTCCAAGGTCATATCGTGCAAGGCACGACCCAACATGGTCATCTTCAACCTCAAGCACAAGGGCACCAAACCCTAATTGATCAGGAAGATTGGCTCACCTCTCAGCAACTAAGAGAGAGGGGTTTTGCACAACCTCTATCACAAATCAGGAAACTACAAGGATCAACCTCAACATAGGTCATCACATAACCAAGAGCTCACCTCTCAAATCCATGGTGAGAGGAGGGTGTTCCCCAAGCAACTAGAATATAGGCTCACCTCAACTTAAATGAGAGGGGTATTGGAGCTCAAACTCACTTCTCAAAAACCAAGGAGAGAAAGGGGTGTTGCCCCAAAAGAAACCCTAAACTATGGTTCGGCCAACTAGATCCAAAGGTATGTAAACCATCAACAACATCATACTCACTATATCTGTAAGATCAACAACATGTACTAGAGCAAGGAACATAACATGCAATGGCCAATCATCCACATATATGAATCATGCAACATAAAGAGGGTAGTATAGTTAGGGTTAGAAGTTATGTAACCCGCCTTAAGCAAACTCTTCAAGCTCCAAATCTCTAAACTTCTAGGTCCTAGCTCCAAGAACACCACTTTCAGCCACTTCAAGAAAAGGAACAAGAACCATAACCACCATGGCCGAAGAGCAGGCAAGATGGAGAAGAAGATGCTTACCAAAGAACAAGACCCACCTAGGGTTCGGCCACCAAGCTAGAGGAAGAAGAAGAGATCTCCACCAAGGGGAAAGGATTGTCCACCAAGCTCTCCAAGGAAGGTGTGTTGTGCACACAAGGAGGGAAGAGCAACAAAAGAGCTAAATGGTTCCCAAGGAAGATAAAGGCAAGGCATATATAGATGAGGGTCAAGGTTAAACCAAGGCAAGGTGTCACCTTACCAAGGGACACTTGTCCACACATTTTACCACCTTGCAAACCTCATGCACATGCCATTCCACCACTCAACCAAGGTTTGGCCACATGTACAAGCTAGGGTGACACAACCAAAGCAAGAAGGTCAACAAAGTCAAAGGACGACACACCACCACCACCTTGGCCGACACACCCATGGGCGATACCCCATGGCTGACACAAGGCATCCTTGCCCGATACAGGGCTCAACCAAGCAAGGCAAGGCCCAAACAAGGGGGAAACAAGGCCCAGAAGAGCTCAACCAAGCCCAAGTCAACTCAAGGCATGTACCCAAACCTTCCTCTCAACCATAGGGGAAGCAAAGAGAGAGAAAGACATCTCTCAAGGTGGAAAACTTGGTCTTCAACCCTAACTTAGGTTATTTTGCAAGTAGCACCTTCAACTCCCAAAAAAACATAGGAAACCCTAATCACCACTGAAGGTGATTAGCAAGAAACCAAGCACAAGGTTTAGGAAAAACAAATAGGGTAAGCCTAAAACAAAGGTCAGGGTCCTTACACCAGACATCCATCCTGGAGGCCAAAGGGCTGCTGGGTCGGGTTTAGACGCCGGAAGGCTGCCAGGTTGGAGCCAAAGCATTGAGGAAGCATCCCAAGGTCTGAGAGGACCGAGGTAGTCAGTCTACGTGCTCCAACGACCACCAACCTTCACTCTCTCTCTCCTCCGTCCCCATCTCAGATCTACTCTCTCCAAGGGTGGAAACCAAGGTGAGAGCAGATCTATGCTACATTCATCCTTACCACCAAGAAGAGAGAAGATCCGCATCACCACCCTCCTCCACTACTGGTCTACGATCTCCACATGCGGAAGCTGAGGAGAGAGAAGATCAATCTACACCAACATCCTCTCACATCCACCGGGCTGTTGTTCGGAGCAGATCCAGAGAGAGAGAGAGAACCTAGGGGCTAGAAGGATGAAGAAGAGGACCAAGGAATGAGATCCAGCCTACACGGAGATCGAGGAGCGAGAGCCACATCTCCTCTACATGCTATATCTCTTTTTTTTTTCATTCTATTGCATTCCTTTATTTCTTGTACAAACGATGTTCATCTCTCTTTGTTCTGTTCTAACCGTGCTTGTCTGTGGCTAGTTAGCTCTTTCTTGTCTATGTAGCCCGATCTAGGCATGTATATGTACTTTTGCCTTAAGCAAGTAGATTCATTTCAGATCTAGTATGTTGCATGTTCTATTTTCTCTTTCCAAGTTATGATTGCTTGTTGGTTGATCTCTTACTAGTTTGAACTACTATTTCTTCCTGTATCATGAGATCCGTGTAGGAATGGTTAAGAGAAGATAGTTGGATCTGAACCCGAGAGGAGGACGATCCAAGGTTTTTTGTTCCTAACATCCCGAAATATCCTAAGACCTGAGGGGGAACTTAGCATATTCCTAGGTGTTGATATGTAATTCCTCGAGATAGGGTCGATGACATATTGTTAATGGTTTTAGTCACGCAACGCGAGAGCGAGTGGGATGACCCCACACGACGGATGCCACTGTGCGTACTAGATGCTTGTTTAGGTGTTCAAGGGTTGTCTACGCCCGAGAACGAGTGCATAGACTGCCCCGCTTGTGGTTACACAACCAGGAACTCTCTCTTTCAGATTAGTAGAACCATGAGCTTTGTTTTGTTTTGTTTTACTTTACTTTTCTTTGTTTTGTTTTATATCGCGACAACCTGCTAGACTAGTTCTAGCATATATTCTCATCGACTATCGTTTTGGCTTATATGACTAAAGAATGAAATCTGTGGCATCCTAAACGTCATCACGTCCCTGTGTTCGACCCCATATATCTACTTTGACCCCGTAATAAAAGTTGCGGGGGCCTAGAAGGATTCAGGTTAATAAATGTAAAAGTTCTGACTCGATTTTGGGCCGATCAACTTTTTGGCACCGTTGTCGGGGAAGTGGATTGCCAGTTTACACGCCTAAAGGATTTTGTATAGTCACTATAAGCCTGTATATATATGCATAGTTTTTCTTTTGTTTTAAACATACTTGTTCATATATACTGAATACATCTTCTTTTTCTTTTACCCTTTTTAGCCATGGATCTTGCTTTGGCGAGACAAGTTATCTTGTCCACCTGTCCTCCAGAGTTTTTCCGCAGTTTTGACTGCTCCAAATAATTGAAGGTCGTGCTGTACAACTAGTCGAGTTATATTCACCCCCACTGTCGTCATATGAAGATACCCTAAACACGAAGACTGCCAGTCACCACTTGACTCCCGTGCTATCATGGGATCAAGAACTGATTAAGGCAGTGGAGTTGTCTAGGGAAAGTATTCACGCACTCACCTCCTTAGCCCCTCATCTCCAAGAAGATGTTGATTCAATGCAACAACTTCTAGAAGAGCAGGATCGTCATCTCAAAGTAGCCACCGAAGCTGCAAACCGCAGTAGAAGCCTACTTCAAGCTGTTGAGTAAGGACTCGTCCAAGCATGCCAATTTGATATAGCGAGTCTACAACGACATTGTGAGGCAGAATTGACGAACCTCGAAGGTGTAACTACACAAACCGAACAACTTCGTGAAGATGTTGAACAATGCAGTAGGCTTCAAGAGCTCGTCAATTGGGTCACCATGCATTCACAATCTCTACCGCCTAGCAATGAAGAATCCAATCATCAAAACCATTCCATTGGGTCTGAAGAGGAGTATGCTTCACCATCTGATTCAGATCATCAATTGGATGCACTGGGGTTTTTCCTGTGAAGACCAACCTACGCGGGGAAGTTCTTCATCTTATCCAGATGAGCTAACTGATGAACCAACGGAGGAACAAAAATGGGTCTATGAAGATGATGACTCTTATCCTCACTGGGAAAGTCAAAAAAACTCACTATCAGAAAGTGAAGCTTGTTGTGATGAACCAGAGTCCGATATCAAACCAGACCAGAGTGACGTATCTCATATTGAGACTTGTCACTTCACTTTGAGCAGTATGCCAACCATGGTCTAGAATAACTTGTTCGATGATGACGACGACGATAGCTGCTCAACATGGAGCAATGAGTATACTGATGATGACAAGTTGGAGCAGCACGAGCCGCCATTTACACCCTTACCTCTACAAGGTAGGGTGGACATCAAGGAGACATGATGGACAGTTCACTACAACATGGCTGCTGAGCATGAAGACACCCCTAACTCCATGCTAGGTGATAAGCTTGGGATGGTAGAACCACAAATAGATTCTTCAAGGGGTACTTCTTGCAAAGAAGATGATTGGATGACTCAGACTGTACATGATGATCTATTTGAGCATCCAACCTCAAGTGTAGAGATGGAGAGAGAAGATATGAATCCTCAAGATGACATCCAACCTCTCTCATCCATCTCATCCTGTGTCGACACCCCATGACCTTTATTTTCAGATTCATATGATGAAAGGTACCCTGAGGATGATATACTGAAGAATTCATCCCAGTGTAGTTCAAGCAACTTCTAGCACAAATATGACTTCACTGAGTCATTGGATTTCACTTTTCTTCTTCAGACTCAGCAGGGCCAACACATTTGCCTATTCTACTCATATTATGTGGCGGAACCCATCAGCAAGACACAGACGACACTAGTCCTAAAATTTAGGATTTGGGATCCCAATGTCGGTATTGTGGGGCAGCCACCCCCTTTTCTCTTACCCACCCTCACACCCTTTTATTACAATACATTATGCTTTTCATGTTTTTATTAGTTACTTTATTTCCTCTAACTGTTTTTATATCCTTACATCCATGCATCATCTATAGAACTTCAATAACTGCCTTTCAAATCATGCATTCCTGCCCCACTATCTCAAGTTTAAGTCTTGCTCGAGGACGAGCAAAATTTTAAGCTTGGGGTGGTGGGCTTCACCCTTCTTTCTCTTCACCCTTCTAGCATGCATGTTTACTTCCTGCATTTAGTTTTAAATTTTTAAAAAAATATAGCTTTTTAGCTTTGCAATTATGGCTATATGGTGCAAATCTAATAGATAAATGCTTGACTTTATGCTGAAATGCACAGTTTTATCTTAAAAATTGCTTGACCTTTTGCTTGACTTGCTCTTTGACTCTTTCCTTGAGTATGGTAATAAATCTAAGGTTATGTCTCTTTTTCATAGGTTAAAGCTAGATTCCCTTGATCTATGTTGTGAACGGCAAACTCATGGTAAAGGACCGTTGGAATGAGCTGAAACACGATCAAAGAATCCTACCTATGGATTCACAAGCTTGCCTCTATTCTAAGGATTCTTGAATCATAATTGCAACTTCTCATATAGGTATCAATATATCAATGATGGGTTTTGAGATATGATCAAGATGAAGTGTTTTCCTTGATGGACTACATGCCTTCTCACTTTAGATTGAGTCAAAAAGATGAAAAATATAAAAATGTGCAAAAGAGGCTTGGCCGCCCACAAAATTCCAAAAATATCTATATAGTTCTCACCCAAGCCTACAAATAGAATGCAAAGAATAAAAGCCTGAGAGTGAATAAATGAGTGTTGTTTTTCCTTTTAGGAGAGTTGAGGATGGTGCCCAGCCGGTGTATGATTGCGCTCACGAACGTGGGTATGTCGCGACTGGTAGTATCACTCCAAATGCTCATTAGAGAGTCAATAGGAACCCCTAGGAGACCTATGAGATCATCCCAGTAGCAGGGTTGGTTCGAGCACAGTACGAGGAGTTCATCTCACTACTTTGGACCAACTGGTTCAGACTGTAGGGACTATTGCTTGCTACATGGACCAACCTGACACAGATCGGGATCCTTAGAAGTCATTAGAGTATTTTTCTTTATTTCTAAGGACATGAATAAGTGAGAAGAGCATTGTTCCAGATTGGTATGCATGGATTCATGGTGATGGCTCATTTCTCATCAACCGCATGATCACCTATGTGACAATTCTCTCATGCTTAATAATTATGATTCAAACCCTCATGAGTATCGACAGGCTGTAGTGAATCTGCTTAATCTTGCTTGGAAACTCATTGATCTTGCTTTGGCAAGACTGAGGTTGATTGGTGGGGGTTTGTTCTGAAATGACACAGATCAAGAGTATTGATGCTTTAAACTATTTTTCTTAACCTTCACATTTATTGCCAAGCTTAATTTGGATGTTATCCTTTTGTTATTTGAGCACAATCTTGCTTGAGGAAAAGCAAGTTTTAAGCTTGGGGTAGTTGATAACACCCAAATCTATGGATAATATCTATGCATTTCATCTATAGTTTTGTGTTACTTTGGTCTTAACTTGCCAAATAATGCTTGTGTTTTATGCTTTCTATCTCTGCTTAGGTAATGTAGTTAGAGTAGCCAATTATGTAGCTAAATAGCCAATATTGGATTAGCATGCACCGAACATAGATGAACAACTGATTCATACTCCCTCTCTGCCAAACTGAGGCCCAATGAGTTGTTTTGATTGATATATAACCTTATGATGTATACATTGTCATCACTGTCTTATCCTTTATTCTGGGCCTAGTTTGGCTATCATTACTTGCTTTCACTGTCTAATTCTCTATATACACCCATTTGATATTAATTCCTATTTTAATTGGATTTTTATCTTAATTGTGCAGGTCATTTTAGAACTTTTGGGCCTTAACTCCAAGGCCCATAGCCCACTTTATCCTTGGATTTCGTTGGGGTCAACAGGGGTCAATGGTCGGTTTCCCTTTTCTTCTCCTCACCCGCATGCTTCTCTCCTGCCTCTCTTCTATTCTTATACAGCAGTCGGGCCCACCACTTCATACAACCAACTACTGTTCACACCTACCCTAATCGTCCGCTCACCGCTTCCCTCTGCCTCACGTAGACCGCGGGCAAAAAATGCCCATACCACAACTCCCTCCATCGCTCGATCGTGATGATAGACCCCTCACTCCTCTCCATCCTCCAAAACTGTGGACACCTGTCTGCGGTAACTACCACGAACCTCCTCACAATCACAACCCACATCCACAAACGACACCCTGTGCCCCGCGACCAAGGATAGGTCGCGATCTTGATCGCAACCGAGATCTTGATCGTGACCAAAACCTCAACGTCAGTCCGTAGTTCTTCCTCTCCTCCCCGCTTGCACCTCAACGCCACATGCGAATGAGAATCTCCAGTTGCGATCGCGGTTCTCTTCACAACAACACCATAGTGACCAACCACAACATCATCTCCGTCACCGATCCCTACTAACGATGCGACCCTCTCTCTTCTGCTCTCAGCCACAAGCCTATCACCACTGCGATCATCCTCGCTCATCTGCCATCACAACTGATCAATACAGGATCATCTTCTCCCCCTGGATCGTGACCTGAGCTTAACGCATAACCGCGATTGCGGTTTGTGCATCCGCGACCAGCCGCAATCATGATTCTCATTCACTCACTCAACATTGCGGTCAAAGCAGTGCCTTCTCTGCCCATGATCCTGCCCCATCCATCACGTCTTCACCACTACTTCCCTGCACCACGACCTCCTCTCCATCCATACCACGGGACCTACAACAACAAGTATTGTGACCTCCACCATCATCCAACAAGACACAACCCCTCCATCACTAATCGCGACTGCGATTCTAGGATTATGAGCGCGATTCCTAGATCGTGACCGTGATTCCTCCTCACACAATCATGACCAAAAGGGGGAAGTAAAGGAAAACTATGACCAAAACTAATCGCGACCGTGAAAAAATCACGACCTGCTGGCAAAGATAGAAAATCGTGATTGGGCCTATATAAACCTCGACCGAGGCAAAGCGAACTTAACCATCTGTGCCTATAAATAGGCCCATACCCCAACCATTCAAAAGCATCGAGCCTTGGGGGGAAAATGACTGTTGGATCTAGACCTGGACTCCTACCCCAGGCATCTAGCATGGAGGCCAAAGGGCTACTGGGTCGATTCCAGATGCCAGAAGGCTGCCGGGTTGGATCCAGAGCCTCGGGGAAGCATCCCAAGGTCCGAGAGGATTCAAGAAGTCAGTCTACATGCTCCAGTGGCCACCGGCCTTCACTCTCTGTCTCCTCCATCCCCATCTGAAATCTACTCTATCCAAGGGTGGAAACCAAGGAGAGAGCAGATCTGTGCTACGTTCATCCTCAACACCAAGGAGCGAGAAGATCTACATCACTGCCCTCCTCCACTGCTGGTCTATGATCTCCACATGTGGAAGCTAAGGAAAGAGAAGATCAATCTACACCAACATCCTCTCACATCCACCGGGTTACTATTCAAAGCAGATCTAGAGAGAGAGAACCTATGGGTCCAGAAGGACAAAGAAGAGGACTAAGGAATGAGATCCGACCTGCACGGAGACTGAGGAGTGAGAGCCACCTCTCCTCTATGGGCTATATCTCTTTCTTCTTCTTCTCTTTCATTCTACTGCATTCCTCTGTTTCTTGTACAAACGATGTTCATCTGTCTTTGTTCGGTGCTGACCATGCTTGTCTGTGACTAGTTAGCTCCTTCTTGGCTATGTAGCCCGATCTAGACATGTATATGTACTTTTGCCTTAAGCAAGTAGATTCATTTTAGATCTAGTATGTTTCATGTTCTATTTTCTCTTTCCAAGTTATGATTGCTAGTTTGGTTGATCTCTTACTAGTTTGAACTACTATTTCTACCTGTATCGCGAGATCCGTGTAGGAATGGTTAAGAGAAGATAGTTGGATCCGGACCCGAGAGGAGGATGATCCAAAGTTTTCTGTTCCTAACATCCCAGAATATCCTAAGACCTGAGAGGGAACTTAGCATATTCTGAGGTGTTGATATGTCATTCCTCGAGATAGGGTCGATGACATATTGTTGATGGTTTTAGTCACACAATGCGAGAGTGATTGGGATGACCCCACAGGGCGGATGCCACTGTGCGTACTAGATGCTTGTTTAGGTGTTCGAGGGTTGTCTACTCCCGAGAACGAGTGCATAGACTGCCCCACTTGTGGTTACATAGCTAGGAACTCTCTCTTTCACATTAGTAGAACCATGAGCTTTGTTTTATTTTGTTTTGCTTTTCTTTTCTTCATTTTGTTTTATACCGTGACAACCTGCTAGACTAGTTCTAGCATATACTCTCATCGACTATCGTTTTGGCTCATCTAATTGAAAAATGAAATCTCTAAACGTCACCATGTCCCTGTGTTTGACCCCGTATATCTACTTCGACCCCGTAATAAAAGTTATGGGGGCCTAGATTGATTCAGGTTTATAAATATAAAAGTTCCGACTCAATTTTGGGCTGATCACTTAATCATCTTGTTAAAACCTATCTTGCTCTGCTTTCTTGTTCATGCTAGTCTAGTTTAGTCGCTTTTTCTTAATCTAGTTAATTGCTTAGTTTTGCTCTGTAGTGTTAATTTAGATTCTTTCTCTTGGTAGTGATTAGTTTAGCTCTTAATTGCTTATTGCCTTGCTAGAGTAGTGTAGTTCATCTTGCTCTCATTTTTTTAATTGTTTGGCCTAGTTTCTTAGATTCAACTTGTTTAGGGTGATCTAGCTTTTTGATAACTTAGTTTGCATCTTGCCTTTACTTTCTTGTTTGCTTAGAGTAATCACAGCCAAACCCCTTTTTAAAACCCTCAAACCCTAATCTCCGTACTAGGAACATAGCAAACGCTACCCTAGATCTAGTTCCCCCTCTATCCCTGAGGACCGACCCCTATTCTTGCTAATCACCTATGCTACAATAGTACCTCTTCGCTTGTGGGCGACCTGTTTAGTTTTGTGATCGATTTGGTTAGGGCGAATACATCAAAAGTTCCCTCCCGTGTGTTCTGATCTCGTGGGGCACATCTAGTCGAGTCAAATCGACTAGTATGTAGCACCTCAGCGGACACACCAATCTTTCTGGCACCGTTGCCGGGGATAGAGGCGCTCAGCCTAGCTAATAGTGTAGCTTAGCCTTTCCTTTTACCCTCACCATTGCTATTCTTTATTCTTTGAGTTACTTTTGCATCTTGGTTTGCTAACTTGGTTTCTTGTTGCTTGTTTGTATATTGTGCAGGTGACAACTGTTCATGCACCACACACATTCTACTTACACCGACTTGGTGTTGTATGACCCCGAGATTGGTAGAAGGAGGTGCCAAGGTTGCCACAACCAGCACCAAGAGACCAAGATGGCTGAAAACCACCCGCATCCATATGCGCAACCACCTCCACCGCAACACACAATGCGTTTTCTAATATATTTTTCTCTTACCTTGACCTTGTAGGATTGATCCAAAGTTAGTATACTAGTTTTAGTTCATTTTGAACTATGCTATTCACTAGTCTAGGTTTCTTTCTCTTAACATGTACTCTTTTTCTTATTGTTTAGTTTCATTCACCTCAAATTATTTTTGCCTCTATCCTGGGGATTTAGGTTTCCTCTCTTCAATATTGGGGTCCAATGTCCTCAGGAACCATGATCATTTGTTTTACATTTTCATTTGTAGGTGTTGGGAAAATCTAAAGAAAGTTGAAGTCATTGTTGATCATTGTATTTTGTGTGATCAAATTTTATAATCATATGGGGTTGATTCCTCAAGAAGTTCTTTCCTATTGCAAAGCTATCCTACATGAGGGGGTGCATCACTTCTTTTGCTCAGAAGGAGAATGAACCCTTCCACAAGGAGTGGGAGAGGTTCCAAAAGCGGCTCTGCGATTGCCCTCACCATGAAGTGCCTTTGTGGCAACTCGTTCAAGCATTCTACACCAGGCTTGAAGAGCAAAGCCAAAACAACGTCAACTTCTCCTGTGGATGTACTTTCATGGCAAAGCTGCCCGAAGAATCATGACCCTTGTTCGAACATCTCACTAAAAACTCACACAATCGCATTTCTACAAATGGGGAGCATTACGGTCAAAGATACATCCCTCCATCTTCCTCCATGGATCCAACCCGCAATGCTACCGACCCCGATATGGTGAAAATGATGGCGGTCATGATGAAAATGATGAAGAATCAAGCTGGTAGATATCCTAGCCAACCCACCATGACAGTCGACTCAGTGGATGAGGAAGTGAATGCTTTGCACTTCATTGGAGGCCACAACAATCAAGTCCCCATGTCCAACACCTACACTCCCGAGTGGAGGAGCCATCTGAATTTTTCTTAGAAACAACAAAATGAGGATGGACAAGGACAAGGGCAGCAGAGGCCACGTTATAGTTCAAAGTTTGAAGAGGGGGTGCTGGGAAGGTTAAGAAGTTTGGATGATGTGAAGAAGGATGTGACATCACACGGGCAGTCCATCAACTGCCTCAAGCAAAGATTGGATTGGATTTCTCTCTCTCTGGCAAGGAGGGAAGAAGAAAGACTTCCATATCAACTGATGCCCAACCCGAATAATGATGGTACTTTCCTAGGGAACACTCCACGTTCATATGCTCTGCCATCATACCAAGCACCGTCAAACCCCTATGCTTCACTACCTCTGCAGGAACCTCTTAACTACCAATATTCTCCACCTTCACCTCATTCATACCAACAACCACCCCCACAATACCACCCCCATCCACACCAACAATAGCCACCACAACAACCACAACTGCAATTCATCCTCCAAAATCCAAATTCACCTCACCAAAGGCCACCACCACCCCAACAGCCACAACCACCTCCACAAGCCTCTTCTTCCACTATACATGAGCATGTGAAGTCCATGACTATTTTGAGGAGTGACCAGACATTAGAGCACCCCCTCATACTGTTGTTGTTGATAGAGGTGATAATGAGACAGGGCAGATTGATGCTGAGATGCATCCTGAGGATACCGTGATGAGAGCCAAGGTTGATATTGTGATACTAGGTGATGATATTGTGATTCCTGTGATACTTGTTGATGATACTGTTGATTTACACCATATGGGTCCCAACTTACCCCATTTCATGAAGCTCTTAAGGAGTCTTCTGCTGAGAGGAGAAGAAAGAAGCACACTGAAGACATCCTTGAAACCTTCAAACAAGTGAAAATCAACATTCCTTTGCTTGATGCAGTCAAGAAAATCCCTTCGTATGCTAAGTTCTTAAAAGATCTATGCACATTCAAGAGAAAGACGCCCGTGTTACTGTTGTGTGAAAGGATAAGCGGTAGTGCCCCACACCCGTGATGCACTTCCTTGCTTTCAGGTATATCTCCAGATAGATAGGATTTTCTCTCTTGTTTAGTGCTTTACACTCTTTCCTCTCAAACGGCGAGGCCTTAGCTGCATTTGTCCCATCCCAGAGTGAAACTCCCTAACCCGATTCTGAAACTAAACGAAGAAGAACTCCTAAACCAAAACCTACTGAAAAGACACATGCGACTGCATCTACTTACTTGGCTTTCATCCCTTATTCCTTATAGTTATTCTTGGGGCTGAACTTGGCATAGATGCCAGGGCCTTGTTCTGACTTTCGAGACTCATCTATCCTAATACTAAGATGCATCCTGAGGATACCGTGATGAGAGCCAGGGTTGATATTGTGATACCAGGTGATGATATTGTAATTCCTGTGATACCGTTGATTCACACCATATGGGTCCCAACTTCCCCCATTTCATGAAGCTCTTAAGGAGTCTTCTGCTGAGAGGAGAAAAAAGAAGCACACTGAAGACATCCTTGAAACCTTCAAACAAGTGAAAATCAACATTCCTTTGCTTGATGCAGTCAAACAAATCCCTTCGTATGCTAAGTTCTTAAAAGATCTATGCACATTCAAGAGAAAGACCACAGGGAGAACCCCAAAGAAAGTGAAGCTCACCAAGAAAGTGAGCTCGATCTTGCAACACACCATGCCAAGGAAAAGAAAAGATCTCCGTGCTCCTATCATATCATGCTACATTGGGGCACATCACATAGACTAAGCTCTACTAGAATTGGGCTCTAGTGTCAACCTAATGTTGTATGATGTGTCTGCAGAGCTACAAATGGGGCAGTTGAATCCAACTCATTGTACTCTACAATTGGCTGACAGATCGGTAAAGATGCTTAGAGGGCGTGTGGATGATGTGCTTGTAAGACTTGATGATGAGATGTTTGTCTTCTTCCCTGCCGATTTCATTGTCTTAGACATGGAAAGGGATGCAAGGAGGGTTCCTATCATCTTGGGGAGACCTTTCCTAGCCATGAAAGATGCGGTTATTCATGCGAGGACCAGTACGATGTATGTGACATTCATGCATATGAAGATCCGGTTGAACATCTTGAAATCGTCAGCCACGACCGAGGTGATAGGGGTGACTGAAGAAGATTGCTATCTCATTGAGTGCCTAGATGAAATTGTGGAGGAATGCCTACCTACATGGATTCAAACTGCCACTCAAGGTAGAGGTCTAGAGCTGATAGTTGAGTTCCCTGATGACGATGATGAAGATGATGAAGAGAATGAGCTAGCCTTGGTGGCTGCAAGTGAAGACCTCCCTTATATCTCTGAACCATTAAAGAACTCTCTTGAAGAACCTCACACTCTTGAGATGAAATCACTTCTAGAAGGATTGAAGTATGCTTTTCTAGGGACAAATGACACCCTCCTAGTGATCATTTCTTCCATTCTCTTACTAGAACAAGAGGAGGCTTTGATGAAAGTCTTAAAGAAGAACATCCAAGCCATTGGATGGTTATAGCTGACTTGAGGGGTATTGATCCCTCCATATGCATGCACAAGATCTATCTAGAGGATGATGCAAGACCGACCCACCAAATGCAAATGCGGTTGAATCCAAAACTAAAAGAGGTTGTGACCCAAGAAGTTGTGAAATTTCTTGATGTTGGAATCATCTATCCTATTTATGATAGTACATGGGTGAGCCCCATCCAAGTTGTACCCAAGAAGGGTGGGATCACTATTGTAGAGAATGTAGATGGTGAGCTTATGCCGGTAACAGAATAATCCAAGTGGAGAATGTGTGTTGATTATCAGAAGCTCAATGAGAAGACCAAGAAGGACCACTATCCTCCCCCATTTCTTGACCAGATTCTGGAGAGGCTAGCGAGACAAAGCTTCTATTGTTTCCTTGATGGATATTCTAGATATTTCCAAATTGCCGTGCATCCTGCTGATCAAGAGAAGACAACATTCACTTGCCCGAGTGGCACCTTTTCCTACCGGAGAATGCCATTTTAGTTGTGTAATGCTCCTTCTACATTTTAGAGATGTGTGACCTCGATCTTTGCAGATATGCTTGATTCATCTTTGGAAGTATTCATGGATGATTTCTCAATTTTTGGTAAGACATTTGATGAGTGCTTGCTACATTTGGCCGTTGTTCTTGAGAGATGTGTGAAGGTTTTCCTAGTTCTATCTTGGGAAAAGAGCCACTTCATGGTACCCAAAGGCATAGTTTTGGGTCACCAAGTTTCAAAGGATGGGATTGAAGTTGATAAGGCCAAAGTGGGCCTCATTTCTACTCTCATCATTCCTTTCACCGTAATGCATGCTCGATCTTTCTTGGGACATGCCAGTTTCTATCACCGCTTCATCAAGGATTTTAGTAAAATTCAAGACCTCTATGTCACTTGATTGAAAAAGATATTGAATTTCATTTTGATGACAAGTGTATTGAAGCTTTCAATCACTTGAAGGAAAGACTCGTTTATGCTCCAATGATGCAGCCCCCAGATTTCTCTTTGCCATTTGAGATTATGACTGATGCATCCGACATGGCAGTAGGGGATGTGTTGGGCCAAAGAGTTGGCTAGATTCCTAATGCTATCTGCTACACGAGCAAGACTTTAGACAAAGCCCAAAGAAATTACACAACAATCGAGAAAGAGTTGCTTGCAGTCATCTTCGCTCTTAACAAATTCTGATCATATCTTTTGCAGAACAAAGTAGTGATATATACGAACCACGCTGCATAAAGTACCTCATGTCAAAGAAAGATTCAAATCCAAGGTTGATCAGGTGGGTTCTATTGCTTCAAGAGTTCAATGTGGATATTGTAGATAAGAATGGAGTGGAAAATGGTGCTGCCGACCATCTCTCCCGAATCGATTACCCCTTTGATGATACTAATCGAATCAAGGAAACGTTGCCACATGAACAACTCTTCCTTCTTTCATCCACTCACAGGCCATGGTATCAACACATAGCCAATTTCTTGGCTAGTGGGAGGATACCTAGCACATGGATAAGGGAGGAAACCAAAAGGTTATTTGCCATGGTCAAGAATTATGCTTGGGATGACCCTCACCTCTTCAAATATTGCCCTGATCAGCCCATAAGTAGATGTGTTCCGGAAATAGAACAGTAAGAGATCCTATCCATGTGCCATTCCAGAGTATGTGGAGGTCATTTTAGAGGAAAACACACGGCTGCAAAGGTTCTTCAATGTGGGTTGTATTGGCCATCCTTGTTGTCTAAAAAGTGGGCAATATCTCAAATAGGGACATGATGCCTCTATCACCCATTCTTGTAGTGGAGGTGTTTGATGTATGGGGGATTGACTTCATGGGTACTTTCCCACCTTCCTTTGGGTATGTCTACATTTTGGTCTCCGTGGACTACTTGTCAAATTGGATAGAAGCTATTGCAACCCAGACTAATGACCACAAGGTGGTGTGCAACTTTGTGAATTCAAACATTTTTAGCCATTTTGGCATCCCAAGGGCCATGATTAGTGATGGGGGAAGTCACTTCATTCACCACACTTTTGAAGGGTTGCTCAAGAAGCATGGAGTAAACCATCGAGTAGCCACTCCATACCATCCTCAAACTAGTGGCCAAGTTGAGTTGGCCAATTGGGAGATAAAGCTCATTTTAGAGAAAACGGTGAGATCGGACCGTAAGGATTGGTCACTCCGTCTCAATGAAGCTTTATGGGCATACATGACTGCATTTAAAGCCCCGATTGGCACTACCACATTCAAGCTCATCTACGGAAAAAGCTGCCATTTGCCGGTTGAGATGCAATACAAGGCATTATGGGCCTTGAAGACTATGGATCTTGATGGTGAAAACATCAGAATGAAGAGGAACTTTCAACTTAATGAGCTGGAGGAAATGCGCCATGAGGCATATGAATTGTCCAAGAGCTATAAGGAGATAACTAAGTTCCTTCATGATAAGAAGATTAGAAAGAAGGAATTTGAGCCCGGTAAGTGGGTATGGCCGTACAATTCAAGAATGAAGTTCTTTCTCGGGAAACTCTGGTCTAGATGGGAAGGTCCTTATCTTATCAAGAAGGTGTACCCATCCAGGGCTATTGTGATATGTGAAAAAGAAGGTGCGAAAGTGTTTTCCGTCAATGGACAAAGATTGAAACCAGTTGTTGAAGTAGGCCCAGACAAGGCCAATCAAAGTTTTGATATTGTTATGCTTGTAGAAGAACAATCCAATGAAGAAATGTGCTTGGAAGTGGATGAGAAAGAAATATACTACAAGGATGCCTTGAGGGTCCCAAAGAAGTGAGAGAAGTCAAGGATCAATAAGCCTGACTATAGGTATAAAATTTAGCACTAGTGGGAGGCAACCCGAGTGGTTTGAGATTCTTGGACCTTACTTTTTGATACTTTCATTTTATTTTCCACAAATACACACACACACTTGTGTCTAATAGAATTTCTTTGAGTTTTGATGACATGGTAGGTGTTAGAAACTAGAGAGAGAGGATGAAAGTTGAGTCATGGTCATGAAAGCAAATTTGTGGCAGAATGCCAAAGACAAAAGAAGTTCTTGTATTTTGAATTGAGAAAACTGAAGGATTGCTCCCAGCACAGCCGTGGAGCTCTACCATAGCCATGACAGAAGGGGACAATCACATCCGTGGACTCACACCACGGTCGTTTTGTTTTATTTCATCAAAGTGACCGAGAATGTCAGGTTGTTTTGGACGAATGGCCATGGCTGTGGTGACCCGCCACGGCCGTGTTAAAGAGGATTTGTCACGAGCGTGGCAAATGACCACGACCATGGAAAGGGTCAAAGGGAAATGTTCTACATCAACAACATGACCATGGCACCCAGACACAACCGTTCTACAAGCACTCACCACGACTGTGGCCACCCTCCACGGTCGTGGCCCGACCCGATCCAAGAAAAAAATATAGGTTTTAGCATCAAAATCCAACCCCCTCCTCATTTCTTCTTCTACCTCAGTTGCACGACCATGGCGGTGTACAATTCCTCTGCCCTCCACCATTCTCCACCTCCAACACATCAAAACACCGTCAATCAACCCCAAATCAATACCAAATCATTCCCCCGCCACCCCTTCCATTTCCAACACCTTTCTTCTCTCAACCGACCCTCCATCTCCACTTTCATCTCCATTCCGCCCCACATCTCCCCTCCATTAAACCTTTACATAAACCCTCCATTTTTTCCCAAATCCACAACAAACACCATTTTCACCATCTAAACCTCCTTCTCCTTCCATTCCACACCCAAATCCACATCCACATTACCCCATTCACCAAAATACGAATTTCACCCCTTTCCCACCCCAACCATGAAGAAAATTGGAAAGACAATAACCAAGGGGGCCAACATTATCATCGAAGGAAAGAGGCACTCCAAAAACACCTCTGATATTTTTGTGCCTTCACACACCCCTCCCCAACCACCTTTGCATACTAATCCCTTCGTCACTCACAATCTCTGAGTGCATCCCGCTCACATTCATCCAATAACCACCACATCACCGATGTGACGTATGAGGGGGATGAAGAAGAAGAGGAGTCAGAGGAAAATCTAGATGCCTTGATCGATGAAGTTGAGCTGGTGATTGCAAAGAAATGGTAGAAATCAAAAGCAGCACCATCATCGTCAAAGCGGCCGCCAAGGCCTACGCCTGCACGCCACTCGATGTCTCACACGACGACAGAGCATAGTGGATAGACGCAACCTACACGGAAATTGCATTGTGGTGAAGAGCAATATGCACATTGGTACAACCTAGACACAAGTTTGGGGTCCCAATCTTACATAATGGAGGAAGATGAAGATGAAAGCGATGAGGAAGAGGTGGAGCTGATGCCTGAGGAGGATGATGTTTTGGAACAATTGGAGGTGGACATGTTAAAGGCCTTAGGAAAGGCCCCTACAGGAGTGTCATATGACAGAGGACACATGCAAAGAAAGATCACTCTCACATACCCAGAATGCATGACAAGGAGAGTCGTTTCCACTAGATATGGGTGTGAGAAGGTCATTGATGATCTAGGAATTAAAGAAGCGATGGAAGCAAATTTGAAGGCAATGGGGTTGTGGAACGTCCTTTTCACACCCCAAACAACTTACCTCACTTTGACTTAGGAGTTCTTTGCCACACTGGAGAAGACAAAGGTGAGAGGTAGTGAAGCTATAAAGTTTGCCATGATGGGCAACATGCACACCCTCACAACTACATAGTTGAATTGTATTTTTGCTGCAAATCCTGAAGAGGCCGAGAAGATGAAAGATGGCCTGCTAGAAAAGGAAGTAAATTTTGATTATGCACATTTCTGGAAGACTTTGATAGGAAACAATGATTACAATGCAGGTAGATCCAAAACCACCACTATAAGCAACCCATTAATCTGTTATGTGAAGAAGGTCTTAGCAAATACCATTGTGCGACAAACCAATGCTCCATCTCTAAAAAAGATATGTTTGTCTTGATGGCAATGAACCACAAAAGGTATATAGAACTTGTAGTGATACTGATTGATCATATGAGGTCCATACCCTATAAGAGCATAAAACCTTTTGTTATGAGAGGGTTTGTGACCTCAATTGCACTCGCTTTGGGGTATGATCTCTCTGGGTTTGAAGACACATATGAAGGAGAGTTTGTTGACCTAAACTATCTTAAGCGCTTGCAGCACACTATCAAGATGAAGGACAAAAGGATGATTTATCTCACAAGTAGTGTGCCAGAAATTGAGCTTGAGCTGCCATACCACGTAGTGCCACTTCTATCCGTGTTGGGGGTCTTCTATAGATTGAGGGAAACATTATTGAAATGGTAGTAAGAAAACCTATGAGAGACATACACTAGGGGATCCATTGTCGTACAAGAAGATATAGCAGAATCGAATGTGCAAGGGTAGGAACAAGAAGATGAAGTACACATGCAACCCAAAAGGACAAGAAGGAGGGATGAAGGAACTTCCCAGCTGCAACAACCCTCAGTGAACACCTACAACATGTCCACCATCTAGGCACAACTTGAGGGTATTCAGAAGACATAGAGTGATATGCAACTGATCCAACAATACATGTGACAAGGCGAACAACAAATGCACCACCAAGTCAACCGCTTGTATCACTACCACCATGCCCAAGCAACAAGAAACCCCGAATGGGGTGGAGATTTTTGGGGTGGCATAGCTGGATATCCAGAGACATACCCTCCACCCCAAGATGACTATTGGGGACATTACTACCAGCATCCCCTCCACAGGCTCAACTCCTCCCTCAACACCTCCTCCAGATCCTTCTCACTTGTCAGACTAGCTACCACACTAGTCGTGAAATTCCCCTATCTACCCTAAGCTATAGTTTCATGATAAGGACTACATGATTCTAAAGTTTGCGGTGGGTAGGGAGGTACACACAACCCTCTCTCTCTGTGATTTTGTTCCACCTGTGATATCTAGTTTAGTTTTTATTGCACTTGATATTGATTGCATCTTTTCATAGCATGTAGTTGCTTTCTTGCATTTTTGCCTAATTTTTCAAAAAAAAATTGCTTCTCTTTGCCATGCATTGCATATCATATACATTTTTGATAACTTTTGTATGTTTTAGCTAGGACTTGTTTGATTTACTATTTTAAGTTTAATAATGTAGGTTAAGATGTGTTTGAAGGCAAATTGTCACCATTTTGGCCAATTTTGCCCAAGCTTGAATGTTCTTGCCCAAAAAGCATGTTTTGACTTAATCTCCACTGTGGAAATGAAAATTTTAATCCATTGAAAATGCAAGTTGTTTTCTTAGATTTTATTGCTATATGGTTTTATTTGATGACTCTTTACATGTGCATCACCTTTCTTAAGTTTGTGAATGTTTTGGTTGTTTTGTGAATTGAGCAAGCTACAAACGCTTAAAGCCTGTGGAATCACTCGGTAGAAATGTGAATGTCATGTTGCTCTATCATGTGGCGTGATATCATTTAATGAAGTGTTGGATTAGCTTTCATGCAGGAGATCTTATGTTGAATACTACACTAATGACTCCCTTTGGATCCAACTATTCTTTCACCATCTTCATACCTCTCTACCTCATGAAAAGATGCCAAAGTGCACATAGCAGCCATGGCCACCCCCAAAAGTTTGGGGTGGCCACATCTCAACCTCCCCGCTTCACTCTATCCACCATATGCCCTATCTACACCAAGGGAAAAGAAAAACAAAAGAAAAAGAAAAGCAAAAAAAAGGATGCTCCTGTTTAAGAGCATTCAATTAAAAAAAAGACGAGTGTGTAAAAGCACTCCAAAATCTTACCACAATCCTTTCTTCCTTTTTCACACCCATTGATCTAGAAAACATCAAATCTAGCTCTTTACCCTTTCTACAGCCAAGTGGGTCATCTAGTGTGGTTTGAAGCACAAGAGTGAATGCATGAAAGAAAAACAATACTTCTAGTCATCTTTGATTAACACCAACATGAAACGCTTTACCCAAAATGATATGAAGGACATATGGACAACTTGTATTTCTATGCTTTATATTTGAAGTTTGTGTGCTCAGTTCTCAGTTCATGAATCATTTGTGAAAGAGGAAAGGAGATAGGTGGAATACATGCACTTAATCACTTCCAAAACCATGTAGTCAACAATTTTTTGTTGCTATGCATTTTCCATGCTTGTGTATTGAATGAAAACTGAAAAGAGAATTAAGTTAGAGCATACTCGAGGACAAGTATGTTTTAAGTTTGGGGTGGTGATGTATCCCTATTTTAGGGATCCATCTTGTGCCATTTTGTACTTAAATCACATCTAAACATGTTAGATTACAAGCTATTTCCCCTAATATGTTTATCATTGCCAAATGCGCTTATGGATGTTCTTTGCATCATTTTTAGGTATTTGGACTATGATTAGGGTGAATGAGAGAGAAGGAGGGGTCCAAAGAAGGCCCCAAATATCCATCAAACTACCTTCAATGGCCAAGGATCGACATCAAGCAAAGAAATCCATTAATGATGAAGTTTGAAGTTAATTTGCCTACTGCAGACCCCAACATGGCCGTGGGAATACCCCCACGTTCGTAATGTTTATTGTGAAGAATTAACATAGTCAACAGGGATTTTTCACCCAAATGTCCATGCCCGTGGCCACCCAACACAGTCGTGTCTAGGATAGATGAAGACAGTTGTGGCCATACCTCCACGGTCGTAATGTTTATTATGAGAAACCAATAGAGTCAACAACGATTTTGCACCCTAATGGCCACAGTCATGGACATCAGCACGACTGTGGCCCATTGAAGATACCATGACCGCGGGATTTGCCCAAGGTCATACCATTTATTGAGAAGAATCAATAGGGAGTTTCCCCCCCAAGCCACCATGACTGTGGCCTCTGAAGATCAACTCGCCTGTGCTACTGCCCCACGACCAAGTCCTCCTCCTCCAAAATGGTCGTGTTACCCAACACGACCATGGTGCTTCTCATCCAACATGACTGTGGCACTCCACTACGGCCATGGACACCTCTTACTTAGCACTCTCACCACCCTTCCACAACACGCCCATGTCCATTCTCCACGAACGTCCTCATCTACCCTTACCACGACCGTGTCCCATCAACACGGCCGTGTTGCCACCCTAAACCTACCACTTTCTGCATTGATTTCCCACAATACCCCCACTTACCCTAGTGCTTCCACCACCACCTATATATACATGGGTGGAGACAACAACACTAGGTTAGCTCCCCTAGCTATTCCTAGCCTCCATCACTCCTCTCCTTGAGCATTTAGTGCATTTCCCTTGCATTTATGCTCTCCACCAACCATTTCCATTTCCATTTCACCTTGGAAACCTAGTTTTCTAGATTTTCATCCATAATCCCCCATATCTTCATGCTCACCTACACCCTTGGAGGAGAGAGGACGTCCCCAATAGCAAGGAGGTGAAGAAGAATGCTACTTCCTTGAGCTCCATGTCGTTTCTTCCCCTTCTTCTCATTTCTTTTGCCATTTCTTTAACTATGTGTAGCTAAGCCCCTAGTGGTGGGCTGTTTGGGGATAAAACATGACTTTGATACCATGTTGGGGGAATTTTGGCTTGTAATGAACTCATTTTTTATCTATGATGATTGCTCCATGCTTTTGTCTCTTACCCCATTGCCATGCTTGTGATTTATGCTTCTTGCCATTAATTGCTTGTTTGATAATGCTTGATGATACCATGTTTCTAGGAGAAATGGGGATGCATGTGGTAATCTTAGTTGTGACTCCTAGGTCCCAATAGGGTATCGCTAGTCAGTCCCATTTGTTCCTACATGCCTATCTCCTCTTCTACTACTTGGTATGAGACCTAAGTTACTAGTATAAGTGGGATGGATGTGATTGCCTAGGGTTTTCTAAAGGCTAGAATGGCTAGTGGCATGAGGTCAAATACCCTCATCTCTACTCCCATCTCTACCCTCAACCCTAAATTCACTAGTACAGAAATGTTCTATAGCGTCAGTTATTTTAAGCCTATAGCATCACTTTTCGGCCAACGCCTAAGTGGCCGTTGCTATAGAAGTTGCTCTGTAGCGTCAGTTTTTCAACCCCAAAAAACCGACCTTGTATAGTAAACAACCGACCCTATAGGCTCTCAAAAACTAAACCCAAATGAGAAATGAAACTGTACCTCAACCCTATAACGTCGGTTTTTTAATAAATAACTGACTTTATAGAGTACCTATAGTATCGATTTTCTTATAAAACCGACGCTATAGATGCTTTGGCCGTTCAGCGTAGAACGACTGTGCTGCGTAAAACGACCGTGTTGGTAAGAGGTAGAACGGACGTGCACACTAGCCCAACCATTCTACCTCCTCCCAACATGGACGTTTTACACAGCACGTCCGTTCTACGCTGAACGGCCAAAACATCTATAGTGTCGGTTTTTTAAGGAAACCGACGCTATAGGTCGGATTTTTTTTTTCTGCAGAAATTGAACAGAACAAAATAGAAGAACAAGAATATATAAGATATGGGAGAGGGGAGCATTGATTCTCAACCGTCACCATTCCAAACCACACATTCATAATAAAAATGATTCATATATATTGAGTTGAGTATACATAGTCACATCATAATTTACAAAATGATAGATTGCAAGTGTGAGATGATATATATTAAAAATGTCAGATACACAAGTAATATTAAAGAGTACTGAAACCACATACATAAATGGAACGTAACTGACATGTTTACTCCAATGCTATATTGACTTCATTTAGAAAAGCATCTGACCACTCTTCTCGGAATTCATTTAAGTCCTCACGTGTGTAAGGCTGAGTTGTAAAGATCTGTAAACAGAAAATGCACATGCTAATATTTTATAAAATGACTACAACCCATTTGTAAATTTATGATGTTATTCTTTATTACCTGATCTATAGTCTGAATGTCATTTGATGCTTGTTTGACAATAGCTTTCATATATTTCATTACATAGTAACCACAAGCCTAGTCATTATTTTGTATATGACACTACAAATAACGAATTATACTTACTGTTAGTAACTACTATAAACATAAGACTATAAGATTTGACATATAAGAGTTGAAAATTAATACATATAAGACTAAGCAGTTGTCAAAGTAGCTACCTTGACATTTTTCAAAGTCAATGTCTTTATTTTTGTGGGAATTTGTCCTCCGCTTTCATGAAAAGCTTTTATACCCCTATCCAATTAAACGATAGTTGGTAAAATAGAAATTCTAAACAGAAATATCATGTTGAAGCATTGACTATATTTATGCTTACGCCATAGCTGGAAATTTTAGTTTGTGACCCCTTGCTATTTTTCCCATTGGGTCAAGATAATAAAGATTCATCAATTTTGGGACAATCACCACTAATTCCCAATGTCTAGATCTGAGTAAGAATAAAATAAACATTAAAATAAAATACAGTTATTCATTATTAAAATTATATTGAATTATAATACTTACTCGACATTAAAAGAAATTAGGATAATTACCTTTCCCACAGTAGCAAAATATTTGAATGCGTCAGAGAAGTAATCACTCACTTCGTCAATATGTGTCTCCACCTAACTAGTGACTGAAGGAACTAAGAATCCAACGTTCTTTATATCAAAGTTTGGGGTCTCGGTATATAAATGGCTGTTAAACATGTAATTATTTTCATATGTAGAAATAAGCTAAAAATGTGTATTGTAATTTTCTATATTGATAGATCCTTACCTTATCCATACTTCTAATATCAAAGTATTCAGCCAATCATAACGGAACAACTCTATAATATCATCAAGAAAAATATAATTGTCAAAGTCCCTCCCAATTGCATCTTCTATTAAATTGATCAACATTTGTAGTCCAGAGCTTTGGTTGGCTAAGTATCGACACAAGCATTTACATTTACATCCCAACTCGTCGAATGTGGATTCTGGAATAATAGATGGCTTGGGCATAGGAGGACGACTAGTAGATTTTTTACTTTTTGGTTTGCAAACCTGTTAATTAAATTACATACTTCTATTAGACGAGTTCATATATACAGTCAAATATGAAAAACATGGTAGAATTCAAGTATACCTTATTATTGATAACCAAGTGTCTAGGCCAACCCACCATAGCACCCTAATGCTTCTTCAACTGTACTATATTCAGGATTAGGTATGGATAGTGGTTTGTCCCCCATTCTTTCATACACAAGATGGATGGACACACGACAAATGTCATCAGTAATTTGTTGGCAATGCAATGTTCCACCAAAGTTGTACACCTTGCCCGCTTCCACAACATTATATTCTGGAACCTCCACTGCAAGTTTACAGTTCATACCAACCTAGATTGAAATAATATAGGTTATATAAGAAGAAGTAGAACATATACCTGTTACTACTATATATATTATATCATACTAATAACACAACATATAGAACAAAAAATTACTGCAGATTGTTGTGGCGGGTCATCGGGAGTGCTCCCATGACCTTTTGCAACTGGAGCATGGGCTTGTACCTCATCACTTGAGAGACGCACAATATGATAAGGTTGAGAAGGTTGAGTAGGCTGATATGAAGACATTATTTCTTTTACTTTCTGCGATACTAATGCTTCAACCTCCTCTGGTGTAAGACCTCTTGCATAACCCTTTTTAGATTGCGAAGGGCCAAAATAAGACTTGAATCCAGCTCCTAATCCCCTAACACGGCCTGGATGCTCCTTCGTACCAAGCACAACTGATAGTTCATCCATGTGGCCAGTTGGTATGAACTTTCCTTCCTTCCTTTGCTCGTGGAGATCAATCTATTCATAGTTAATAAAAATATTAAAACACAATATCAATTAGATATAAATAAATCTAAGTTTGTGGGAGTTACTCTTTACTTAGTTGGGATAAACCTACCATCTTTTGTGCCACCTCCTTAGTTGTAGGGTTGCCAATTTCACCTGCTCGATTCTTTCTAGCATCAATCCATGTCAAGTGTCGGGGTGGACGCTCAACTTGAGTTGTACTAGATTTTTCTCCTAAAGAGGATTGCTTCTCTTGTAGTTGGTGGCAGAAGGCATAACCACCGGGCCCCAAGCGATGGTCATGCACATTTTTGGCCCGTCTTTCCTATTGAGCCTGGTGGATAGCCTGATCATTTAAAATGAAGTATTGCAACTTAGACTTGGCACACATGTATAAAAAGATTCACCTCCTTAATTTTATAAAATTAAATATTCATAAAATACATCACAATCTTTATTACCTGAAACTCTTCCGATCTCCTAGCTGCAACAAATCTTTCCCACACCTCAAGATCTATAAAAATATATACATCTGTTGCTTTCTTCTTTTGTTTAGGATTATTTATAAATTCCCTTGCGAGATATGTCTTAAACCCCTCCATCGTACACCAAAATGTTGTAGCACTCTTTTCTTGTGATCTTTTTCATTTAGATGAAAAACACCCTATACATACAAAAGAAGCAATTAATAATGTTGTTTTGAAAGTAATTAATTCCAAGCAAACTAAATTAGAATCAATAGATAAAAAAACATATTAAAATATATCACTTCCACTTACAAATACATCTTTCCATATGAGGTCTTTTTTGGCATTAGGAACATCATGCCAATTTTCTATATCTATTGGCACCTTACTGCGCGCGGTCGCCCCTACGTAATGCTTGAAAGCACTAGCATGTTCCCCAACAGGTGCTCCTGTGATATCAAACTGGAGTGGCAATTTCTCCCCTTTAGCCCTGAGCTCCTACAGCCTACACATTAGTGTGGGACCTCTACTTTTCTTAGCATCACCACTACCATCCTCATGGTGCTCATGCTCATGCTCAGAATGTTCATATTCACTCGCCATTTTAGAACCTGCAAGTATACATGATAAAAAAAAAGTGATAATAAAAGCACAAGTGATAAAGTATACTAGCTTGAATGATAATAAAATTAATAATTCAAGGAATACATGCCTCTAGTACGGGTTGAGTTGTTAGTCAAGGAAATTCCTTCAGCATGGTATTGACGTTTATAATATTCATCAGTGTTATCTTCAACATTTACACTTGGCAAACCAACTGAGAATGGACTGGAATCATCATACTTTTCGTAGTATTCTTTTTCATTTATAGGATCTACAGTAAACTATCTTTTTCCATGAAGAACGACAGACCAATTTTTATTTGCCGGGTCATAAATATAGAATACTTGTTTTGCTTGGTCTGCCATGATGAATGGCTCATCTTTCTCACAAATCTTTTCAAAATTCACCAATATGAAACCCAACTCATCCACTAAAACTCCTTTGTTGTTGTCAACCCAATTACACCTAAATATAGGAACTCGAAAATTTGTATAGTCCATTTCCCATATGACCTCAATGACGCCGTAATATGACATCTCAGCTTCGCGTGGTCTTTTATCTTTGGCACTAGCAAAATCCAACGAACAAGCTTTAACAGTGACACCACTATTTTGAACTACACTACTTTCATCTTGACGCTTTGTGTAGTATGATAATTCATTTATGTCATAACCTTCATATGACATGACATCCATTTTTGGCTTAAAGGCGAGCCATTTTATGTTCTCAGCAACATTATTCACTGATTCAGATAGTTGATTAAATACTTTCTCTTCAAACCATCTAATAAATGTTTGATTATGCTCTCTTGCAAGCCACATTGAACTGGATCGCTGATGATTTCTCTTGATAAGATCATTGTGTTTAGTGATGTAGCTACTAACTTCATTGATGTTGTGTAAAATATACAAATGCGCTTGTTCCCACAACTCACGACTGATTCCTTTCACTCATCCTCCTAGAGTTCCTTTGCCACAATAAGATCCAGTGTGATGGATTTTTTTTGATCGCTACAAGTTTCATTGCAATTAAAAAAATCATTACAAAAGTCCATCACCTCCCTAGCCACGTAACCCTCAACAATACTCCCTTCAGGACGATAACGATTCCGAACATCACCTTTAAAAACACTCATGTAGCGTTCAAATGGATACATCCCGTGTAAGAAAACTGGACCCAACATCTTCACCTCCCTTGTAACATGTACTACAAGATGAACCATGATATCAAAAAATAAAGGAGGAAAGTACATTTCAAGCTGACACATGGTAACAATTACATCTTTCTGTAATTTATCGAGAGTATCAGGATGTATCACTTTCTTGCATATTTCATTGAAGAAGAAACATAGTCTTGTGATTGCAAACCTTACATGCTTTGGCAATATAGATCGAATAGCCACAGGTAAAATTTGTTGCATTAAGGTGTGACAATCATGAGATTTGAGACCTATCAGTTTCAGATCCTTCATTGATACCAATCTACGAATATTAGAAGAGTATCCTTGTGGAACCTTAATATTATACAAGCACTCACAGAATGTCTTTTTCTCCTTCTTTGACAAAGTGTAACAAGCCGGTGGCAAATATGTGCGGCGACCCCTGATCTCCACTGATAATTCTTTTCTTATACCCATTAATTCTAAATATTTTCTAGATTTGATGCCATCTTTAGTCTTTCCTGGTATGTTCAATCGCATACCGATGATGCTATTACAAATATTTTTTTCAACATGCATGAAGTCAATGCAGTGTCTAATTGCCAAAGATCTCCAATAAGGTAGATCCCAGAATATTGACCTCTTCTTGTATAAAGATTTGTCACATGCGAGTGTATGACTACCTGAACTCTTTCCGAATTCATTAACAATATGTTTCACCCTATCATATACAACATTTCCTGGTATAGGTTTAGGAGCACTTCGTTCCTTCATTGACCCATTAAAGGTTTTGTGTTGCCTTCTATAAGGATGCACTGGTGGGAGAAATCTCCGATGCCCAAGATATATGATTTTACCACCATGTTTCAGTCTGATTGAGTCAGTATTTTCCTCACAAATAGGACATGCTTTGTAACCTTTTATGCTATATCCAGACGAATTTCCATAAGCTGGAAAGTCATTAATCGTGCAAAACAACATAGCACGTAAACTGAAGGTCTCTTTACATGAAGCATCATATGTCATAATACCTTCTTCCCATAGTTTCATTAGGTCATCTATTAGAGGTTGAAGGTAAACATCAATATCATTTCCAGGTTGCTTGGGCCCTGATATCAATATTGACAACATGACATACTTATTTTTCATACACAACCAAGGAGGAAGATTGTATATAACAATCATAACAGACCACGTGCTATGTTGGCTGCTTAATGTACCATAGGGATTCATTCCATCTGTACAGAGTCCAAGTCTTAAGTTTCTTGGTTCTTTACCAAATTGAGGGTATAATAAATCAATTTTCTTCCATTGTGGCAAATCAAATGCATGTCGTAGGACACCATCATCATTGGCCTTTAACTCCCCATGCCAAGACAAATTTTGCACATCTTCTGTATTAGCAAATAAGCGTTGAAATCGTTGTATTATTGGTAGATACCACATCACCTTGGCAGGAGAGCCATTTTTAGCCTTAGCTGAATTTGTGGTTTTATACCTTGACGCACCACATTTTGGACAATTTATTAAATTACTATAGTACTTCTGAAATAACACACAATCATTTGGACATGCATGAATCTTCTTAGCCTCCATTCCCATTGGGCACATTATTTTCTTTGCTTGATATGTTGAAATTGGAAGCTCATTGCCTTCAGGAAGAATTTCCTTTAACAAAGACAACAGTGAAGTGAAACTCTTATTGCTCCACCGATTTTGAGCTTTAAGAGTGTATAATCGCATAACAACACTCAACCTCATGAACTTAGTACAACCCTTATATAAAGGTTTTTCAGCATCATGGACTATGTTTGCAAATAAAGAAGGTGGATCAATGACATTGTCCCGACAACTGCATAGCATCTCATCAACCAAATCATCCTGAATCAGGTCATCCTGAATCAGTTCATCATTATCTATATCTTCTATGCCACAACTATTAGTATTGACATTTTCTGATCCATTATTAATTTTCTCTCCATGCCAATACCATTCATTATAACCTTGTATGATCCCATTGGATATGACATGATCCTTAATTTCCTCAGCAGTATCAACTTTCAAATTGTTACCACAATTTCTACATGGACAATAGAACCTATCTGTAGGTAGTTTCCTATGTTCCTCAACAAATCTGATAAATTCATCAAGACCTTTGGCAAACTCTGGACTACAATGGTTGTTGATAGACATCCAACTTTGATCCATTTTCTATATCACATTAAAAATTAATTATAAAACTAAGCATTTAATATTGATACTATAAGATATAAGTTTTTATTGATAGAAAGTTAATTACTTTTATACTAAAGTGTACCACCTATCCCATTTTTAAATATTTAATCTCATTAGTAACTGTATAATGTATGTTTAGTTTTGAAGAAAATTTCAGCAACATTTCCCCTAAGTTCTCCAAGTACACTGATGTAAATTGTAAATAACCACTCACATATGTACCCAGAGAACAAATGAAGAAATACTACTAAAATTTTCTTCAAAACTAAGCATACATTATACAGTTACATCCTAAGTGAGATTAAATATCCAAAAACAGTCTCAAACCAGGGACTATCCAATATTTACTCCAATGAGTAAATTTTGAACGGGTTTCTAAGTTGATACATGCATAAATGTATTATTGTCTTATTTATATATTAAGTTAAACATCATGCATTTGATGATCTCATATATAAACCCTAAAGTGTCAATCTGAGACTACACAATGTCTACCCTCATATTTCTAGAATGTTTACCAAGCGCTACCATACATGTATTAAATATTTGAATCAAAATGAAGCATAATGGCACATTGGGAGAGTGAGAATATAATACCTCACTTGAAGGCTGAAAAAGAAATATATGCAAGTCAACAACACCTGTAACAACACAAATGCTCGATTCAATTCTCTTATAATGGAAGGCATTAGGGTCAATACATCAATATTAGAGGAGCAGAAAGATTTTAACAAATACAGTTCAGCAACTGATGTGGCTTTTTGAATGCACTAACAAATTCACTCGGGGTTTATATCCCCGAGCTTTTACCAAAACCAAGTGCAACAATACCACCCGCAAACGGACGGATCTTATCACAGTATAGTTGAGGATCGAACCCAAAGGACAACATTTTTAAGAATCTTTGTCAGTTAGATCTAGCTCAAGTAAAACTAATATTTAGAACGATAGGTTGATTTGGGTTTGATTAAACTAATTGCAAGAAAGTAAATGTGGAATAAAAGATGGGTTTAGATCAATGGTATGGAATCGCTGGGATGGTACCGGGTTTGACCACCGCTACACACACAAACATACTCTTTTGCGAACAATCCAGGCACGAAATAACACTCCAAGTAGAGCTGCTGCAGAACCCCCCATACGGGCGTTAGGTCCGCGTAAGCATCACCATAGGCAGCCGATTTCTCATCGCCATCCGGATCACATGTCTTACGGCTCTGAAGATACAGAAATCCACGGAGGTTGTGAACCCTCCATACGGGCGTTAGGCGCACAGAAGCGTCACCGAAGGCTAGATGGCTCGTCCCCTCGCGGATCATACACTTACGACCTCGATGAAATCCCATCCTATTTCTAGTTTGGGAGTCAGCCGCGTTAACCGAGAAACAAGCAGGAAGGTGACATGCGAGCAAACATCGACGTTTAGAAAGATGATGCAAAATCCAACTAAGGTTGTGAACCCCCTATACAGGCGTTAGGCGCACAGAAGCGTCACCGAAGGCTAGATGGCTCGTCCCTCGCGGATCATACACTTATGACCTCAAGGAACCCATCGGAAGTTATCGTCAAGGGTCAAACATGCTAAACGGCATTCCAACCCATGCCTTGAAGTTATCGCAACATAGGAACCCATGCATTGAAGTTATCGCAACATAGGGAGCACAAAGATGAAAACACGCACATAACCAACCTACAAGCTTAACGATAAACGACAAAATGAAGAGTTATATACATTGCCATGGAAAGTTTAACAAGAGAACATTGTTTGCATGGGCAGCGGGGCTAGTCCCCGCACCCCAGCGAGAGAGGACTACTCCCTCATGATGCGAGATACAAGAAGGATAGGAGAGAAAGATAGATCCGCCATGAGCTTGGTGCAGAGGGTGGACGCAGCCCGGTGAAGAAGATGCGCTCCTTGCTCCGTCTTCTTCCTCTTCTTGGCCTCCTTGGCCGCAACGCCAGCGGTAGGTGGAGTGGAACTTGATCGGGTGGTGCTCTGGCAGCCTTTCGGCGTCCAGAACCGATACCTCGAAATGGAGACCCTGGGGGTCTATTTATAGTTTCAGATCCGATCCCAAACGGTTTGGATAAGTTGCTGGAAATATCTTCTCCAAACGGTTTGGAGACCGTTTGGGCGCCAAACGGTCTTGAGACCGCTTGGGCACTAAACGGTCTTGAGACCATTTGGGCATCAAACGGTTTGGAGGTCGTTTGAGCGCCAAATAGTCTTGCTTTGATCGGTCCTGACTTTGGCGTGGTCGCGTGGCTTTTGTTCTTCAATCGATCCTTGCGCTTGCATCGAACGGTCTTGGGACCGTGCAGGACCAAACGGTCTTGGGACCGCACAGGACCAAACGGACTTGGGACCGTTTGGGACCAAACGGTCTTGGGACCGCATGGGACCAAATGGTCTTGAGACCGCATGGGACCAAACGGTCTTGAGACCGCGTGGGACCAAACGATCTTAGGACCGCGTGGGACCAAACGGTCTTGGGACCGCATGGGACCAAACAGTCTTGGGACCGCATGGGACCAAACGGTCTTGGGACCGCATGGGACCAAACGGTCTTGGGACCGTATGGGACCAAACGGTCTTGGGACCGCATGGGACCAAACGGTCTTGAGACCGTGTGGACTTCTTGAGCAACTGGTTTCGTCTTGTTCTTTGTGTATTCCAGCAAACGGTCTTGAGACCGCATGGATCCAAACGGTCTTGAGACCGCATGGATCCAAACGGTCTTGAGACCGTTTGCATGGAGTTGCCTGCTACACCTGCGTAAAATGAAAGATATTTAGTTAAAACCTTGATTATTGAATCACTGAGTAGTTTTGTGCATTATGATTCATATTAGGGTGAAAAGATGTGGAATGGATATTAAATTGTTCCAAAAAGGTAATTGAAAATCATGATGAGTATGCACTCATCAAAACACCCCAGACTTAAATCGTTGCTCGTCCTCGAGTAACATAAAATTTGAAACCGTTGCCTGATGGAATACTTTCGATCCGTGTGATTTCTTCATCTTCACATCACAAATGTTTTCTTTCTGCTCAGTATATGTGAGTACATCAACTTCCTGGGACCACGAAACACGTCTTTCTATAGCTTCGTTCCTGAGTTCGTTTCCCAACAACGCTTCCTCCCCGCCTTTTCCAACACCAAGCATGTCAAAGAGTTTTGTAGGAGTTCAGAGATACCCGTAGAATCAACAAGTGTGCATTTGATCTGACACTGGTGTAATACAGGATGGTAGGGCATGTATTGTGCCCTTAGGTAGAAAAAGGAGTGAAAGGTGGTATGGAAAGAAGAAGTAAATCTCTCCTCTATTCGACTCGAGATTTTTATTTGTTTTGCAATTTCATTTATTGCATATATTTTTTGTGTGCGCTATGGCATCTTTTGTTGCAGATCTCTCCTCTATTCGACTCGAGATTGCATTTATTTTGTGTGCACTTTGGCATCTTTTACTTGCAAATCTCTCCTCTATTCGACTCGAGATTGCATTTTTGGTGGTACACCCCTATTTATTAGAAGGGGTATGGAAGAAGCGGATATGGGGGAAGTGGCGTGCCACCCCGAACTTAGGGTTTGGCACAAGTTTGGCTATTTTGGTGGTATTTATGGATGGAGGGATACGAAGATGATAGAAGAAGTGTAGAAGAGAGTTCAGATCAGGATGCAACTTGATTTACAATACAAAACCGGGTTATTCTCTTTGTCATACTCTGCTCAAATAATGACTTGATGCGGATCCGGTGGGGTTTCTGAGCCATTGTTCCACTAGTCAGTTAGGAAGCGCGACGTGTTTGATCCCTATCAGTTTGACAGATACATATCATTATGTAAAAAGAATTATGATGTTAGGAATCATAAGTTTCACAAGATGATTTCAGGCAAGTTTCAAAAGTTAGTCCTCTTGAGGATTTGCTTCGAATAAGGAGGATGTTATGATAGAAGATGCATAGCAAAAAGTTAGTTACATTTTTATCAACAAAAGACAAAATTTCATCAGGTATCTGTTCAAAATTTTGAAAATTTTTATGATAGAGACATATTGAGTATGAAAAGAGGGTGTGTATGTGGAAGTGGAATACGTACCACCCACCCTCCACCCCGAACTTAGAGATTTGCTCGTCCTCGAGCAAACCCTAAATTCAAGATGGAGGGGAAAGGAAACACCAGGTATGACTGCTGAGAATGAATTCATTCTGATCAGCACCAATCCGATCTCGTGTCCTGAAAAGAAAACTATCCAAAAGGCAAATTTCATTTTAAGAAAGTTAACTATAAAACAAAATTGGGAAAGGAAATGTAAGACAGATTTATTGGTCGGGTTGCCTCCCGACAAGCGCCTTTGTTTTATGTCGATGGCTCGACAGAGTTCTTCGGAATTATGGTGGGTCCTTTGGATTGCTGAATTCCAACATTATTTCGGTGCCTTTGTCAGTTGGTGTGAAGTATCTTGTCAAGCGGTGACCATTTTCTATAAATTTTCCAGACCCATCGCTCCATAAAGAGAAAGCACCATGGGGAGAGATACTTTTGACGATGTAAGGTCCGCACCAACGTGAGCGGAGTTTTCCTGGGAACAATTTTAATCTGGAGTTGAAAACTAGAACTTGGTCTTCCACTCGTATGTCTTTTTGTTTCAGATGTCCATCATGCCAGAGTTTTGTACGTTCTTTGTAGATTCGTGCATTCTCATAGGCTGTCATTCTGAGTTCATCCAACTCATGGAGTTGCAGAATTCTAGCTTGACCCGCTTCTTTCATATCAAAGTTTATTTGTTTAATTGCCCACCATGCCTTATGTTCAAGTTTGACTGGCAGGTGGCAATTCTTTCCATATATCAATCGAAAAGGGGTAGTCCCAAGGGGAGTCTTATAAGCAGTGCGATAAGCCCATAAGGCGTCGTTGATTTTTGTCGCCCAATCTTTTCGATTACGTCCAACGGTTTTCTCAAGGATAGCCTTAAGTTGTCGGTTGGAGACCTCTACCTGTCCACTGGTTTGTGGATGATAAGGCAAAGCTATCTTGTGTGAGACGCTATATTTTCGTAGAAGAGCTTCAAGGCTTCTTTCAATGAAGTGGTATCCTCCGTCAGATATCACGGTTCTCGGCACTCCGAACCGTGGGAAGATAATATCTTTGAATAGTTTGATGACTGGTTTTGAATCACAAGTGACGGTTGGTATAGCTTCAACCCATTTGGAGACGTAATCCACCGCCACAAGGATGTAAAAGAATCCATTAGAAGATGGGAATGGCCCCATATAGTCCACTCCCCAGACGTCAAATATCTTGACTTCTTGCCATAGATTCAGTGGCATTTCGTCTCTCTTGGTTATATTGCCAGCTCTTTGACACTTATCACATGATATGACAAAATCATAACAATCCTTGGATAAAGTTGGCTAGAAAAATCCACATTGCAAAACTTTTAAGGCAGTCTTTTTAGAGCTCATATGCCCACCCACGGGTCCTGAGTGGCATTGTTCCAAAATAGAATGGGCTTCTTCTTCGACGACACAACGTCTATACAATCCATCTGCACAGAGTTTGAAAAGATATGGTTCATCCCAATAGTAATGCTTCACATCATGCATAAATTTCTTCAGAGCGTTCCCGGTGTATTGAGGATGGATGAATCTGGCGGCAAGGTAGTTTACTAAGTCTGAATACCATGGTTCGAATCCTGAGACTCTCATAAGCTGATCATCTGGTAGAGAGTCATTTATCAGAATCCCTTCAGCATCCAGAGTGTGGATGCGACTCAGGTGATCTGCCACGACATTCTCCGTCCCTTTTTTATCTCTTATTTCTAGGTCAAATTCTTATAGAAGGAGTATCCATCTGATCAACCTTGGCTTAGCATCCTTCTTTGTCATAAGATAACGGATAGCAGAATGGTCAGTGTAAATGATTACCTTCGAACCAGTAAGGTAGGATCTGAATTTGTCGAAAGCATAGATGACTGCTAAAAGCTCCTTTTCAGTAGGAGCATAATTCCTTTGAGCTTCGTCGAGGGTCTTTGATGCATAATAGATCACATAATGTTTCTTCTCTATGCATTGTCCTAAGACAGCACCCACCGCGTAATCACTGGCATCACACATAATTTCAAAGGGGTGGTCCCAATCAGGAGCTCTAATGATGGGAGTAGTTGTAAGGGCTTTCTTCAACATATCAAAACTTTTGACGCATTCTTCATTGAAATTGAAATCAACATCTTTTAGAAGTAGATTAGTCATCGGCTTCGTTATCTTGGAAAAATCACGTATAAACCATCTACAGAATCCAGCGTGACCAAGGAATGCGCGAACTTCTTTTACATTTGTGGGGATTGCCATTTTAGAGATGACTTCTATCTTGGCCTTATCAACTTCAATTCCTTTATTACTTACCTTGTGGCCCAATACGATACCTTCCTTTACCATAAAGTGGCATTTCTCCCAATTTAGCACCAGATGTGCTTCTTCACAACGTTTGAGGACCATGGAGAGATGCTTAAGACAAGAATCAAAGGAGTCACCATATACCGAAAAATCGTCCATGAAAACCTCCATAACTGTTTCAGTAAGCCCTGCAAAAATGGCAGTCATGCAACGTTGAAAAGTTGCAGGGGCATTACACAGACCAAAAGGCATTCTTTTAAAAGCATATGTCCCGAAGGGACAGGTGAAAGTTATTTTTTCTTGATCATCTGGATGTATGGGGATCTGATAGAATCCAGAGTAACCGTCCAGGTAACAGAAATATTCTTGATTGGCCAGTCTTTCCAAAACTTGATCGAGGAAGGGCATAGGAAAATGATCCTTCCGAGTGGCCTTGTTTAATTTTCTATAATCAATACACATCCTCCACCCAGTCACTGTTCGGGTGGGGATGAGCTCATTGTTTTCATTTCTTGTGACAGTAGTACCTCCTTTCTTGGGTACAACATGAACTGGGCTCACCCATGGTGAGTCCAATATCGGGTATATTATTCCAACTATAAGGAGTTTGATGATCTCACGACGGACCACTTCCTTCATATTCGGGTTCAACTTTCGTTGATGCTCGATCGTTGGCTTATGGTCTTCCATCATAGGGATTCTGTGCATGCACAAGGCTTGACTGACCCCTGTGAGGTCACTCATTTTGTAGCCTATGGCTTTCTTGCTCTCCTTTAATACCTCCAGAAGTTGCTCTTCTTGTTTGGTCATTAAACCGGAGTTAATAATGACAGGACAAACTTTGAGATCGTCTAAAAACATATACTTCAGCCCTTCAGGTAGGGGCTTCATTTCAGGAGGTTCTGGTTTTTCACTAATTTCTTCTGGGGTTTCGGTAACCTTTAATTCTTCATAGGTAGCTTCAGGATTTCCTTTAGCAGAGTCGGGAGGTTTGGTGCAGTCCTTATCTTGTTGGTCAGTAGGTTCATCATTAAAAAGGTCATATAGAGAAATTTCCAAGGGATCGCATGACTCGTGATATTCTTGAGTAAGTTGTGACATCTGCTCAACACAATCTATCAGATAGACTTCCTCCTGTATACTTGGTCTTCTCATGCTTTCAAAAACTTTGAACTCCAGAGTTTCTTTACCTAACCTGAGCAGTAAGGTTCCAGCTTCAACATCGATAAGAGATCTAGCAGTGGTGAGAAATGGATGACCGAAGATAATAGGGTATTTGGTGTCTTCTTTTATGTCCATGATGACAAAATCACATGGGACATATGCGTCCTTGCCTACCTTGACCGGGATGTCTTTGAGAATTCCTAACGGTCTTTTTACCGAATTATCCGCAAGTTGAATTGTCATAACAGTTGGAAGCAATTCTTCGAACCCTAGTCTCTTGCATAGACTGAGCGGCATAATAGAAATACTTGCGCCAAGATCTGCCAATCCTTTCTTGCATGATGAGTCACCATTGTGACCTGAGATTCCGAAGGATCCTGGATCTTTTTGTTTCTTTGGCATCTTGCTTAGAATGATATCTGATGTGGTAGCAGCCAATTTTATGGTTTCATATTCTTCAGTGATGTACTTCTTGGTGAGAAGCGACTTTAGATACTTGGTCCAGACTGGTATCTCATTAAGAGCATCTAAGAATGGTATATCAACATGGAGCTTCTTCATAGACTCTTTGAATTTGATGAATCTAGTATCAAGCTTGGTTTCCCTCAGATGGGATGGGAAAGGAACACGTGGCTTATATACAAGAATTTTTGGTTCTCGTGTCTCTACTTATTTATCGGTAGATTCCTCAGAACTTCCCTTATCAGTATTTCTTTCCTTCGGTTGCGATTCTGGTGTTGTCGAGTTTTGATCAGTCAAAGGTTCATTCTCCTCGGGGATATCCATAGTTGTTTTTGTTGGGGGATCCAAATAACTTTTCCCTGATCTTATGGCGATAACCTTCAGCTGCTCCAGATGCTTCAGATTGTTCTCAGGTTGTCCGGCGAAGACTCCAGCTTGTGGCTTAATACTAGCAGCAAGTTGAGCTAGTTGAGTTTCAATAGCCTTCTGCTGGGCTTGTTGATTGGCTATCATCGTTTGTTGTGTTTGCAATAACTTTTCAATGGTAGATAGCTTGTCATTATAAGGGATGGATCCTATTTGACCCTGTTGTTGGTTCAAGCTTTGATACTGAGAGTTATTCTGATAGTTTCTGTTCTGAAAGTTTCCCTTGAAGTTTCCTTGATTCCCAAAGTTCTGTTGCTGGTTAAACTGATACCCAGATGGGCCTCTTGGTTGATTATACGGAACAAATTGATGTGAGTTCATATCTCCTGAAGGATTTCCGTACTGGAAGCCTGGGTGATTCTTATTTTGATTCGGATTGTAATAGTTCTGCCCAGGGTTGGTGTTAATAGCATTAAGATTTTCCATCTGGCAATTATCTCCTTGTCCACAGGCATTGCTTAAAACAACATCATAGAGAACATTGCATGATAGTGTGGTATGGTCAGTGCCTTTGCACGCTTCACAAAACAAAGAAGTGGACTTGACTTGTTCTGGTTGCCTAGTTGGAGAATGTCCTCTTCCAATCGCAGCAAGGGATGATTCTATGTGATCTTGCTTTGCAACCAAGACTTTCAAAGTTTCAGCTATAAATTTGTATTCTGGGATAGCGTCAGCCATAGCTACCTTTAAGACTCCTTTGCCAACAGATCTGCCCCAGTTGGCTTGATTTTCTGCTCCCAGAGTGACTACTCTCCATGCGCTGTCGTAACTTTGCCGCATGAAGTTCCCTCCAGACGAGGAGTCAAGGAACATCTTAACATCATCCTCCACACCCCTGTAGAATATCTCTATCAGCTGGTTCTTAGGAATTCCATGGTGTGGGCATTTGCGTAGGAGCTCCTTGTATCTATCCCAAGCTTCGGAAAGAGTTTCTCTTGGGACTTGAGTGAAATTTGTGATTCGTCCCTGTAACACCCCTGACCTGGGTTATGAGCTAACCCTAGAAGTTTTGCCTAAATATGTAATTAAATACTTGTGGAAACTCCCTGGCATGTAATTAAGTTCCTCAGGAACACTTAATTTTCAATCTTGCTCCTTTTGTATAAAGTTGTAGCATTATGATGTATGCAGGGACCTATGTGCAAATTACCCAGTTAAAGGGTTGAACTTGCAAAATTCACAAGATAAGACATTCCTTTGATGTTGAGACATCAAGGAGATAACTATGATGAAGTTTGAGGGATTTCCCAAGCTTGAGCACCAAGGTGCAGCTGTGGAAGCAATCCCCAGGCTCAGAAACCCTAATTTGGGGTAAAGTGCAAATTACCCAAATTGAGGGGTCCAACTTGTAATTTTCACCACCTAGAACATCTTTTATGACTCTTGTCATCATTTAGAGTAAAATTGATGAAAGAGATACATCATTCATTAATCAGATGAGAAAAATGACCTTTGTGATAGAAATCACCTAAAATGGGTACAAAGCCTTTCATATATGTACCCTACTTGAAGGTTGGATTCCTTTTACCCTTTGATCTTGAGTTTTCTTGAGATTTGTATAAGGTTAAATGGGCTTGGACGTGCCCTTGAGTAAGTAGGGACCTAGATGAGAATTTTGAATATGAAAGGTCCTTGTAGTAAGAAATAACCTAAAACTATAAAAGCTAGTTTCCTTTGTAAGTGAGCAAACGATCTTGCTCCTGTTTTATTCACTCCCTTTCGTTCTCAACACAACCAAGGTGTGCTCTGGAGATCAGGGGGACGACTAGGCCACTCTTGGTAAGAAAACTTCCTTTCTAGCTCGAATCCATGGTGGATTACATCACCTAAGGTTGGTCTTATGGATAATTCGTCTTATCTCCTTGTTCTAGCCAACCAAAGCTTCGGTTCCTTGGAGTTTCCATCCCTGTTTGAGTTTTGGAATCTTGGAGACGCCATTAGAGCTTGGACTTTGAGGTCTTGGAGCTTTGGGAGCAAGCTTGAGGCGGGTTTTATAACTCTAAACTTGTGTTTTATAAGCATGCTTTACTTCTTGCAATTTTCTTAGCAAATCTTCTTCTACCTCCTTTCTTCTTTGCACGATTGCAATTGAACCAGTGGAGGAACCGACCTAGCAAGAGGTTGAAGATGAGGGGCGTGAACCCCTATGTTGCTTTTCCAAATGGTCCTGGACCCTTTTGGTCCAAACGGTTGCAAACCGTTTGGGTTCAAACGGTTTCAAACCGTTTGCTCTCAAACGGTCTTGCAAAACCGTTTGGATTGAAACGGTTTCAAGACCGTTTGAGGGCGTTGACCAAGGGACGACCGTTTGAGGGTACGTTCCCAACATATTGAATTTCATCTCTGCAAAGAATCAAAACCTAATTCTTAACCAATTGGGAGTTGAAGGCACTTCAACATGAAACCCTAATCGGGTGAAAAAGTGCTGAATTTACATATAGATCTTGTTGAGTTTTGGGTTGAAGGACCCAAACGGTCTCAAGACCGTTTGGGGATTCCTCCAAATGGTCCCAAGACCGTTTGGGCACAACCCAAGACCGTTTGAAGGTCTAAGGTTGAGTTAATCTCTTGGTTTGAGGGTCCAATTGTAGGAAATTGATGCATTGATGAAAAGTGCTGATTTTGACCTAATTGGACATCAACCCTAGTCAAAACGGTTTGGATTTTGGTCAAACTTTGGCCAAACGGTCTCAAGATCATTTGGATGATGTCCAAACGACCTTAAGACCGTTTGGGCCAAGTTTGGGCCCAATTGGAGGTCAATTGATAGGTTCAAACTTGAATTGATTCACACTGTTGAACATTGATGACCAATCAACTTGAAACCCTAATTGAGAACGTTTGAACCCTAATTGGATTGCAATTGAGGGTCAATTGGATGCCTAAGTGGTTAGGTCTAACCCTAATTGGCTCAATTTATAAGTGGTTAGTATAGATTTAACCAATTGAGGGCTTCAACACATGAATCCATAAACATTGGTGACCATTGAACCCCTTTGGAGGTCCAAACGGTTTGAGCCCATTTGGGCCAAACGGTCTCAAGACCGTTTGAACCCAAACGGTCTCAAGACCGTTTGAGACCAAACGGTCTCAAGACCGTTTGGGGACAAACGGTCTCAAGACCGTTTGGGCCCAAATGACCTCAAGACCGTTTGGGCTCAAACGACCTCAAGGTCGATTGGTCCAAACGACCTCAAACCGATTGAAGCCCAAACGGTTTCAAAGTCAAACCTCTCAAACGGTCCTCAACTCCAAACGGTCTCAAGACCGTTTGAGACCAAATGGTCTCAAGACCGTTTGAGGGTCAAACGGTCTCAAGACCGTTTGGATGGTTGAGATCGTTTGAAGGTTGGGAACCACTTGGAGGGTGGTGATGGTTTATACTTAACCGATTAATGGTGTAATCAGTTCTATGGTGATCCAATCTAAAACCTAATGGTAACCTAGGTCATTAGGGGGATATGTGATTAGTGAGCTCACCCATGATAGTGATCATGTGGCAAATTACCAAATTACCCTTGAGGGGTCTAAAGGGGTAAAACCCTAATCTAACCAAACCCTAATCACATGTTGTTGATGTTTTGGCTCATGTTAGTCAAATGGAGACTTATCTTAACCTGAACTAGAGTGGTGTTGTCACCATCTACTAGTGAGAGGTGTGAGAAAGTATTTCTAGAGAGAGAAAGTATCCTAGAGAGAGAAAGTATCCTAGAGAGAGAAAGTACCCTTATAAGGAGGAAGCTCTAGTAAGATACTTCAAATACACATGAAGGTGCATGATTAGGGAATGACCCACCTATGTGAGGTCATGGAATCTCTAATTATGATGTCTAATGGACCTTAAATCTTAATGAAGAGTCTTTTGATGATGCTTTCTCTTACATGATGATGTAATGAGTACAAATCACCTTGGAGTGAATAGAAAACCCTAGTTGAGGGTGAACCCATGTGGAACCGTAGTTGAGGGTGAACCCATGTGGAACCCTAGTTGAGGGTGAACCCATGTGGAACCCTAGTTGAGGGTGAACCCATGTGGAACCCTAGTTGAGGGTGAACCCATGTGGAACCCTAGTTGAGGGTGAACCCATGTGGAACCCTAGTTGAGGGTGAACCCATGTGGAACCCTAGTTGAGGGTGAACCCATGTGGAACCCTAGTTGAGGGTGAACCCATGTGGAACCCTAGTTGAGGATGAACCCATGTGGAACCCTAGTTGAGGGTGAACCTATGTGGATCCCTAGTTGAGGGTGAACCCATGTGGAACCCTAGTTGAGGGTGAACCTATGTGGATCCCTAGTTGAGGGTGAACCCATGTGGAACCCTAGTTGAGGGTGAACCCATGTGGAACCCTAGTTGAGGGTGAACCCATGTGGAACCCTAGTTGAGGGTGAACCCATGTGGAACCCTAGTTGAGGGTGAACCTATGTGGATCCCTAGTTGAGGGTGAACCCATGTGGAACCCTAGTTGAGGGTGAACCTATGTGGATCCCTAGTTGAGGGTCAACCCATGTGGAACCCTAGTTGAGGGTGAATCCAAGTGAAACCCTATTTGGGAATGCATCCCTATTTACTGAATTCTTTACTATGATGGTCACATAAATGTTTTGTGAAATGATGGTCACACCCAGGTAGGGAATACCATGTGATATTCATTGAAAGCATGTCTTAAGCTTTATGAATGGTGAACCATCCTGATGCACTGCTAAGTGACAACTTTTGTGATTTATGGGCTGTAAGAGCCATAAATGTTATCAAGGTCATGCTTGACAGATGACTTGAGATGAATAACAGATGATTGTGATAAGTTAGGCCTGCTACATTTTTGTATTCTCATATATAGCTGTGTTTCTGTATGATGATTGGAATACTAAATGTACCTAACTAATCAAGTGAAATGTAGAGCCCTGATCATAGATCCATCATTGTCAGTTGTGTAAATGATGGTGAAACAGGTTTTCCTAAGGGAACTCCTGGAGCGTATACTTTTGAGTATATGGGGTACATGGATGTGTATAACCTTACATCCTAGTGGAGGTACTTGATGTAGATCGTCGTACCTTCACTATGTGAGAAAAGGGTGAGTGGATGATGTAGATTCTTGTAGTCCATCACACCCCCCCTGGAGTCCAAAAAGGTGAGAGGTAATGGTATCCTCCCTTAAGGACACAAACACCGCATCAGTGGTAGGTAAACATGAAACCTCCTGATGATGAAGAGAGTACAGAATGCCACTGTAACTCTAAGAATAGCGAAGGTCCAGAATACCATGGAGAGCTATTATATGGACATCCTGCCAAATGTCAAACAGTGATCCTCTAGCTGACTGAGGAAGGAGAAGGTCATGAGAATCCGGCTCTTTCGATGACCTAGTATGATACCGAGGCGACTTAACAGTGGTCGGTTGGAGTTTGAGGGGTATACCTCATCTCCACAGGGCATAATGTTTGAAAAACGTAATCAACAGCGTAGTATATCTGTTAAAGTTATCTACGAGATATTTGATTGATGTGATTTTGAATAGCATGGAGGTTCTCATATTGTTAATATTGATTGAACTCTGCTTATCATAGAAATGCTAGTGAAAATAGTGAAGGCTTTTAATGCTTTGGTTATTCCTGTTTTACTTATAAAGCCTAGTGGAGAGTTATAACTCTCGCTGGGGCAATTATGAATGATTGTCTCACTCCGCAGAATTCAAATTTTTAGGTGGTCGTCAGAAACGGAGGAACCGGTCTCGAGGTGACCAGTCCCAGCAGCAGCACCAGGAGTAGTTGATCTCAGGTGGAGATCCAGCCTACCTCATGGTGTAGTTAGATGTCAGTCCTATGTGTCCTCTGTACTCTCAGGTCCTGGAGTGTTTTGAGTATGAACTCTTGAGAATTTTGTGTTGTATATAATTACTCAAGAAGTGACTTTGGCAAGTGTTGTAAACAGTTAAATCCTTTTTATAGAAAAGGTTTGTGGTTTCAAGCTCTTATCTCAAAAAGTTTTAATTTCCCGTAATTTTGGGTCTTCCGCTGTTACCGAATGCTTCCGCATATGTTTAAATCGGGATTTATTCGTAGTTTGGAGATCGGAGCCCACAGTCCCCTTATTTCATATGTAAGAGATGGGGGGTAGAACTTTTCCAGAAAGGTGTTTTGAAGCTGCTCCCAGGTGGTGATGGGTACATCACTCTATAGTGAGTTGTACCAACTAATGGCTCTATCAGCCAGAGAGTACTTGAAGAGACGGAGTCGAATAGCATCATCAGAGACTCCGTTTTGCTTTGTCATAGCACACAGGCCAATGAATATGAGAAGATGACCTTGGCTGTCTTCGACTTGTTTTTTTGTAGAAGGGGTTGTTTTGAAGCAAGGTTATCCAATGTGCTCTAATCTCAAAGTTGGCAGCTTCGATGGGAGGAGGCTGCACCGGATGATAGACATTCGCGGCCTTTGGGATAGAGAACTCTCTAAGATCCTTCTGAAGTTCCGCTGCTTGCGCTGCTGCCTGCGCTGCTAAGATCTCCTGTTGAACCACAGCTCTAGCTTCTTGCATGAACCTTTCTCTTTGCGCATTGATGGCATGAGCCACCCTATGAGCTACTTCTTCTTCTTGCGCCATTCTTGCTTGATTCTCTCAGATCTGACGATGGAAGGTTCTATCGATTTCAGGATCAAAGCTCGTAGTCAGTCCGAGACTATCCGAACGGTGCATGCACTAATCGTCAAAGAGCACCTGAAATTTAAAAAGGTTTGAAAGTGAGATCCTTGAAGTAGAATAAAGATAAAAAAGATGAGCGATAGTTTCAAAAAGAAAACAAAATCCTAGATTAGTCTTAAAAGAACTAGATTTGACTGACTGATTCCGTTGTCCCCGGCAACGGTGCCAGAATTTGATGTGGCTTTTTGAATTCACTAACAAATTCACTCGGGGTTTATATCCCCGAGCTTTTACCAAAACCAAGTGCAACAATACCACCCGCAAGCGGATGGATCTTATCGCAGTATAGTTGAGGATCGAACCCAAAGGACAACGTTTTTAAGAATCTTTCTCAGTTAGATCTAGCTCAAGTAAAATTAATATTTAGAACGATAGGTTGATTTGGGTTTGATTAAACTAATTGCAAGAAAGTAAATACGGAATAAAAGATGGGTTTAGATCAATGGTATGGAATCGCTGGGATGGTATCGGGTTTGACCACCGCTACACACACAAACATACTCTTTTGCGAACAATCCAGGCACGAAATAACACTCCAAGTAGAGCTGCTGCAGAACCCCCATACGGGCGTTAGGTCCGCGTAAGCATCACCATAGGCAGCCGATTTCTCATTGCCATCCGGATCACATGTCTTACGGCTCTGAAGATACAGAAATCCACGGAGGTTGTGAACCCCCCATACGGGCGTTAGGCGCACAGAAGCATCACCGAAGGCTAGATGGATCGTCCCCTCGCGGATCATACACTTACGACCTCGATGAAATCCCATCCTATTTCTAGTTTGGGAGTCAACCGCGTTAACCGAGAAACAAGCAGGAAGGTGACATGCGAGCAAACTTCGACGTTTAGCAAGATGATGCAAAATCCAACTAAGGTTGTGAACCCCCTATACAGGCGTTAGGCGCACAGAAGCGTCACCGAAGGCTAGATGGCTCGTCCCCTCGCGGATCATACACTTACGACCTCAAGGAACCCATCGGAAGTTATCGTCAAGGGTCAAACATGCTAAACGACATTCCAACCCATGCCTTGAAGTTATCACAACATAGGAACCCATGCACTGAAGTTATCGCAACATAGGGAGCACAAAGATGAAAACACGCACATAACCAACCTACAAGCTTAACGATAAACGACAAAATGAAGAGTTATATACATTGCCATGGAAAGTTTAACAAGAGAACATTGTTTGCATGGGCAGCGGGGCTAGTCCCCGTATCCCAGTGAGAGAGGACTACTCGCTCATGATGTGAGATACAAGAAGTATAGGAGAGAAAGATAGATCTGCCATGAGCTCGGTGCAGAGGGTGGACGCAGCTCGGTGAAGAAGATGCGCTCCTTGCTCCGTCTTCTTCCTCTTCTTGGCCTCCTTGGCCGCAACGCCAGCGGTAGGTGGAGTGGAACTTGATCGGGTGGTGCTCTGGCAGCCTTTCGGCGTCGGAACCGATACCTCGTAATGGGGACCCTGGGGGTCTATTTATAGTTTCAGATCTGATCCCAAACGGTTTGGATAAGTTGCTGGAAATATCTTCTCCAAACAGTTTGGAGACCGTTTGGGCGCCAAACGGTCTTGAGACCGTTTGTGCGCCAAACGGTCTTGAGACCGCTTGGGCACCAAACGGTCTTGAGACTGTTTGGGCATCAAACGGTTTGGAGGTCGTTTGAGCGCCAAACGGTCTTGCTTTGATCGGTCTTGGCTTTGGCATGGTCGCGCGGCTTTAGTTCTTCAATCGATCCTTGCACTTGCATCGAACAATCTTGGGACCGCGCGGGACCAAATGGTCTTGGGACCGTGCAGGACCAAACGGTCTTGGGACCGCATGGGACCAAACGGTCTTGAGACCGCGTGGGACCAAACGGTCTTGGGACTGCATGGGACCAAACGGTCTTGGGACCGCATGGGACCAAACGGTCTTGGGACCGCATGAGACCAAACGGTCTTGGGACCGCATGGGACCAAACGGTCTTGAGACCACGTGGACTTCTTGAGCAACTGGTTTCGTCTTGTTCTTTGTGTATTCCAGCAAACGGTCTTGAGACCGCATGGATCCAAATGGTCTTGAGACCGCATGGATCCAAACGGTCTTGAGACCGCATAGATCCAAACGGTCTTGAGACCGTTTGCATGGAGTTTCCTGCTACACCTGCGTAAAATGAAAGATATTTAGTTAAAACCTTGATTATTGAATCACTGAGTAGTTTTGTGCATTATGATTCATATTAGGGTGAAAAGATGTGGAATGGATATTAAATTGTTCCAAAAAGGTAATTGAAAATCATGATGAGTATGCACTCACCAGCAACTCATCCAATACGGCCGTTCTACCCAGCACGGCCGTGCTACCTAACAAATACATTTACTCAGCCACAACCACCACGACCGTGCTACCCAGCACGGCCGTGCTACCAACCAACACGGTCGTGCTACCTAAAAAATACGTTCACTCAGCCACAACCACCACGGCCGTATTACCCAGCACGACCGTGCTACCTAACAAGTACATTCACTCCGAGCCTTTCCTCAACCGTGGTATTACAATAAGAAGAAAAATAGTCGTGGTTTTTGCACGATCATGCTACTACTACCAACACCCATCGCTACCCAACCAAAGCAGCCCCACCTCTCCTTTCGAACTGAGAAAACTCTTCGACGGAGGCACAACACGTACAACAGAGAAGTTTGCGACCGATTTTCGATTAAAAGAATGTACCTTGCAACCGAGAAGCTTCCTCCTTGGCTCGAAGGCAGCACGGCCCAAGAAGCTTCCTCCTTGGCTCGACAGCGGCACAGCTCGATGACGGGCACAGCTACACGACTACACGGCTCGACGGCGGGCACGATACGGCTGCACGGCTCGGGCGGTGGCTTGGACACGGAGATGGACGCCGACGTCGAAAGAAGATGGACGACAGCACACAGCCGGACTCCTCTAGCGCCATGCTTTTGAACAAAATGAAATGAAACAGAAGTAGATTGGTCTTTAGGTCAAGCGTGAATCAGCTAACAACCTGACATGTAGCGTCAGTTAATTGCAATAACTGACACTACAAGTCAGCTCTCTAGAGTTGGTTAAATGCAAAAACCATCGCTACAGCCTAAGTGGTGCCCGAATTTTTGTAAACCATCTATAAGGTCGGTTATTTTAAAAAACCGACCCTAGAGTTCAGTATCTATAAGGTCGGTTATCCATGAAAAGTGACATTAGAGTTCCAAAGTAGTGCCCGCGTTTTTGTTTGACGCTATAGCATCGATTATTTTGAAAAACTGACGCTATAGATCAACGCATGAAGCTAAAATCATGTGAATTTTTTTCCGCGGGAAACCTATAAGGTCGGTTTTATGATAAAACCGATGCAATAGTCTATTAGGTCGGTTATTCTAATAAAAATGATGCTATGGGCAGCGACGTTACTGGCCAAAAATGTAGTAGTGATTGCTCATATCACTTATCCTAGAAACCTAGATTTGGCTAATCCTATTAGAATTACACCTAACCCTAGTCTTCTACTAGTAGTATAGGGTAGATTCTAATAGCATTAGTCTTATTATTTGGTTTGGTAATCTAGATGTAAAATGAGAACCATGCTTGTCTAATAATCTCCCCCAACTAATATTAAAGTTACATCCCCAAATGGCCCACCTACCTTAATCATCTTATTAAAACCTATCTTGCTATGCTTGCTTGTTCATGCTAGTCTAGTTTAGTCGCTTTTGCTTAATCTAGTTAATTGCTTAATTTTGCTCTTTAGTGTTAATTTATATTCTTGCTCTTTCTATGATTAGTTTAGCTCTTAATTGCTTTATGCCTTGCTAGAGTAGTGTAGTTCATCTTGCTCTCGTTTGGTTATTTGCTTGGCCTAGTTGCTTAGATTCAACTTGCATAGGGTAATCTAGCTTTTTGATAACTTAGTGTAATGACCCTGACCTGGGTTATGAGGTAACCCTATTTGTTTTGTCTAATAAAGTTGCTTAGAACTTTAATATAATCCTCTAAGGTGTTTTTTATCATGTGACACACTTATGTTTCAATTTTGGTCCCAATTGAATGATGTTTGAGCAATTTTCTTTTATTTTGGACCAAACTGCAATTTACCCAAGTTGAGGGGTTATAATGCAAAATTTCATATGTTGAACAAGCCTCATGAGTTTTAGCATCATTATAGAGAGAACGATGCAATGTGGTGGCTTGTGGAAAGCCTACATTCTAAGTTTGAACTTGTTTGAACAATGCGGGTACATTGTGCACCAATTTTGGTACAATTTGTAATTTACCCAAAATGTGGGGTTGTTATGAAAATTACCACCTCTAGAGTGACCCTACTCCCTCCTAGTATCATTTAGAGGAGAGAGAATGAATGAGACACCATGTTTGAATCACCTATGAGTGATGGTAATCTTAGTGACGAAATGACCAAGAAAAGGGTTGAATTTGAAAGCTTAACTTGAGTTGTATCAAGTTGAAAAGCTTATATATGAGTGCCTATCGGCTAGGAAGCCCAAGGAGGTGTCCCATATCGTTTTTTGAACTCTTGGAAAAGGCCATATCATGCAAAGAACCTCAAGGAGGTGAGGTGTGATGGCCAACAAGTTTCCTTAGAAAAAGTGTATCGACTTGATTTAAAATAGTGATTAAACCTAGTTAAATTATCCAAATGGATAAGTAATGGAAGAATTTGCATCTCAAGATGATCCTCAATCATTTTGCTAGACAAAATAAATGTTGATGCATGCATGTACACGTGTCATCCATGCATGACACGTGGCACCTACTAGCTCAAAATGTTGACACCTCATTTTTGCCTTCCTTCATGAACAACAAGTATATATATACCCTAGTTTCACCCCTTGGTGCAATTTTTCGACCCTTACCACCCTCCTACCCTAAGGTATCGTGCATAGAGCTCCCATATCGTGAAGGGATTCTGTGGTATCGTGCATGGGCCTTGGGATATCCCCCATGTCAAGAGCATATCGCCCAAGTAGGTGATATTGGCCATATAGGGTGATATCAGCCATAGATGACTCCAAGTGAGTGTTATATCGTGCAAGTGAGTGCCATATCGTGCAAGAGGGGTGGCATATCGTGAAAGGACATTAGTGTATCGTGCAAAGGTGTTAAGGAGCAATAAGGAGCTCATACTTAACCCTAAGGTGAGGATAAGATCATCTTCAACCTTGAATTGAAGCATGAATTTAGGGTTTTAATCTTCCTTTCTTATCTTCTTCACCAATTGCTTATCCATGGTGATTCTTTGCATATAGAGGAGTTGTGAAGTCCATATTCAACCTTAGGAACGTGTAGCTATGGAGCTTGGAGCGTTGAAGACGTTCTTAAGGTGGGTTTTATAACTTGAACTCAACCATGCTATTATTCTTCACCTAAATAGCTATACTTAGTGAAATACTTTTAATTCCAAAATTCCCTCAAATAGTTGATGAAATTATGAGTTCTAGTAGTTTCTTAGACCTGTTGACATGAACTATAATAGTTATAATAAAGGTCTAGAGCTTAAAGATGATAATACCACCTTATAAAAGTGATATCGGGTGCAAGCATACAAGTAAGCACCTTTAACCCGATATGATGATGCACCTTCTTCACTTGAACGATATGGATATGAATGAATAGATTATTTCACGATATGGGGGTGTAGTATACACCTCTTGCACGATAGGGAGTCAAGTATAGACTCCATACACGATACTAGGTTGAATGAATACTTAAAAGTTGACATGAAACCCTAATTTGGGTAACCTGATACAAGTGAAGTATAACAAGTGCTATTGCACAACATGGTTGCATGACATGGTTGCATGACATAGTTGCACGACATGGTTGCTCGACATGGTTGCACGATAGGGTTGCACGATACACAACCCTAGATGATATGGTAACCCTAACCCTTCATGGCTAAACCTAGATGGTGACTAGCTCGATAGGATGATTGAATGTACTTCTAGCCCGACATGGTGATGGTTTGATACCTCATAAGTATCATGGGCGACACATACATACACCTTGTGCCCGATGTGAGGTCAAGAAGATACCTCATGCCCGATATGGAGACAAGTACAAATCCTAACCTGATATGGTGAGTGTTCATACACCTCCAACCCAAGACATATTGTAAAGGTGAGAGTCAGACACTCTTAGGAGTAATGAGTGTAACACCAAGTAATGGTATACTGATACCTTTATAGGTGAAACACCTAAACTGGTTGATAATGGTTAATCCTATATCAACAACGTCTCAACCGAGATGAGTCCATATCAATTGATGGTGGTTGGACAATTCAAATGTATGACTCATGATCAATACACTACAGAATAAATGTGATGGGCTAGTGCATAAAGTATTAGGATGGGAAATACCCTAATACAAGATAAGTTGATGAACTTAAGTAAGTTAAAAGTGATGAGGGAATTGATACACCAAGGCATGGTAAATATCACATCCAACACTTTAAGGTTGTTACACCTTGATGCACCTTAAATCCAATATACTTGGATGAGTAACACATGATGTGTGTCATGTCAATTGTTACATTGAGATGGAATGTACTTTGATAAGTGTGGGCTAATATACCTTGAGAAAGGGTTAATCCAATTTAATATAGTATGATGTAATCATACCCTAATAAGGATGAGAGAGGAAATCATAGCTTGTGTTGATGATTCATTTAAAGATAAATGATGAGAATAGATAAGTATGATGGAATACTTATGATATCAATGTTTTCTCTTAGATGCGTGAAGCAATGAATTAGTGTTTGATCATTGATAATATGATCTTGAAAACCTAAATGGTTAATAATGGAAAACCCTAACCCTAATTAGAGGAAGGTTGCATTTATCTTATTGCATAAACCTTGTAAGGCATGTTAAATACTTGTATACCAAGTGTAATAATTAATGGCCTTGTGAGGCATGTGAATAAGTTGTTGCCTAGTGAAAGGTGACACGATGATTAATGGGCCTTGTGAGCCATGTGAATAGTTGTTGCCTAGTGAAAGGTGACAAGATGATTAATAGGCCTGGTGAGCCATGTGAATAATTGTTGCCTAATGTGAGGTGACAAGTGCTTATAAAAGTATAATGTAAGGAATGGTAAAACTAAGGGAAATGGAAACCAGTAACTTCATAATAATAATAAATGGTTATAATAATAATGAAATCTTGATCATACATGCTTTATGCTTATAGTCAAATAAGGGCTATAGTGTTTTGAATATGCTTAAAGGAGATAAGAAGAACACTTGTAGTACTTAAAGAATGTGAATTGATATGATGGCTTGCCCTAGGGTATAATGCCTAGTAAAAGGATGTGATAACCAATGATGAATTTAAGGGATTGATATCCCATAACGAATGTGAAATCAGGAGTGGTTAGAGTCCACTGCCTGGTGGAGTAATCAAGTTTGGTTATGGACCAATACCTGGCAGAGGCGTGAAGCCTGTAATTAGGAGTGGTTAGAGTCCATTGCCTGGCGGTGTAATCAGGTTTGGTTGTGGACCAATACCTGGCAGAGGCATGAAGCCTATAATCACAGGATTGGTAATAACCCCAATACCTGGAAGAGGCGTAAAGCCTGTAATCAGGATTGGTTATGGACCAATACGTGGCAGAGGCGTAAAGACTATAATCACTGTATTGGTAGAGTCCAATACCAAGCTCTTCACAGGATTGGTAATAACCCCAATACTTGGCAGAAGCGTAAATCCTGTAATCAGGATTGGTTGCGGACCAATACCTGGAAGAGGCGTAAAGCCTATAATCACTGGAGTGGTAGAGTCCAATACCAAGCTGTTCACAGGATTGGTAATAACCCCAATACCTGGAAGATGCGTAAAGCCTGTAATCAGGATTGGTTGTGGACCAATACCTGGCAGAGGCATAAAGCCTATAATAAATGGATTGGTAGAGTCCAATACCAGGCTGTTCACAGGATTGGTAATAACCCCAATACCTGGCAGAGGTGTAAAGCCTATAATCAGGATTGGTTACGGACCAATACCTGGTAGAGGCGTAAAGCCTATAATCACTGGATTGGTAGAGTCCAATACCAGACTGTTCACAAGATTGATAATAACCCCAATACTTGGCAGAGATGTAAAGCCTGTAATCAGGATTGGTTGCAGACCAATACCTGGCGGAGGCATAAATCCTATAATCACAAGATTGGTAGAGTCCATTACCAGGCTGTTCACAGGATTGGTAATAACCCTGATACCTGGTAGAGGCGTAAAGCCTGTAATCAGGATTGGTTACAGACCAATACCTGGCAGAGGCGTAAAGCCTATAATCACTGGATTGGCAGAGTCCAATACCAGGCTGTTCACAGGATTGATAATAACCCCAATACCTAGAAGAGTCGTAAAGCCTGTAATCAGGATTGGTTGCAGACCAATACCTGGCAGAGGCGTAAAGGCTATAATCACTGGATTGGTAGAGTCCAATACCAGGCTGTTCACAAGATTGGTAATAACCCCAATACCTGGCAGAGGCGTAAAGCCTGTAATCAGGATTGGTTATAGACCACTACCTGGCAGAGGCGTAAAGCCTATAATCACTGGATTGGCATAGTCTAATGCCTGGAGTGTTTGCAAAGGATTGGCATAGTCCAATGCCTGGAATGGTTGCATATGATTGGCATAGTACAATGCTTGGACATGATATGATGATGTATACTCACATGACTGGTACAATTCAATATCTGGTTAGCAGATTGGCTGAGGCTAACATATAGAAATGAGAATGATTCATGGATGACATACCATGATAATGAGCATCACATGATAAGCTTGAGATAGTATGATGAGTAAATGATATACGCGTTTCTTAATATTACTTATAAAGTGAATAGATGATTTACTGCTCTATCATAGATAGTTGCAATGTTTTAAAAGATGAGAATAATCTAAAATGCTTATCCTCTGCTCAGTTTAATACTATTTAACTGTGATAATAACATTGTTGGCGGAGAGTTATATCTCTCACTGGGGCAATTTTCAATTGTCTCACCCCTGTGGGATCCACATTTTTAGGTGGACGTGCACGAGGAGGTGAAGACCTTTCTGTAGAAAAAGAACAACAACAACAGGGACAACAGTGACAACTCATGTTGAGTGTACTATATGTCATGTCTTATAGATAGAAGTCCTATGTGTCGTATTTGTACTCTCATGTCCTTGGAGTTGGTTCGTTATGGTTTCATGAACGATCTGAAGTTTTTGGCTTGTAAGACTCGAGGTTTTATGTTGCTTCAGTATATGTTTTGACAAAGCAACTATTATATGTTATCCTCGAGAAGAGATGGTACAATGAATGTACAATGTGAACAATGATGTATATAAAGTTTTGGTTCTGCCTTAAAGAGTTTTCCTAGAAATGGATCTCTTTGCAAAATGGTTTTATTTTTAAGTGATTTTTGTTAATCCGCTGTTTCTGTTGAATTCCGCTTAATTAGTAACAATTTGTTTGTCGGTTTGGCGACTGTCGTTACAAGTTTGGTATCAGAGCTTAAGTTTCGCTGAGTCTACAGAGACATAGGACTAAGGTGTTGAGTTTGTGTTAGTGTCCTCCAGTATACCCTTTAGTGACTTCCGCTTATGCAGAAGAAAGGGTAAAGTTTATAAATGACTGGAGAACACGAGGAACACATTGCTGAGAGCAATGTTGTTGCACCAGGAGAGGGTGTAAGGGACCAGGAAAGAGAAGAACGAGTGCCTAAGAATTCCCATCTTGACCCATTCAAGATAGAGAATCCTACTTTTTTATGCTCTTGTGAGGCAAGTTAGGACAATCAAACTTATGTATATTTAATCATACCTACTTGAACTTCAAGATTTGACCTATGCCTCTACCCTTCCTAGGGTTCATATCGGATCTTTACTTTTCCAAGATTTAGGTGACATTCATGGTTATCTCAATTCCTAAAACCACTTTGTGAACTCATCCTTCTAGGAGAAGTCCTAACCTAGGGTGTCTTCTTGACTCTCATGAGGAGGTTAGGCTCTCTAGCCACAATCTATCCCTACAAGTTTAGGGTTTTTCCTCCTCCTTGGGTATTTTCCCCATTCTTTGGATGACCCACCGTAGGTCGAGACACAAACCCTAAAATTTGAATCGAAGGTTTCATATTTTTGACAATGCACATTTTTTTAACATATTATTATAACTTGTCAACCTGTACTTTCCCATTCTCTATGGTATACCCACTCATTGGGGGTATCTATAATATCAATACTCACTCGCTGGGAGTATTTTAATGTTCTACCTACACACTAGCATAATATCTTTCCACAATTTCTATACTCACTCACTGGGAGTATTTCAATAGCATACCCACTCATGGGGGGTAGTTTCCACATCATACCCAGTCGTTCGGGGTAGCATACTTATTCTCTGGAGGTAATCTCAATAACATACCTACTCATTGGGGGTACATTCAATAACATAACCACTCACTAGGGGTAGTCTCAATAGCTTTCCCGCTTGTTAGGGGTAGCATACCCACTCATTGGGAGTATTCTTTATCCATCTATTCCTATAGAGTCAACATTAGGCATTGAGCAAGTTATATTCATATTTTCATTTTCTTGTCTAACCCTTGGTTACTTATGTTTCTTGTGTATATTCAAATCCCTTCACATGCATTATGCATGAATTTATCCATATTCATGCATGGGAGACTAGGTCACCTAAACTCATTAATATTTTCTCTTTTCTCTTACCCTAATTAGAATTCATATGGGTAGGACTATTGTTTTACCCATTCTACTCCCATTTTCTAGGATTAGGGTTATGGGTTAGGTTTAGGGACTACACAACCTACAACTTACATCACATGGTCTTTTGATTCCCTTGACCCACCAAGGGTTTTTCCTAGACCAACACTAACTCCATATAGAGTTACCCTCACAAGGAAAAACCCATATAACATTTTCCTTTTGTTTATCATTATTTCCACATTACATGTACAATATTATTTCCACAGTACATCTACACTGAATGGAGGGGGATGCCTTCACCCTACTTCTTCTCCAAAAACCCTAAATTTATATGAGGAGGTAAGTATCTTTTAGGATTTATTAAGCAAGAGGATGAGAAGTGGATGAATTTTGATATGAGAAGAAAAACTAATGGTATTTTACTTTAGGTGAAATCTGTCAACTTTGTCCAGCCAAGATGCATAGGTCATAAGTCCTCATAAGCCAACTAGCAGTGTGGAGGAATCATTTTCTAGACCTCAGGTCATGGTCCCTTCTAGACATTGTCATCCTTAGAAAATACCCTATTACTTCCATCATATCTCTATATATTACTTAAAATTATAACCTATTAAATATTATTTGAAATATCTAGAGCTCTGCTATCAAATGTAATGGCTTCACTCTTCAAAAACCCCCAATTAAGAAAGGCCAAAAGGATGAGAGCCATTACCTAAAATTTCCTTAAGGATACATATTTTAAGAAAATAATAATCAATTGTAAATAATTTCCATTAATTCAAATATGTTGTTTACAAGATTTTCCTCTAGAACTTACATCACTTTCCATCATGAGAATTGTACTCTATGAGAAGAAGTATCCATCTAATGCTTCTTACAAGTTAACTTTAATGTCCTTAAGTAAATCATGTGTCCACCATATCTTGATATCATCTTATATATCATGTACATAAAATTACGTGAAACAAAAACAACATATCAACATATCAAAATATATTGTGTACGTGGGGTGCATGCAAAAGTGTGCAAGTAAACTAACAACATATATTCAATCAATTACCTATAGAAAAGAACTGCCATTTTATTCACATAATATTTATTTATGTGATACTCATAGTGGCATTATAATTGAACAAAATGTAAATAAACATCCAACAGTTTAGTTGTTCAATCTTCAAGAAACACTCGGTAAATACTAGAAAACTAATGTGGGTAGTCATATGTGTAACCACATAACTCGATGGTGAGCCATGCAGAGTATGCAATTATAATTCAAGCATACTCAATCAATTCGATCAACAAACCCAAACAATTCAATAGTTAATATGCATGTATGTAAATCCTAAAGTGTCACCATCATATTAATTACATTAACCATTCCCAGGCCCTCATCTAGGGTTTAGGTTTCCTTGGTAGTGACTTACCATAGGAGTTGTGTTTGATACTTTTGTTCCCATGTTCATTGATCTGATGACTTAATAACCCTAATTTATATTAGGTGTGTCCATGATCATCAAATATGGCATGTGGTTGCATAATGAACACTATTTTCAATTATGTTCCTAAACAATATTGCATGATATGATCTTTAACCATAATTATTTATATGCATGATTATTTATGTTAGCAACTTTAATTATCATTATTATGGTCATAATCATGTTAAATCACTATTATATTCTACATTATCAAATTACATCACAAAGAATCAACTTTAGAAATATTAACCACCTATTTATAATAAACTGGGGATTATGTACATTAATCACCAAATTAACTCATATTTGCACTACTTTTAGAATGGGAATAATAATTAGGGTCTATAAGAAATTTCTTTATTTAACTTATTTCTTTATCAAATTTCACATGTAACATGCCCCAATTCGATCACCCTAGTAATTACTATGATTTTTGAAAAATTACCATATTTGACCGATTCCAGCACGTCAACATTTGGTTTTCATTACCTTATTTTCCATGCAGCTTGCTTGGACCAGTAGATATCTGCCACATCAATGTGTGATCCACGCTAGCAAAGGAACAAAAAGGGTTTGAAAGGACATCACTGTCCTTACTTCTCTACATTATGTCCGGGTGTAAGGAGGTAATTTCCTCCTAACTCATCTTCTATATTTTCTTCCTCGGTCGTGATGTTGTACCATGGATAGTCAACTCACCTGTTGACTCTCCCTTTCCTTGCTTCAGACCTTCCCACAAATCCTCCATGGGCTTCATCCCTATTGCCCAAACTTATCGACCCCAAGCCACCCCCCATCGGTGATCAGGGTTGGCTACCCTTTGATCCACCGTAGGCCAGGGAGTATGTAGGGGAAAGGGACGATGTCTCTTCTGGATAAAATAGGTATAGACTCTCATAGAACCTAGGTGAGGGTCTCTTAGAACTTTATTGATCCTTATATAGGCATGTCTATGTGTAGGAATCCCAATAGTTCTCAAGGAGTTCCTACCATCATGATATTTTGGGGAAAATCTTGATCCCACATGAGATTTGTGGAAAAGGGGATAGGGTAATTTGGTTTTGGCTCCCAAACGTAATGGAAGTACTTTTAGGATTTGACGTGACCTAGGTAGGGAGATACGTTAATTAAGGGGTCGATTGTTACTATAGTCGTCCTTTTCTTTTTGTCTAAATGAAGAAGACAATTGTTGGGTTGTTGGATTAGAGATCGGCGATCATCACGGGCGTGACACATCACAAGGGTTCCTCTAACCAGTTCCAGCCGAAAAGCATTTAATCGGCTTCCAAAATTAGAAACAAATCATTTATTGAAACTAGGCCCCTCTGCCTTTAGGATTTTTTTCTAGGCCTCTAGGAATATCATTTGGGTATGAAACTTGAAAGGAAACTCATTATAGACTTCCAAACCTAAATATATTTTTTGGGATTAATTGTAATAAGTGACATAGATAAATATTGCTCTTTTTTCAAATCCTTAAATTAATTACCTAAACCACATAGAAAGCCCATTTTCTTTCAAATTCTAGAATTCTCTTCTTTTTGTTATTTTTTTCAACTATACCAAAAGTTTGGCTGAGATATTCTTGCTTGATGCCTCAAACATTATGCTGCCACTTATGGCTAGATAATTACTCTTTTAGTTATCCAAAACACCTATACCATATTCTCTTTTGGAAATTTGATAATTATCTCATATTTCAACAGTCCAATATTAACCCATTCACTATTCTTTATTTATGCCTGAAAACTCTCTTTTTTGGAAAATTCCACACAATTCCATATTTATCATACCAAATGTTCATTACCTTTAAAAATCCCTTTATCATCTCAATTTCCTCTCTTCATCCAATATCTACTAATGGATTACTACAAACCACAAATCACATGAAATTCGTTTTATTTCTTTAACTTATTCCGCAAGGAATATTTGTAAAGCAAAGTCTCTTGAGCCTTATATGGGTCATCGGTTGCACCCATGCCACAAGGGTGATTAACACTATTATTTCATTGATAAAAAAACATTTATCAGATCCTTTTTATATGTATATGTTTCCGTTCTACTAAAACTCAGGATATAATAAATAGGCTCTAGCTGATAATTTTGGCATCCAGTTACGATATCTACCAACAAAATAACTAGCTAGAGCTAGTTGAAGGAGATCTAACTTCAATGAATGCCTTGGTAAACTAAAGGACATTATTAATAAGTGGACAAGAACAAAACTATCACTACCAGGTAGACCAATATGATACTTATCAATAGTTGAGTTGTGGGACTAATTTAGTATTGGTTAGCATAAGGGGATGTCACGAAACTGATGTTGCATAGAATGGAAATTATGATAGGAAATCTTTTGTAGAGGATCTCTATACATCTTGCTAGATGGGGGAAAATGCTTTTACTTTTGATGAAGGTGGCCTAGGCCTCTACTCACTTGAAGTCCTTGTTGATTTTCATAATGAAAAGAACATATAAACTACTCTAATGCAATTCAACATCGACAAAGTGGATGACTAAAAGGTACAGTCTAGATAACTTTTAAAAACCTTTATAGTGATGGGGTTTCTCTATCTCATAGAGAAGAATCATAGTGACATGGTCAAGATTTCAACTCACCTCCAGATGAGGAGCTCTGGAAACCTATAGATTTAAACATCCAAAGGAAGAATTTACAAAGAATATTTAGAGTAGGATGTTCAATCCCACATGGAATTTTATAACCTATAGAGATCTCAAAGACCTCCTTCCAACTATGGATATAGTCAATAAATGGGCCTCAACTATAGACATTGATTGTAACCTATGTGAGGTGAATGAAGAAAACTCCAGTCATCTGGTCTCAGGTTGCAAATGGTGGAATCATCTCTAGGGAAGAAATACTTTGCAACTTGGGCTCAAGCCAGTAGATAATTTGAAGAGCAACATGAGTAACTTATACAAATGTAAGATGGTTGATAAAGTGATATTCCTATGGGGTATCACTCTAGGCATGTGTAACATACTGAATCTCAAACCCTACCCTAGAATTATGATCTTTATGGTGTTTTTCCAAACAAGGTTAAGGTTAGAGTGATCCTAATAATCTAATTCATGAATAATGTAAATAATATGTCACATAATTCAATTGATGATAATAAGATGATAAATAACTTAATTGGATGCATTATATGGTTAATGGGCCTCTAATGGGCCATATGATGAAATCTATGTAATTAAGTCTCAAATTAAATAATAGACTTCAAATTCGTAATCTACACATCAAAATAAGCTTATATGTCAATTTTCATAAAATTTGGACAACCTTGAAATAATATGGTAATTTAGGAGAGAGAGAAATTGCCTAAAAGGTGTAAATAATAAATAAATATAATAATTGACTCCAAAAGAGGAAAATAATCTTAGATTCGTAATCTACATAATAAATATAGCCTTTGGGTGAATTTTCATCCAATTTGGAGAAAGATTGTTTAAAAGGAGAAATCAGGAGAGAGAAAGTAAGTAGAACCTTCAAAATATTAATTAAATATTCAAACGACTCTAATATGTAAAATTGGTGGCAAATTCGTATCCTACACATTAAATATAACTTGTGTGTCAAGATTCATAAAATTTGGATAATCCTAATACCATAAATGAAAGAGGAAAGAGAAAATAGTAATGTATTTGTTTGACACCTTAAATGTTCTTAAAAGGAAAATCTAATTTTATATTCGGAATCTACATGCTTTAATTAACCTCTGTGCAAAATTTGGCTTAATTTGGATAATGTATGAACCCTTAATTGATGAGAGAGAAAAAGAGTATTGATTATGTGCATCAATTTCAAATCCGACTATGGTTTCCATATTTATATGTGTCACGCTGACTTTGTTTTCCTTTTCCCATTTCGGTTTGGTTTTGGGCCGTCCGATCTTGATCGTGCGGCGCTGAACCCATCTCCTACCTCGAGTAGGATGGGCGCGCGGCAACAGTCCCTGTAGGACTGGTTTTTCGAGGATTTCTCTCACGATTCTTAACCTTTCTGCGAGATTTCTTTCCCATTGAGTTCGTGTTATGATTCCGCATAAGCCTATCCCCTATTTGCCTAGTTTGGTTGGGTTTCCTGAAAACACCCAAACCTTGGGTCCCAAGCTCTCACGGCCGCAGGTGTTTTGCCCATGGACTCCACCTTATATATAAAGGTGTAGGTTCCTGGTTCCGCCGCTTCTTACTCAACTACTTTCTCGCCTCAATTCGTCTGCTCGTTCTTGCTTCTTGGTGGCCGATCAAGTTTATCCCTATGGGTTTGCGGCTCTCCTCCTCTTCTCTCTGTGGCACTCGCAATTGAATTGATGGTTCCTGTAAGTTCGTGGAGTCTTGCTCTTCATTTCTATGGCTTCAAATCACCGAATCGTTGCGAATTGCGATTTCGCCTATTTCGTCTGGGGAACGGCTGTGTCTCGAGCAGCCATGGCGTGACTGGCGGTAGAAGATGATTCCTTTGTGTTATTTTACCGATCTACCCCTCGTTCGTTCTCTTCTACTTTAGTTTCCGATAAAGGGTAATATCGTCTTTTCGCTCTCTGGATTCTTTGTTTGGGCGAGGTCAAAGCAGACCAGTGGCCCGCTGACTAGGAAGCTGTTGATTGGTCCAAGTCAGTAGGGCATGGCCCGCTCTCTCTCTCTCTCGGTCTCTGGTTGCAAACGATTAAGTCTGACGTGGAATTTTCTGATTGGTCGGTTTTGTAAAATCCATAACTAATTATCTATTGATCGGAAAAATATAAATAAATAGTCGTTGGAATCAGAAAAATGAGGGATTTCTTATGGTATTGGTTTTATCACCTGAATTTGATGTTTTAAACATGTGTTTTTAATGGATCTAATTAATAATGAATTAACTTCTAAAATTCATATCTAATAATTTATAAGTCAGAAAAATATAATAAAATATGTTTTGAGCTCAGGAAAATATAATCTAAAATATGGAATCATTTTGGAAACCTAATTCCTATATTAATAAAAAGATGATTTTTAGGGTTTGAATAATTAATGGAAACCTAACCCTAATTCCACATATATGTATAATAGGTGCTTTGGAAACCTAAGCTTGGTCATAGATGTGACTTTGGATCTGTTTGACTATGAAGTTGAGGTATGTTTGCATCTCTGATTATTCTTGTTGAGCAATTATCCTATTTTATTCATTCTCTTGGTCCTATGGACAATAGCCTATACACATTGCTCTTTTCTTTTGATATCATGGTTCATGTGAACTACTTTGCTTTGTTATTGATCTTATGATCATAGATATTCATTTGACTCTGTTTCATATGCCTTGGTGCAATTTGGACCTTTGATATTATATGCCCACTGTGATGTGGATTCTTACTTGTTGATACATGGCCACTTTGAAGTGGATTTGCTTATATGTTTGTGTTGTCCATTGTGTGATGGCAACCTTGATAATTCTGACTATACGTTTCTACTTGCCTCTACATTAACATGCTATGTGATTCAGTACCACTAGAGTAGTGTAAGTGCATTGGTTTTGTTTGTAGCAGATGTGATATTTCCTGCTCTTTTTGGGACGGCAAGGAACCTCGTACCCAGGGCAAGATGTGTGATTCTTGGCCCATGTTTTAAATATTTGGGAGATTGGCAGTATTCCTTTCTCTATCAGGCTTCAGCTTTATGGGGGTTGGCCGCCAACTGTGTTTATATTGTTCTAGTGATATGTTTATCTCACAATGCATGTAGGATATTGATTGTGGGGTGTGTGCCCTACTTGTGCTTTGTTTACCACCATGGTTGTGGATTTGTTTATGGCACAATCCTTATATGTTTTGTTTTATGGCAAGTATCCCTTTTTGTTATATCTTATCTCTTGATACCCGATTGGGTGGTCCTTATTTCTTGTATGGGAAGCCTTTTACAATTGATGTCCTTATTATCCTTATGTTGCTCAATTTTCTTTTTAGTATGCACATACCAGCCTTTGCTGATGTCTCTTTTGTTTCTCTTTTGCTGGGGTATGCTTCCAACCCTAGGTGGAGGACATGGATGGCTTGACATGGTGACCTGGACTTAGCTTGAGATGATGAAGCTTGGAGACAAACTTGAGGTGGTTAGATTTCCTCTACTTGGATCCTTGTGATGTAAGTTTAAGTTTGTAACCCTTTGTTTTATAATTGAATATAGTCATGTTTTTCTTCCGCTGCTATACTTTGGTCTTTTGTTACCATTATATAAAGATTTGAAAATTTTACACCCACTCCATCTCACCTTTTGAGTGTGTTTGGATTGGAGGTTCTATTGTTCAAATTTTTAGTAGAGAAGTGGATTCACTTCTTTACAGCATGGTATCAGAGCCCATGGTAGTCGGAATCTGACTATTTCAATTTTGTCTCCCTTTAGAACCCTTGACTTAGTTAGTTACCTTTAAGTGAGATGTTGACCTTAGATTTGATCAATGATGATCTTTACATGCAATAAGGTTGGTTTTGAGGATATGAATATGTTAGGAGATCTAAATATGAAAATATTGTGACTTGGTTTCTCGCTTTGATTTTTGGGCCATAAATTTTAGTTTTCAATCGTAAAAGTTTTTGACAAAAAATTATTTTCAATTATACTATTATATGTACAAAAGTTTTCTCAGATTTATCGATGTTTCTTGAACTAAGTCACAATGAAGAGAAACTCTAGTTTGAGTAGAATCTAACCCTAGTTTGTGACTAGGTTTGATATAATGGTGTAGTTGACCTACTCTGTGACTTTTTCGATGTTCATGTAGGGTTGATAGGTTAGAGACACAAGGACCTAAAATCTCAACCCTAGATGGTGACTATAGTTGGATACATGAATAATAAAAGTATCTAGAACTTTCACAACTAAGAGATGTGGGTAGTTCTAAAAAAGTTGTTTAGTTTGACTTGTTAGGTTGAACCCTTTAAGGGGTGGAGAGTAGTTAGTTGTTGATGTTTCGATCTTTAGATTTCGAGGACGAAATCCTTTTTAAGGGGTGGAGTGCTGTAACATACTGAATCTCAAACCCTACCCTAGAATTATGATCTTTATGGTGTTTTTCCAAACAAGGTTAAGGTTAGAGTGATCCTAATAATCTAATTCATGAATAATGTAAATAATATGTCACATAATTCAATTGATGATAATAAGATGATAAATAACTTAATTGGATGCATTATATGGTTAATGGGCCTCTAATGGGCCATATGATGAAATCTATGTAATTAAGTCTCAAATTAAATAATAGACTTCAAATTCGTAATCTACACATCAAAATAAGCTTATATGTCAATTTTCATAAAATTTGGACAACCTTGAAATAATATGGTAATTTAGGAGAGAGAGAAATTGCTTAAAAGGTGTAATTAATAAATAAATATAATAATTGACTCCAAAAGAGGAAAATAATCTTAGATTCGGAATCTACATAATAAATATAGCCTTTGGGTGAATTTTCATCCAATTTGGAGAAAGATTGTTTAAAAGGAGAAATCAGGAGAGAGAAAGTAAGTAGAACCTTCAAAATATTAATTAAATATTCAAACGACTCTAATATGTAAAATTGGTCGCAAATTCGTATCCTACACATTAAATATAACTTGTGTGTCAAGATTCATAAAATTTGGATAATCCTAATACCATAAATGAAAGAGGAAAGAGAAAATAGTAATGTATTTGTTTGACACCTTAAATGTTCTTAAAAGGAAAATCTAATTTTATATTCGGAATCTACATGCTTTAATTAACCTCTGTGCAAAATTTGGCTTAATTTGGATAATGTATGAACCCTTAATTGATGAGAGAGAAAAAGAGTATTGATTATATGCATCAATTTCAAATCCGACTATGGTTTCCATATTTATATGTGTCACGCTGACTTTGTTTTCCTTTTCCCATTTCGGTTTGGTTCTGGGCCGTCCGATCTTGATCGTGCGGCGCTGAACCCATCTCCTACCCCGAGTAGGATGGGCGCGCGGCAACAGTCCCTGTAGGACTGGTTTTTCGAGGATTTCTCTCACGATTCTTAACCTTTCTGCGAGATTTCTTTCCCATTGAGTTCGTGTTATGATTCCGCATAAGCCTATCTCCTATTTGCCTAGTTTGGTTGGGTTTCCTGAAAATGCCCAAACCTTGGGTCCCAAGCTCTCACGGCCGCATGTGTTTTGCCCATGGACTCCACCTTATATATAAAGGTGTAGGTTCGTGGTTCCGCCGCTTCTTACTCAACTACTTTCTCGCCTCAATTCGTCTGCTCATTCTTGCTTCGGTGGCCGATCAAGTTTATCCCTATGGGTTTGCGGCTCTCCTCCTCTTCTCTCTGTGGCACTCGCAATTGAATTGATGGTTCCTGTAAGTTCGTGGAGTCTTGCTCTTCATTTCTATGGCTTCAAATCACCGAATCGTTGCGAATTGCGATTTCGCCTATTTCGTCTGGGGAACGGCTGTGTCTCGAGCAGCCATGGCGTGACTGGCGGTAGAAGATGATTCCTTTGTGTTATTTTACCGATCTACCCCTCGTTCGTTCTCTTCTGCTTTAGTTTCCGATAAAGGGTAATATCGTCTTTTCGCTCTCTGGATTCTTTGTTTGGGCGAGGTCAAAGCAGACCAGTGGCCCGCTGACTGGGAAGCTATTGATTGGTCCAAGTCAGCAGGGCATGGCCCGCTCTCTCTCTCTCTCTCGGTCTCTGGTTGCAAACGATTAAGTCTGACGTGGAATTTTCTGATTGGTCGGTTTTGTAAAATCCATAACTAATTATCTATTGATCGGAAAAATATAAATAAATAGTCGTTGGAATCAGAAAAATGAGGGCTTTCTTATGGTATTGGTTTTATCACCTGAATTTGATGTTTTCAACATGTGTTTTTAATGGATCTAATTAATAATGAATTAACTTCTAAAATTCATATCTAATAATTTATAAGTCAGAAAAATATAATAAAATATGTTTTGAGCTCAGGAAAATATAATCTAAAATATGGAATCATTTTGGAAACCTAATTCTAATATTAATAAAAAGATGATTTTTAGGGTTTGAATAATTAATGGAAACCTAACCCTAATTCCACATATATGTATAATAGGTGCTTTGGAAACCTAAGCTTGGACATAGATGTGACTTTGGATCTGTTTGACTCTGAAGTTGAGGTATGTTTGCATCTCTGATTATTCTTGTTGAGCAATTATCCTATTTTATTCATTCTCTTGGTCCTATGGACAATAGCCTATACACATTGCTCTTTTCTTTTGATATCATGGTTCATGTGAACTACTTTGCTTTGTTATTGATCTTATGATCATAGATATTCATTTGACTCTGTTTCATATGCCTTGGTGCAATTTGGACCTTTGATATTATATGCCCACTGTGATGTGGATTCTTACTTGTTGATACATGGCCACTTTGAAGTGGATTTGCTTATATGTTTGTGTTGTCCATTGTGTGATGGCAACCTTGATAATTCTGACTATACGTTTCTACTTGCCTCTACATTAACATGCTATGTGATTCAGTACCACTAGAGTAGTGTAAGTGCATTGGTTTTGTTTGTAGCAGATGTGATATTTCCTGCTCTTTTTGGGACGGCAAGGAACCTCGTACCCAGGGCAAGATGTGTGATTCTTGGCCCATGTTTTAAATATTTGGGAGATTGGCAGTATTCCTTTCTCTATCAGGCTTCAGCTTTATGGGGGTTGGCCGCCAACTGTGTTTATATTGTTCTAGTGATATGTTTATCTCACAATGCATGCAGGATATTGATTGTGGGGTGTGTGCCCTACTTGTGCTTTGTTTACCACCATGGTTGTGGATTTGTTTATGGCACAATCCTTATATGTTTTGTTTTATGGCAAGTATCCCTTTTTGTTATATCTTATCTCTTGATACCCGATTGGGTGGTCCTTATTTCTTGTATGGGAAGCCTTTTACAATTGATGTCCTTATTATCCTTATGTTGCTCAATTTTCTTTTTAGTATGCACATACCAGCCTTTGCTGATGTCTCTTTTGTTTCTCTTTTACTGGGGTATGCTTCCAACCCTAGGTGGAGGACATGGATGGCTTGACATGGTGACCTGGACTTAGCTTGAGATGATGAAGCTTGGAGACAAACTTGAGGTGGTTAGATTTCCTCTACTTGGATCCTTGTGATGTAAGTTTAAGTTTGTAACCCTTTGTTTTATAATTAAATATAGTCATGTTTTTCTTCCGCTGCTATACTTTGGTCTTTTGTTACCATTATATAAAGATTTGAAAATTTTACACCCACTCCATCTCACCTTTTGAGTGTGTTTGGATTGGAGGTTCTATTGTTCAAATTTTTAGTAGAGAAGTGGATTCACTTCTTTACAACATGGTATCAGAGCCCATGGTAGTCGGAATCTGACTATTTCAATTTTGTCTCCCTTTAGAACCCTTGACTTAGTTAGTTACCTTTAAGTGAGATGTTGACCTTAGATTTGATCAATGATGATCTTTACATGCAATAAGGTTGGTTTTGAGGATATGAATATGTTAGGAGATCTAAATATGAAAATATTGTGACTTGGTTTCTCGCTTTGATTTTTGGGCCCTAAATTTTAGTTTTCAATCGTAAAAGTTTTTGACAACAAATTATTTTCAATTATACTATTATATGTACAAAAGTTTTCTCAGATTTATCGATGTTTCTTGAACTAAGTCACAATGAAGAGAAACTCTAGTTTGAGTAGAATCTAACCCTAGTTTGTGACTAGGTTTGATATAATGGTGTAGTTGACCTACTCTGTGACTTTTTCGATGTTCATGTAGGGTTGATAGGTTAGAGACACAAGGACCTAAAATCTCAACCCTAGATGGTGACTATAGTTGGATACATGAATAATAAAAGTATCTAGAACTTTCACAACTAAGAGATGTGGGTAGTTCTAAAAAGTTGTTTAGTTTGACTTGTTAGGTTGAACCCTTTAAGGGGTGGAGAGTAGTTAGTTGTTGATGTTTCGATTTTTAGATTTTGAGGACGAAATCCTTTTTAAGGGGTGGAGTGCTGTAACATACTGAATCTCAAACCCTACCCTAGAATTATGATCTTTATGGTGTTTTTCCAAACAAGGTTAAGGTTAGAGTGATCCTAATAATCTAATTCATGAATAATGTAAATAATATGTCACATAATTCAATTGATGATAATAAGATGATAAATAACTTAATTGGATGCATTATATGGTTAATGGGCCTCTAATGGGCCATATGATGAAATCTATGTAATTAAGTCTCAAATTAAATAATAGACTTCAAATTCGTAATCTACACATCAAAATAAGCTTATATGTCAATTTTCATAAAATTTGGACAACCTTGAAATAATATGGTAATTTAGGAGAGAGAGAAATTGCTTAAAAGGTGTAATTAATAAATAAATATAATAATTGACTCCAAAAGAGGAAAATAATCTTAGATTCGTAATCTACATAATAAATATAGCCTTTGGGTGAATTTTCATCCAATTTGGAGAAAGATTGTTTAAAAGGAGAAATCAGGAGAGAGAAAGTAAGTAGAACCTTCAAAATATTAATTAAGTATTCAAACGACTCTAATATGTAAAATTGGTGGCAAATTCGTATCCTACACATTAAATATAACTTGTGTGTCAAGATTCATAAAATTTGGATAATCCTAATACCATAAATGAAAGAGGAAAGAGAAAATAGTAATGTATTTGTTTGACACCTTAAATGTTCTTAAAAGGAAAATCTAATTTTATATTCGGAATCTACATGCTTTAATTAAACTCTGTGCAAAATTTGGCATAATTTGGATAATGTATGAACCCTTAATTGATGAGAGAGAAAAAGAGTATTGATTATATGCATCAATTTCAAATCCGACTATGGTTTCCATATTTATATGTGTCACGCTGACTTTGTTTTCCTTTTCCCATTTCGGTTTGGTTCTGGGTCATCCGATCTTGATCGTGCGGCGCTGAACCCATCTCCTACCTCGAGTAGGATGGGCGCGCGGCAACAGTCCCTGTAGGACTGGTTTTTCGAGGATTTCTCTCACGATTCTTAACCTTTCTGCGAGATTTCTTTCCCGTTGAGTTCGTGTTATGATTCCACATAAGCCTATCCCCTATTTGCCTAGTTTGGTTGGGTTTCCTGAAAACGCCCAAACCTTGGGTCCCAAGCTCTCACGGCCGCATGTGTTTTGCCCATGGACTCCACCTTATATATAAAGGTGTAGGTTCGTGGTTCCGCCGCTTCTTACTCAACTACTTTCTCGCCTCAATTCGTCTGCTCGTTCTTGCTTCTTGGTGGCCGATCAAGTTTATCCCTATGGGTTTGCGGCTCTCCTCCTCTTCTCTCTGTGGCACTCGCAATTGAATTGATGGTTCCTGTAAGTTCGTGGAGTCTTGCTCTTCATTTCTATGGCTTCAAATCACCGAATCGTTGCGAATTGCGATTTCGCCTATTTCGTCTGGGGAACGGCTGTGTCTCGAGCAGCCATGGCGTGACTGGCGGTAGAAGATGATTCCTTTGTGTTATTTTACCGATCTACCCCTCGTTCGTTCTCTTCTGCTTTAGTTTCCGATAAAGGGTAATATCGTCTTTTCGCTCTCTGGATTCTTTGTTTGGGCGAGGTCAAAGCAGACCAGTGGCCCGCTGACTGGGAAGCTGTTGATTGGTCCAAGTCAGCAGGGCATGGCCCTCTCTCTCTCTCTCTCTCGGTCTCTGGTTGCAAACGATTAAGTCTGACTTGGAATTTTCTGATTGGTCGGTTTTGTAAAATCCATAACTAATTATCTATTGATCGGAAAAATATAAATAAATAGTCGTTGGAATCAGAAAAATGAGGGCTTTCTTATGGTATTGGTTTTATCACCTGAATTTGATGTTTTAAACATGTGTTTTTAATGGATCTAATTAATAATGAATTAACTTCTAAAATTCATATCTAATAATTTATAAGTCAGAAAAATATAATAAAATATGTTTTGAGCTCAGGAAAATATAATCTAAAATATGGAATCATTTTGGAAACCTAATTCCTATATTAATAAAAAGATGATTTTTAGGGTTTGAATAATTAATGGAAACCTAACCCTAATTCCACATATATGTATAATAGGTGCTTTGGAAACCTAAGCTTGGACATAGATGTGACTTTGGATCTGTTTGACTCTAAAGTTGAGGTATGTTTGCATCTCTGATTATTCTTGTTGAGCAATTATCCTATTTTATTCATTCTCTTGGTCCTATGGACAATAGCCTATACACATTGCTCTTTTCTTTTGATATCATGGTTCATGTGAACTACTTTGCTTTGTTATTGATCTTATGATCATAGATATTCATTTGACTCTGTTTCATATGCCTTGGTGCAATTTGGACCTTTGATATTATATGCCCACTGTGATGTGGATTCTTACTTGTTGATACATGGCCACTTTGAAGTGGATTTGCTTATATGTTTGTGTTGTCCATTGTGTGATGGCAACCTTGATAATTCTGACTATACGTTTCTACTTGCCTCTACATTAACATGCTATGTGATTCAGTACCACTAGAGTAGTGTAAGTGCATTGGTTTTGTTTGTAGCAGATGTGATATTTCCTGCTCTTTTTGGGACGGCAAGGAACCTCGTACCCAGGGCAAGATGTGTGATTCTTGGCCCATGTTTTAAATATTTGGGAGATTGGCAGTATTCCTTTCTCTATCAGGCTTCAGCTTTATGGGGGTTGGCCGCCAACTGTGTTTATATTGTTCTAGTGATATGTTTATCTCACAATGCATGTAGGATATTGATTGTGGGGTGTGTGCCCTACTTGTGCTTTGTTTACCACCATGGTTGTGGATTTGTTTATGGCACAATCCTTATATGTTTTGTTTTATGGCAAGTATCCCTTTTTGTTATATCTTATCTCTTGATACCCGATTGGGTGGTCCTTATTTCTTGTATGGGAAGCCTTTTACAATTGATGTCCTTATTATCCTTATGTTGCTCAATTTTCTTTTTAGTATGCACATACCAGCCTTTGCTGATGTCTCTTTTGTTTCTCTTTTGCTGGGGTATGCTTCCAACCCTAGGTGGAGGACATGGATGGCTTGACATGGTGACCTGGACTTAGCTTGAGATGATGAAGCTTGGAGACAAACTTGAGGTGGTTAGATTTCCTCTACTTGGATCCTTGTGATGTAAGTTTAAGTTTGTAACCCTTTGTTTTATAATTGAATATAGTCATGTTTTTCTTCCGCTGCTATACTTTGGTCTTTTGTTACCATTATATAAAGATTTGAAAATTTTACACCCACTCCATCTCACCTTTTGAGTGTGTTTGGATTGGAGGTTATATTGTTCAAATTTTTAGTAGAGAAATGGATTCACTTCTTTACAGCATGGTATCAGAGCCCATGGTAGTCGGAATCTGACTATTTCAATTTTGTCTCCCTTTAGAACCCTTGACTTAGTTAGTTACCTTTAAGTGAGATGTTGACCTTAGATTTGATCAATGATGATCTTTACATGCAATAAGGTTGGTTTTGAGGATATGAATATGTTAGGAGATCTAAATATGAAAATATTGTGACTTGGTTTCTCGCTTTGATTTTTGGGCCCTAAATTTTAGTTTTCAATCGTAAAAGTTTTTGACAACAAATTATTTTCAATTATACTATTATATGTACAAAAGTTTTCTCAGATTTATCGATGTTTCTTGAACTAAGTCACAATGAAGAGAAACTCTAGTTTGAGTAGAATCTAACCCTAGTTTGTGACTAGGTTTGATATAATGGTGTAGTTGACCTACTCTGTGACTTTTTCGATGTTCATGTAGGGTTGATAGGTTAGAGACACAAGGACCTAAAATCTCAACCCTAGATGGTGACTATAGTTGGATACATGAATAATAAAAGTATCTAGAACTTTCACAACTAAGAGATGTGGGTAGTTCTAAAAAAGTTGTTTAGTTTGATTTGTTAGGTTGAACCCTTTAAGGGGTGGAGAGTAGTTAGTTGTTGATGTTTCGATCTTTAGATTTCGAGGACGAAATCCTTTTTAAGGGGTGGAGTGCTGTAACATACTGAATCTCAAACCCTACCCTAGAATTATGATCTTTATGGTGTTTTTCCAAACAAGGTTAAGGTTAGAGTGATCCTAATAATCTAATTCATGAATAATGTAAATAATATGTCACATAATTCAATTGATGATAATAAGATGATAAATAACCTAATTGGATGCATTATATGGTTAATGGGCCTCTAATGGGCCATATGATGAAATCTATGTAATTAAGTCTCAAATTAAATAATAGACTTCAAATTCGTAATCTACACATCAAAATAAGCTTATATGTCAATTTTCATAAAATTTGGACAACCTTGAAATAATATGGTAATTTAGGAGAGAGAGAAATTGCCTAAAAGGTGTAATTAATAAATAAATATAATAATTGACTCCAAAAGAGGAAAATAATCTTAGATTCGTAATCTACATAATAAATATAGCCTTTGGGTGAATTTTCATCCAATTTGGAGAAAGATTGTTTAAAAGGAGAAATCAGGAGAGAGAAAGTAAGTAGAACCTTCAAAATATTAATTAAATATTCAAACGACTCTAATATGTAAAATTGGTGGCAAATTCGTATCCTACACATTAAATATAACTTGTGTGTCAAGATTCATAAAATTTGGATAATCCTAATACCATAAATGAAAGAGGAAAGAGAAAATAGTAATGTATTTGTTTGACACCTTAAATGTTCTTAAAAGGAAAATCTAATTTTATATTCGGAATCTACATGCTTTAATTAACCTCTGTGCAAAATTTGGCTTAATTTGGATAATGTATGAACCCTTAATTGATGAGAGAGAAAAAGAGTATTGATTATACGCATCAATTTCAAATCCGACTATGGTTTCCATATTTATATGTGTCACGCTGACTTTGTTTTCCTTTTCCCATTTCGGTTTGGTTTTGGGCCGTCCGATCTTGATTGTGCGGCGCTGAACCCATCTCCTACCTCGAGTAGGATGGGCGCGCGGCAACAGTCCCTGTAGGACTGGTTTTTCGAGGATTTCTATATATATATATATATAGACACACACACATGCCATATTTTCATTACCCAAATTGTGTAACTAGAGTTTCTATCCATGGATCCATTTTGTAACAGGAAGGAGCCAAACCATAACAAAACGACCAAATTTATAATGCAAAGTGTCATTTTGTAAAAAAAACGCCATTTTTATATTTTGGTTATTTAAAATAGTAAAAATAAAATATCTAAAGAAAAATGTATTCTCCCTGAACTGTAACCAAGAGTGAAGATTTATAACCAAAATGTTAAATTATACCAAAATACTCATTTTATAACAAAAATTGTAGGGCAATAATTTATGTAGGGTAACAAATACATCTTCATATCTTCAAAATATCCCATTCATTCATTGTCTGCTTATGTAACTTAGCTTGGTTATATGGTTGCATGCGTCGATGACCACGAATAGAATGTCTATAACCTCCCCAACTCCGCCTTCCTCCCCAAGCTTATCTCCCACAAATGTTGTGATGAATCATTGCTTGCCTATTAATTTTTGTCTCCAACTTCCTCTTTACATCATCATCTCAGACACTTACTAGAGTTTACACCAAAATATATCTAACTATTTTCTTCATGAACACACAACACTTGATATGCTTCTTAGAGGGATCACATATGTTTCATCTTAGTAGTTCTATTTCCAAGATGGTTGCCACTGAATCCAAATTACCTATGCTAGACTTTCTGGTTCAGACAAGAGCATCATGTACGTTACTAGAGCAACACAAGTTTCACCCTACCAATTGTAGGGAAATTTGGGGGATAGACAAGGCAGCAGAAATAAAAATTTAAATGTCAATTCCCAAAGACAACAAGATCACGTCAACATCAATGTATCTAGGAAGGAAAGTAACAAGAGTTATACATGGTCCTAGAGAAAGTCCAATGACATCTCTTGATGTGGTATTGTGCTTCTTCTACAAGCAACAATGTGCTTCTTTAGGAAGCAACACTCAAACAGTCGTCAGCAATGGCCTCCTGGTCTAGAACCATGAACTATAGTTGACGGTGTACTCCTAGTAGCAGAAAATGACCTCCCACCTCTAGAGCGATCCACGTGGACCATTGGGAACTCCATGCTGTGCTACCAGAGCCCACTGGGAGGAGTTGTTGTTAGCTTAAATGTGCAAGTTTTAATATTTACAAACTCAAGCACTACCCCGCAAGTATAAAAGTGTGTGATATATTATCGAGGTCATCTAAGGATTAAGGGTTTGTTAGACACATGAGTATTGAACTTCAACAATCTAGATCATTTTAACAAGAGTTTCTTTGTTATGTGAACTAAGCAATTTAGAAGAAAATGAACTAATACAAATCACTTTTGTTATAGATCAAATTGGATTAGGAAATCTTTAGGATAGAGTTTCCGTATAATATCATGCCATGAAACAACAACAATTTCACAACCAGTAAAATCACAATGGAAGGTTTGTGTGTAGAACCCATCCCAGTAGTGTAGAATGATTCTACCCTTATATAGCACCACCATGCATATACTCAGAATAGAACCAGTAAAACCTTGGAATCCCCTTCACTTCCAAGCCACTCTCGTGTCAAAGAAACAAATCTACATGACAAATCTCCCTATTTCAATGTACACCTTCCAAGTATGCACAAGAAGCATAAGACATACATGCAAGATGGCCAATCAAGCATATATGTGAAATAAACACTGACGTATCCACAGAACAATGATTAAAACAACATTAAGCAAGAGAATTCATAGTTCTATAAACCATGACATGGGAGTTACTCCCCCTTTCCTAAGAAAGGAAGTCGTACTTGTCCATAGCTGTAGAAAGTAGATACCAATAGTAGAAAGAAATGATAGACATCATAAAAGAAGAGAGTAAACTTAGATGTCTGTGGAAGAAGTAAGACAACATTGGAACTCCATTTAAGGAGTCACAAATCCATCCTTGTTGTTGGAAATTCTCTAGAAAGCTTCTTGTCAATGTGGAGAGAAGAGAACGACAGAGATCCCTATTGCAATTTTTGGAGAAGAAAGAAAAAGAAGAAGTTTCCCTCTTGAGCAACCAACTTTCCCCCCTTTAAACACCTCCAACTCCTCCTCACTCTCCCTTGCTTGAGTCCCACTCTAAAAGGTCTGAAATAGTGCATTGTAACTATCCCAAGACGTCTTGGGGTCATATATATATAAGTGTGAGATGATTAAATTCACATTTGAGTGAAATTTGTAGGTCACACTGCATGTTGGATGGCCAACACAGTGTGTTCAATGCAATAACTGAAGTTTGGATTCATGTTCTGGAAAGTCACATGACGTTTCTAAATTTGATACAACATGTTACTGCAATTCGTAGAGTCATGCATTCGATTTCTAGACTGGGACACATCGTGTATGCGTAGGACATGATGTGTTGATTTCTGGACATAGTGTGTCACTGTCAGTTTCAACAACATTGATTTTCTAAATGTCTAGATGATTGGGAAATGTGTTGATATGATGGTGTTCTATCCCCATTTTGATGCCAAAATGTCATACCTATAATCCAAACCATAGAGCAAGTAAATATAATGATAAAATAGAAAATTTAGAATGATTAAGAGTGATTATTAAGTGAAATTTATTTGGAAATGCAACCAAAAGTGGTCCAAAATATGATATAAAATATGCACATCAAATCCTCCTAAGCTTAAACCATTGCTTGTCCTCAAGCAAAAATAAAGAAAGAGGCATATTTGAATGAATACCATAGTACATACTCTAATTCAATGAGGTAGTAGAATTTAATAATAGGATGCCAATCATTGTGAAGATATTACAACTAGACATGAATTCATTTTGATCACTCAAAATTGAAAGTTAAGTTTATAAAGGTTATCAAAGTATTTGGAAAAATCAACAAGATAGAAATGAATAGAGGTATGATGACAAAGACAAAAATGTAGTGAATATGCAACCAAAACCTTATGATTATAAGGATGAATAAAACTAAAATTCCAGCTTGACATCAAAAGATCTCCAATGACTCCTTCATAACCATCAATATTTCAAAATTAAGAGGTTTGGGTACGACACTGGACTGCTAATGTAGGCTTACGTGCACATGGAATGTTGTTTGGGGTTTATTCACCCTCTTTCTGACGTTGTTCCCTTCCTTCATTGGGTTGATAAATCACATGGGCGGCTTAGCCATCTTTGGTAGGGATGATTTTTTTTTTTCATTTTGAGCAAATAAATATCCATTTGTAAACATGATTAGGTCCCGCTTTGGAACCTCATAATCCTAGGATGGTCATATCTTCAAAGAGCACAATGGTCATGTAGATATGTGATTCGAAACTTAGAATTATTTTATTTAGCAAAATTTAAATTATAGGGGTGGTATTAAATGCACTGCAGATATGGAAGAATCATAAAAAATGCTACACAATGCTCTAAAGTTGATTAATCCAACATATTTGAACCATTACATGTGTTGATATAAGAGTGAGAAAAACGAAAAACTTGCTAAAGAAAAAATATCATGGCAACATGGGTGATTTCATTAAATTGTAGGATGTTCATGCTAGGTTTCTTCAACTATTATCTCAATAGGAACATGGTTTACCTAAAAGAGATTCTTTTTATACCCAAACAAGAATATATCATCATGGTCATGCATATATTTTTCACTTAACTAGGAAATCAAAATAGAAATGGAGAATAAAACAAACATAAAACTACAATTACCAACCGATTTCTCTCCACCTAATCTTGAGATTTGTAGTGTGCTCACTACATGTCATGGTGAATGATCAAGAGGGAGGTCCATTACTTTTCTTTTGAGGCTAGAAATTGTTTTGCTAAGGATCTACAGATCTTTGTCAATATATCTTTTATTTGGCCTGAAGATCGACACTTGTGATTTGCAAAATGAATAGCCATCTAGATTTCAATATTGTTTGTCCCTTCATTCTCTTCTTCAAAATATTGAAAATTAGATTCAAAGTGAATTTTGTCATCACCAAGCATTTCATGAAATATGTGTTGCAATAGGGCACTTGACTTGTTTGAAAGAAATCCTTTAGAGCATATGCACATTTCTTCCTTTGAGCTTCAACGTCATTGCCTACACTGGAGTCAACAACTTCATATGGTATTGTATGTGGTGGTGAAGAAGATTCTCCTATAGTGGCTATACTCATCAAAGTAATCGACATGAATGTTTCCCTTGAATGTATTTTTGGTTGATTAGGTAAGGAACCAACGAGCACTTTTTGATTGGTAAGAGCTTGTTGAAAAATTTAGTTCTCCAACATGCTGGTGTGAGTGGCAATTCCATCTACCTTAAAAGAAATTTGAAAAATATCTTCCTTTGGCAACTCCCTTTATTGACAAAGCTCATCATTTTGCTAAATTTGAGTTGAGACAAAGGTCTCAAGAATGGACACCAAACTTGGCTTGGGCTGCAAATATTGTTGTTGCTGGATGAAATTGCAGTTAACATTGTTTTTGAGCTCTGGTATCTCATCAAATTGTGATGATGTGGCAAAACATGAAGAAGGAATGTGTCCTAGTGATCCACATGCATCAAAAATTACTTCAGTGGCTTGCTTTCCAAGAATAGAGCTTGAAAAAGAAGGTCGGCTGCTCCCGTTAGAATCCAATTGGCAACGATTAATTGTCATATCTTCAATAAGGGCATAAGTCTCCTTGTATGATTTGCCCGTTAAAGCACCATTTGCAGCAACATCAAGACATCCTTCTATTATAGAATAATACATTATAGAAAGTTTGCAATAGAATACAATTGCTTTAACCATGATGGATAAAGACTTTGAAGCTCTTTGAACCTTTCCCATGTGTCATACAAGGTCTCTCCATCCTATCGAGAAAAAATGTTGGGTTGACTCCTCAACTGTAAAATCTTTCTTGGTGGAAACTATTTTTCTAAGAAAACTTTGAGGAGTTTGTCCCAGATGTTGATGAATCTGGGAAAAGAAGAGATCCATGCCTTGTCTTAGTCTCTCAAAGAGAAGTGGAAAATAAGAAGACAAATTGCATCAGTAGAAATTCCATCTATTTTGAAAGTGCTCAACAACTGCATAAATTCAACAATGTTGAGGTTCAAATCCTCCATTGGTGTCCCTCCAAACTGGTTCTACTGTATCATATGTATAGTTGTGAGGATGATAAAAAAGTCCTTTGCTTCAGCTTGGGGGATAGTGATAACACAATTGATTTTTGTAGTAGTTGGAACAACAAAGTCTATAAGGGGATGATCATCTTTCATGTTTGGCTCTTCTTGTCGAGATGGATGCTTGGATGAATATGGTGTTGATGAAGGTGGTAATTGTTTTGATTCCTCAAATTCTAACTAAGTTTCACTCCTCCTTTCTTTTTGAAGGTTTCTAACATTGTGCTCAGTTTTAGGGTCTAGAAATGTGTAAGGTTCAAGACTTCTTTTGGACCTCTAGGTACAGTCCCGCAAGTGAACAAGGTGAGTGAATTACAAAAATAATAACAGAACATACAAAAATATGATAATGATGATGATCATATTGGAAAAAAATGATGGCAAATATGAGAGGTGATGGTGTGTTCTAGTCTCACTTACTATTCAATATTTCTTACTCTAAAAAAATATTGGTGTTCCTCGACAATGGCGCAAAAAACTTGTTAGTTAAAATGTGCAAGATTTAGTATTTATAAACTCGAGCACTACCCTACAAGTATATGGGTATGTGTAGTACTATCTAGGTCATCCAAGGATTAAAGGTTTGTGAGGCGCAAGAGTATTAAACTTCAAAATTCTAGATCATTTTAACAAGAGAGGCTTTGTTATGTGAACTAAGAAATTTAGAAGAAAATGAACTAATAAATAACTTGTATTAAGGATCAAATTGGATTAGGAATTCTTGGGGATACAGTTTCACTATCATATCATGTCATTAAACCACAACAAATTCACAAGCAGTAAAATCACAAAGGAAGGTTTGAGTTCTACACCCATCCCAGTAGTGTAGAGCAATTCCCCTTATATAGTACCACTGTTAATATACTCGGAATAGAACCACCAAAACCTTGGAATCCCCTTCACTTCCAAGCCACTCCTGCGGTCAAAGAAACAAAGATATAAAACACATCTCCCTACTTCAATGTACACCTTCTAGTATGCATAAGAACCATAAGACATACATACAAGATGGCCAAACAAGCATATATGTGAAATAAATGCCGACATATCCATAGAACAGTGATTAAACCAACATTAAGCAAGAAAATTCTTAGTTCTACAAAGCATCATATGGGAGTTACTCCCCCATGCCCAAGAAAAGAAGATCTACTCATCCATGACTATAGAAAGTAGATACAAGTAGTAGAAACCAATGTTAGATGTCATAAAAGAAGAGAGTAAACTCAGTTGTATGTGGAAGAAGTAAGATAGAGTTAGAAATTTGATTAAGGAGTCACAAATACATCCTTGTTGCTGGAAATGCCTCATAAAGCTTCACGTCGGACTGGAGAGAGGAGAACAACAGAGAATTGTTGGAGAAGAAGATGTTTCCCTCCCAAGAAACCAACTTTTCTCCCTTGGAACACCTCCAACTCCTCCTCACTCTTCCTTGCTTGAGTACCGCTCTAAAAGGTCCTAAATAGTTCATCGTTACTGTCCCAAGATGGTTTGGGGTCATAAATATTACTATGAGATGGTTAAATTTGCATTTCAGTGAAATATGCATGTCACACATCGTATTAGATATCCAACACAGTGTGTTCAATGTGATAACTGAAGTTTAGAGTCAAGTTCTAAAAAGTGACATGATGTGTGTACATTCAACATGGTGTGTTGCTATGATCAAAGGAGTCTTGTATTCAAGTTCTAGACTGGGACACGATGTTTCTAAAATTAGATACAGTGTGTCTACATTGGACACAATGGTGTTGATTTCTAGACTCGTTGTGTCATTGTCAGTTACAACAACATTAATTTTGTAAATGTCTAGATGATTGGGGGATGTGTTGATGGATGATATAATGGTGTTTTGTCCTCATTTTGATGAAAAAATGTTATAGCTACAATCCAAACCATAGAGCAAGTAAATATAACAATAAATTAAAAAATGTAATATGATTAAGAGTGATTATTGGGTGTTATTGGTTTGGAAATGCAACTGAAAAGATCCAAAGTATGATATAAAATACACACCCATTCAAGCGTCAACCTGTTAGAGTTGATTCGATCTCCCACAATTGACTCTCCCTTATTATCCCTCCCTTTATCAGATATGACTTGCTTGGTCTCTCTATTGGTTACCACAACTAGAGAGGACAACAATTGTTAGAGCATCTGTTGTTTCTGGGAAACCACCAATACCCCTCTATTTAAAGGAGAGGCTAGGGTTATGGTTACCAATCTGTTTGGGAGTCGAAACAACTGAATTGATGAATTTTCTGGAAACTTTGAGAGGCAAATTGGTCGGTTTGCACACCCAACCAGTTGGTTTGTGCCATGACCGACCACAAACTGACCGATTTGTGTAGTTTCCTATTCTGAATCACATTGGTATTCACTGTATGATTAATGAAAAACATGATGGTAACACTAATCCTTGATCCAATCAAGTTAACCATTGAACCAAGAGGTTTATCCCATGAACCAGTTGGTTGGGACCTGTGAACCAGTTGGTTCACACCCTAGTTTATCCATTGATTAGTTAATGTTGAATCCAATTGACCCGACACTCCAACCGACTGGTTCAACACTTGAACCGGTAGGTTAAGAGTCCAACCAGTCGACTTTGAACCTTTAGTTGTTTAATTGAATACTTAATCACCTTTAGTAATCAAGTTAAACATCATGAATGAATGAATTCCTATTCAAAGTGCATCCTATGTGTGTGATGATATAGGTCCAAATTACGTTGGAAGTGAATGTCCATAACCAACTTACGACATCACAAGCAAAGAGCGACGTCTAGAAACACATCATTTATACCCAAGTAATTCGAAAAGTTGGAGAACAACTTCAACCTACAATCTATGATCAATGTTACCATAATTGTATAGTTCCTTTGTATCTGATATCCATATTGAACTTGAGGCATGGAATCATCATCCTCTCAAAGTTCAATCCCTGTTCCTTGAACTAGAGAAAACTGTCTAAGATGCATGTGAGTTCACACATCACATATTGAATCATATGAGTACGACCATACATTTCTCAATTTCTCTTATCAAGTACCCTGAATATCAATCTCCTATAGGAGAGACAAATCACATCTACAACACTCACACTCAATCCCCATGTGTGACAGAGTGAGTTTTTTTACATATTTATTATCTAGCTCCTCTCTCTTACAATTTTAATTGTTCCAATTATTCCCTCAATCATCCTCTCATTAATTTGATTAAATGGATCATGAATTTCACCTAAGACCATCCATAATGATATATATACATACATATATATATATATATATATATATATATATATATATATATATATATATATATATATATATTATGACATTAGTCAATTGACATAGTCAATAATCGAATTAGGACTCTAATTTTGCACCATAGCTAAATTATAGCATTATAAAACTATGACTAAAATCTCATTACAATTGGAATTACCAATTTAGAGTTATTCACATTTGAAATTTTATGTATTATGTCACCTAACCTAGTCTAGGACCTAGGTTTTTGATTTTTTTTGGCCTTTTAATTGTCACACAGTCATTTGAGACTTCTTTAATGCAGTCCACTAACTGGGATTTAATCCCAGCAGCCCGATTTAGATGCACGCTGATCAATCCTTGATCCGAGGGTGAAGACCTCGTCTTCTACCTCCGAAAGACCCGCTCTCCGCCTAATGCAGAACAGCCGATCTTCCAACGATCCTCGCACCCGAACCCCACCTCCTCCTTGCGAAATATTTGGAGGAAGTCTCCCTCTCACCCGAGCTAGCTCAACGGTGGTGACCACGTCACCTAACTCCCCCGGATCAGGGAGAACGGATCCCCGCTTTCCCGCACCTCCTACTGGCAGCGGCAACCATTTTAGGGCTTCACTTCCTTGACCACCCTGTGCCCTTATAAGCCCCCAAAAGCTTCCCTGACCTCCCTTTCATCTTTCCGCACCCTCAATTCCATAGGGATGTGCCCCCTTTTACCTGACCTCAAGCACCTCCAACTCACCCGACTTCAACCTCGCCCTCCCTCTAGCGGTCCTCTAAACTCAATCAAATGTGACTGCACCATCTAGGGTTCTCGACGAGGTGACTAACACCTTCAGTTGGAACCGCAGAGGCCCTGATCCTTAGGTCGACAAGCCGCCGCAACCAAGCTCGAAAGCTCCATCGCCAGCTAGCCCGGGGACACGTTGAGTCGCATGAAGTAGCCGCTGAGCTTCACGAACATCGCGCGGAGCTTCTTGACCCCTCAATCCAACCCGAGGGAAGGTAAGGCTCCAAATCCACTTTTCCATTCTTTGTACCTGTGGGAAAACGTTCTCGACCTATAGTCCACCTCCGATCGAGCTGTTGGGCTCACCGAACTCATGGGAACCTCAAGAAGATGATTCACCCATCCTCACACTCCCAGACACCCCTAGCCATCTCGAGCTTCCTCCACTTCCCTTCTTTCCCGTTGCCAGACCCTCACCGCTGCCATGGCACGAGTGGAAAACAATCGAAGGGCTGGGATAACTGGTTTGTCCATGACCCGTCACAATTTCTATGTGACCCCCGAAGGGCATTCACGTCCTTTTACCCTAGTCTGACTCTCCTTGGACGAGCACTTTCTCACGGGTCTGTGAGAGGGTTCGGTTGATCGGATCCCTCGCATGATCCGTGAGGCAGAGCTTGCAAATCTTTTTTCTATTTTCGTTTTATTTCTTTAAAATTTCCTAATTGGTCAGAACTTGTAAAAACCCTAGAAAATGGTAGGATTATCAGAAACTATCGAATAAATATACCAATTTCATCAGAAAAATATAATCAATTTAAATAAAATCATTCCAGGACCTAGATCTAATTCCTTCTCTGAAAATATGGCCTACACTCACTAATGACCTTTTAACACATTTTTTGTGAAATAATGGTTATAACTGATTCTAATTCTGCCTTGGGAACATTTTAAATCCTAATTATGATATTGGTCATCATGTTACTCGAAAACCTATTTAAGGAGGATAGTTGATCCAACAATGATGAAAAACTCTACTTTCGAGATTTCACTCTTCATAATGTATACAATTCTATGTCATACAATTAATTGCCTTGAGTGACTTCGATTAACCCTGACCTAAGAACCAACTCTGACCTCTCGAATCACATGTATCCTAAAAATGATATCCCAAATAACCTAAACCCTAATTATAATAGTAATTAATGTTGATTGATGAGAAAGCATGGTGACTCTAGGGTTTTACTATATTTCAGGGTGATCTACTATCTTTCTCCTAATCTAAGATTTGTGGAATCCAGATCTGAGAACTAAAGGTACGTGGATATAATTATATGACTAGTTTTTGCTGGATGTTAAGTATATGTAATTGTTTGCATGAAATTGATATACATTGATGGATGTGGATATATGATTAATTGCTGATTTACCGCCTTGAACATGAAAGAACATAATTGAATATAAGTGAAATGTAGTTACTAGTGGTGCTCATTAATCTCCCTATTAGAGAGGGAAAGTATTAATGTTGACTAGCACCTACCTAATGGTACAAGGTACGCAGGGAGATCCCTAATGGTACAAGGTACGCAGGGATAGGGCCCAATATTTATGTTTGTGCTAAGTCCACCATAGTAATGCATATTCATTCTAAATAAGGATAATAACTTGGGATTTCCTAATTTTCGGCTTCTAAATAATGTTTTCATTCTTTTCTCATATTTTGAGTATTTTATATACCAGCATAGTATAGCTTTAATTCCACGTACCAACTTTGTTGATGTTTTTGTTTCTTGTATTTTCTAGATACAAGGAACAATTGTTGATTAAAGTGCAATGCATATTCAAAGTACCTGAAGGAACAAATAATAAGCGTGGAGGATTTAGTAGATAGACCTAGTCCTCTTATCTCTTTCTTGCTAGATGTTAGTTTATTTCTTTTCCTAGGTTATGTTGAGGATGATTGAGATCCAATGTAATAATCATAGACTTATTCTTCTTCTTTCTCCAGTATCAATATGTATGACTTTATCTTACATTGTTGAATGAAATGTTGTGTGGCTATTTTCTATGATGTGAACTTGATCTTGGCTTATCTCTGTTTTTAGTTGGCTATCTTGATTTCTATTATTTTCCCTTTTGACATTTATAGATATGAGTGAACGCATATTTGTATATGTCACTAAGGAAAGTATGTAGAAATTGGGGTCGTCACAGTTGGTATCAGAGCCAATGTTCACACATCATAGTCACATGACTTTCATTCACCCTATTATGAGTCTAGGGTAGTCCTTGAGTTAGGGATGTGAAGGGTTGAGGTGTCTAGGATAGCATCTGCCATGGGTCTGACTAAAGTCTCCGAGCCACTTAGCTTGGCAATCACGAGGCTACCTTTATGGCAGTATAAGTCTACCTGGACGATATCCTAAGTGTCCCCTATTCTTGGGCATACCTTAATTTAGGAATTTTCTCATCTATAGATTTTTCCCTCTCACCTCTTCTATAGGAAAAATTCCTCCCTCTCATCTATGTTTTGAAATAAATTAAACTTTCCCTCTTACCTCTGTAATAAGGTTAGGAAGGAGTCTCTCTATTTAGAAAGTCCTAAGGATCGACTGATATAGATTTTAGGATATCCTCCCTAAATCATAACATTCACTATTATTATTTATTAAATAATGAGAATAATAAAATATCATGTGAAAATAATAATGATAATGACGAGAATTATTGTTGAAGTAATAATCTAATACGTTCAAATTAATTTCAGGATGCCTCCTAAGACTCGCAGCTCAGGGGAATCGTCCTCTAAGAAAAGAAAAGAATGTGAACCCTCTGAAGTACCCGATCCTGATGCTGAGGCCAAGGAAAGGTGGGAAGAACAGAAGAAAATCCTTTTAGATTTTATGAAACCCTCGCCACAAAAGGAACCCCAGAACCCAACTCATCCAGGAAGAAAGAAGTGATAGTGATAGATTTTATTAAACTAAACCTTGATTCTTTTTGGGGTGAGGATCAGCCTGAGGTTATGGATAAGGCTAAAGCCTGGATTTTGACCATAGAGAATGGTTTTCATACCCTAGAAGTACCCAATGGGAAGCAGGTTAGGTTAGCCACCCATATGCTTAAGGGAGGGGCAAAAATCTGGTGGGAGAACTACGGCGGGAATAGGGGTGAGGAAATAGAAAACATGGAGTGGGAAGCCTTTAAAAACCTCTTCACATATCGTTTTATGCCCATAGCCGAGAGGAAGAGGAAGGAAAAGATTTACATGGAGTTAAGGCAGGGTAGTCTTTCAGTAGCTGATTACACCCGAAAGTTTAGGCTTCTGGAACGTTATGCACCTATCAAGACTAAAGACCGCCTTACTGAACACTATGTTGACTGCCTTTCCGCCCACCTAAAAACCCTAGTCATAGCCTCTCGTCCCAAAAGCATAGATGAAGCCCTAGATATGGCCCTCAAGCAGGAGAGAGAGAAGGGCATGCAAAAACCTTCTAGCATGGGATACTTAGGGTTAACCACAACTGAAGAGGATAAGTTTAAGAAGTTCCATCCTGGCCATAACAATAAGGGATCAGGGAAACGAGGAGGTTCAGGAAAAGGAGGAAAAAAAATCTATCAGAACCATCCCCGGACAAATCATCCCAAGTGCAAGACTTGCGGACATTTCCATGGTGGAGTATGCCACCACACCAAGCCAGTCTTCTATAACTGCAAAAAGGAGGGTCATTTTGTCGCCAAGTGCCCCACCCCCTCCATCTTTGGCAATCCTGTGGGTGGTGCTCCGTAGCCTCAGGTACACCGCAATGGCAAGGTATTTGCAGTAAATGCAGAAGAGGCCAAGACAAACCCAAACCAGCTCTGTGAAGGTAACCTAATTTCTTTATAATTCAATATCTTTTGTCAAGCCTGCAATTATTCATAATTTGATTACCTTATGTAGGCACTGTATTATTAAATGGTCATCCTGTTAAGGATTTATTTGACTCCGAATCTACAAATACTTTTATTTCTCAAACTCTGACATCCATATTAAATCTTCACATAGGGGATTTGGGATATACTCTGGACGTGTCTACTCCAAGTGGCAAAATACTCACAACTCTGCAGAAAACTAATGCACTTTCTCTTAAGTATGAAAATCATGACATGCCCTTTGAATTCATTCTCTTAACTATGGAAGACTTTGATGTTATACTTGGTATGGACTGGCTTTACACATACCATGCTCACATTGACTGTAGAAACAAGACGGTCATTCTCTCTCAACCTCATTCTTATCCGGTGAAAATCCCTAGGGGAAGTGGATTCTGTAATAATATTATAATCTCCTCTCCTAAAGCTAAAAAGCTCATTTCTAAGGGATGTAAAGTCTTCCTCGCATTAGTCTCAGAGACCAGTCCTAGTAGAGGGCCTGTAGAAAGTCTGGAGGTGGTACGTGACTTCCCTGACGTTTTTTCGGAGGAGCTTCCTGGGCTTCCTCCAAATAGAGACATTGAGTTCTCCATAGATCTTCTTCCTGGAACCACTCCGATTTCTAGGGAACCATATAGGATGGCTCCTTCTGAGCTGATGGAGTTGAAGAAACAGTTGCAAGAACTTCTCGACAAAGGTTTCATTCGTCCTAGTGTTTCCCCCTGGGGAGCTCCTGTTCTTTTTGTTAAAAAGAAGGATGGTTCTATGCGTATGTGTATTGACTACCGCATGTTGAACCAAGATACTATTAAAAACAAGTATCCCCTTCCTCGTATTGATGACCTTTTCGATCAGCTTTGTACTGCTAAAGTTTTCTCAAAGATTGATCTCCGTTTTGGATACCATCAGCTCAAAATCAAGGATTCTGATATTTCTAAAATTGCTTTTCGAACTCGTTATGGGCATTATGCATTTCTGGTGATGCCATTCAGGTTAACCAACACACCAGGTGTATTTATGAATCTAATGACCAAAGTCTTCCAACCCTATCTTGATGAGTTTGTGGTCATCTTCATTGATGATATCTTGATCTATTCTGATTCTATGGAAAAACACCGTGAACACTTGTGATCAGTTCTTGACATTCTTTGAACCCAGAAGTTTTATGGCAAACTTTCAAAATGTGAGTTCTAGATTGAGAAGGTTATGTTTCTTGGGCATGTCATTTCTGGAGGTAGTATATCTGTTGATCCCGCCAAAGTCTCTGCAGTACTTGATTGGTAACCTCCTCATAATCCTTCTGAAATTCAGAGTTTCCTGGGTCTGGACAGATACTATCGTCGTTTTATTCCAAACTTCTCCAAAGTTGCACTCCCTCTCACCAAGCTTACTCAAAAGGACGAGCACTTCATCTGGTCAGATACTTGTGAGTCTAGTTTCCAGCAGTTAAAGCAGAAGTTTGCAGCGTCTCCTGTTCTTGTTCTACCCTCTGGCAATGAAGGGTTTGTAATATTCATTGATGCCTCGAGGAATGGGTTAGGGTGTGTCCTACAAAAGAATGGTAAGGTAGTGGCCTTTGCATCTAGACAACTAAAACCCAATGAACTTAATTAGCCCACCCATGATTTGGAATTAGTTGGAATCATTCATGCCCTCAAAATCTAGAGGCACTACCTGTACGGGGCAACATTCGACATCTTCACCGATCACAAAAGCCTGAAGTACATCCTGACTCAGAAGGACTTGAATCTGCGTCAACGCCGATGGATTGAATACCTAAAGGACTACGATTTCACTATTTCCTATCATCCGGGTAAGGCAAATGTAGTCGATGATGCCCTTAGCAGAAAAAGGGCAGTGTGTGCATCTCTTTCTGTCCCTGAATGGAGGAACATGGAGGATCTAGTGGGCTGGAAGCCACAGTTTTTGTCCGATCGTGTGCATGTTAATAACATTTCCATCACGTCCAACCTGCATTTCGAACTTATTGAGACACAAAAGGCTAGTCCCGATCTTGCAGAGCTCTCTTCCCTTCTGTCAAAGCCGCAAACACATCTGTCCGTGGGTCTTGATGGAGGTCTCCGTTACAAGAATCGTATATGGGTTCCTGAGCAGTCAGCTATAAAGACATCAATCCTAAATGAGGCACAGGGGTCCAAGTACACAGTTCATCCAGGCACAACAAAAGTGTACAAAGACCTACAACGTCAGTTTTGTTGGAGGGGCATGAAGCGCGATATTGCCGATTTCGTGTCCAGGTGTTTGACATGTCAAAGGATTAAGGACGAACATCAGAGACCAGGCGGTCTACTACAACCCCTTGAGATTCTGGAATGGAAATGGGAACACATCACCATGGATTTCATGGTGGGATTACCCAGGACCAGGAAGGGATACGAAGCTGCATGGGTCATAGTGGATCGTCTCACCAATTCAGCTCATTTTCTTCCTGTGAAGACTACTGCAAAGGTTTCTGAGTTGGCAGACCTCTACATACGGGATATAGTACGTCTGCATGGAGTTCCAGTATCTATTGTCTCAGACAGGGACCCAAAGTTCACATCAAAGCTGTGGAAGCATGTCCAAGAGGAATTGGGTACCAAGTTGAACTTCAGTACAACCTACCATCCGCAAACAGATGGGCAGTCAGAGCGTACAATACAAATTCTAGAGGATCTTCTGTGAGCTTGTGTTCTCGATTTGGAAGGCTCATGGGACTATTAATTGCCTTTAGCTGAGTTTGCCTATAATAATAGCTATCAAGCAAGCATTGGGATGCCTCCCTATGAAGCTCTTTATGGCCGACCATGCAGATCACCTTTACACTGGGATGATGTCAGAGAGCGTACCCTGATGAAGTCCAAGGAGATGCAATTGTATACTGATAAGGTTGCTCTGATCAGGAAGAGAATGAAGTGAGCACATGATAGATAGAAGTCTTATGCAAATACTCACCATCGAGAACGTCAGTTCAAGGAAGGTGACCACATATTTTTGAAGATCCTACCTATTCGAGCTTTGGCCAAGAACAAAGGAAAGCTCAGTCCTCGTTATGTTGGACCCTTCGAGATTCTAGAAAGGGTTGGTGAATGTGCCTATCGTCTTGCTTTGCCACCTCAGTATAGTGCCATGCATAATGTGTTCCATGTATCTAATCTGAAGCCCTATGTCAAGGACCCCAGTCATATCTTGAATCATGAGCCTCTTGAATTGAAGGATGATCTGTCATATGCTGAGTCCCCAGTCAGAATTCTCGACTTCAAGTCAAAGGAGCTTCATAGTAATCGTCAAATTGAAATGGTGAAAGTTCTCTGGAGCCACCATGATGAAATAGATGCCACCTGGGAGCTAAAGACCGAGGTCGAGAAGAAGTATCCATATCTTTTTCAGGCTGCTTGAATTTTGAGGACAAAATTCTTAAAAAGGAGGGGAGAATGTGACAGAGTGAGTTTTTTTACATATTTATTATCTAGCTCCTCTCTCTTACAATTTTAATTGTACCAATTATTCCCTCAATCATCCTCTCACTAATTTGATTAAATGTATCATCAATTTCACCTAAGACCATCCATAATGATATATATATATATATATATATATATATATATATATATATATATAAGTATTATGACATTAGTCAATTGACATAGTCAATAATCGAATTAGGACTCTAATTTTGCACCATAGCTAAATTATAGCATTATAAAACTATGACTAAAATCTCATTACAATCGGAATTACCAATTTAGAGTTATTCACATTTGAAATTTTGTGTATTATGTCACCTAACCTAGTCTAGGACCTAGGTTTTTGATTTTTTTTGGCCTTTTAATTATCACACAGTCATTTGAGACTGCTTTGGCGCGGTCCACTAACTGGGATTTAATCCCAGCCGCCAAATTTAGATGCACATTGATCCATCCTTGATCCGAGGGTGAAGACCTCGTCTTCTACCTCCGAAAGACCCGCTCTCCGCCTAATGCAGAACAACTGATCTTCCAACGATCCTCGTGCCCGAACCCCACCTCCTCCTCATGAGATATTTGGAGGAAGTCTCCCTCTCACCCGAGCGAGCTCAACGGTGGTGACCACATCACCTAACTCCCCCTAATCAGGGAGAACGGTTCCCCGCTTTCCCGCACCTCCCACTGGCGGCGACAACCATTTTAGGGCTTCACTTCCTTGACCACCCCGTGCCCTTATAAGACCCCCAAAAGCTTCCCTGACCTCCCTTTCATCTTTCCACACCATCAATTCCATAGGGACGTGCCCCCTTTTCCCTGACCTCAAACACCTCCAACTCACCCGACTTCAACCTCGCCCTCCCTCCAGCGGTCCTCTAAACTCAATCAAATGTGACCGCACCATCTAGGGGTCTTGGCGAGGTGACTGACACCTTCAGTTGGAACCACAGAGGCCCTGATCCTTGGGTCGACAAGCCGCCGCAACCAAGCTCGAAAGCTCCATCGCCAGCTAGCCCGGGGACACGTTGAGCCGCATGAAGTAGCCGATGAGCTTCACGAACATCGCGCAGAGCTTCTTGACCCCTCAATCCAACCCGAGGGAAGGTAAGGCTCCAAATCCACTTTTCCGTTCTTTGTACCTGTGGGAAAACGTTCTCGACCTATAGTCCACCTCCGATCGAGCTGTCGGGCTCACCGAACTCGGGGGAACCTCAAGAAGAGGATTCACCCATCCTCACACACCAGACACCCCCTAGCCATCCCGAGCTTCCTCCACTTGCCTTCTTTCCCGTTGCCAGACCCTCACCGCTGCCATGGCGCGAGTGGAAAACAATCGAAGGGGTGGGATAATTGGTTTGTCCATGACCCGTCACAATTTTATGCGACCTCTGAAGGGCATTCACGTCCTTTTACCCTAGTCTGACCCTCCTTGGATGAGCACTTGCTCGCGGGTCAGTGAGAGGGTTCGGTTGATCGGATCCCTCTCATGATCCACGAGGCAGAGCTCGCAAATATTTTTTCTATTTTCGTTTTATTTCTTTAAAATTTCCTGATTGGTCAGAACTTGTAAAAACCCTAGAAAATGGTAGGATTATCAGAAACTATCGAATAAATATACCATTTTCATCAGGAAAATCTAATCAATTTAAATAAAATCATTCCTGGACCTAGATCTGATTCCTTCTCTGAAAATATGGCCTACACTCACTAATGACCTTTTAACACATTGTTTTGTGAAATAATTGTTATAACTGATTCTAATTCTGCCTTGGGAACATTTTAAACCCTAATTATGATCTTGGTCATCATGTTACTCGAAAACCTGTTTAAGTAGGATAGTTGATACAACAATGATGAAAAGCCCTACTTTCGAGATTTCACTCTTCATAATGTATACAATTCTATGTCATACAATTAATTACCTTGAGTGACTTCGATTAGCCTTGACCTAAGAACCAACTCTGACCTCTCAAATCACATGTATCCTAAAAATGATATCCCAAATAACCTAAACCCTAATTATAATAGTAATTAATGTTGATTGATGAGAAACCTTGGTGACTCTAGGGTTTTACTATATTTCAGGGTGATCTACTATCTTTCTCCTAATCTAAGATTTGTGGAATCCAGATCTGAGAACTAAAGGTACGTGGATATAATTATATGACTAGTTTTTGCTGGATGTTAAGTATATGTAATTGTTTGCATGAAATTGATATACATTGATGGATGTGGATATATGATTAATTGCTGATTTACCGCCTTGAACATGAAAGAACATAATTGAATATAAGTGAAATGTAGTTACTAGTGGTGCTCATTAATCTCCCTATTAGAGAGGGAAAGTATTAATGTTGACTAGCACCTCCCTAATGGTACAAGGTACGCATGGAGATCCCTAATGGTACAAGGTACGCAGGGATAGGGCCCAATATTTATGTTTGTGCTAAGTCCACCATAGTAATGCATATTCATTCTAAATAAGGATAACAACTTGGAATTTCCTGATTTTCGGCTTCTAAATAATGCTTTCATTATTTTCTCAAAATTTGAGTATTTTATATACCAGAACAGTATAGATTTAATTCCACGTACCAACTTTGTTGATGTTTTTATTTCTCGTATTTTCTAGGTACAAGGAAAAATTGATGATTAAAGTGCAATGCATATTCAAAGTACCTGAAGGCACAAATAATAAACGTGGAGGATTTAGTAGATAGACCTAGTCCTCTTATCTCTTTGTTGCTAGATGTTAGTTTATTTCTTTTCCTAGATTATGTTGAGGATGATTGAGATCCAATGTAATAATCATAGACTTATTCTTCTTCTTTCTCCAGTATCAATATGTATGACTTTATCTTACATTGTTTAATGAAATGTTGTGTGGCTATTTGCTATGATGTGACCTTGATCTTGGCTTATCTCTATTTTTAGTTGGCTATCTTGATTTCTATTATTTTCCCTTTTGAAATTTATAGATATGAGTGCACACATATCTGTATATGTCACTAAGGAAAGTATGTAGAAATTGGGGTCGTCACACCATGTGTCACAATGCACCCAATCACCACCTTTATGTCAACCCTTATTTAGGATCATGCTGGATGATGTCAAAGTACATGAATGACATGTGATGAATGTAGTGACTTTAGGTCTAAGAACCATAATCACCACTATCACTATGATAGCTGATTCTGACTACCATTCCATGGTATCCATGTATCACTGTCATGGTGGGTTTGTCTGATACATTGTTCTCTAACATGTATCTGTGTGCTTGACTTGATATCACATATCATGACTAATGAGCATTTCCATAAGTCAACACACACTCTAGTCTTATGTATTATTGTTGTCTATTTTGCTTCCATAGTAATATCTAACTAGTGACATAACAAGAATGTATGTACTCTTAACAACTATATGATCTCATTATTCAAGTCTCACACCTGAAGACATATGTTATCGAGTAACATCATTCTTTAGACATCTAGTACGTATGTGTCATCATATCACGCTGAGGAAAACATAATATATGGAATTACCTTTATTATTACTAAATTAGGTATCTAATGCCACATTCCAATGATCATATGATTGCTCTCCGGGCATATATACCAATAGACTCCCACTTTTATTTAGAGCCAATCACCCACGAATATTATTCTAAGTTATTGACTTATCCATCATGTTTCTACTACGCAAGGGCTTCTATAGTGGGTTAGCAACATCTGCTTCAAGTTAGTATTTGCAATTTTTACATCTCCTCACTGTACGACATCTCATATGAGATGGAAGTGTTATACTATTCTATTTGAGAACAACCTATTTAGTGGCTCCATTATTTTCATAGTATTTCTACTATGTCAAAAATGGTTTGGAACGTCTAACAAGTTCATTCACATGAACTTTTCTATACAATATCCTTAGTTGTTCTCATAACACCAAGATACTCAATTTCTATTATTCAGAAGTCTTCTAACTTACGATTCTAGTTTTAAGGTCAAACACAGATTTAGATTGTGATCATTGATTTTGTTTGTTATTTTGAAAGCTTGCATCGGTGTAACACTATACACCCAACTCTTCCTTATTACCATAATTTAGGAACTTATCCTTTACATGATTCTAAAGCACTTAAGGACATTCTTGTGGTAGTCCAATGACCTTCATTGGAATCTGATAGTCATTTGCTCGTCATGTCTAGTATATACGAGATTTCTAGATAAGTATATATCCTTTTGTCATGTCTAATACATACAAGATAACGAGATCAATACATAGCATACAAGATATATCCAATTGTGAATGCATATGGTATATTATTCATGTTCTTCCCATTCTTCACAAGAATTGGGACGCTATTCTCTTGAAACTAATTCCATGGATCTCGTTGAGTCTTGCAAAATGAGCCCTTCAACATTTTGCCAATGTATGTTCTATTTGTTAGGCCAAGAAGCTCTCTAGATCTATCACTACATATCTCAATTCCTATCACATAGGATGCTTCACCTAAACCCTTCATAGAGAAGGTACTTTCCTTGTCAGGTTTTATTATGTGCATTATAAGGATGTTATTCCCCATCATTATGTGGAATATAAATATGGTCCCACTAAATATTTTGTAATCACGGATTTTATTTTCATTCTAACTTGAATCAAACTCTTTAACTGTCTTGTCAAATTGAAGATTTCAACTCTGAGATGCATGCTTCAATCAAAAGATTGACCTTTGTAGCTTACAGACTTTATTTGCAATATTGGATTTATAAAATCAGTAAATTGTTTCACGTACACATCCTTTACATATTCTAGTTAAGGATTGTAGTTTTAACATCCATTTTGTCAAATCTTATAGTCATATTAGGCTGCAATAACAATCATTATCCTGATGGATTTAACCATGGCTACCAGTGAAGAAATTTCATAATATTCAACACCTTGAACTTGTTTTAAACCCTTTGCAACCAATCTACTCTTCCATCATGGTATTCATCTTGAAGACCTGATTGCACCCTATGATTTTTACCCCTTTAGGTGGATCCATCAAGGTTATGCCTTGATGGTGTACTTGGAGTCCATCTTTGATCCCATGGTCTCAAGCCATTTCTTAGACTCTAGTTCCTCAATAGCTTCTAGGTAGATTTTTGACTCATTAGCTATGATCAAATCACCACCTTTTGAGTTATCAGACATCATAATCATTAAAAATCAAGGTGTTTTCTACTAGAACTATGAGGTTTTATGTTAAATTGAGGAACCTGAGATTCCACAACAATTTGTAATTTTCAATGTTCCCACTATGCCTCTTTAGGTTTAATGTTTTCTTATTCGTCTCTAACTTTTTGTGTTCTACACTTACTCCCACTGATTCCTTTGGAATTAAGTTCCCCTTCAAGAATACAACTATCCTAATCAACAAACAATTTTGTTGTTGGATTGGGGTAACAGTAGCATATTAACAAAATAACATTTATGTGATTTATGGAAAAATCTTTTCAAGAAACTATTTTCTTACATAATATATCATCCTTTATCACTATTAAAAGAGATTTAGGGACACCTCCCATGCCATATCTCATATGTGTCTTTTTAACCATTTTAGACGATACATTATTTTAGTGTAAAGCATGTGACCAAAAGGAATGTAAGATTAGCTAGATTTATTGATAATCACACCATGACTATCAGGGTGTGATTCCTTCTTTCTGATACATCATTATGCTTTAGGTGGAGTTCATTCTGATACACTATCATGTTCTCTCCATAAGGTTCTTAAACTCTTAGTTTAAAATATTTCAACATCGATTATATCGAAGTGTATTAATACTTTTACCAAATTGGTTATGTACCTCATTCACAATCTCCTTGAACACTTAAAGACATTTTATACTTATATTTCATTAAATAAAACTTACATGTCTATTAGGTATTGGTAACCGCCTTTAGCTTTTATTCTAAAATGTCTATATACATCACTATGTATGAGCCGTAACAGAGTAGTATCTCTTCCACTACATCTAGTGAAGAGACTTTTGTCATATTGCACAACAAACAAGAATTGCATGTATCTATTGGTTTGATAAATGAAAGAGTCTAGATAATCATCATTATGGATTCTAGAAAATGCATTTCTCATTTATGTGTTGTACATGATGTGCTATAGGTATTCATTGTTTGAGTCATCAGGTCATTCAATATATGTGTCATACACATTAGCCTCTTAAACTATGAAATATAGATCATGAGACATAGGGAATTTTCATTTAAGATCTCATCTTTTTTAACATAAAAATAAATTTATTCATAATATTCGTGTCCATACAAAATACATGACCAATGGTAGGTATATAATAGAAATTCACTAATTCTAATACATGTCTATGAATGACAAATTCCAACTTTAGTGGCAGCAACTCTTGCATCATATAGCACTTTACTTCTTATTGGGCCCTGAAGTAGAGATCTCTAGCTCTGTTCTTCTTACCCTTCTCCTTATCTTGAGTGTTGAAGACTTGGACTTTAGCTTAGCCTCAGAACCCTTCTTGACCTTGACTTTGTCCTTGGACTCACTTCCACTGATTACCCTCACATGTTTTTCCTTCTTCAATCTTGCTTTGGCATTAATGAACATGCCAAGCATTTCATAAACCCACTTTATGATTCGGGCAACACTTGACATGGCCAACTCCCGACCTAAACAAAATCCCAAGCTCTCGACATGACCAATCATATTGAACACATGGAATTCTAATGGATCTCCCTCTGTTAGTTTGCACTCATATAAATTTTAGAGACATTATACCTTTCTTACTTTACATACTACTTCAAGGTCTTACCATCTTGATAATGTTCGTGCTACTCATGCAACTCATAGTTCTTATAGAATAGCACAAACTACTCAATGTTTGCGACATCATTGGCATGCTTCAAGTAAGCATTCATTTCACCCTTTGGCGCATTTGGATCAGGTTCTTCTGGCTCTAGTCTTTCAAGGACATATAGATTTCACTCACTAGTGAGAACCCTTATCAATGTTGGAAACCAGAGATAGAAGCTAATCAATCCCATTTTGTTTGTCCTACTCAAGGACTAATTGCATTGTTTTCCATTAAATTCTACAAAATATATATTACAACATTTATCAAAATACTTTTGATTTGATGAGTTGATGGCATTAATAAGGCTCTTAATTAATTATTTCTCCCACTATTTTTTCAAATTGATAACCCTCATGTATCAATACTATTGAGGCAAGCACAATTAATAGAAGAAGATGTAGGCCTAAATTAACATGGGAAGAGCTTATAAAGAGAGATTTGAATCTCTACATCTCAAACAAAAAATGACCCATGATAGAGCTGAATAGAAAAGAAGGATCCATGTAGCCGACCACAACATAGTTGGGAGTGAGGGTCAGTTGATGATGATGATAACTATGATGATGTTGATAACCCTCATGTATCAATTCATAAGATTGTAGTGTAAAATATTCTAGTAATCTAAGATGCAAAACAATTGAATTATTACCCAACCAATACCAACGTCCACAACCAATTATTAATGTAGGCAACTCTTGCAAATTGAATCTCATGCAATTCTTAGATAGACGGTATGCACAACTCCTTGCCATAGTTCATCTGCATGCCTCTAGGTGCTTAATGTCATTAAGGATACCCAGTTGAGCCTGACCCAAAAGCCAACATGATAGAATATCCACCCTGCTTTGGAAAAACCTACATATCTACCATCACACTTCAATGAGATAGACAACACACCACACTTTGGCATAAGCTAAGCTTGGTCGATGAAGCTTTTCATGTGTGTCGCTTATGGAAAGCAGCTTAGACACAATATTGTATTGAGGGATTTATATATAAATACATATACATATCCAATCACCACATAGTTATAGTACATATCATATACATGCTATAACCATAGTGAAAATTATGCAATATGAAACACACAAGCCATGGTTATGGCCATTCTACACTATTCCTTTGAGCCAAAAGGAATACTACCACCTAGGTTCCACATCATATTCAACCTATTATTGATGATGACATATGCTTAAACCAATCTGGATTGATTGGTTCAACTCTTATATTTATCAGCTAATCTTTTGGCCGCTCGGTTGCGATCTTGAATTGGTCATATGGCCTTCAGGTTCAAGTGACGTATGGACTCATCCAGCCGATCGATTGGGCCACCAGTCAATCAATTCACCCTCTTGTTATCTATCCTCCTTGGTCCTCCAGTCCATTGGTTTGTCTCATGATCCAGTTGGTTTGTCTGGTGCATAACATCTTCTAACAATGAAGCATAAATTAAAACTATCCTATTTTTATTACATTGTAAAAGGGAAATCCTCGGGTTACATTTGAGGGGAAATAAGAAGAAGAACATTAATTTTTATTTGGAAAGAAGAGAGAGGTTCAATATGCAAACAGAGATATAAATAAGAATAGGAAACCACAACCATTCACACACAAATCTAGGGTTATTGGCCATAATCATGCTTCACATGCACCATCAACACTAACTTTAGGGTGATGTGTGTAAATTGCATATGTATCATATCATATATATTAGTTTGTGGAGTCATATGTAGTATTTAACTGAATATGCACATTAACCAATTTAATATTCGCATTGTATGCAATAAAAATAAATCCAATAATATCAATTTAAATCTAGAAACATCGTAAATTTAAATGGATTTGATACTACGTAGAGAAATTGGGGTGACCCAAATAAGACAATGGATTTTTTTTTAAATGTGTGTTCTCTAAGACAACAAGATCACATCAACATTAATGTATCTAGGAAGGAGGGTAACAAGAGTTATACCTTGTCCTAGAGCAAGTCCAATGACATCTCTTGATGCAATACCATGCTTCTTCTCCAAGAAGCAACACACTTCTTCAGGAAACAACTTGCTTCTTCTTCTTCAACACTTGAATAATCATCAGAAATGACCTTCTAGTCTAGCACCACAAACGCCGGTTAACGATATTCTCCTAGAGGCAGACAATGATCTCCCACCTCTAAAGCAGTTCATACAGACCAGTAAGAACTCCACCTTTTGTTACTAGAGACAACGGGAAGGAGTTGATTCTCTATCCCGTAATTGTCTCTCCCTTACTATCCCTCTCTTTACTAGGTAGGATTTGCTCAAGCTCTCTATTGGTTACCACAAATAAAGAGGACAACAATTTTTAGAGCAACTGTTGTGTCTGGGAAGCCCCCAGTACCCCTCTATTTATAGGAGAGGCTAGGGCCAGGTTTCCCAATCTTTGTAGGAGTCGAAAGAACTAAATTTACATTTTTTTTGGAAACATCGATTGATAAATCGGTTGATTTGCACACCCAACCGGTCATTTCGTGCACGCACCGGAAGATTTGTTCCATGAACCAATTGGTTCATGCAGTTTATTATTTTGAATTGCACTGGTACTCAAGTCATGATTAATGCAAAACATGATGTCAACTCTAATCCTTGTTCTAATTGAATTGATCATTGAACCTGACAGTTCATCCGATGAACTAGTCGGTTGGGACTTGTGAATCGATCGGTTCACTATGGGAACTAGTTGTTTCACACCCTAGTTTAGTTGTTGATCAGCTAATGCTGATTTCAATTGACTTGACACTCCAACAATTGATACAATACTAGAACCGGTCGATTCACAGTCCAATAAGTCAACTTTAAACCTTTAGTTGTTTAATTGAATACCTAAGCACCTTTAGTAATCAACTTAAACATCATTCATGAATAATCTCTTATTCCAAGTCCATCATATGTGTGTGACCCTATAGGTCCAAAATTACATTTCCAATGAATGTCCATAACCAACTTATGGCATAGCAAGCAAAGAGCGACATCTAGAAACACATAATTGCTACCCAAGTAATTTGAAAAGTTGGAGAACAACTTCAACCTACAATCAATGATCAGTAAATCAATGATTTCCTATGTCTCTGATATCCAGATTGAAATCGAGGCATGGAATCATCATCCTCTCAATGTTCAATCCATGTTCCTTGAACTAGAGTAGACTGTCTGAGAACATGTGAGTTCACATATCACATATTGAATCACATGAGTATTGTCTTACATTTCTCAATCTTTCTTGTCAAGTGGCCTAGATATGAGTCTCATGTAGGAGGGACAAATCCCATCTACATCACTCACACTCAATCCCCATGTGTCACAATGCACCCAAGCACCACCTTTATGACAACCCTTATTCAGAATCACAATGGATGATGTCAAAGTACATGGATAACATTTGATGAATGTAGTGACTTTAGGTCTAAGAACCACAATCACTATTACAACTGATTCTGAATACTATTCTATGGTATCCATGTATCATGGTGGGTCTGCTTGATACACTGTTCTCTAACATGTATTTGTGTGCTTGACTTGATATCATATATCATGACTAATGAGACACTATCATCAATGAACACACACTCTAGTCTTATGTATTATTGTTGTCTATTTTTCTTCCATAGTAATATTTGACTATGGACATAATAAGAATGTATGTACTCTTAACATCCATATTATCTAATTGTTCAAGACACACACTTGAAGACATATGTAACCAGTAACATCATTCTTTAGACATCTTATGCCTATGTCATCATCGCATGTTGAGACAGACATAATAGATGAAATTACCTTTATTATTATCATATCAAGTATCTAATGTCACATTCCAATCATCATATGATTGGCTCTCTGGACATATACACAATTGCCTTGTCATACATTATCTTATATGCTTCCAAAATTGTAGGCTTGTGATTTACCCGAAAGAATAAGATGTCAGCTTGGGATATGGATTGGTCCTTCAGTGTCATTGAGGTGTGTCAGCTAGTGATTCCCCCTTCAGTGGCTCAATAGGATCCACCTTTGTCTCCACTACAATGCCCCCTCACCTATTCTTGTTGTCTTCCTAGACAATAATACCACATCATCCCCCTCCTCTATGTTTGTGTCTGTAAAAAACAAGGCTAGAAAAAGAGGAGGCAGAACAGACACCATTGATGCTTGTAGAAGGATTCATGTGGTGGTTGTGAGGGTGTGACATTAATGGTCTCAAGGAGGTGACCTATATCTAACATTGTCTAGGAAGACTCCTATTCTGAAAAAAAGATAGGATTAAGTTGTATTAATGGCCACAAAGGGGTGATGCATCCTCAATACTCCCAAATTTCAGGTCCAGTTTGTTGGGCAAGGTGGTATGGAAGTTGTGTCTACAATACTAGAGGATGTTGACCCCATCTCCCTAGATAAACTTTATGAGGAACATGATATAGATGGTGGTGATGGAGACTGGCTTAGTTGTTTTTTGGGCATGCAACTTCAATTGGGGTGGATGATTCCATTACACCTAAACCTCATCACTTCAACTGATGCTATTGGGAACGATGTCCTCCCAATAAGTAGTAGAAATGAAGACCTGGGAATAAGGTTAACACTAACAATGCTTTAGCAAGACATCACCTGTCGAGGTTTGGGCATGAACTTTCTAGACAAAGAATGCCATATGAGAGAGAAAAAGAGATGGATCTTAGTGGGAAATGTAAAAAAGCATGGTGGGTTGGAAGGCCACGGCCGTCGTAACCATAAAGAGGGAGACCGATGAGAGTGAAAGGTGGATAGTGAGACAACATGGTATCCAGAGAGGAGACATGATAAGAATTAAGTAAATATAAGGTAATTCATATTCAATAGACCTTAATTCCTTTAATCACCACTGACAAACTAACAGACTCTTTCTGACACAAATGATAGTTTTACTACAACATTGTCTTATAAAATGCCATGAAACTGATGTCTTCTCTGGATATGTTAGAAGTGACGATTTATTTCCACTTGGGACTTCAAGGAGTTACCCATATTCTCTATTTCTATCGGGTTTGATTATATAGATCTATTAAATATGTTGAAACCTCTATGCTTTTATAACAAGGTGTTTGTATATAAATCCATTGATGAAATTCCTAAGATATAGCCTTATAAAATATAGTTGAACTCAATCCTTAGTTATGCCATTTATACTTATTGTTTGTAAATTACAAATATATTTATAACATTAGGCATTCAACATTACATCTACCTACGAGGAGTTCCAATTGGTAGCCGTCTCTTTCATGGTGGTCGTGTGGTGAGATGTGGTGATGTTAGGTAATGTTGATGTTGTTGATGTTCTATTCTAAAGAATAGTATTATATGAGTTAGAAGTCAAATTGTCACTTTCTGTGTGGAATAGCTACTTCTTACCACATAGTTACTTTTTATGTTATATAGTTGCTTTTTGCATCAGATGGTTAGTTTAGGTATCAAATAATTACTTTATGTGTCAAAATTGTATATGCCTAAAAAATAATGTGCGATTTTTATGATTAAATCTTACTTTCATTTTCAAATACTTACTTCTAGTACCATATAGTTGTTTTATATGTCAAACAATTACCTTATTGTGTCTTTTTTCATCACTTTAAGTGTCAAAATTCTAAAAGCTTCAGAAAAAATAATTTGTTATTCTATAACCAACTGTTAATTTCCATATAAAATAGTTACTTATAACATCACATAATCACTTAATTCATGTAATACTTACATTCTGGGTCAAATAGTTACTCAGTGTCTCAAAAAGATTTTTGTTAATGCACATGAGTTGTTTGAATAAATAGTTGCAATATGGTCAAATAAAATACAATAGAATCATAGTTATATTATAAGCTATAAGTGTAAATTTAATGTTTTCCTAGGCCCTAATATAATTGCAAAGAAAAAAATTACAACTATTGTATATATACTATATGGAGGCAAGGGAAAGTTGAATAACATCGATCTTGTGTTAGCTACTGGTACTTTGAATTCAAACAAAATATGGGATGAACAAGGACCAAAGAACAATGATTTTAGTTTGAGGAAACAATTAATTATTGATCACATTTTCATGAATAAAAGAAAAAAGCCTTTATTAGATTTATTCTTAGGAAATATGGACAAAGGTATCCATCTCTACAAAATAGCTTGACATAAGCTAATTCAGGAGGCAGACTTTTAGATTCTCATGGAAGGGAATGAACACCATTAGTACTACTTTCTTTACTAAATACTAGAGAACTCAAGGACATTGCAGAAAAATGAAGAGTATCAAATCATAGATTAGAACTACAACCATGCTCGTTGTTCACCATTGTCTAATATCTAGTCATTCAATTCATCATCACCTTTTAATAGTAAAAAATTCAATTTATTTAAACTTGCTATCCATGACATTTCATCAAATGATATCAACACAAGCTCTTAGTCACCATCTGCATGGTTATCCATGGCTTATTCCTAACACGGAGAATAAATCACAAAAACAAGGATACATTTTTTCTATGTGGGATGTTAGTTGCCTATGAGTCTAGTTCACATTATCTAGAGTATCTATTTGTATAGTTGATCAATTATTTTAATGATATTCATAATGCATGCATGGGATATAGTTGAGAGATCATAGAGAAATAGAGATCACTCAATATGCCAAGAAGTAGAAGTAAATTGGTGGATTCCAACTTGGAAACACAATAGTAGCAGCTATCGCATTGACATTCATTGTTGATATAGCAAGGCAACAATAACTGAGGAGATAGTTTGGTCCGGTCTTCACTTCGCACACCCAACAAAGACAAGCAACTTTCCCTTGTTGTAGACTATGTGAGTAGCATATATAGTCTATGCCTAATGTCCTACACCACCATTTTCCTCAGACTACTACCACCCATCCAAATATCCTCTACATTTATTCAAATCAATGTGCTTCCTAGAACCCCCTCCTCCTGTCCCTTGTGATCATCTTTCTCACCAAAGTAATGCCAAAATCTCTGTATTAGCCTCCCCATATGCCCTCTTTAAGATTCTATAGTGGGGCTAAATCCCCTACCACAACAATTAAAGGCATAATCACAACACGGACCCGTCCACCATAGCACACATCGAAACTACCAACAACTTCATCGTGGATGTTATAAGGGATCATGTGTTGTGGTATAAGATCATATGGGCGAGGATGGAGGAGTAGCAACATGCTGACATGTGCATGAAAGGGGAAGGAAGACATGCAAGTACACAAAAAATAGCAGTAGCAGCTCAATGAAACTCACCCCTTTTTGTTATCCTCCCTCCCCGCCTTCCAATGCCAGCGTTGTCTGATCATATAGTTACCATTTAAAGAACAACAACCACCCATAAGGAATGAATCATATTTGTCACTGACATAGACTGGAAATATGAGTGGAGGGGCATTGTTGTAGAGTACTGGGCCAGGGAGGAGGACGAACAAATGGTCAAAAAGTAGAATTGAAGAGGTAGGGTAACAAATGAGCTCCACAGACAAAATAATTATTTGGGACTAGTTATAAAGTGGTCCACCATATTTTAGTCCACAAGTAGCATTGCTACAATACCCATGCAGGTATTAAAAATATATAACATAATGATTAGTGCTCATCTTGCCATACCCTTTGTTAACTCAATTGGTCTGGATGATGTTCAAGTAATTAGTAAAAGGGTATAGTACTTTTCAATTGATTTGTCATAAGTGACCTGGAAAACTTTATAACTCAAGTTCCTTCTGAACTTTTTCATATTTGGCTTTATGAAAGTCATGAAATGGAAACCTAATGATTTACTCAAATTTTAGAAGTATATAAATACATAAACAATGTTCTTGACTTTCCTAGTGACAAGAACGGAACAAGAGTTTTGAGCTAATTAAAAATCTAGGTATACATGCATTTTGATAGAAGAAGTAGCATAAGACATGTTATTAGAGTGTCTACTAACTTTTTGAAGTGATGAAGCACTTTTTTTCCAACTAGGGAGGGGTCTAAAGCAAGGTAACCTTCTTTTGCCTTTCCTGTTCATTTTGATGGAGGAACTTTTCAACAAAGCTGTCAATATTGCAACATCAGATTGGATGATACATGACTTTGTCATCAGTGGACCAACAACACCCCATCAACCTTGTTGTATGTAGATGATGCAATCTTCTTCATCAATGACAAGGAGGATTATGTTGATAGAATAATGCAAATTTTGTGGGAATGTGAACATTTCTTAGGTCAGGGAAAAATCCCAAAAGTCTTGCTTCCCAGATAAAGTGATGAGATTGATCATGATAATTACACTTTAGAGAGAATATTGGGTTTTAGACATGAGCCAACAATGATATTATACTTGGGTGTTCCTATAGTGGTAGGGAGATATAAGGTGGCTTAGTTTTAATTCCTCATCAAGAAAATCGAGTAACATATCAACACTTAGGGATGCAAGTTCCTCTCTTTTTCAGGTAGGCTGACAATCATCAAACATGTCCTTGCTTCCATGACAGAATACACTGTAATGGCCTTGCAAGTGCCAAAGACAATAATCTTTAATCAAATTGAGAATATTTTTCCTACCTTCCTATGACTTTCATAGAATGGCGACCGCAAGAGGACATGGATGGTATGGCTCAAACTAGCCAATTCTGAGAAACATGGGGGACTGGGATTATGTCGACTTCGTAGCTTATAGGAAGCTATTGATATGAAGAATGCATGGCTTGCTATGAAGGAATATAATGTATGGACCATTTTTCACCATGCTAAATATAGAAAAGCAAAATTTAGAGATGACATATATCATCCCTCTTTCTTGAAGAAGTCATATTTTACCTCCCCAGGGTGGAAAAATATTCTCGTGCTTTGCTTTGTTGATGGAGAACCCCAGATGGATCATTCGTAATGGCCAAGATCTCTTTTGACTCCAATGATGGACATACTTAGACCTTCAAGCCAATGTAAAAGATGATGTTCTTCTTGGTCTTAGAATGTAGAAGAAGTACTTCGTGGAGGTCAAGGGTAGTTGGGACTTTACAATTCTATCACACTACTTTATAGATAAAGGAATCCATTTCATTAGAAGAGAAAATATTAAGATGCAGGAGGAACACCATGATGAGCTGATTTGGAAGCCGACATACATGGGATATTTTCTGTGATGTCTTCCAAATAGAGCACTACTAAATCTAACATGTAGGAAACCATTAGTTCATGGCTATGGAATAAATCTATACATATGACAGCATGTACCCTTACATGAAGGGTATGGAATAGGGTTTTTCCAAATGATGAGAGAATAACCAAGTGCAACATCCCTTTGGGATTCTTGGTGTGAGTGTTAACCACATGCAACATCCCTTTGCGATTCTTGGTGTGAGTGTTGATGGACACACAACAATGTGTCTATTGGACACTTGTTCCTAGAAGGAGAGACGACCAAATTTCTACGAGACAAAGATCTAGAGCTAATAAGGTCTCCTACAAAGAGGGAACATCACACAAATATGAGATCATTGTTACTAAGGTGTTGGTCAGTAACCTCTTATTGTGGGTCTACATAAGATCCTCAAGAGAGTGGTGAATGAGAGTGTGTTTGACCATGAACTATACGAATGTGAGTGTAAAGCCGAGTCCAATGGGGAGGGAAAAGTAAGGATTTTTTTTACTTCCCGATAGGTCACCCATCCTAGTATGCTCTGGGTTGAGAACGCTTAAGTGTAGAGTTCTTTAGTGATGAGCTCCCTGAAAAGGATGTACACCATTACAACGTCCCAGATTTTTTCTCCAAAATTTACTCCTGCTTGTGGAGATTAAAACCCGAGGGTGTTATGGAAGAAGCATCAAGCAATAGATAGCAACCACAAAACTTTTATTATATATTCAAATATGTGTATTACATGACATGAGTTACAATAATGTTTCAAATATTAGATTCACTTTATTTGCATTTAAACATTTGAACATCAGCTAAGCAATTGATCATTTAGTCTGATGATGCTCCCGCCAGGATCTAGTCAGAAAAGTCACATGATGAAGCTTGAGATCTTCTTTAACCTACAGTGGGAGGGGAACAAGAACTGTAACAAGAGGAGTTAGACAAACATCTAAGTATGGAAAGGCATAAAATTTAAGCAGATCATATGAATACTGAAACAATTGAGAACATGAGACAAATTGTACATTGAAAAGACATAAAAGTTGAGAATATGGTATAAAGTTGGAGCATGTAGTATTAAAATAAAAAATATAATAAGAAAGTAAAAAAACATGTCAATTATTTTATTGTATCATTCCCCACTCAGTCCAGAGGGATTGTTAACCAACGCTAGATCCAGCTCGTGGCCTGCAACCACACCTAAGGTCACACAGACCATGAGTAACAACAACAATATATATATATATATATATATATATATATATATATATATATATATTCACTTCGCACACTGTCATTAAACATATCACATAGATACTGACGTTAAACATGTGCTAATTCTACCCTTACAACTTCCTCTGTCCCATCGCTGCACACCGCTGGTGTGGTTTGTAGGCCCCTGATTCGATGCCTACTCAAAGGGTAGTCCTGTAGCCCGTACTCTTCCCTTGAAGTGGGGTCGGTTTCTAACCATATCTCTCCATAGTATGGCGTCCTAGTGCAGGTGTCATCACCTCAGTAGTCGTTATACACAACCTTTGATGATTTATCTCATAGACTAGCAGTACTTTGGCCGCCCTCAAGGTGGGATAGGTGTAAGGGATAGGCTATTCCTCTTCCCTTATCCATCCCAAGGATAAGATCCAGATAAAACATAATATAACATGTAACATAACATATCAATCTCAGTCTTCCGGTCCTCACCGGCTCTGGGACTGTAAAACAAACTCTTAAGTGGTGGAATCTTAACAATAATTGTTATATTTTTATTAGATCCAAGGATGAATTTCATTCAACATCATAATTCATGATTACAATCTCATCATTTTAACCATTTCACCGTTTCATCAAATCTAATCAGTTTATTCATGTTGAAGCATTGTAATAATAGGATAAAACTCAAAGAAGATAAAAGGAAGAAGTAGAAAGTGTATTTAATCTCACTTTTCACAAGTCATCATTTAATTGAAACAACATATACTATAAGTAATATTGCTTCTCATGAGACTATATTAATTGAGAGTCCAATTAGATGAAACCACTCGTTATAATAGATTAATTCTTGTTGAGGTTAATTTATATAGAAAGTGAATTCCAATTGAGCATTTACTTTTAGAGACATGTAATTAATTTTAGTATGAAAATTAAAGACCTTATTGTTACATTACAAGTACAAGATACTTAATCATATATCATTTTTATAAAAGTAAGGTCCAACATAAGGGAAAAGAGTGAATATAAATATAAAATTTCTAACATATGAACTAGTCAACAATTTGATTATATTCTCATCTTACGTTTGTGACATTAATAGATTTTCCACGATAATCATCTTGAGGAGGGCTCATAAATGAGGAGTGACGTTGATGACTTATCAAAATGATTATTATTTGGTATAATAATGTATGGGTGATGCTTATGACTCATCAAAAGATAACCATTCAATGATGTATGTATCAAAATGACTTAGAAGAGGATACTCCATACAACAAATTATGTAGCAAGATGATGACTCAGCAAATGGTACTCCATACCTTTGTTTGAGTTTTTTCCATTTCAATCCAATCATGCAAAGTCCAATTGACCCTCTTTTCTTTATGGAACTCACCAAGAAATTGGTAATCATAGTCTTGCTCTTCTTATATTCCATCCAAAATGGAATCAAATCTAGCAATAGAATGGGTTCCATGGGAAATATGATGCAATATGGCATAAGAACTTGCATATGGATCACATCTTCACATTGGAAAGATGGTAGGAGAAGTGAAAGGAGACAAACTTAGGTTGTAATGTTGTAGTTTTGATGAGGAAAGATAGAATCACCAAAGATTAGAATGTGGGATGCACTTTATTTTCTTCATTAAGGAGACTATCTCATATCAGAGTTTAAGATGAGGAAACAATCATGGGAAGAAGAAGAAGGGCTATGGAGGGTTACAGGTGAAGATGACTCATCTAATGTCTTGGTGGATGTTTATATAGGTGTAGGGAGATGATACTAGCAAGGTTCTAGGTGGTGAGCTACACCAAGATGAGGATATGAAGGGATGGAGTTCAGTCTGTCATTTTTATCTTTTCAGAAATGCAAAGATGTGTGACAACTAGATGATGCTTCCTGGATATTCATTGGCTGAGATGAGAGGTTCTTCATATAGTCGTTGATAGTAACTTGTTATAGAGAACTTTACAGCCATATATGTACTGGTGTGGCTAGGGAGGGTGGTTGGAAACACCTTGTTCAAAGTCTGTACCACTGCCATGGATATAGGCAGGGATGGAAGAAGTCGTTTCAAGTCATATCTTGTCCAATTGGAAATGACCGTTTAGACTTGCTCACTAAGTTTTATGGAAAACTATGGTCGATGCAGGAGGCAGCTGGTTGAAATAGCAATATATGTTCCTCAAGTGCTTTAATTACATACCAGGAGATAATCACAAGTATCTAATTACATAATTAAGAAAAACACATAGGGTTAGTCCATAACCTAGGTCAAGGATGTTACAAATTATCCACCCCTTACAAGGATTTCGTCCCCGAAATCGATAAAACATATTAAGAGAAAAGAGCAGGGTATTTCCTTCTCATATCTTCCTCTAGTTCCCAAGTGGCTTCTTCAACACCACGGTGATTCTAGAGGACTTTCACAAGACTTCTATCTTTCTTTTTCAGCTTTTTAATTATGTTATGAAGGATTGACATTGGTCCTTCCTCATAAGTTATATCATTATTCAATTCTACCTCCATAGGTTGTAGAACTAACTCGGTATCAGGGTGACATTTCCTCAGCATAGAAATGTGAAACACAGGGTGAGACTTTGAGGTACACTCTGTGTCCAACCTGGAACTCTAAGGGTCTACGACGTCTATCAACATAAGATTTCTACCTATCCTGTGCAATCTTAATCTGTTGTTGTATCACTTTAATCTTCTCTGTGGTTTGTTGCACAAGATCAGGACCTAACTGCTGATATTCACCGATTTCATACCAACATTAGGGTGATCTACAACGTCTACCATACAAAGCTTCATAAGGTGCCATGTCAATGATATGTTGATAGATATTGTTATAGGCAAACTCTATCAAGCTTAGGTGTAGGTCCCAACTCCCTATAAACTGGAGAACACATGCTCTCAGCAAGTCTTCTTAGGCTTGTATCGTCCTTTTCGACTGTCCATCAGTCTGTGGATGAAAGGATGTACTAAACCTTAACTGGGTGCCTAAAGCTTTGTGTAGTTGTTCCCAAAACGACTCATAAACTGGGGACCTCTTTTCGAAACTATAGTGACTGGAACTCCATGCAGACACACTATATCCTAAACATACAACTGTGCTAACCTCTCAGCAGAGTAGGTTGTTTTGATAGGTAGGAAATGCGTTGTCTTTGTCAACCTATCAACTATTACCCAGATGGAATCATGTCCTTTGCTTGTCTTGGGAAGGCCTACAACAAAGTCCATGGTTACATGGTCCCACTTCCACTGTGGTATGGGTAAAGGTTGCATTGTTCCTGCAGGCTTTTGGTGTTCAGCCTTAACCTGCTGACACGCGGGATACCTCAGAACAAACTCTGCAACATCCTTCTTCATCCCAGGCCACCAATACATATCTTTTAAGTTTCAATACATCTTGGTGCTTCCTGGATGCATGGCATACATTTAAGAATGAGTTTCTTCCGGGACTAACTTCCTTAAGTTATCCACATCTGGTACTATCATTCTCCAATGATAACATGCCACCTGGTCATCTGATTCATGGAAACCATCTCATTTCTCATCACCATACTCCGATCTAATCTGCTGAATCACAACATCAACTTGTTGTGCCTCCTTAAACTGCTCTCTTAGAGTAGGTTTTATATGCATCTCAGCCAACAACTCGGCTAACAATGACACCTTCAGCTGTACATTGTCTTGCCTTAAGGAGATAAGAATATCTCTCCTAGATCATACTAAGGAGTTTAGTAGTGCTCTATCTAAGGCTGGTGTTGCCGATATCCTACTCAGAGCATCTGCAACCACATTGGCCTTCCCTGGATGGTAATCAATTGTACAATCGTAGTCCTTGATTAACTCCATCAGCGGCGTTGCCTCATGTTAAGTTCATGGTGAGAGAAGATATACTTAAGGTTCTTGTGATCAGTGAAAATCTAGAATGTCTCTCCGTAGAGATAATGTCTCCAGATCTTCAAGGCATGAACCACAACAGCTAACTCCAGATCGTGTGTCAGGTAATTCTCCTCGTGTTTCTTGAGCTGTCGGGAAGCAAAAGAAATTACTTGCTTATCCTACATCAACTCACATACGAGTCCATTCTTGGAGGCATCATAGAAAACCACATATCCTTTGCCTTTCTCAGGTAACACAAGTACATGTGCACTTGTCAACCTCTCCTTCAACAACTGGAAAGACTGCTGACACTTATCACTACAAATAAAAGGAACATTTTTCTGGGTTGACTTGGTGAAGGGTAAGGCTATGGAACTGAAGTTCTTAATGAACCTTTGGTAATAGCCATCCAACCCTAAGAATCTACGGATCTTTGTCGGTGTCTTCAGTTGTTCCCACTGTAGAACAGACTCTACCTTTTTAGGGTCAACACGAATACCCGAGGCAGATATCACATGTCCAAGAAAAGATACTTCCGGCAACTAGAACTCACACTTACTGAACTTAGTGTATAGATTGTGTTCTCTTAGCAAAGTTAGAGCCTAACGAAGATGTTGTTCATGCTGTTGAGCATCTATAATATAGATCAGAATGTCATCTATGAAGACAACAACGCACTATTCGAGGAAAGGCCGGAAGATTCTATTCATGAGTTCCATAAATGCAGCTAGTGCATTAGTTAGTCCAAACGACATAAATGTGAACTCATAGTGACCATACCTTGTCCTAAAGGCAGATTTGGGTATGTCACTATCCTTAATACAAAGTTGATTATATCCAGACCTCAAGTCTATTTTCGAGAAGACAGTTGCTCCAAGCAACTGGTCAAAGAGATCATCAATCCTCGGAAGAGGGTACTTATTCTTTATAGTTACTTTATTTAGTTGTTTGTAATCAATGCACAACCACATTGATCCATCTTTCTTTTTAACAAAAAGGACCAGAGCACCCCAAGGTGAAATGCTCGGTCGGATGAAACCCTTCTCAAGCAACTCTTGAAGTTGTTTCTTGAGTTCTGCCATCTCATCATGCGCCATCCTATACGGTGTCTGTTCTATAGGTTGTGTGTCTGGAATCAAATTGATTTCAAAATCAATTTCCTGAGGCGGTGGTACACCTGGATGTTCTTTAGGAAATACATCTTCAAATTCCCTGACTACAGGAACTTCAGTAGGGTTCAGACTCTCCAAGGTAGTATCTACCACATGGGCTAAGAATGCATAACATCCTTGTGTCATCATCTTCTCAGCAACCATAGCTGACACCAGACAGGTAGGTAGAATCTTTCTCTCTCCTTGAAAGATCCATGTGTCGCTTTCATCAGCAAACACAACCTACTTGGATTCACAATCCAAGACAACCCTATACCTTTCCAAGGTATCCATTCCAAGTATTATATAAAATCCTTGCATCTCAAGTGGTATAAGGTCCACTTGAATGTGATGATAAGAAAAGAAGAGGATGCAAGGAGAGCATACCTCTTGCAACACAGAAGACCCTTTCAACGGAGTCTCAAGCAACAAGCTATCTGCCCTATGACTGACTGTCATCTTGCAGTTACGAATCACTCTTCAAGTGATAAAGGAGTGTGTAGCACCCGAGTCAATCAAAACAAATACAACATAGGATGTAGACATATCAGAATATAACAACTCCATCTAACCTGCCACAACTCGAGGGTTGATCACTGCATCAGGTGGGTTCATTACATAGAACCTTGTTCTCGCCTGAGGTTGATTCGGTGCTGACGATCCAACTTGGGACTCTTGTCCACATCCTCTAGCTGCTCCTTGAAACTGCCTCCTCTGGGATCCTTGCTGACTCTGCCTCTATGGCTGTGTCACACTGGCTGGTCTAGCCTTGCAGTCCTTCATCAGATGTCCCACCTTCCCACAGATGTAGCAACTTTTGTCTTATTGTTATGGTCTGAGTGGTCCTGTGACCGACATCGATGTTGGACTGTGAGTCTCTTGTAGCGGTAGGCTTCGTCCTCTACCTCTACTCGGTGTCCACTGAGTCTGAGCACTAGGTCTGGCCGGTGGAGGTGTAGGTGTAGAAAATCTAGGCTTCTTAAAGTCTCTAGATGAAGATCCTTAGAATTGAGAAAATCTCTTATGGGTTTGCCTCTTCTCGCATATAGAACTTTCTATCCTTTGGATTGACTCAACGAAGGTAGCTAACCTCTCCCGGTTTTCTAGGGAAGACACGGGAGTGGTTAACTCGGCGTTCAACCCTTTCTCGAACCTCCTAATCCTCTCTTCCTCGGTAGCAGCCATGTGCAGACAGAACCGCAGCAACTCCATGAACTTTTCTTCATACTCGCTAATGTTCATAAAACCTTGCCTCAATCTCTCAAATTGAGAGATCTTCTCATCCAGGAATGTCTTTGGGAAATATCTATTGACAAATTCCAGACGAAAGACTTCCCATGTAACTTCCACACCTGGCCTCTTCTGCTCTTCCATGGTCCACCAGTGACCAGCACTCCCCTTGATAAGATAGACAGCATGTCTAACCTTCTCAGCTTCAGGGATGTTCAGGATTCTAAAGGCTTTCTCCAATTCGGTCAACCACAGATCGACATCTGCGGGCTCAGTCGTTCCGAAGTACTCAGTCGCCCCAACTCGGTGAAGTCGTTCGAACATATTACCGATACCTTATCCTTCTGACTAGGGAGGTGCCCTAGGTGCAGGCATGGGAAGCCTATCAGTGACGTGTGTCATGGCAGTCATAAACTACCCAAACATGGTCTGGACATCTCAGTTTCCCATGTCAGCTGGGTCAAACTGAGTTGGCTCCATGGGTGGCTCAGGTACAAGTTGTTCTATTTCTGGGTTCCTTGCACCTTCTCGGGGTGCAGCACCACTACTTTGGGCCACATACTCCTCGTGTGGTCTAGACATCCTTACTTATCTTCTTCTCCTGAGGAGCGGAAGACACTATTAGATATACTGGAAAAGACTAAGAACAGATTCAACATCCTAAGTCCTATGTCTCTGTAGACTCAGCGAACCTAGAGCTCTGATACCACTTAATTGTGGGCTTTGAACTGTAAATCACGAAGTAAACTCAACGGAAGCATTCGATTAGCAATGGAATACGCAAAATCACTAAAAATTAAAACTTTTTAAGAAAATATCTTAAAACCATAAGACTTCTTTATAAGAAATAAGATAAGCAGTTTACATCTCTATTAAATCACCTCTTGAGTGATTATATACATGCAGATACAAAATCTCGAGATTCAAAACCAAAATCTCAGACCTTCTAACTCCTAGGACCTGAGAGTACAGAAACGACATAAGACCAACTATCTACATGACTTGACAATCAGTATCTCCACCTGAGATTCACTGTTGTCCCTGGTGTTGCTGCTGCTGATATTGCTCTCCCGCAGACGGGTTCCTTCGTCCTCGACGACCACCTAAAAAGTTGAAATCTATGGGGTGAGACAATTTTAAATAATTGTCCCAGCGGGAGTTATAACTCTCTTCCAGAAGCTTTGTTATAGAAGTCAAATATTAACATAAGCAAAATAACTTAGAACATTCAGCAGCAGGCTTGATAATAAGTAAAGCAACTTCATTAAGGAATATGAAGAACATGTATACTAGATACTTGAACAAGATATTAATATAAACAATGTAACATCAAACATTGTTCCTTGTATTTCAACCCTAGAAGATAAGCTACGTGGCTGATTATGTTTTACAAACATTATTATGCCCTGCGGAGATGAGGTATACCGCTCATACTCCAACCGATCACTACTAAGTCGCATCGGTATCATACATAGGTCATCAAAAGAGGCGGATTCTTATGACCTCATCTTCCTCAGTCAGAGTGAGGATCAACATGCAGGACATCTCGTGTCTCTGCTACTATAGCTCATCAGGGTATTCTGGTACTTTGCTATTAGAGTCACAGTGGCATTTTGTACTCTCTTCGCTATCAAAAGATCTCTTATTTATCTCTCATCGATGCGACATTAAAGATCTCCTCAGGTGATTAGTGATACATCATCCTGACATAAACATATAGTGAAGGATTGATAGATTGAGGTACATCTACATCAATTCCTACACTAGGACGTAAGGATATTCACGTCCATATTCCCCCACATACTCAGAAGTATGTGATCCAGGAGTTCCCTTAGGAATACATGTTTCACCATCATTTAGCTTCTGACAATGATGGATCTATGATCAGGGCTCTACATGGTATGATTATACTTGATTAAATAGGTACATTTCAGCATTCTTTAATCATCAAGCATTGTTTCCAAGCAATTAACTATTAAACATTGCTATAACAGAGAATACTAAATGTATCAAGTTTATCTCACATCAATTATTAGAAGGATATCAATTCTTAATCATCTTATCACTATGTTTCAAGAACATGGGTATTCAAACCCTTAGATTATCATAACACTTGCTATCAAGTGACATATAAGCATCAAGTCATCTAACAACATGACCTTGATTGAAGTAATGTATATGTATCCTTCACATATTATAAATGTTTTCAAGGAATATGACATCATAACCCTTACATGGCTATGATTACCTCTTGATATGAACCTGCTTGACTAATATAATTGAGGACATGCATATATAACATTATAAACATCATAACACAACTTTTCAATTTCTTTATAAAACACCACGGTCGTTCTTCCTTCCACGACCGTGCAAGGGGAGGCTACCATGGTCGTGCTCCTTAGCACGGACGTGCTATTATCAACATACTTCGATTGATTTCTAGGGTTAGGGTTTATTCACATCAATCAGGGTTGTCAAACCCCTTTAGCTTACAAGGCATAAATGTTCCTCACTTTATAAATCATTCATAGGGTTTCATACTTAAAAGTATAACCTAGAATTATTCCTTTCATGACATCACCCTAAATTAGGGTTTACTATTCTCGTTACATGATATTACCCTATAATTAGGGTTTACTATTCACTTTATAGTAAATTGAGCTCATAGCATCACCATGCATGAAATTATCATCATTGATGCCTTCAAATTAGGTTAAGATTCATTAATTACTATTAATAGGGTTTCTATGATCTCACCTTGATGAATCATACCCTAATCATGTACATTCACATGTATTGAAGGTATCCACTTGAATTCCAATCATAATTGGAGCCTTCTCTCTCATCTCACTAATAGTTGATGTTTACATCACTCTAGATCAGGTTAGTTCAAGTCAATATTGATTAACATAAGTTAAATCACCACTATCATGTTATTAGGGTTTTGCTTAATCAAGGGGTGTTATCTACTTGAACCCTTCAAGGGCACATTGATAATGTTCACCATTGATCATAGCATGAGTTAACCTACTAAGCACTTAACCCCTTAATGTCTTTAGATATCATTAGGGTTTAGATTAGACAACCATTGAACCATCTAAGCCTTCAAGGCATTAGGTATTCTTAACCCTAAAAGTCCCCAAACGGTTTCACACTTCAACCTCCAAACGGTTTTGAAACCGCATGGAGGAGTTGACTGTTTGGTATCTTTGACCCTGAAAACCGCATGACACTCAAGACCATTTGACCTTAAACAGTCTTAAAACCGTTTGATCATGTTGACCATTTGGACATGGTTGACTTTGAAACAATTTTATCAAACCGCATGACCAAACCGCATGAGCAAACCGCATGGGTTCAAATCGCATGAGCAAAACCGCATGAACTCCAAACGATTTTGAAACCATTTGAGCCCAAATGGTCTTGAGACCGTTTGGCCCCAAACGGTCTTGAGATCGTTTGGTCCAAATGTCTCAAAATCGCATGGACCTAGAAAGCACATCAACACTTGGAACCGATTAGGGTTTTCAATGTTGAACCCCTCAATTGACCTCATACATGTTAACCACTTATCAATTGAGCCAATTAGGGTTATCCTTAACCAATTGGACACTCAATTAACCCTTAATTGATAGCCAATTTGGGTTGGAACCATTTCAATTAGGGTTTGTAATCGATTAACCATCAAAATTGATCAACATGGGTCTAATTGAAGTTGAACCTATCAATTGTCACTCAATTGGGCCATGACTTGGCTCAAACGGTCTTGAGATCGTTTGGACATCCTACAAACAGTCTTGAGACCGTTTTCCCAAAGTCACACCAAACTCTAAGTCAAATTGTTAAGGGTTGAACCCTAATTAGGTCTAAAATCAACACTTTTAATTAATTCAACAACCTATTATGATTGGACCCTCAATTGATCAAATTATCTTAACCCTATACCTCCAAACGGTCTTCAGTGATCACCAAACGGTCTTGAGACTGTTTGGGTGATCCCCAAACGGTTTTGAAACCATTTGGGCCACTCAACCCAAACTTAAACAAGATTGGTCCATGAAATCAGTAATTGAACCCGATTAGGGTTTAGGTGGTTACAACTTGAGATTTACTTGCAATTAGATGGTGATTCTTTGTAGGTGGTTAATTCATGATGTGACCAACAGTCCCTCAAATGGTCAAACCTTGGTCAAACCCCTCAAACGGTTTTGAAATTATTTGAGTCTCAACGGTTTTGCAAACCGCATGAGATCAAACGATTTTGAAACCATTTGGTCCCAAACGGTTTTGCAAACCGTTTGGACCATGGGTGAGGGACCGTTTGATAAATTATCCTAGGTATTCACGCCCATCGTCATCTAACTTCAGACCAAGTTCTATTCTTCATGGATTGCTTGCAAGATTGCAAGGAAGATGGGGAAGAAGAAGAACTAGCTACTATTTGCAAGAACAAAGATATGGATAACAAAGCAAGAGGTTTAGAATTATAAAACCCGCCTTAAGGTCGTTCCTAGATCTCCAAGCTTTCAAGCTTCCAAACATTTAATGGCATCTTGAGCTCCACAGGTCAGCCAGGGGTGTTTCTCCAAGAATTGGTTGGGAAAGATCGGCTAGAAAGAAAGAACTAAGTAAGAAAACCATAAAACCAACCTTGCAACCTAACTTCCTCCATGAATCTGAGCAAGAAGATGACCCAAGCTTACCTAGAACAGGTTGGTCATCTCCCTATTCTCCAGATCTCTGCCTTTAGTCGGTTTAGCAAGGGGATAAGTGAGAAGTAAGGGGAAATGATTCCTTTGGCTTGTAAGGAAAGAAGCTTATATAGTTTGGGTAAAGTTTCAATCATAAGGACTCTATATTCTTGGTTTCACATCTAGGTCCCTCTCTTATTTAGGAACGTACCTGCTTCTTATTTCTAAATAAAAACTCCTTCTAAAACCAAGGACTAAAGGCAAATAAGGTCAACTTATTAATAGGGTGCACATATATAAGGGTCTCCTTACTTACAACTTGGTGATTTAATTACAAAGATTATCATTCTTGTTTGATTATCCAATTGAAGTGCCCTGCTCATCATTTTAACTCTAAATGATGTCAAGAGTCATAAAAGATACTCTAGAAGGTGTACTTTACAAGTTGCACCCCATATTTTGGGTAAATTGTATTTTACACCAAAATCAGGGTTTTAAGCACAAGGATAGCTTCACAAGCTGCATCTTGGTGCCCAAGCTTGGAGAATCCATCATACTTCATCATATTCACTCATATGATGTCTCATCATCAGAGGAACATCTTAACATGTGAAATTTTCAAGTTAACCCCTCTAGTTGGGTAATTTGCACATAGGTCCCTGTATTACAAAACAATACTACAACTTTGTTTAAAAAGGATAGAATTAGCAATATATGTTCCTCAGGTGCTTTAATTACATACCAGGAGATAATCATAAGCATCTAATTACATAATCAAGCAAAACACCTAGCGTTAGTCCATAACCCATGTCATGGATGTTAGAATTACTCCATACCATATATGGTCTGCCTGGAGGCCTTGGAGTATTTTTATTTATGGTCCAACCATACTGTATATAGTCCATCATTGGACTGTAAATGTTGTTGATATATTTGAAAATACAGTTCACATTATGGACCATATATAGTCTCTTTCGGACCGTGAACGCAACCGGAAAACAATCTAATCACTTCAGGACTTTGCATATGGGTCATACTCTTATAAATAAACCACCCCAACTCGTCTCAAACATGAAGAGCAATGAAGAGACATCAAGCATTTTTCAAATACCTAAATTCATGGACAGACCAAGGGCTTTCCTTAGGGTTTCACGCCTCTAAGAGCTCCTCTCTAAGAAACCAATAAGAGTTCCTCTCTAAGCAACCGTCTTCTTCCACGGTTGGCTTTCGCATGTACAAGGAGATTGGATTCTACTTCTCTCTTATGTAATCATCGTCTCTGTAATCTCTCTATCAATAATATCATCTTTGTTAGTGGATGTAGGCTCCCACATTGGGTATTCTCCGAACCACTATAAATCTCATCTCTTTGGTTGCTTGCTTGTTCATTGTTGACCTTCGTCCTGTGTATTCATTTTGGATTGCTCGATCTCACACTTATGTATCTCTGCAACAAGCTCATTGGGCCTAGTTGTTTGGGTCTCTAATCACCACCATATCCCAACATTATAATATAAGACAATCTTTTTTTGTTCTCATAAGTGAGAACACATGGAGAATATGAAAAAAGAGTGGTCAGTGGTATAAGGCCAAGGAAAGGACTTATAAAGCATGCCTTAACTCACAATATAATGAAATAGTATCTAAGGGAGATTTTTCAACCAAATGAAACAAATTCTACTTGGAATGAACAGTAAGCATGCTAGACTAATGGTGATGATCAATGGTTAATGTAATTGATATTGTGGAAAATGAAAACAATGAGAAAGTCCACATATGTTTCTTATTGATAGATGGGTAGGCCCCTCCCCTATATTTTGAAAAGGATGCAAGTACAGGAAGCAAGAAAACCATAATTGACTAGGAGTCAAACTTAATTGGCCAAAAGATACTTAGGCCCATATACAAAAAATAGACTAAATAATTGATACTCTCAACACTCACCTCAAGCTGGAGCTTAGGAGAATCCAAAGTCAACTTGCAAAAAGATAGACTAGGATAAAAAGGTAAATCAAGTCCATATAAGTATATTCCCCCACCTCAATATCACAATCAAGCACTAAACACTCAAACACTTCCCCTCTAGTAGATAATCTAGAGTAGGTACACAGATAGGTAGCAAGAGCTTCTCGATCAAAAGGAGTGCCATCTAGAACAATGTAAACAATAATAGGTAAGAACTAGGGTCTTCATCTTAGTCACTATCATCATGAAGTGGGCCAGAGATTGCTGACACATAAGAGGTATTAATAGTCAATGTGCAAAATTGTAGCACGACACGAATGAATAGTGGCAACAAAGATGACCTACCTAGAATGAATAACCCATTGCATGAAGTCATAGGAATACACAAGACTCCAAGATGCAAAATAGAAGTAGAAATGAAACTACATCGTGTATATGTAAGACATGTAAGAGTAAGATATCAAATTAAATCTCCATCATCTTCTGTCTTCAGATAATTCCCAACACATTAGAAGCGGTCATAGTCCATAAGGTTTTGGGTTATAGTTCAAAGAGTGCTAGGTCTTAAGAAGGCGGCAGTCAGTGTACACAAACCACAAACAAGCAAAAAGTCAACGTGCAAATACGACATGGACAAAAATACTATAAAAGCATAAAGCAATAAATAAAATGTGCTAACACAATACAAGTACAAGAATGACGTCGTTGGATCGAAGACCATGAGCAACTATGCATATCAAGTGTCATATGGTTATTATATAATGTAGATGGAATAGATAACTCATAGGAGAAAACAAGGAACATGATTATGTATAAACTCCACAAGCTCTCTGTGACGAAGAAAGATCAACATACTATCATGGAACAAAATTTCGATCAAAATTGTGAAATTTTGATCGAATTTTTTTGCATTCAAACATTGAAACGTCAATACGTAGGAACTGGTCCACAATTTCACAAAAATTCCATATCTACATTCGAAATTTCACAAAACAAGGGGTATTTTAGTGCAAAAAAGTCTAGTTTGGGCCTTGATATTGCAAAATCAGTGCGAAGTGCAACACCTATTTCGCGAAATAGTGTTCCATCGACTGGATTGGCTGGGACTTTGATCTTTTAGTTATTTTTTTGTGATATCTTTCTCTCAAAGGATGCTTTACTTGATTTTAAGGTAAGTAACCCCTCTCCCTAGCCCATCTACTCCTATTTCTACTCCCTTTTAGACATATCATAATAAATACTCTGAAAATCCTAAATTTCTAAGTGACCTTTCTCTTAAAATTCTCAAGATCTTGAAGTGAACTTGTAAATATAAGAAACAATAGTGTGAAATACGTATATGTATTCTTATTTTGAAAATCTAATCAATATATTTCATATTTATGTGTAAAATTTCTACAAAAGCTTTTCTAATGGAAGTTCTTATATTTTTTTCACTTATGTAACCCTATATATATATATATTATAATGATAGCCTTATACAAAATGCTAAGTGTAAGTTGTTACTTGTAACCCTAAATATATTTTTTATTATTCACTTATGTAATCATAAACATATTATAATAGTAGAGTTATAAAATAATATACTAACCTACAATATGTAACTTGTAAGTTGTAACTCTAAGTTATAAAGTCTAGTACTCTAGTTGTTTTAACTTGAAGTTTGCAAGTTTGTAACAATCTAAATGTCTAACAGACTTGACATTTCTTTTCATTTGTGCACTCACTCATCAAGACATGGATCCCACCCTAACCTCTAAACAAATACATTTATTATATAATCTTGTGTGTCTATGTTGAAACATTTATCTTGCAAAAGTCCATAACTTAATTCCTTCATTTTGTCATCAAAATTTCCATCGAAATTCTATCAAAATTGTTCAGCTTCCTTTACTTACAAATGTGGGAGACCCCCCCACACACACACCCACATACAATATGAAATATTATTGCATATTTGAGTAGATCTTAGTTATTAGATTGTCCTGATAAATTTTCATGATTTAATTCACTTATGTGATCATTGAAATCGTTAGGGTCATAAATATCAATATTTTGACTAAAATTTCAAAAAAAAAATCTATTTCTTGGCCATCGAACACGATATCAAAATGGAACATTTAATTCTATGCATACAGTTAGAGTGTCTATTTTGATTCTATGCATACAGTTAGAGTGTCTATTTACCTAAGTTTTTAGTCCTTAACTTAAGTTCTATTTAGTCTTATTTTTAACATGGGCCCAATTGTGTATTGGTCCATTAGGGTTCATTTAAGTATTTGTATGCTTCCCCCTATCCTATTTATAGAAAAGAGTGGTTTCCTCCTATCTATCAAGAAATAACAAACACCTACACAAGGGGTTTTCTCCACATATATTTTTTCTACATGGTATCAGAGCAGTCAATCATGTGTTTCCCCTAACCCTGGGAGAGAGAGAGAGCACAATAGAGAGATGCCTCCCCTTATGGGTGGTCGCTTCCGCCACTAGGTGTTGTTGATCACTACCTAAAGGGATTTTCCATCCCTGCCTCTTTTTGGATTCATCTCCATCTTCAACAACATCTATAAAATAATAATAGGCTTCTTATTAAGTGAGTAAAACAAGTACAGGGCACTCTCTTTTATAAGACAAGAGAATAAGACATAGAGTAGAGCTAGGCAATATGGGATAATAGAAAAGAGGTCAATAAATAGACAACCAGAAGTCTAAAACCAAAACACGCTAAGTAAAAGTATCACAGTAAAATATACATACTAATACTCCCCCTCTAGCTGGAGCATAGATATGAATAATGCCCAGCTTGTCAATCAGAGTAGTGAATCTGGTCTTCGGAAGAATTTTGGGGAAGATATTTTCAACTTGATCTAAAGTATGTGTATAAGGCGTAGAGATATGACTAGATAATATCACTTCTCACACAAATTAATAGTCAACTTTAATGTGCTTAGTGCGTTCATGGAATGTAGGATTACTAGCAATAAAAACAATTACTTTGTTGTCAAGGTGCATGGAGATGGGTTTAGAATCAAAGAAACCAAAATCTTTCAGAATGTTGTGTACCAAGAAGAGTTCACACGTTGTATGAGCCATTTCTCTATACTCTGCTTCAGTACTAGAATGAGCTACGTCTATTTTCTTCTTGTAGCGCTAGGTAACTAGGTTACCACCTACAAACGTGTAGTATCTAGAAGTAGATCTGTGGTCTATCTTGTTGTCGACATAGTCAAATCAGAATAATCAACAAGATTACAATGCCCATGTTTCTTGTAGAGAAGTCCTTTCCCAGGAGAGCTTTTCAATTATTTAAGAATATACCAGATAGCATACTAGTGATACTATCTAGGCTTATCGAGATACCTACTAACCAGTCCAACAACATATGTGATATCAGCTCTAGTGATAGTAAGATATATAAGTTCCCCAACCATGTGTCGATATTGATGATGGTCAGGATAAGGAGGAGAGTTCTTGTCATCCCAATTAGTGTTTAGATCCAAGGGAGTAATAGCTAGATTGGCTCCAAGAAGTGTATTATATATAAGACCCAAAACATATTTATGCTGAGATAAGCATAGACCAAAAGATGACTGAGATACTTCAATTCCACAAAAATATCTCAATGCACCTAAATCCTTGGTAACAAAATGGTTTCCCACATAGTGTTTCATGGCCTGGATTCCTATAGAGTCACTACCAGATAATATGATGTCATCGATGTAGACAATTAAAATAACAAGACCATAAGTAGTTTTCTTGACAAATAAAGAATGATCAGACTAAGAGCATCGAAAGTGGAACTTTTGAAGAATGGAGCTCAGCTTGTCAAACCAGGCATGGGGACTTTGCTTCAAGCTATAAATTTATTTACACAGGTGGCCGACATTTGAGGACTCCCCCTAAAGCCCAAATCCAGGAGGTTGCTCCATGTATACCTCTTCATGTAGATCTCCATATAGAAAAGAATTTTTGACATCAAGCTGAAATATAGGCTAGTAAAAATTAACCACCATAGAAATAAGTACCCACACCAAGTTAAGGTGGGTGACAGGAGAGAAAGTCACGAAATAATGCACTCCAAATGTCTAAGTGTAGCCTTTAGCAACCAGACAAGCTTTAAGATGCTCAATGGTTCCATCAGGTTGATAATTGACCGTAAAAATCTGTCAGCAGCCAACAAAGGAACACTCAACAGGTGCATCAACCAACTCCTAAGTGGTTCATTCAGTGAGTGCTTGCATTTTAGATTTCATGGCCTGACGCTAAGCTGGATGCTTGAGCCTGAGAAGGATTTTTAGGAATAGAAACAATAGAAAGAGTAGAAGTAAAGTTTACAAAGTTAATCTCCAAGTGAGCAGTAGTACAGAAATATCCAGTGGGATGTTGTGTTCACGTCCGAGTGCCTTTGCGTAAACTGATCAGAATATCCAGGTCATAAAATACCTGAGGCGGAGGTGGGGGTAGATATGTTGAAAAGGATGGATGATTTGGAGGGAGTTGGATCCTTCAATCTTCTTTAATAAACCTTTAGTGGAGGAGTGGGAACACTAGTAGTATCTGGTGAATCGACATCATCAATCAGAGGTAGAGGTGTAGTCGAAATCATATGTTTGGGCGGAGCCAACAGAAGAATAGAAGGATTGATGCTAAAAAAGACTACATCATCTGAAACCATCCATTTCTTAGTAACCGGGTCATAACATTGGTACCCTTTTTGTGTCCAAGAGTACCCTAAGAACAAACACTTGATAGCACGTGGATCAAGATTGGTTTTTTGAGGACGTAGATTTTTAACAAAACATGTACTGTTAAAAATCCAAGGAACAGGAAAAGAAGGGCATCAGAATATAGAATCTGATATGGTACTTGATTTCTAAGAATATAATATGGCATGCGATTAATGGGATAGCATGATGTAACATACTAAAACTTTGACATATTCTCTTTTTGGCCCGTTCCCACTATATTCCTATCATTTAAATCATCGTTGGCCTTGATGCTTAAATTATGGAATTTATAGTGGTTTAGTGAACATTTATTCACTAATTGTACCAATATAAGTGTTTATGAACAAATACCTCAGTGAAAGCTTATTTAAGGATCTAGAATGCAAAATCACCAATTTAGTAGAACAATGGTATATTAATTTGTGCTAGAAGTGCAAGGCCCTAAACCTTTATTAAATGTATTAAACAAGCTTAATTATCATATTTAAGTTCTCTAAACCTTAGTCTAACTTTTTATGTGATTTCAAAACATAAAATAAACCTAAGTTTCAAATTTGGTTTGATTTAGATGTTGCTTGTCCAAGTTATGCAATTTTAGGTACATTCTAGACTTTTATACAATTTACCCAATTGGGAGGTTTAATTTGCAAATAATTACCTAAATTTTAATCCTTATATATTAGTTTACCATTCTGGATATTTTTAACCCTAGGGCACCTAGTTGCACCTTGGTTTGAAGGTGTTTCTCTCCAAGGGGATTATAGGGATTACCCTCTTTATAAATGATCTTATATTTAAAAGCTTATCTTTAAAATCTATGTTTTGCCATGAAGTTTCTGTACCAAGGTAAAAGAGGGTGCCTACCTAGGTGAAGAAAGCTCCTAGGGTTCCAAATTTCTCTATTTAGGATTTCTTAAGCTCCTCCTTGGTGATTTTGACTAAAACTAGTAAGAATCCTCCTTTCCTTCCTGATGTTCATGTTGTCAGTATTACTCCCACCATCTTCTAGGTCGAAACCATGACCTTCCATGGTAAAATTCCACCTAGAATCCTAAAACATCTCATCTCCATGCTCTTTTGCTTGGGTTTGCACCTATAAAGTGGAGAAGGTGATATTTGCTCAAGAAAGGAGCTTAGCTTGGAGAAACTAGACCTTCTCATCTCAGGATCCTTGCTATTTGGACCTTCTTACCTTCCTAGAGGCAAGTTTTGTTAACCCCCTTCTCATATATTGCTTAGTACATGCTTAAAACTCATGCTTCTATGTTTAAAATCGATGATCTCCATCTCTATACCAAGTTCTTCTAGGGTTTTTCTTTCTTTCTATTTTACCTTCTCTAGAAGCTCTTTTGGTTACCTATGCAACCTCGAACCTGATCTTGGGTCAAATGGAGTTTTCTCCCTCTCCCTCTCTCTTCAATTATCTCTATCGTTTTGATGATGTGGCAATTTCCTATTGGTCAGCATTGAAAAATTCATATCTTCTAATCCTCTTATCCAAATTTGGCAAATAGATATGTTTTGGAAATGGAAAATTAATCTCTATCTAGTAAAAATATTTTCAAGCTCTGATTTTGTGGTTTGACGAAGGGTGGTTTTCGTAAAACGAATTTAATTTGTAAAATCCATAAAAAATACATCTTAATCATCATAACTCCAAAATTAACATAAAATATGTTTTCTTGATTAGGAGAACTTAATAGGTTTATTGGTGATGTTTTAAGAGTATAAATATTAGTTTTTCTAAAAATTTATAGAACTAGGGTTCCTGTGTATTAATGTGCACTATGTACTATAATACATGTTAATACATTGAAAATAGGCAAAGTGGAACTTGGACTCAGTTAAAGTGGTGAAAGTTAGTAATTGATATCAGTAAGAGAAGTATGTGCATTCCGTACACTCTTTGTTGGTATAATTGTAGCCAAACCCTATATTTTCCTAATGAGGCTTAAATGAACCCTAAATCTTCTATTCTTGAATCCTAATGTTGTTCATCCCTCAAATTAGATTATAATTTCTTCTTGTTTGGGTCTTATACCCCACTGCTTATTGAATATTATGACTACTCTTTCCATGACTACTTTCCTAGGATGTATATTTATGTTCTATTTAATTTAAAGTAGTGGTACTTATGAAAACTACCCACAGAGGGTATGTATTTAATTGCCCTGGGGAATGTTTTTATTCTCCCCAATATAATTGTGTAGGTGACTGGGGAATGTCTTATTCTCCCCTCACCTATAGGTTAGAGGTCTGGTAGGTGCCTCAACCATAATTAGTTAGGTAGACATAATTATCTTACATGTAAATCCTTTTTAATATAATTGTTAATGGCAAGTTTCTTTTGAATATAGCTGTGATAACCTTGGATTTTAGGGTTTTGATAACCAATATATTATCTTAAGAGCATATGTGTCATTCAAATGATTGATACCAAATAGTGGAAATGATTATTCAATTATTGACTCTTTGGTCAATTGACGAACTCAATTGATGAAAGCTAGGGTTATGAGGATCATATAAAGTCGTTTGAGATTTATTTGATCAAGATTTGTAGATTAATTGATTTTTTTATATAATTCCCATACACTTATTTATAATTATTTGAGGAATCAAGTTATATGACCAAATGTTAGAATTTTGTGTCCAGATACAGGGGTTTGTATGATGGGGAACCCATGATTCATAATTCTTTTGAATCGAAGGTTTGTGCTAGGATATTAAATGTGAGAGATAATTGAAAGTAATTGAATGATAATTATTCCTTGAATGTATTTGACTTAAGTAGCGAGTTATCACCCTGCCTCGCAATCAATCACCCACAAATCCACTTGACTGTATGTAATCCTATCCTTTTGAAGAAAAAACAAACAAACTAATATAGCAGTAAACTCGTTGCCCTCAACCTCCGAAAGAGTGGGGAGAAGAATAAGATCAATTCTATCAAAAACAAGACCTTGTTTACCCATTCAATCGCAAACTGAGCACGATTCCAATACAATTGTGAGATCCAAAATGATAGGAGCTATTGACTAGATTCTGTTGGGGGTCATTTCGTGGAGATTTAAGGAATATCAAGACCTCCACCTCTTACATCTTTCCTTTTGGGCAGACCTCTTCCGGGGTAAGAGTTTGAGGAAGGAATCAATATGGAGAATCTTATTCAAGATTATGGCCATCATCGTCAACTTAAGGAGTCCCTTGATGGGTGTCTGAGGCCGGATGGCGAGTCTTCTCCTTTCTTCAGAACCCATGTGCATTACTGACGAAGATGGAGCTGGGGAGCATATCGTCGTGCCCTCTCTTTTGATCTGCAACCATCACCACCTTCATAGGCATGCCACAAACATCCTCGACTATCATCTAGAAAGAGGGAATGACTCGTGCAGGAAACCCCTTTTGTCGTGGATCTTTTCTGCCATGGTGGACAAGTAGCAGTTCATTGGAACTCTCCCCCCCACCTCGAAGGAGATTCCTTGGAACATCCTTAGATCTACCACTAAACTCAAAAGAAGTAAAGACGACCCCCTTTTTCTGGCACCTCACAACGCTGCTCCTGGAGAAGAAGGACTGCCGACGATGTTGTAACAGGGAATTTTGGAGTTCAGGTTGTGGGAGCTCGGTTCCCATCACACCCGCCTACGAAGACCACCACCAGGTTCAGTGGAAGGTGCAGACCTTCCGGTGATCTAGGATAGGTATGAAAAGCGTCGAGGTATAAAGCCCCAATCTGGGGAGCTACTCCTCCGCAGATCCAAGTCGGAGCCCTCAGTGAGTCGTGGATCGCTCTCCAGGCATGGAGGGTGCGCGTAGACATACGCCCGTACCTAGACAACACTACATGATCATCACTTGAGGACGAGCATGCCGAGATGTGGGGGGTCGCCCGTCGAGAGTCTGTTCTAGTTCCACGGTGGCGCCCTGTGCTGCTAAGACTAGGAGGGCTGGCGCGTGCAAGAGAGAGAGAGAGAGAGGGCCACGAGAGGTAGAGATAGAGATCGGACCATCCTGGTCCAAAGAGACAGACCGTCCAGTCCATCCAGCTCAGAAATCTTTGAACCGCACCCTCTATGTGGCCGTGTGGAAGACATCTAGAGTGCCCATATGTGAATCCAACGGCCCACCTAATTCTCACAGGTAAATACGTCATCTAATGTACATATCATACAAATACGATTAAAAATAGCTCTTGTGTCCAAATAATTACCCAAAAATATCCCTGGACTCAGAATAATGTCCTCTACATTACTAGACCCGTAGATCAGACCCTTGATGAACAAATAATGATGATATTTAAGGTAGATGATAATGCTTCTTTTGGAGATCATATTGTTGGTATAATTAGCATATCATGGAAATTAAATCTGCTAAAAATATTACTGAACCTTAGTATAATGTGGAAACCAAATATGAACTCAGATTTGACTATTATATCAAAATAATAGGCCATTTCTCATTAAAACCCAATTCCATGTTTGTAATCTCATATTAATTCTAGAAAATAGACCAATCATCAGAAAATTACAAAAATTGGACCAGACCTCTAAAATGACACCCCAGTCAGTACAAAAATATCAAACACAAGTTTAAGATCAATTTAACTTTAGGTTTGATCAAAACTCTAGTTGGACCTAAATACCATTAAAAATGATGAACCTTGTATTAATGATGCTCAATTATATTTAATCAGGTCATGGACAAAGTTCTAGATGATCATGGATATGTGAGGAATATCTGAACTTAGGTACATGGATATAATTATATGACTAGATTTGATGGATGTTAAATATATGTACTTGCTTGATTGTATTTGGAATACATTGTTGTATGTAGATCTTTATGTATTGTCATTTCCTCCTTGAACAATAAGAAAACTAAAGAAAGAAAATAGAATGTAGTTACTAATGGTTCATTAATCTCCCTATTAGAGAGGGAAAGTATTAATGTTGACTAGCACCTCCCTAATGGTACAAGGTACGCAGGGAGATCCCTAATGGTACAAGGTACGCGAGGATAGGGCCCAATAATATATGTTTGTGCTAAGTCCACCATAGTAATACATGTCCATTGAAATATGATTAATAACTTGGGTTTACCTAATTTTCTTCCTTAAATAATGCTTTCATTTTTCCTTCTTCTTTTTCAAGTATTTTAAATATGCCAACATAGTATAGTATCTTTCAACCACGTACCAACTTTATGTTGATTTGCTATTTCACGTATGTTTTAGGTTTAGAGATAAAATAATAGTATGTGAGCGAGTTGTACATGTTGTACCTATTGTGTAGATCCTATATTAGCGAACATGTTCTTAGACTGTAGAATTTTTATTCAATATGTAATTGTAAATCGGGTTGTAATAACTCACTTGGTAATATATATATATATATACATGTTGAATGTTGAGATTGTTCATGGTGTATGCATTATAATTGAATGTTCATGTATGCGTATTTTGCTTCCGCATTGCTCTCTGATATGATTGGATGATGTTTTCAAATTCTGACATCTCATTCCCAATAGGGTTTGGAGAAATCAAAATCTGGGGACGTCAATGGTGGTATCAGAGCATGAACAATAGCTACATCTAAAAATTGCTCACCATGAAACATAAAACTAAATTGAACCTTTAACTTGAAACCTTAGAAACTTAGTAAGTTGTTATACAGGAATAAGGTTTGATTTAGCCTCTAGGTTAGAACCTAGATGTTCGAGAACTAGGTTTAGACAAGTGTCTGAAACCCTTTGCATATTGAGCTCATATGTATTGGGTAGCTACACTAGTCTACACCATGTTCTCACCATTTCACTAGGTTACATACACCAAACTATCTATTGTGTGTGGGACACTCGAGTTTGCTTGTTTGGTTTTGTTTCCCAATCGACTCACACCTCGACATTTTTCTCTAACGTCTTCTTTCTCAAAGAAAAATTATATAATATTTTATTATATATATGTAAATATGAAACTGTGTCCCTCACACGGTAGAGTAGTTAGTGTTCATGCAACCTAAGTGAAAGGGAGTGACATCAGTCTAGAAGAGAGAGTAGTCTAGATTAGATGTCTAGAGCCTGATCAAGATATGTGGTACATAGAGTAGATGATAGAATGATAGTTGAAATAAGCATGTGAAAACTTATCTAAGTTTGATCTCTGATAGTATAAGTTTCCTTATAAAGGTTTAAGTTGTATACTTGTTGAATCCAATTTTGTAGAATTTATGCAAAATCTTGATAGTGAAAGTACATTCCCTTTTCCTACTTAAGATAAGCTAAGTTAAGATAGAGATGAGTGTGCATGACTCAAGCTCTTATACAAGGAGGATATCTAGTGGTAGGATGAGATATGTGGTGAATTCTAGAGAGAGTAAGACCCACAGGGAAAAGGTAATAGGACCTAGCCTCCAATATATGAGATATGTGTTAAACAAAAATGTCCTACACTAGATTACTCTCGAGTGTTGAGTTGAGTCCTTATGCATGATTCAAATCTATATGTGAGAATTGGGTAAAAGAAAAGGATGGGTAGATGACCCATATGATAAAGTCAATCCTTTGGCTGAGTTAGGTCCTAGATGGAGTGACATATTTTGTGAATCTCATCATTAGTTGCAAGTGAGGTAAAATATGAACTCTAGTTATGAGAGTATGATGCTTTGTGCAAAAGAATACTCAAAATACATGTTCTCCCTTCTTCTTCTCTTTTTTAATATATGATGATAGAAACCTCACTTGAGCTATATAGATGATTTATATATGAGGAGTCACTCGTATAAGCTTGACCTATTCTATATTTCCCCCCCTATATCATACGTGTAGCACCCAAGATTGAAATCATGATAAGTTTGAGTTTAAAATATTCTCTTCCCCTTCATATGAAACATGAAAGATATGATGCTGAGATCATGGGATAAACTTAGTATATTCTCTTTTTCCCTTCGCATAATACATGCAAGACATAAAAAGTTAAACTCATGAACTTGATATAAATTTTTTTTTTTGGATCATAAGATATCTGATCAGAAATATAGTTCGTAACTTTGATCCTTCTCAATGTATGCTTCTAAGTTGGGTATGAATATCACACCATAGGGTGAAACCCTAATGGTCAAGCATGTTATGTAAGACCTTCTTATGTAGAAAAATCCTAATATCAAGGATGAATATAAATCTCCTCTTATGCTGAAATCATTGTAAGATGTTGATCATAAAACATATTAATGATGTTAGATTTGAACGATCTGAATATCATGGCATATAAATGAATTCCTCCTGAACATTAAAAGTATGAACAAAACATGTACCCTTAGAGGTGATGTAACCCTAAGATATCATAATGTCATGTTATGGATAAGACATTAAGTGATGCTTCCACATATATAAGGTGGGGTGGACACACCCAAGAATCTCTAGACCCTAAGCCGACAACTTAGAGTGCATGCAACTATGGTGGTATTAGAACCTAAGCGATGAATATGTATATGAAGTTGAACTTTTTAATATCACCATGATTGTGGAACTAGTTGAATTTCGAGGACAAAATTCCATATAAGGTGCGGTGAATGTGATAACCTTGGATTTTAGGGTTTTGATAACTAATATATTATCTTAAGAGCATATGTGTCATTCAAATGATTGATACCAAATAGCGGAAATGATTATTCAATTATTTACTCTTTGGTTAATTGACGAACTCAATTGATGAAACCTAGGGTCATGAGGATCATATAAAGTCGTTTGAGATTTATTTGATCAAGATTTGCGGATTAATTGATTTTGTTATATAAGGCCCATACACTTATTTATGATTATTTGAGGAATCAAGTTATATGAACAAATGTTAGAATTTTGTGTCCAGATACAGAGGTTTGTATGATGGGGAGCCCATGATTCATAATTCTTTTGAATCGAAGGTTTGTGCTAGGATATTAAATGTGAGAGATAATTGAAAGTAACTGAAGGATAATTATTCCTTGAATGTATTTGACTTTGGTAGCGAGTTATCACCCTGCCACGCAATCAATCACCCACAGATCCACTTGACTGTATGTAATCCTATCCTTTTGAAGAAGAAAAAAAACAAACTAATCTAGCACTAAACTCGTTGCCCTCAACCTCCGAAAAGAATGGGGAGAAGAATAAGATCAATTCTATCAAAAACAAGACCTTGTTTACCCATTCAATCACAAACTGGGCACGATTCCAATACAATTGTGAGATCCGAAATGATAGGAGCTATTGACTGGATTCTGTTGGGGGTCATTTCATGGAGATTTAAGGAATATCAAGATTCCACCTCTTACATATGTCCTTTTGGGAAGACCTCTTTTGGGGTAAGAGTTTGAGGAAGGAAGCAATAGGGAGAATCTTATTCAAGATTATGGCCATCATCATCAACTTAAGGAGTCCCTTGATGGGTGTCTGAGGCCGGATGGTGAGTCTTATCCTTTCTTCAGAACCCATGTGCATTACTGATGAAGATGGAGCTGGGGAGCATATTGTCGTGCCCTCTCTTTTGATCTACAACCATCACCACCTTCAGAGGCATGCGACAAACATCCTCAACTGTCATCTAGAATGAGAGAATGACTCGTGTAGGAAACCCCCTTTGTCGTGGATCTTTTCTACCATGGTGGACAAGCAGCAGTTCCTTGGAGCTCTTTCCCCCACCTCAAAGGAGATTCCTTGGAACATCCTTAGATCTACCACTGAACTCGAAAGAAGTGAAGATGATCCCCTTTTTCTGGCACCTCGCAACGCTGCTCCTAGAGAAGAAGGACTGTCGGCGATGTTGTAACATGGAATTTTGGAGTTCAGGTTGTGGGAGCTCTGTTCCCATCACACCCACCTGCGAAGACCACCACTAGGTTCAGTGGAAGGTGCATATCTTCCTGTGATCTGGGATAGGTATGAAAAGCGCTGAGGTATAAAGCCCCAATCTGGGGAGCTACTCCGCCGCGGATCCAAGTCGGAGCCCTCAGTGAGTCGTGGATCGCCACTACTACAGAAATGGCTTATAAAGTCACTTTTTAAGGTGTCGGTTGTATACAAAAAACGACACCTATAGTCTACAGTGTCGGTTTATAACATAAACCGACACCCAATCTATGAAGGTCGACCAGACACGGGTACCGCTTTTATTAAGTGTCAGTTAATTAATAAATAGCTAACACCTAAACTCAACCGCCAAACCCAAAATTCCAGCGAAAAAATTGGCTCCAAAATTTTAGTATAGGTGTCGGTTCATAACTGTATAACTGACACGATAGGTTTAGTTGTCGGTTTTCATAAATAACCGACACATAGTATAGGTGTCGGTTCATAAATAAATAATCGACACTATAGGTTTAGTTGTCAGTTTTTTTAAATAACCAACACTTATTGCAACTTAATAGCAAACCAGCCTGACCGATTCTTCACTTTCCCTGTTTCATTCCTGATTCCCTAACCTCCGGTTATTTCTGCTCCCTACCGCCGGTGCGCCTTCCTGCCGTTCGTGCTCCAACACCCGTCACCGCCGCTCCTTCCTCCATTCTTGCCCGTCGTCACCGTCGCTGCAAGAAGCAGTCGCCGCCCGCCCGCCTGCCGACCGCCTTCTCCTCCGGTGCCTCCATGCCGCCGCCACCAGGCCGACAGCTCGCTTCTTCTCCACCGCCGTCGCGCCACCGCAACCATCTTCTTCGCCTGCTCTATCGTCGCCCACTCTGCGTCGTTGTCTGGTTCGATCACAGCTCCTCTCCAGACCGGCCGTAACTCATCTAGCCCTATCCCTACCTTCCAGGATCGACCACAACTCCTCTCCAGGTCAGATTCACACATTAATATTGCCAATAATATAGGAAATGAATGCTAGCTCCAATTGTAGACATATTGTATATGGTTTTGATCAGAAAAATGCATAGATTGTGAATAAAATATACTTAAAGATCTATTATTCTTTTTGTTACAAAGGTATGTTGTTAATCATGTTAATTATGATTCTTCTATATATTCTGATGTCATTATATAATTATGTGATCCCAACATATTAAAATATTGAATTAGAATGATTTCATGAATTATATGGTTTTAAAGTTGATAAACATGTACATGCGGAAATAGGGTTATTAAACCAATAGTTATAACATAGTATGATCTTAATCTGATCTGGATGTTCATAATAATGTAGTATGTTAAATATGATGATTAGGGATACATATAATGTCTAGTAAAGATTCCTAGACCTTTTGTTTGAAACTATTGATTTCATGATTTATTATTTAATAATGCTCTGTTGATTAGGATTAACCATGTTGCCTGTAGTTTATAGACATTTATTATATATAAGTGTATTGTTTAATAGTTTAGCTATAATCATTGTTTAATAGTTTATCTATATTCTTGGTGACAATCCTAATCACCCTTCTCTTTCTTAATGATGAACTGTAATGCACACATGTGACATGCTTGGAATGTAAATGATGAACTTTTCCCTAAATTGCCAATCATGCTTTTAAAGACATCAATAATCACCCTAACTTGAAGAACTAGGATTTTAGGTATAAGAATGACAACACATTATTTGTTGGCCTAGAAACCCATCCAAGATTTACTCATTAGGAGTAAATCTTGGATAGTCCCCAGTTTGGGACTGTTCTTGAACACCTAATCTCGCTTAGGATGTAAGTGTATATAATGTGTGTTGGGTTTTCAAGAAAATTCCCGCAGCATTTCCCCGTTTGTTCTCTAAGTACATATGTACTTCGAGAACAGCGGGGAAATGCTGCCGAAGTTTTCTTGAAAACCCAATACACATTATACACTTACTAGTGAGATTAGGTATTCAAGAATGGTATAGGTGGTACAGATTTATTATATATAAGAATGACATCACATGTATTTGTTAACCCTAGACCCTAATCTTGTCCTAATATATACTTGTTTTCTCTTTGATCATGGAATGGATAGATCATGGGTGTCCATTCGTAATCGCTGCACCCCAAAGTTTATTTCTGGTCTTGCCCAGTTTATTAGATTTGTCGAGGAACATAGGAAACAACCTGGAGATAAGTTCTACTGTCCATGTAGGCATTGCGGTAACCACTTGAAAGTCAGCACTGGTGACGAAATCAAAACTCATATCATGTGCAACAGAATTATACAAGGCTATACAGAATGACACTGGCATGGAGAGATTTCAAACTCGAAACCAGTGGATGTCGATCGCAGTGCTTGTGTGGAAGAAGAAATTGCCTATGATGACGTCGATGTGAATGAACCATTTGCAGTAGACATCGTTGATGCGATGCTGGATAGTTGTGGGGTAGAGCAGACCGATCCACCTCCCATTTTTAGAAACATTGTGCATGATGCTAAGATGTCATTATACACTAGTTGCACTAAGTTTACGAAGCTTAGCGCTGTGTTGAGATTGTATAAGTTGAAAGCTAACAATAGATAGAGCGACAAAAGCTTCACGTCATTGCTTTCTTTGTTGAAAGAAATGCTTCCTGAAGGAAACGAGCTTCCAATCTCAACATACCAGGTAAAGAAATTGTTGTGCCCAATGGGAATGGATGCCAAGAAGATACACACATGCCCGAATGATTGTGTATTATTTCAAAAGGACTATGCGGATTTGAAAGATTGTCCAAAATGTGATGCGTCACAGTATAAATTGACGACTTCGGGGGAGTCCAAAACTGGTTCTCCTGCCAAGGTGATGTGTTATATACAATCTTCCTCCCTGGTTGTGTATGAAAAATATGTATGTAATGTTGTCGTTGTTGATATCGGGCCTTAAACAACCTGGAAATGACATCAATGTTTATCTTGAACCTCTGATTGATGACTTAAAGAAACTCTGGGGTGAAGGTGTGATGACCTATGATGCTTCACAAAGAGAGACATTTCGTCTGCATGCTATGTTGTTTTGCACTATTAATGACTTTCCAGCATATGGGAATTTGTCTGGATATAGTGTCAAAGGAGCTAAAGCGTGTCCTATATGTGAAGAGAACACTGATTCAACAAGACTAAAACATGGCTGTAAGAATGTATATCTTGGTCATCGAAGGTTTCTTCCAAAATTCCATCCGTATCGTAGGAAGCGCAAAGCATTCATTGGATTGAATGAGGAACGGAGTGCACCTAAACCTATACCAGAGGAGCTTGTTTATGAAAGAGTAAAAGACATTGTCAATGAATTTGGTAAGAGATCAGAATGTACTACACGGAGTGACAATTCTTCATTCAAGAAGAAGTCAATATTTTGGGATCTTCCTTATTGGAGTTCTTTGACAGTCAGACATTGTATCGATGTAATGCACGTTGAGAAAAATGTCTGTGATAGCATCATTGGTACTCTGTTAAATATACCAGGTAAGACTAAAGATGGGATAAAATCCAGACTGGACCTACGTGAAATGAGAATAAGGTCAGAATTAACAGAATTACGTGAAATGGGTAATAAAAGAACATACTTACCTCCTGCTTGTTACACGTTGTCTAGAAAGGAGAAGAAAGCTTTTTGTGAATGCTTGGTAAATGTTAAGGTGCCACATGGTTACACATCCAACATCCGTAGTTTGGTATCAATGAAAGATTTGAAGTTGATAGGTCTTAAATCTCATGATTGACACACTCTAATGCAACAAATATTGCCCGTGGCAATTCGATCTATATTGCCGAAGCATGTAAGGTTTGCAATCACCAGACTTCGTTTCTTTTTCAACAGTCTCTGCAGCAAAGTTATTCACCTTGAGACTCTCGATAATTTACAAAGAGAAGTGGTTGTTACCCTATGTCAACTTGAGATGTATTTCCCTCCTTCATTCTTTGATATCATGGTACATCTTGTTGTCCACTTGACTAGGGAAGTGAAAATCTTGGGACCGGTTTTCTTGCATTGGATGTATCCCTTTGAAGGATACATGAGCATTTTTAAAGGTGATGTTCGAAACCGCTATCGGCCTGAAGGGAGTATAATTGCAGGTTATGTGGCGAGAGAGGTTATGGATTTTTGCAATGACTTTCTCAGTGGTAATGACACTCCTGATAATGACAAGAATATTGACGAGCTATTTGGCAAAGGAATTTTGGGTTCACGTATGAAAGTAATCAGCCGCGAGCAGTTAGAACAAGGTCATTTGTATATTTTACACCACATGGATGAAGTGAACGTTTATATCGAGGAACATACCAATTTCATCAAAAGACAATATCCTCGAGCCAATACAATGTGGCTTGCTAGAGAGCATAACAAGACTTTTATTAAGTGGTTTGAAGATAAAGTCTTACATCAACTATCTCAAACACCAGATGATATTACTGAAACTATCAAATGCCTCACCTTTAAACCAAAGTTGACTGTTATGTCTTATGAAGGGTATGACATTAATGGATTCACATATTACACAAAGCGCCAAGATGATAAGAGTGTCATCCAAAATAGTGGGGTCACCCTTCAAGCATCAACTATGTTTTTTGCAAGTGTAAAGGATAAGAGTCCACGTGAAGCTAAATTGTCATATTACAGTGTCATTGAAGACATATGGGAATTTGACTACATAGATTTCAGAATTCTGCTCTTCAAATGTAATTTGGTTGATAACACTAAAGGAGTTATAGTGGATGAATTGGGTTTCACTTTAGTGAACTTTGTAAAGATTGCCGAGAAGGATGAATCATTTATATTGGCATTACAGGCAAAACAAGTATTTTATATCGATGATCCTGCAAATGATAAATGGTCAGTTGTTCTTCATGGTAAAAGACAGTTCGTTGAAGATCCTATAGATGAAGAAAAGTACTATGACAAGTATGATGACTCCAGTCCATTCTCAGTTGGGTTGCCAACACCAACAAATATTGAAGCTAATGATGACTTGTATGTGCGCGGAGATCACAATGAAGGATTGTTAATTGATAAAAAATCGCAATATTAGAGGTATATATGTTTTATTTTATACGTTTTTATTTTTTCTGAATATGTGAACTTTACAATGTGATCTTAATTTATAATGTGAATTACTTTACAATGTGAATGTGAACTTTACAATGTGAGCTTTAGAATTTGAATTACTTTACAATGTGAACTTTACAATTTGAATTACTTTACAATGTGAGCTTTACACTTTGAATTACTACTTTACAATGTGAACTTTACAATTTGAATGTGAATGTGCAGATGGCTGACCATTCTCCTGATGACCATGCTGATGACTACTGTGAGGGTGAGGACATCAATGTGCCACCTCACAATGTAAGTTTTAAAAATATATCATATATTTATGTCTATATGTCCATTTATAGTTATATCTTGTAAATGTGAATTATTTTGTCCAATTTTAGGTTGATGATGCACAGGTACCATCTGCAGCACTTGAGGCACTTGATCAACAACACCAAAAAGTTGACAAGAGAAGGGGCATCACTATGATGAAGAAGATAATTGCGCAAAAGGGCAATGGACCCAAACTTGTTGTGGATTTTGATAATGCAGGAAATGCATGTGGTGTGAATCACAATTCATTTATTTCATATCTTGGATATGTTACTCATAGCCATTGTTGTTGTCGCTTAGATTCTTGGCACAACGTTTCTAAGGAGAAGAAGGATTTAATATGGAGGGATTTATGCCTGAGTTATTATTAAATTTGCAATTCTATTTTGTAGATTACTAAATTTTTGGATACTAGTTAATAGCAATTCTATTTTGCAGAGTATATTTGAATTGGATGAAAAGCTGCATCGTAAATGTGTGATGCAATGTTGTGGGAGAGTCCTAAGGAACTATAGGACAAATCTCACCAGAGAATACATAAAAGAAGTTGGCAAGAGGAAGAAGACAGCCACTGAACAGTGGAACTTCCTGGACAAAGAAGAATGGGACGCGTTTGTCACTTCAAGACAAACTGATGAATTCAAGGTATTAGGCGTTAGTCTCAATCTCATTAATTAATATATGTTGTATTCACTTATTCAAGATTAACAATTAGTGTTACTAACCAAATCATTAATGTGCATACTAACTAGGCCCTCAGTGATGCACAAAGATCAAGGCTTGCGATGAATGTGTACGACCACACAATGGGTCCAAGAGGATATGCTGGCGTTCACCAAAGACTACAGGCTGAGGCTACTGCTGCTCAGTCTGCTGCTACTCAGGAGTCCTCTACCATAGGTAGCACACCTCTGCCTCGCCATGATGTCTGGATAGCTGGGAGGCAAAATAAGAAGGGAGAATTAACTAAGGCCGCAACTGCTGAGGCGGCTGCAAAAATGGTAAAATACAACTCTTACAACAATCATTCGAATATTGATTATTTGTGTTGTTTACTTAATACAAATTTTTGTTTTATAGATTAGCGGGAGCTGCACGAGCTGAGGAAACAAGGAAAGTTCATCCCTGAGGGCACAAGGGATGAATTGACAGTTGCTCTGGGTAACCCAGAGCATCCTGGACGTGTTAGGGCTGCAGGCGCTGGTGTGGGCATCAAAGCTTTTTTTGGGCCATCCCAGCGCAAACATGTCCCAAAAGCGGGACTTTCACAAGAAGAGGTAACATATTTTTTCCTTGTAGATGTTACTGTAAAAGAGAATTCAAAAATTAGAATTTGACGTTTCTTTTATCCATGTATAGGTGGATAAGCTATTTGACAGGAAACTCGAAGAAAAACTTGAAGAAGTAATGAAAAAGTGGCAGACATCTCAGACTGCCACTTACCAAACAATACCTACTACAGGCTCTACTCCTACTCCTACTGTAGAGGTTGGGAGTAACCCTGTAGACCCACCACCTAGCACATCCACTGTAAGTATTTTTATGACATAGTAACTAGATTTTTAATTCAAGATGATACGTATATATGAAATTGTAGTCGTTTCAAAAAAAAGATGATATGTATATATATGTATATAACATTCTTTACACAACAATTTATAGGGGTTGAAGCCATGCCGTCTAAAAAGTAAAGAATATGTTGTGGCAGAGGCGTCGGCTTACCCATCCCTACCAGGGGAAATGTGTCACGGGTCTCCAGTACCAGCTGGTTGGATTCGGGTGAGCCCGATATATATATTCCCCCAATTTCTGGAACTTCCACTGCCATATGCCCACCCAGATTGTGAAACGCTTGGTGAGGCAGTAGGCAGAGTGATATTGTGGGAAAAAATGTATGCCTTCTTTACTGAAAAGGTGTGGTAAATTTACATTACGTTCAATTGTTAGTGTGTGTATGTGCTGGCAGTTGATCTGAAATTATTATATATATATACAGGTTAAAAAGAAAACACCCACAACATCTAGGCCTCCACTTCCACCTCCTGCATTACCTAGTTGGGTTCCACAAGACCTACCTGTCCAGTAGGTCCTAACTATAGGGGTATGACAATATGGTTAGGGGAACAAGATATAAACTCCCCTATAACTGTTTCTTCTGATTCAGATTGTACAGGTCAGTCATACGAAACAAAACTATTTATACAAGATATTTTGGATTTGTTTCGATATGATTGGCTAAATACATCTATGATAGAGCTATGGATAAGGTGAGATATTCTTTATACATCCATATACCTTATGTATGATCTGGTGATCTGGTTTCTTATTTATTAATGCATGCGTAATTAATACATATTTTGCAGCTACTTAGACAACATATGTGCAGATTTTTGATTCGAACATGTAAGGTTTTTGATTTCATCCTTGATTAGTCTAGTAGCTAAAGACCCTACATCAGTTCAACAATACTGCTGTGAGGCTTTTTCAATTTTTGCTGTAAAAAAGAAGATGGTGATAATGGCTCCATTCAATGTAGAGTAAGTTTACTTTTCTTATTATAATTTGGACTTAAGAAAATTACATTTTATTGTGGATTTTGAGTTATTAATTTTTGACTTTTTCTCCTCTAGTGGTAAGCATTGGGAGTTATTGGTTATTGCCCCCGATACGTTCACTGTGTATTATCTAGATCCTAAGGGGGGTAAAATTGAATACAAGATTTGGACACAAAATGAAAATGGCAATATTTCGGTGAGAAATATTTCATTTTTCATATCCGTTAACATATGTTATTACATTACTATTTAATTGCAATGTTCTGTGTTACATTAACATGTAGGGGTTTTGAGGAGTACAAAAAGGCTGGAGGAAAGGTCCCCACGAAAAAGAACCAGCAAATAATTTGGAAGAACGTGAAAGTAAGTTCCCGACTGCAATATATGTATATATTATTTATGTGAACAATGCTTAATTAGTTGTATATTTTAATATTTTGTATGTTTGAATTTATAGTGTGCTACACAAGACAACGGATGGGCATGTGGATACTATGTCATGCGATATATGCACATGCTTGTCAAATATGCCGCAATGGACATCGATTGTATTGATGAGGTATTATATAGTCTCATTAGATAATATGAAATATATCGATCTTATTTATAGCTCATTAATTATATATATACATCACTCTTTGCAGGTGTTTAAAACTGACCCCACTATAGGAAAGGACTTACCATATGTACATGAGCCCTATACGATGGGAGAATTAAATGAAGTAGTAGAAGAATGGGCAACAACCATACAATTAGTGGGGGCTTTAAAATATAATTGGGATCCTGATAGCGAATAATGACTAAACAATGATACTTTGTAAATGAATTTCTGAATTATAATATATGTGTGAATGTTTCTACATGTCTGGATGTTTCTACATGTGTTTTAGTGAAAATGAATGAAAGTGTTGGTTGCTATATGAAGTCTACATGTGTGAATGTGAATGAATGGAACTACAGATTGCTAGCATGTGTGAATGTTTATAAATGTGTGAAAATAAAATGGAACTGCAGGTTGCATTGCTATATGCATGTGCTCCTTTTTTATTGTTAATTTTGCAGGTTTGCGGCCTGTTGTCGGCTGATATCAATAGATGTCGTAAAACCTGTAGTTCATAACTGAACTAAACATGTTTCTCTTCCTACGACCAGCCACAGCAGGTCTGCAAACTGACAGAAAAAAAACCAATAGGTGTCGGTTATTTGTAAATAACCGACACATAATGTTATAGTGTCGGTTTTTTTTACAAATAAAAGACATCTATTTCGTGTGGTGCGATGGGTTTGGTTGTCGGTTATTTATAAATAACCGACACTGATAGTGCCCAAGATGGCACCCTTTCTGTGGCGCGAAGGGTTTGGTTGTCAGTTATTTGTAGATAACTGACACTGATGGTGCCCAAGATGGCACCTTTCTGTGGCGCGAAGATATATAGTGTCGGTTATTTGTAGATAACTGACACTGATGGTGCCCAAGATGGCGCCCTTTCTATGGCGCGAAGGGTTTGGTTGTCGGGTTCTTACCTAATAATCGACGCCTATAGTCCCATGATGGTGCGTTTTCAGTGGCACGCGAAGAGTTTGGGTGTCGGTTATGGAACCGACGTCTAATGATTGGACTTTTAGTGTCGCCCACATAGGTGTCGCTTAGAAACCGACACTAAAGGCTTTAAATAACCGACACTAAAGGTAGGTTCTGTAGGCATGGAGGGTGCGTGTAGACGTATGCCTATACCTAGACAACACTGCAGGATCATCACTTGAGGACGAGGATGCCGAGATGTGAGGGTTTGCTGATACTCGTCGTTTTGCAATATCAATCACTAAGATGGTTAATCCTAGAGTTTAAACCTTTTTTACTTCCGGTTTTAAGGGTAGTATAGAAGGGTCGATCCCACATGACAACTAATTAGAGATTGTTCTTAGAACCCAAAGATTTGAAGAAATTTTATTAATTGTTTTTGGTATTTTTCTTTTTAAAGCAGAAAGTAAATTCCAGTTGGGGGTTTGAATGATTACACTAATGCAAGAATGAAAGCACTTAACAAGAATTAACATGCACAAGGGAAAAATAAAAAGATTGTTAACACAAGCAAACTAAATGAATGAAAGACTAAGAATTAAAGGAAACGAAGATGCGGTGTTTAAAACAAGAGATGGAAATCGAGGCTCGTAGGTGTTTTCACCACCTTAGCCTGTGTGATAACAACTAAATCTTAAACGACAATTCGATGAAGGCTTGCGAATTAAAAACTCACAAAAGAGAAACTCCACAAGAGCCCATTGGTCTTGGTGCTCATGCTTCCTCATTTATCAACCAAAAAGACGAGAATCCACAGTCATATCAAAACGTCTATGTAATTGATTTTATTGTTCTAAATCCGGATTTCCATGGTCACATCCATCCGGATTAACATGCGATCCAAAGATTGACTATTCAATTAAAATCGATTACCATCTAGTCATTTAATAAGAAGTCGTTAAAACCATGGATAAGGGGTTATTCCCCTTGCCCCGATAAGAGACTACTCACACATAGAGAAATGGGAGTCGGAGGAAGAAAGAATTGAAGCCATAGTCTAGCCCAAAAATCAGAAAATTAATCCTTATGCTAGAGACGATGAAATAGCTCAACTCTTTGTTCCTTGCTCCAAAATAAAGCGCGGATGAAAGTAGATCAAGACTAAAGTGGGAAGAAGAGACAAGAATGAGAATGGAAGAACGTTGCTTGAATTTAAAACTACTTTATTGCATAAAATGAAAATGATTACAAGCCTAATTGCTGCAGAATCATAATACAAAGAAATCCAAGATGATCCTTGGGAGGAGGAAGTGCCCTTCCTTTTATAGGAGAATGAGGGGTAGTCTATCTAAAAAAAGAGGGGGAAAAAGAGAGGGAGCCATCCTTTTGAATTTTCAGATCTAGTCAACAAACTCTTGATTGTCTTTGTTTAATGCAGATTTTCACAGCAGAGATTTCGAGCGAATTTATGTTGTAAAAGAATTCAAAGTGCGCCCGAAAATATGATTTTCATGTAGGCCTTTGAATTCCCTTTCTAAATCATATTTGAACATTAAATTCTGCCTTATGATGTGAGAGTTATGCTAAGTTTGGTGCAAGGTACGCATTTAAGTCAGCATTGCGGGAAACTGAATTGCCTCCTATCTTCATCTCTTCTTTTCTCAATTTAATTACTTAGATAATTCCTGAAAATTAGGATAAATATCATAAGAATTCAGGAAAAGTATATAAAAAAGATGAAAGTGCTATTTATTTTTGAATTAGCTAAAATTAACAAAAAAGTCCTAATTACTTATTCTAAATGAAGTAAAAATAAGAGATGAATATGCATTCATCAAAATACCCCAAACTTAAACTTTGCTCGTCCCGAGCAACATTAAAATCAAGAAATACTTTCAAGACATACTTTCAACCTATCATCCTCACTCTCCTAACAATCACTGGATTCCTTCCACCAAAATATGGTCAAGCGACCCTGACTTTCTAAATTCACAAAAAGTGACTTTTATATTTTCTACTTTACAAACTTGCATTTATTCAAGACCTGCAATAAAATAGATTTTCATTTCACCTTTGCATTTGTTACTCCATTTTTTTTAAGTTTTACACAAGAACAAGGTTGATTTGGATAGTTGGGATTTTTGTAGTTTTCCCCTGGGTAGAAAATTGGAGTGAAGGAGGTATGGAAGAAGGACAGTCTCTCCTCTATTCGACTCGAGACCGTTTTATTTAGTGGCCATGTAGTTACATTGACCGCATTTTTTATTTATTTTTGGTGATACACCCAATTGCGTGGGTATGGAAGAAGCGAAAGAGGGGGAAGGGGTGCCACCCCAAACTTAGCCTTTTTGGCATTATTGGCTTTTTTTTCTTTTTGACGAATGGAAAGATTTGGAAGTGGTAGAAGAAGAGTCGAAGAGGCTGTTCTTGTGCAACATTTTTTTTCATCTTTTTTTAGGAGTACCATGCATTGGTTCAACTATTACCGAATCATGCGAAAAATCAAGAAAATTTATACAAGTTGTACATGATAAGAAAGCATCACTCTTGAATCCTATCAATCCTCTATGGCTTGCCATCTTTTCCAAGGAGTGATTATTATTTGAGGTACTAAGTGACAGGAGGATTTCTAGTCATGAAAGTTTCAAAATTTTAGTTGCAAGGAAGTTACATCATTAAGGGGAGTATTTTGACAAATGATCGTTTCAAGGCCGACTAGATATGGGCCAATTATACTATGAAAAGAAAGAAAGAAAAAACTACATGCAAAATGTAAAAGAAAAGATACTAAAAGGGGAAGAAAAAGGGGTGGAAACGTACCACCCATCCCCACCCCAAACTTAAGACTTTGCTCGTCCCGAGCAAAAATCAAAATCCGAGATGGGGGAAAAGAATAGCGAGGATTTCTAGGTGGCCCAGGTAGCTCAAAAAATGTCCAGCTGAAGGGGATGTGTATGAGGGCTGGGACCTTTATATGAGGAGATTCATAATGTACCCTATGATTGGGTAATTGTAGAAGCTCAGTGGGGTGCTCATATTTTCTTTCACCTCGCATTCCCTCCAATAATATCCATAGATCTTCCTTTGATAGCAAGGGAAGTGTTGGAGATGTATGTGGATAAGGGGAGGTTGGCGAGTACCTGACTAGGAATGCCAGTAGAGCATGATGAACTGAGTCGGGTGGAGGATCCGATTCAAGTTTTCCACCATCATGATGACCTGCATATGGGAGAATTGATGCTAATACAAAAAATTTAAAATCATTTACAAAGGTGTTTTGTTTCTCCTTAAAATTAATGCCATCAACATTGGGTTTGGTATGTTTCATTGTTGATGTAACATATGTCTCTAATTTTTTTGTCGGAGCGATGATGATGTCTTCCTTGAAAACAATAGAAAGGGGTGTGTGGGCTTCTTCTAATGGTGGTATCTCCCCTTCTAGATCAGCCATGTGTGGGATGGAAATTGGTTGTGATGGCTGGGGAAGAATCATAAAGGGGGTTAGATTCTCATTATCCAAAATAGACTCAAAAGAAGGGTATTGGTCTATGGTATCATTCAGATTTATGTTAAGGATGGGAGGAGTTGTTGGATCTTCATAATGAATCACCTTCTTTGACATTTCATATTCAAGTAAAAGAGTCTCTAAAGGAAAGATAGGGATACCAACGCCCTCATCACACACAAAATGTGGCTCCATGGTTTGTTCTATTTCTTCAGGATCTGACATATATCACACAAAATAAGGATCATCATCGTCATTGTTAGGAAGAACCATCTTGTTTTGCTCAAGCTCTATAGGGGGAGTTTGTGATTGATCCTCTAGAAAGGTAGCTAACATGGCTTGACTGGATTCAAGTTTTGCTTGTGCTTCAGCTACCCTCTTTTCTAGGTCCTTAAGTCTCTCTTCCAGTTCAAGATCAATTTGCATTTCACCATAGGATTTATACACCCCAAAATTTTGGTCATCCTCGCCACACTACCCATAGTTTCCTTGGCCATAGTACTCCTCATGTTGTTTTGGGTGGCATTGCTCCTCATAATAATCTCCAGAAGATGGTGGATTGTAATTTCCATTGCGTCCATCTTGGTAGGAAGATTCAATATTTTAAGGTGTCACCAATTCATGAGGAAACATATTTGAACAATCTATATTTTGGGTTTGGGCTTCTACTAAGGTGGCCAATAAGGTTTGGCTAGTTAGGAGTTTTGCTGCCATCTTCTCTAGGGACCTAAGTTTCTCTTCTTGTTGAGGATTATATTGGGTATCATAAATAGGTCCATTTCCCCCAAAGTTTTGTTGGTCGTACCCTCTCTCAGAATATGGATAGCAAGTTTCCCCATATTGTTTCTCAGAAAAATAAGGATTTACATTGTACCCACTCGGATGAAAGGGCTCATAGAGAGGGGTGCTATGGGATAAATTTGGACAGGCAAGAGATGCATGGTGGCAATGACCACAATAATAAAATTGTGGGGGATATTGCAATGCCCACTCCATTGAAAGGTTTTTTTTTTACAATTAAAAAAAGAACTAAAGATTTTGTACAAGACTGTAAATTACAAAAAAGAAACAGAAGCTAAGGGATTATGACTCAAGGTTAAAATTTACAAAACTAACTAAAATTACAATTTTTTTACAAACTAGCGGTTTTGCAGAAAAAAACAGACTGCCGGAATGGAAACTCGGCAGAAGGAGGAGTAGCACTTCCGGAATGTTACTTGGAAGGCATAAAAAAGGAAAAAAGTTTTTCAAAAATTTTGGGGTTCGAGAAAACCATCCGTTGTCCCCGACAACGGTGCCAAATTGATACTCGTCATTTTGCAATATCAATCACTAAGATGGTTAATCCTAGAGTTTAAACCTTTTTTACTTCCGGTTTTAAGGGTAGTATAGAAGGGTCGATACCACAGGACAACTAATTAGAGATTGTTCTTAGAACCCAAAGATTTGAAGAACTTTTATTAATTGTTTTTGGTATTTTTCTTTTTAAAGCAGAAAGTAAATTACAGTTGGGGGTTTGAATGATTACACTAATGCAAGAAGGAAAGCACTTAACAAGAATTAACATGCACAAGGGAAACATAAAAAGATTGTTAACACAAGCAAACTAAATGAATGAAAGACTAAGAATTAAAGGAAACGAAGATGCGATGTTTAAAACAGGAGATGGAAATCGAGGCTCGTAGGGGTTTTCACCACCTTAGCCTGGGTGATAACAACTAAATCTTAAACGACAATTTGATGAAGGCTTGCATTTTAAAAACTCACAAAAGAGAAACTCCACAAGAGCCCATTGGTCCTGGTGCTCATGCTTCCTAGTTTATCAACCTAAAAGATGAGAATCCACGGTCATATCAAAACGTCTATGTAATCGACTTTATTGTTCTAAATCCGGATTTCCATGGTCACATCCATCTGGATTAACATGCGATCCAAAGATCGACTATTCAATTAAAATCGATTACCATCTAGTCGTTTAAGAAGAAGTCGTTAAAACCATGTCTAAGGGGTTATTCCCCTTGCCCCAAAAAGAGACTACTCACACATAGAGAAATGGGAGTCGGAGGAAGAAAGAATTGAAGTCATAGTCTAGCCCAGAAATCAGGAAATTAATCCTTATGCTAGAGACGATGAAATGGCTTAACTCTTTGTTCCTTGCTCTAGAATAAAGCGCGGATGAAAGCAGATCAAGAATAAAGCGGGAAGAAGAGACAAGAATGAGATTGGAAGAACGTTGCTTGAATTTAAAACTACTTTATTGCATAAAATGAAAATGATTACAAGCCTAATTGCTGCAGAATCATAATACAAAGAAATCCAAGATGATCCTTGGGAGGAGGAAGTGTCCTTCCTTTTATAGGAGAATGAGGGGTATTCTATCTAAAAAAAGAGGGGGAAAAGAGAGGGAGCCATCCTTTTGAATTTTCAGATCTAGTCAACAAACTCTTGATTGTCTTTCTTTAATGCAGATTTTCACAGCAGCAATTTCGAGCGAATTTCTGTTGTCAAAGAATTTAAAGTGCGCCAGAAAATATGATTTTCATGTAGGACATTGAATTCCCTTTCCAAATCATATTTGAACATTAAATTCCGTCTTAGGATGTGAGAGTTATGCTAATTTTGGTGCAAGGTATGCATTTAAGTCAGCATTGCGGGAAACTGAATTGCCTCCTATCTTCATCTCTTCTTTTCTCAATTTAATTACTTAGATAATTCCTGAAAATTTGGAAAAATATCATAAGAATTCAGGAAAAGTATATCAAGAAGATGAAAGTGCAATTTTTTTTTGGATTTAGCTAAAATTAACAAAAAAGTCCTAATTACTTATTCTAAATGAAGTAAAAATAAGAGATGAATATGCATTCATCATTCTCTCACCGAGAGTCTGTTCCAATTCCATGACGGTGCCTTGTGCTGCGAAGAACAGGAGGGCTACCGCGCGTAAGAGAGAGAGAGAGAGAGAGCGGGCCACGAGAGGGAGAGATAGAGATCGGACCAGCCTGGTCCAAGGAGACAGACTGGCTAGTCCATCCAGCTCAGGAATCTTTGAACCGTACCCTCTTTGTGGCCGTGTGGAAGACATCTAGAGTGCCCATATGTGAATCTAACGGCCCACCTAATTCTGATAGGTAAATACCTCATCTAATGTACATATCTTAGAAATAAGATTAAAAATAGCTCTTGTGTCCAAACAATTACCCAAAAATATCCCTAGACTCAGAATAATGTCCTCTACATTACTGGACCTGTAGATCAGACCTTTGATGAACAAATAATGATGATATTTAAGGTAGATGATAATGCTTCTTTTTGAGATCATATTGTTGGTATAATTAGCATATCATGGAAATTAAATATGATAAAAATATTATTGAACCTTAGTATAATGTGGAAACCAAATATGAACTCATATTTGACTATTATATCAAAATAATAGGCCATTTCTCATTAAAACCCAATTCCATGATTGTAATCTCATATTAATTCTAGAAAATAGACCAATCATCAGAAAATTACAAAAATTGGACCAGACCTCTAAAATGACACCCCAGTTAGTAAAAAAATATCAAACACAAGTTTAAGATCAGTTTAACTTTAGGTTTGACCAAAACTCTAGTTGGACCTAAATACCACTAAAAATGATGAACCTTGTATTAATGATGCTCAATTATATTTAATCAGGTCATCGACAAAGTTCTAGATGATCATGGATATGTGAGGAATATATGAACGCAGGTACGTGGATATAATTATATGACTAGATTTGTTGGATGTTAAATATATGTACTTGCTTGATTGTATTTGAAATACATTGTTGGATGTAGATCTTTATGTATTGTCATTTCCGCCTTGAACAATAAGAACACTAAAGAAAGAAAATGGAATGTAGTTACTGATGGTTCATTAATCTCCCTATTAGAGAGGGAAAGTATTAATGTTGACTAGCACCTCCCTAATGGTACAAGGTACGCAGGGAGATCCCTAATGGTACAAGGTATGAGGGGATAGGGCCCAATAATATATGTTTGTGCTAAGTCCACCATAGTAATACATGTCCATTGAAATATGATTAATAACTTGGGTTTACTGATTTTCTTCCTTAAATAATGCTTTCATTTTTCTTTCTTCTTTTTCAAGTATTTTAAATATGCCAGCATAGTATAGTATCTTTCAACCACGTACCAACTTTATGTTGATTCACTGTTTCACGTATGTTTTAGGTTCAGAGCTAGCATGGGATAAAATAATAGGATGTGAGCAAGTTGTATAGGTTGTACCTATTGTGTAGATCCTAGCTTAGCGTACATGTTCTTAGACTGTAGAATTTTCATTCAATATGTAATTGTAAATCGGGTTGTAATAACTCACTTGGTATATATATATATATATATATATATATATATATATATATATATATATATATATATATATATATATATATATATATACACGTTGAATGTTGAGATTGTTCATGGTGTATGCATTATAATTGAATGTTCATGTATGTGTATTTTACTTCCGCATTGCTCTCTGATATGATTGGATGATGTTTTCAGATTCTGACATCTCATTCCCAATAGGGTTTGGAGAAATCAAAATCTGGGGACGTCACAATAGTCCCATACTCGTGTTATATTCATCTTATGATTAAATCTTAGCCTTTACTTTCATTTTTTTTCCTTATCTTTTGTTCTTGTTCATTATTTCACACATACCTTGTATTTATCTTTCTTGTTGGGTGATTTCCCAACCACCCAGGTTTAGATCAAGGTGTTAAACATGACCAAGGAGAACATTTCTTCCAACATTGACCTAGCTCTTGGAGATGTTTCTTGGAGATAAATTTGAAGTAGGTTAGACTTCCCTCTACTTAGATCCTTAAGTTGTATCATACATGTAAACCCTTATGGGAGATTATCATATACTTTTGTAATCTTTTGTGAAACTTGAATATAGTCATTTGTTTAATTCCGCTACTACACTTTAGTCTTTTGCATACCATTATAATAAATTTGGAAAATGTATACCTATTCCAACATACCTTTGAGTGTGTTTTGAATGGATGTTTTATTTTTCAAATTTTCTTTTAGTAGGGAGTGAATCCCACTCCTCACACATGTAGTGGAAATAGCCTCTAGCCAAAAACATTGGGGAACATGGTAATGAAAAAGAAGAGTGCGGACAACTTCAAGGAGATGTCTATTCTTGCATTCAGAAACTCCATTCTATTGAGGTGTGTATGCACATGAGGCTTGGTGAATGGTACCCAATTTTTGACAGAATCGACTAGTAGAGATTTGTATGAACTCAAGGGCATTGTCAGTGCGAAAGATTTTTATAGTTTTACCAAATTTGGTACTTATCTCAGCAAAATAGGAAGTGATAGTATCATGAATATTACATTTATCTTTTAACAAGAATATCTAGGTGGTTCTAGAGAAATCATCAATAAAACTCATAAAGTACTGAAAACCAGAAATGCTAGAAACTTAACATGGGCCCCAAATATCAGCATGTACTAATATCAAACGACTATTTTGAGCCAATACAAGGTTTCTTAGAAAAAGTAGATCTAGTCTGTTTGCCTGACTGGCATGTTTCATTGTGAAAAATAAAATAAAAAATATTAGGGATTAAGTGCTTCAACTTAGTTGATGATGGATGTCCAAACTGATAGTTCCATTGGATGTCAATCATAGAAGTAGTTAGAAATGTAGTAGTCTTCAGTGTGTCAAGATAGTATAAGACGTCTGGTCCCTCATATATTGAACCAGTCTTCATCCTCATGTGCATATCCTTAAAAATAACACCGTCTGAGTCAAAAGTTATGAAGCACCTTAGGTTCTCAACAGTTCTACTGACATATGACAAATTTATTGGGAATTTAGGAACATATAATGTTCAACACAGAGAAAGGTGGAAAGAAGTATGGATATTCCCAAAATCAGAGACTGGTGTTTGTGAACTATCGGCAAGAGTAATGGGAGGAATAGCAGTAGCTTTATGCAAACTAGAAAATAAAGTAGGATTTCCAGTAATACGAGAGGTTGCATCAGAGTCAATCACCCATGTGTTTTTACGAGACTGTGTTAGGAGAGCAATATTTCCATCAGAATAAGTCTCAACAGAGGAAGCCAATTGTGCTTGAAGTAACTTTTCAAACTCATATCTATTCCACTCATTAGATGATGGGGTATATGGAGAAGGAGTAGTGTTGGGTTAATTTGAAGTGACTTGATTTGCCCAAACAGGTTTTCCATGCTTGATCTAACAGCGGTCTTCATTGTGATTAGTTCATTTATAGAAGTTGCAGTAGTGTGATTCATTAGTATCAGTGGTAGAGGAGTATGAACCACACCCTAGGCATGTAGTAGATCGTCTATGACCACATCCACGACCATGGTCACATCCATAGAATCAATCTCCAGACCTAACAACAAGGGTTATTTCTTCAAAGGAATCAGGAGAAGCTTAAGATATAGAGGGAATATGTTGCATGTGCTTCTGAACATTTCATAAGGTAGGCATAGGATCACTGGACAACATTTGATCAATGACTCCCACAAAGAATGATGGTAAGTCAGCAAGAAACTGAACCAGATGCAACTCATTGTGTTGTCGTTGGATTTTCATAATGTCTGTTGAGAGCTAATAGTAGACCTTGAACTCATCCTAGAGAGCACAACACTGATTGTAGAAGTCTTTCACAGAGTTGGTATGAAAGTATTCCTACTTGGCCAAGTGTTTGAAAATTTCAAACACTCCCTTTGGATTATGTTGATCAGTGTATACATGGGAAAGTTGATCCCACGTGTCCTTAGTCGTCTTCAGTTGGAGTAGAAATTTGCTGATTTTAGATTCAGAACCATTGACCATCCAGGTCATAACGCCATAATCCTCTTAAGACTATGGATGGTAGGATTGCTTTGTCTTGTCATCAACATTTGCACTAGGATCATCTGAGCCTTTTGTAGAAACGTGGGAGTGGCACCCTTGAGATTTGACATAGAGCTCGAAAGAGGATGCCTATAAGTGATAGTTGGAGCTATCTAGTTTGACAATAGTGATGTACAAGTTTCGGGGAAGACCGGTGAATTCCATGAGTGGAAGAAGTCAACACAGGTAGGAGAAGTAGGAAGAAGTAGCAGACAGAAGGTTGACGGAGTAGTCAACAGAAGCATGCAGTAGCAAAAACCCAAAACATGGGTAGATCTAAGAACACTTGAACTAGGGGCAAAAGATAAAAGTGGGATATTTGGGCATCGGATATCATGAACCCACAGAGGGGAAGAAAAACATAATGAAAAACCTACGCCAACATGGAGTTACTCTACTATGAGGCACAAGTAGGAAGAGAGTGAGATCAGATTAATCCTTCAATGTGCCAGAACTGGAAAATTACCAGAGATGGCAAGAGACTAGAGGGGAAGAAAGGGAGTGAATTGGGTCGCTAACCAGATGGAGAGATGGTAGTTGATAAATAGGGTGGTGATGCAGAATAGGGAATGGAGGGAAGTGGCTATGGAGGACTGGTTGGAGGTAGGTGGAAGGGCGGTAGGCAGGCTGTTGGGTGGCTGCAGGTTGGCTGGAGGATGTGGTGGTGGCGATGGGTTGGTGGAGATGGAGTTGCTAGTGGTGGGGCTGGTGGAGATGGCCCCGGGGTGGGTAGGGAAGGGAGGGAGGAGATAGAGGTTGAGAAGATGGCCAGGCTAGGTAGTGGCAAAGGAGGGGGTGACGACAATTAGGAAAAAGGGGAGGGAGAGTGTGGAATCTAGGGCTTATGGGGACATGGGTTTTAGGATTTGGGTGGGAGGGGCTTAGGGAGGATCGAGTGATTCTGATACCATGTAAAATAATAAAAGGCTTCTTATTCAGTGAGTAAAACAAGTACATGGCACTTTCTTTTATAAGATAAGAGAGTAAGACATAGAGTAGAGCTAGGAAATATGGGATAATATAATATAGGCTAATAGACAACTAGAAGTCTAAAGCCAAGATACACTAAGTAAAAATAACACAGTAAATATATATATATATATATATATATATATATATATATATATATATTTATAACAACAAAAGTCATCCTATGATGTTGTTGGAACCAAATCTATTCCGTCAATCCTACTTGCTAATAAATTTAATGTATCCTATATACTACCATCATCACAGATCCAAACCACCATTATCATCTCTTCCACCGATCTACTCCATGCATCGACCCCTATTGAGATCTACTCCTAAATCAAGGAAAAGATCTTGAATTTCCGCTAGTATTGAGGACCCATCATCCTCTACTTCTTTGGTGGAGATCCAAAAGGATTTCCCCCTCTTTTGTTGTTTTTGTTGGGGGGTTTTCTAATGTTGATTGCTACCGACACGATGTGTCTTTTTTGGACATGGAATCTAGGTAGTGTTCTACTTCTTCACAACTTCATCCGCCAATTTGGGACACGATGTGTCATCCTTTGACACAATGTGTCTCCTTCTTCTATCCCTAATTCTGTCAACTAACATGGCATGTCCTTTCAGTGACACGATGTGTCACCGGATTCTCTTGGCGTTGACTACTGCTACTATGCTACTAGACACGACGTGTCTCTTCGTTGACATGGCGTGTCGCATGCTACTACTGCTTCTTGTATCAACTGACACGGTGTGTCACTCAATGACATCGAGTGTCTACTGCTACCTGTTGCTACATTTTGACATGCTGCAATGAGTCTATCATATGTTGAAGGTATCTATGTTGAATCTAGGGCTCTAGAGGGGGGTTAATTGAGCTTCAAAACATGTACAAGAATAGTTAGACTTATATCAATTGAAACCAAATGCTAAAACTAAATTTAAAGTTCTATATAAATAACCATAGCAAGGATGAGAGAGATTGAAACAAACACTTATACAAGGTGTTTAGAGTGGTTCCAATCTCCAAACTGGGAGACCGTCAATCCACTACCTAGAGAGGTCAGCCACTAGGACTCTACAACCTATGTATACTTATATTCCATTATAAGAGATATAAGAATACCACCTTACATCTAAGGGATTATCTATCCAAGACAAGAGTCTTCAACCTACACAAGAACTTACCCACTTGATCAAGATGTCTTCAGCCTTCACCAAGGATTTATCCACACTTGCATCAAGTCTGTAGCCTAGTAGGGATTACCCACTCTTCTTGGATTTTACGCCTTGTCTGTCTCCTTCACTTGGAGAAGATATTCACACCTTCAACCTTGAAGAAGAACTGCAACTCCTCCTTCACTCAGAGAAGATCACTTTATCCTTTCTCTTTGAGAAAGGGGATTGGGAAGATGGAAAGATGGAGAGTTGTACAAGGTAACAATGAGGTAGCTCTCCTACACCATGCATAACTCACTCATAATCACAAAATTCTTTGTAAATGACAGAGAGAAAGGGGCTCAAAGGGTTGTAACACATTCAACTATAGCAAGGATCAAGGATAGCATGAATGAGCAACCTTGGAATGAACTCCAAGAGGTCCTATTTGTAGCTGGGGGTGTTCCTTTGAGTGTGGAATCACTTAATAACAAAAAAATATATGTTTTACAACTTGAAACAGATTTATTTTCATCTCTAACAACTCTCTAATTGTTGGAATCACTTTTTTTGCATTTTTGTAAGTATATTTGGTCGAGTTTCAATAAAGGTAACTCGATCGATCCACTAACTGATAAAGCCAATTTTCAAACTATCGGTCGAGTTTGTCTTGGGGTAACTTGACCGATCATCTAAAATCAACTTTGGTCAGTAAGTTGGATGGTTGAGTTTTGTGATTGTACATATGGATCAATGCAACCATTTTTGAAAATCCATCATGAATCGGGAGAGATTCAAACTCGATTGATTAAAGTGTTGTGACAAATTTTCCAAAATTATTTTTAAGTGATCAAATGATGGATTAAGTGTCCTTGATTTTTCTTATCCGACTTACAAGTTGTATCATCAATAAAAATGATTATAAAAATATTCTAAGGTGATTTGGAGTGTTTTCCTAAAAAGCACATTTGCATTGCTTTTGACTTGAACTTGGACAAGCTAAGGCTTGCTTCATTTGATCCTTTTCATGCCTAATGCCTGAAACCAATCATAAACAAACATATTAGATACATATGAATGGAATGGTTAAGCATTATCAAAATTTGGACAATGTATAACTCTCAAGTCAACACTATATGCATGTCATGTCCTTTCTTTCTCTTACTAGAAATAGTTATCTTCTTGTTTTCAACATTTTATAGTTTTTGTTTACAACTCTCGATCTTCCAACCCTACACAAATTTTTTACCTACCTCCTCAATACTTGTTCCACCCCTTTACATATTTAAAATATTCATCCTACTAAGTAACATCTTGGTAGTGCATCTTCTCTTTCTAATGAGTTTACATTCAGGTAGTCTTCTTTTTGATATTCTGAATTTTTGGGCCTACTCTAAAAAAATGTGGGGACTCCGACCCCCCTCATTTTGGGTCGAGAAAACAAATCCTTTTATTTTTCTATCTAGATCTTTTTAATATGATCATATTGCACTTTGACTCACATTATCGGTTACCTCCTCGACATATTTTCCTACACAAACCTACATCTACCAAAAAAATTGACTCTCTACTCCAACCACTCTTCATTCTTTTTTTTGTTAGCATGAGGGGGATAATAGAGGATGAAGAGTAGAGGGAGAGACGAGATGGAGGAGAGATGAAGAAGAAGAAAAAGATTCAGTTGATGTTGTTGCATGGATCTTCATGACACTTTTTATTGTTTGATTCTACAGATCTTCATGCCACTTTTTACTACTGATTTATGGATCCTTCTACTACTATTGGTGCTCCTTTTATTTTATGTGGATCCTTATATTGTTATGTAAACCATTCATGACAGTGTAGCTACTATATGGAGATTTTTGTTGCCATTATTTCTTATTCATCATCTACCTCGACTGCTGCTATGAAGTTACATATTGTGATGTCATTGTTGCTACTTGTGCTATGATTAGCACATTTTACTTGTTTCTTTGTGTTTTTGCACTATCTTTTGTCCGTGCTCTATTTTACATGTTGACTTTCTACTATGGACCAACACTCTTTAGATTTTGTAGACCACCACTCTCTGGACCCATACTACAATGATGGATACTTTATGAAGAGGGAAGATGATGAAGACTTTTTTAATGTTGTATTTACATGGAGCTTCGTCTAAATTACATGTTGGAGTTATTTATTTGGTTGTTACTTTGCACACGTGATCTTCTATCTGCCTATGTCATCGAATCTTTCTTCTATGTGCCAGAACTCTCTGGGTTGTCCGTGCTTTGAGCATATTGACTCTCTGCATGTCCGTGCTTTGCTTGCACATTGATAGTTGTTGCTTCTGGTAACCTAGCACTCTCTAGGACTTGTGATCCAACACTCTCTGGCTACTACAATGACGACTATGATGAAGATCTTGGTGTCTATCTACCATTCTTTTTGTTCCTCTAGATGTCATTATGATGATCAAGAAGCCTCTATGTCTGTCGAGATATTTTTTGCTTTGTAGTATCTACTTGAGGGGGAGTCTTTGTCTATTTGAATGTTTGAGTGATTTGTTGTAACACTGGGGGGGGTATTTTTGTATGGTCTCAGTTATTTTTTTGTTTTGTTTAGTCAATCTGTCTATTTGCAAGCTAACTTGGGATTCTTCCAAGTTTCAGCTTGAGGGGGAGTGTTACATTGGCTATTTACTCAAGTATTTAGTCATTTACTTAAGTTTTGTTTAGTCTTATTTGCAAGGCAGCAAAGACACATTTCCTAACACGGACATGGGACACGACAATTTTCTAAAATTTAGGACAAAACAATGTCACTATATGAGAGGATTTTTTTAATATATACATATATGTGGATGTATGGTGTATGATGTCTGGATTGGGATATATTTTAGTTTTGTCTAGATTCATGTATCTATGTATATATAATCATATATTCATATGATTGTGCGTTCATGTGTGTAGTAGAATCAATGCAAAGTAGAAAACAAAAGATGTATTTCTTCGGTAAATGTAGTAGATTATAGAACAGATAAAGGAGTTCTTATTACTCATATAATCAATTTATTAGACCAAAATTGATTCGTGACACCTAATTTGGCTCAAATTTTACATATTCCTTTTAATATATTTGTTTACAACTTCGATTAGATCTCAACTCTATGTTGTATTTTCTCATTGACAAGACATAAACAATAGATGTATATTCAACATCTGCACCCTGAAATAGGCCATTATAGCAGTGACTACTGCATTGAAGTGTCTAGGAAGTGTCTGGGCCATGTTCAACTGTGTCTGAACTGCAAAAAAGGACCAAAATGGATTGGACACATCCCAGCCGTGTCCAAAATGTATTAAGCAGTGTCTGGGGAGTGACTGTGTCCAAAACGCATCTGACACGGACATAGGGACTTTCTAGAAGTGTATGTGCTTCCTAGATGATTTGTAACCTAGGCCCAATTGTATGTTGGCTTATTAGGGTTTGTCTAAATGTTTGTATGCTTCCCCCTTATCCTATTTATAGAAAAGGGTGGTTGCCTCCTATCTATCAAGAAATAACAAAAACCTACACATGGGCTTTTCCCCACATATATATTTTTCTACACATACAATAATAACAAAGGATCCACAATAAAGTAGAAAAAGGATCCACAATATAGCAACAGAAGTAGATGAAAATCAACATACATGGTAATAAGTAGTAGCAGGAACCCATCATTCCACAGATACCACAGCAAAAATAAAAGTCCTCCTCTCTTCATCTCTCCTCCATCTCATATCTTCTCTCTACTCATCTCTTCCTCTATTCTTCCCCTCACACCAACCACAAAAAGAGTCAAGAGAGTGACAGGGTGGATTGGGGTGGAGATTCATACACAATGGTATAGGTGATGGATATGTAGCCAAATATGTGAAGGATAACAATAATGCAAGTCAATGTACTACATGACCTGATAATATATATTTTGGAAGAAAAATAATTGGATCTTTGTGTGAGGTGTGAGGGTGAAGTTGTAGGCATAAATAATACTCCAAATGCATAATAACAGTTAAAATGGAACTCCCTCATGTATATGTATCTCCTACAAGAGTAAGTTACCAAAATGAATCTTCATCACCATCTCTCTTCATATAATTTCCATCATATTAGGAAACATCATAGTCAGATGGTGTTGGGTCATAGTCCAAAGCAGGATGGGTCACAAATAGGTGATAGTCAAAGTGCCCATAAAGCACAACACACAGTCAGAGTGAAAATAATGCACTGATCAAAGATAGTCCAAAACCACAAACATGCTTACACCAAAAAAGTAGCAAGAATGACCACCTAACTGAAGACCATAAACAACTATGTAGATCAAGTATCATCTTATCACTATATAACACAAGTGAAATAGGTAACACCATAGCAGGAGACAACGAAGATGATGATGAATAAGCTTCATAAGCTCTCTGTGATGAAGAAATATCAACATACTCATAGTGATGAAATAATAATAGTAAAGCAGCATAAGGAACCAAAATATAGCAACATGTGTAGCATGATGATCCACATTGATAGTTGTATATATAGTAGTAGGAAGGATCATAGAGATAGAAGAAAAAATAAGATTCCCTCACTCTTCATCTACTCTCCTCCATCCATTTCTTCACTCTAATGATCTCTTCCTCTATCCTCCCCTCACACCAACCACAAAAACATTAAGAGGGTGATTGGGGGGATAGAGTGGAGAGTCATACACAATGGTAGAAGTGATGGACTACATGACCTGATTACATGGATTTGGTAGAAAAATGTTTACATCTTAGTGTTAGGTGTGGGGTGTGCCCCTGGCACGTGTGCACACATGTGTTATGGATTTGGTCAAAAATCAGATGGGATTAGAAATAGCCATGTAGTATATGTGAGGGCCGCACAAGTATTGAAGGAGGTAAGTGTTACAACCCCAATTTTTGGGTTACTTTGGTTGGAAATGCAATTTCCCCAATAAATGTATGTTATGTAATTTGTATGATTTATGTGCCTTGAATGAATTATAAATAGCCTTGTATGTTTGATTTCGTGGGCCTTGTTGGCTATTGGACCCAGTAACAAGAAAAAGGAAATAAAAAGGAAAAAGAATCAATTAATAAAAGAATAACTAAAATAATGAGAAAATAAAGATGTGGAAGCATCTAAAAGGCTAATAATTATCCTTAAAGGAGGGATTTCGAATATTTAGGATTTCTTGGGTTCTAAAGAGTCCAAGCTGCAAAGATAATAGGAAAAAAAAGAGATAAAATCAAATAAAGCATTAGTTGAGATGATGATGAAAATATAATAAATATGTTGAAATATGAATAATGGAATCATTATAAATGAGATTTTGACTCCACATGGTTTCTAATGGTAAAAGGAATTAAAATAAAGAAAATAAAAGATTAAGAGAGAGAAAATATGCTTAAAATATGCCTTATTACGAGATAACTTACATATGAAGAAAAGTCCCTCACACTTTTGAGTTTGAGTCTCAAACTTGGTACACAAGTATTTTAAGTCATTATGGACTTTACTCTAAAATTTGGGATTAAAAGGATAAACGGATTGACAGATATGAATTTTGTAAGTTTCCTAAAGTGTAAAGGATAACATTAAATGTCACATACTTAATTTAATCAGGTAACCTTAGGCCTAGCCCATGCATGTGTCACGCCCAATTGTGGTCGTTAGATGGCAAATAAATGATCTTTAGATCGTCTTCCATCTTGTTTTGGATTAACAAAACTGAGAACAGTAGGGACTCCTCTCCCTCTCGGATTCTCTCTCACCCTGCTCAGTTTGGATGGAAATGAACTCTTCCAACGAGTTGAAAAGGTGAATCCATACACATGCAACCCCAATTTTCTCTACTTTCATGGGGATTTGAGAAAGTTCCCAAATCATTTGGGAGATGGACTCTAACAACCTTCAAACCCCCTCACCCAGCCTATATAAGGTGTTCTTTTCTTCTAGAGTTCGGTTGGTGAAGTTCCTTGAACTCAAGCAGAGCTCCCTTCTCTTCCAATTTTTCCCACACTCCTCTAGTTGTTGTAGGTTCCGTGGATCTGCCACAGGCTAGCAGGCATTGTTGCGGCTACCAATCCTGACCGTCGCAAATGGTGGCGAGTAGCAAGATGAGTTCGGGCAAGGGAGGTGAAGCTCATGGAGCCATCACTAGTTGATTTGGAGGACCTTAGGCAACAGTCAACTACTCAGTTGACCGCAACCTACAAGCAATACGTACCTATTCATAGAACTGAGGAAGGGGATGACAGATAGGTGAAAGATTCATTTTCCCCCGGAGCAAGCCCATAAGGTAAGGACCCAATCGTACTTTTGCAGTCTTCTTTTTTGCTAGACCCACAGGCGCGCCTTGCCTAGATGGCATGAGCCTATTGGCTCAGCCCAGGGTCTGCGGCCAGTTTGTTGGTGAGGGTCTCGTGGTTGGTTGATCTATCTTTAATTTGCATAAATCAAAACTAGATATCGGTAACTCAGATTAAGAAGTATTATATATGAAATTTGATCAGGAGAATGTGAAAAATCCACTAAAAATATTTTTTTAGCTTGAGTCTAATCGTAGCTCTAAAAGTGCATTAAGTTATCCATGTTAATGTATTAAACCATGTCAAAAACCCTAATTAGGTTTGGAAATCAGATGCAATGTCTTAATTGGGTTATTTCGAGTTGTAATAACCTATTGAAAGGAAAAGTAAGAGTTGAATCTGATTTAGTTGACATTAAGCTTGTCCTAGGGTTTTACACATGAATCTATGATAATGCATATAGAAACCCTGATTTAGGGTAAAATGGGTGATTAACGTGATAAATATGAGATCCCATATAATAGTGTAATTATCAATTCATCATAAGCCTGTTAGGAATAAAATAACAAGCTAGTTAGGGTTTGTGATTGGTTTTGCTAATTTAGGGTTTATAGTGTCAATAATGAAGATGAACCCAATAAAACCCTAAAAGGTAGTAGGAAAACCTAGGAAGCAAGTTCAAATGAATAGAATCTAAGAAAGTGAATGGTAATTAGATTACATGTACTTTTTAGGGTCCGTGCTTGCATGTGTGGATTGAGCTGCTTGCCTAGACACTTTCTTGATTGGAATACTATTATCTTGTTGTTTTGACTGAAAAGGTATGTGGTTACTTATGACTAATTTCCTTTAGTTTCATGGCGTTTCCCAGAGGCTTTATCGATTCTCAACCTAAAACTATTGGATGCTCAATTCTGCAATTCTATAAAGTCCATATGAGTATCACAATTAATTATGTATGTGTATTCTCAAACCTACATGCCATCCTGATGTATATTGTAAGACCAAGCCCCAAAGGGAAGGTCTGATTTGGTCAAGCCCTAGAGGGAAGACCACTGGGAACCTTGACAGGTGACCCCATGCACCAAGCTCAGGATGGAGAAGGTGGCCTTATGTCCCATGCAAGGACAAAACCCTAAGAGAGGGTAATCCAGGGTTTAGGGCAAAAGTGGATGAGAAGTCATATTGAAAATGTAATTTCGATTGTTGATAAATTATTTGTGATAATTAGGTTGTTAGAAACTATTTGTTAAATTGTGATTGTCCCCCACATACCAATATAGTAATATACTAACTGACATTTTGTTTGTCGGCGTTTTAGGTACAATTCTAAAAATGGATAAATAGTAATTCAAAATTTGTGAAGATACAACAAACCTTTTCAAGGAGGATTAGTTAGATATACTTTTTCTATGGATTGAAGCTAGAATCCAATTTTTACAAGGTATGCACAAAGTTTTATTTTATTCTAGCTTTCTAGTATAATATTAGTAGAATTTAATAATTATTTTTGACCAAATATCAAACCATGGATCCTAAAATATTAGGATAGAATATCTGACCTCTTGGTCTCCCGTGTTTGGGGGTTACCGGGAGGTGGGGTCATTACATTTGATATCAGAGATGTGGCTTCTCATTTAATCATTAGTAAGTATTGAATTTTACAAACTTTGTAGAACTGAGGGAGTTATTAGAGAATTTTCCAAAGATAGAGGTGTCTAAAAAAGGTTCACGACCCGGGGGCTAGCAATATTTTCCTCCACCCCACTAATCAGTCACGAGGACTCCCGAATGTGGTGTGACTGCCTGGCCAAAGTATGAGGTCTTGACTCGAAATAAGATACCTTTAGGACTCTCTCATCTATTTCGTCCCTTCTCAACCCTAATTCAATTAAGTTTCTAAGGCTTAGGGTTCTTCTCTCTCCTCCCCACCCTCTTGAGGTCAGGGTAACTATAATAAGGATCAAGGAATCCTCCACCAAATAATAAAAAAACATGTAAGAAAGATGTCATGGACATAAGTTTTGGTAATTAGAAACTCAGACTGAGGTTAGTTACATGCCTAGGCTGCATGGAGCATGTTGTTGTGCCCTAAGGAGAGATATGAGGTTAGACCTTCTTGTGGGAGGATGAGGAGAGAGAGTTAGTCTTGGAGGCATAGGCCATCAAGAAGAGGTAGAGACTTGACACATCCTTTAAGGGCACGTTTGTTTCTCCGGATCTAGCAAGATTAGAAGAAATACTAGATTTACTAAATGCAGAATTCATGATTTCTTAGTTTATGAAAGTCCAGAAGTTTTGAGTTATATGTTTGGTGTGTTGGAGAAGACTTGATGTGGACACGGACAATTTGGGATGGTCTGCCGGTGGTCACCGCAGTTCATGCAGTTCGAACAAATGTAGCCTCCATACATGCAGAGGAATTCTGAGATCAAACTGAATGTCGATAGGTTCTGTAAAAAAATAAAATTCTAGCCTCCCAACAGATCTACGATGGAGGTATCATGGAACAGCTAGTGGCATATGAGTTGGCGTTCGGGGAGGTATGCACCAGTGTAGGCATTCTCTAGCAATGACGACATCGTACACCGGGGTATACATCCAAGTAGGCATTCTCTAGAGAGTATGATATGATGCGAAGGTATAATTGAATAGACATTCGTCGGAGCTTGCTATCAATTAGAGTAGGCATTTTCTAGAGATGACGTTGGGTATACATCAGAGTAGGCATTAGACAGAGATATTACAGGGGTATACATCAGAGGCATCAGAGACGACCATATGGTCAGGAGATGGCATCGGGTATACATGTTGGTGGTGCGACAGTAGCTTGTAAGGTGGCGGTATGGTTCGTAAATGATCTACCACTGATTTTAGTTCTTGACCCCTATTAGGCTTGATAGGTGGTGGTCATGGAGGTGAGGAGTGGGCGACGGGAGGGGGGGGTGTGGCGGCCAGAATGGTGTTTGTGTTAGATACGGTAAGGTTGGCGGGGGAAAAAATCATTAGTCACGACCAGCGGGGACAGCACAAACTGGATGACGGTGTCCCATGGTTTTGATAAGGAAAGAACAATCCCGCATCTGATGCATAAGCGAAATTCCAGGATTTTCTATTTTTCTCCAGTCAGTTAAACCAAACCTAAAGTTTTTGTAACTGGATCTATAAATGTGATCCAAAAAAGCAGAATGCGGTTAATCAAACATGCCCTAAGGATGATGCTAACCCTAACCCTAAGTCGCAGTTAGGGAGAGAGATGTCAGGATGAGTTGGGCATTATGGTTGACCATGCAGGTATGTACGTGGGTTGACATGCATAGATGCTTTGTGTACCCATGAGAAGCATGAGCTAGGTTTGAGCTAGTACTTTTGGTAACCCAACCATAGGTGGTCGTGACTGTTGAGGGTGAGGAATAACTCCCTCTCATAGAGGATAGTGGTGACCATATAGAAACCTTTATGGGCATATAGGAGAAGGGAAGAGGCATGCACCTATATAGAGGTGGACAATAGTAGGCTGATTGTAGTTTTTAGATCTAGACCCATAGAGTTGTGCCTGATGTTCATGATAAGAGCATGCAAATCTTGGGATGATATGTGCCAGACATTAGTCTTGATAGTACGTTTCACCCTAGTAGGTGTAGACTCGTAACCTTAAGGGCTTGGCTCATCTTCTATGAGAGAACCTCAAGTTGTAGGACCAATTGTAGGGTTTTCTCTAAAGAGACAGGGAAGACCCGATGAAGAAGGTTAGAGACCTTGACTCTGAGACATGAGGGACCATGAGAAGTTGGGTATGTTATGACTTGTTTTAGACGACCCTGAGTAGATAGTTGTGGTTTATTCATGCATGATCCTTGGAGGCTTGTCGTACCTTGGTTGCCTTTGGAGGAACCAAACCCTAGAAAGAGAAGAGTCTTCTTGAACCGATGTATAGAGGTTTTAGGTACCTACCTTCTAGGTATAGGAAGGAGGGTTACTTAGACCTTGATGAGGTATGGTAATGAGTTGTGAGGCCTAGCACCCGGTTGGTTATCCTTGTGTAGGACTCTAGGGTGTTGTTCACATGGGAAAATGTTGATAAGTGTATGCCCTACCTGGTGCATGTTTGGTTCGTGGTTGGACAGCTGATGCATAAGAAGAGAACCTAGGGTTCCCAGACCTAAGAGGGGAAGTAGTGGTATCCGTAGCACCTGATGCTTACAAAGATGTTTGAGTTCGTACAAATTTGAACATGGCACCCATCAGGTTAGAGGAAAAGGAAACCCCTTGACTAATGTATATGTTTGATGAACCCCTCACACATAGGTTGGTGACATATGCATGTATGATATTGGTCCAATGTTGAGGAATAAGGAACAAGTATTTCGGTACTAAGGAACCCAGAGTGGATTAGTGGGTTGTCTTCTTGCTAGCTACATGCCTAAGTAGCATGATAGGGATAAGCCCGCACATGATGGTGTAAACCCTGGATGTAAGGATGTTTGTGACCTTTGTTGCTATCAAGAGATGGTTTTCTCCCATCTTGGGGAGGGACCCTTCTACAAGGTGAGTATCAGCTTTTGTTTAGGTTGAAGTAACATAAAGCGGTCTCATAGGAGTTTGATGAGCTAAGTGGAGAACACATGGTATGATCATGAACCTATAAACCCATGTGTGACCATCTCTAAGGGCAGGAGGATATGTTGCCATGGAGTTTACCTGTATGGGGCCAGACCGAGGTAGGTAGGTTGTCGTGATCCTTATGAAATGATGTAAGTTTGACCACATATGCCTAGAGAGATGATGGAGTTTTGAGTAAGGTCTCAAGTTTGAGATGTACCATGATAAAATCCTAAGTCAATACTAAGTTTAGGTAGGGATAAGACCGATGGGAGTAGGATTTGTCTGTCCCCTAGATGCATAGGACCATGGCACCTCCATGATTTCTTGGGACCCAAATGGAAAATTGATAAAGGCGCTCCCTGGATGCATAGGGGAAAGTACCAGCCCCGTATAGACCTTGAGGAGATGACTAAGGATTGTATGATGACCCAAGTCTATTTGGGAATAGTCTTTCCATGGATGTAAACCTAAAATTGAGATATTCATGATGGATAACATGTGGTGCATATTTCAACTTAGTTGGAAAGTGTACGGGTGATGTGTTATACTCCATCTCCACTCTTGGAATGGGATGAACTCTATCTTTGGACTGCAGCCAAATGCTTATTTCCTCTCATTCTGGGTGTGAGAGATAGGGCAGAAAAAGTGCCATACACTAAGGATAAAGACTATGAGAGTTGAAACATTGCTATGATTTTGGAGGATAAAGAAAGTATCATACCTTTTTGGAGAGTACATGGAATGGGTGGTTTAAAAAAAGAAGAGAACTAAGGTAGTCATCATATGAGGACGTTCTTATCAAGAGTAGTATGGAATTTATGAGTTATATAGGTTTGAGTTTGATAACCAAGATGATGAGCTCGGAGTTTTCTTGACCCAGTTAGACCTAAATTTGAGATGAGGATCATGAGTGGAGTATATGAAGGTTTATGTCTTCATAGTTACCTAGCACATAAGGATGCAAGGCAGTGATGGATGCTCTTTGTCGAGATGTAGCTATCTTGTTTAGCCAATAGAGAGGCTAAAAGAGGTCATGAGGTGAACCCTAAGTTTGTGAGACAAGTATGGCTAACACTGAGATACAACTAGACCCATTGGACGAGTTAGTGGTTGCTTGGTTAGCTAGCCTCAAGCTTGATGCGATAGAAGGATGGTTATAGAACCTCATATACACCTCTCTGGAAAAGAAGGTGATGGAACCCACGAATACAGTGTTTTAGGGTTTTTGAGAAGTCACCTTAAGGAATCATGACAAGTAGAGGCTCATGATTTTAAGTACACCGTAGTACAATAAAGACAATTAAAGTTATAGTAGTACTTTGAAAATCTAAGATGAGGAAGTATATAGAGTTTTATGTGGCTTTTATCCATGCATGCCAGGAGGTGAAGGTCGAACACTAGTAACCCATTGAGTTGCTACAGAGAATGAGGAATCCCCAATAGGGGAAAGAGTAGATCACCATAAATTTGTGGTGGGTCTCCCTAGACTGAGAGAGGTCATGATGCAATATAGGTTATGGTAGATCGCTTTACCAAGATGACATGATCCCTTGCCTAAGAGAGAGAGCATTGTCAGTGTGAAAGATCTGGTTCAACTATATATGAGAAAGAGTTAGTTTAACTGCACCATGATCTGAGTTCAATATCTGGAGCATGACCTCAAGTTCACTTCCATGTAGTGGAAGTAGGTACATGAAGAACTTGATGCCAGCTTGAAGTTTAGCACAGCTTATCACCTCTAAATGAAAGTTAGTATGATCTAGACTAGAGGGTTTGATGAGAGTGTGTGTTCTTGTACAGAGTGATACATGGTGATAGTTCTTGTCCTATGAGAGTTTGTGTTGAAAGCCACCATAGCCAGTATCAGGATGTAAGAAGCTCTGTAAGGGAGGTTGTGTCAGTAACTACTTCATCAGGATGATGTCGGTGAAAGAACCTTGTGAAGATCAGAGAGACCACAGTGTGTGCATATGAAGTCACTTTGATCATGCGATGGATGAGGAAGCCCAGAGGCAACATGTGTCATGAGCTGATGCAAAGCAGACTGACATTCAATTCACTGTGGGAGAATATGTGTTATGAAAACCTAACCCCTCTAAGCTATAGCTGAGAAAGATGAATCCATGATACATGGATCCATTTGAGATGGAGTGGTGGAGATGCTTATGTTTACCCATACCCCTTAGGATAACATGATGTATGGTGTGTTCCATGAGTCCGATCTAGAGCAATATGTGATGTACCTAAACCATGTGTTGAGACATGAACCTATTGGGATTCTAGGGAGGCTTTTATCCTGATTCACCTATGAGGGTACATGGTACCAAGGTGAGAGAAAACTCAGATGTAAGAATTTAAGATGATAGAGGTTCTTTGGAAGCATCATGGAGAGGATGAAGCCGCATGGGAGCTGATGATGGACATGAGAAAGTCTTATCTGGTTTTCTTGTTTGTTTGGTGGAGTTTTGAGGGAAAAATTCCTATAGGAGCGGAAGGATGTTACAAGCCAATTTTTAGGTTCTTTTTGTTGGAAAAGCAATTTCCCCAATAAATGTATGATTATGTAATTTGTACGATTTATGTGCCTTGAATGGATTCCTTTGATAAATAGCCTTGTATGTTTTATTTTTTGGGCCTTGTTGGCTATTGGGGCCAATAACAAGAAAAGGGAAATTAAAAGGAAAAGGAACCATTAAATAAAACAATAACTAAGATAATGAAAAAAGAAAGATGTGAAAGCATCTAGAAGGCTAAGAATTATCCTTCAAGGAGGGATTTCATATATTTAAGATTTCTTGGGTTCCAAGGAGTCCAAGTTGTAAGGATAATTGGAGAAGAAAGAGATAAAATCAAATAAAGCATTATTAAGAAGGAAAAATGAGATAAAGATGAAAATATAAGAAATATGTGGAAATATAGATAATGCAATCATTATAAATGAGATTTTGACTCCACATGGTTTCTAATGGTAAAAGGAATTAAAATAAAGATAATAAAATATTAAGAGAGAGAAAATATGCTTAAAATATTCCTTATAAAGAGATAGCTTGCATATGAATAAAAGTCCCTCATGAGCAGGATGGAGAATGTATGTTGCAAGACCAAACCCCAGAGGGAAGGTCTGATTTGGTCAAGCCTGAGAGGAAAGACCATTGGGCACCTCGACAGGTGACCCTAGGCACCAAGATCAGGATGGAGAATGTGACCTTATGTCCCTTGCAATGACAAAACCTTAAGAGAGGGTAATCCATGGTTTAGGGCAAAACCAGTTGAGAAGTCACATTGAAAATATAATTTGGATTGTTAATAAATTATTTGTGATAATTAGGTTGTTAGAAACTATTTGTGAAATTGTGATTGTCGCTCACATACCAGTATAGTAATATACTGGCTGACGTTTTTTTTTTGTTGGAATTTTAGGTACAACTCTAAAAATGGACAAACAGTAAATCAAAATTTGTGAAGATACAACTAACATTTTCAAGGAGGATTAGTTAGATATACTTTTTCTATGGATAGAAGTCTAGAAATCAATTTTTACTAGGTATGCACAAATTTTTATTTTATTCCAGCTTTCCAATATAGTATTAGTGAAATTTAATAATTATTTTTGATTAAATATCTAACCATGGATCCTGAAATTTTGGGATAGCATCTCTGACCTCTTGGTCTCCTATGTCTGGAGGTTACTGGGAGGCGGGGTTGTTACAGTAAGGTTTTTTATGTAGGGTTGAAAGGGGGTGGATAAAAAGTACATTTAAGAAACAATAAAAATTGTCAAAAAAGGAAAGATATATGTTTTTGGTAGAAATAAAATAAGAGTAGGCATGCATTTAATCCATCGTCCATGTAATAAAGTAGTATCAGATAAAATTTCACGCTATTAGATGTAAAATTTGGTGAACATAGTAGGTGACACCCTATGATGATGAATAGAAACATCATCTCATGCATCAATAGATGTAGGCAGCATGAGATATGTCATGTTATGGCAAAGACATGTCATATCAAACAACACATCATACTGAGTAAGTAACATGCCATATCTAAGGGTAGACGTCAAATTGTCAAGGCAGGATATGTGGACATACCGTGTTGGCAAATTGATAAGACATGTCATGGGTGACAAAATGTGTCTTAGAGCCGACCGTTGTGTCTAAAAGCCAAAATTCCTTCTAGCAGCAGCTAAGAACAAAACATGGTACACACTCCACATCCAATATTGGCATGTCGTGATACATGATAGAGCAACCAAGAGCTCCAATACGGTACCCAAATAATGGGAAAATCATTTTGTATCTCCCCCAAGGAAAAATAAGGATTGGTAATTACTAATAGCAACTGGAAAGTTAATCTTTTGCCATGATTTCACATCAGATCTAGATAGCAACAATAGTGGTTGCAATAACTTAGATGGTGGCGGCGACACAGATGGTAGAGAGGTATATCTCAACAACTGTGGTGTCGTCAACAAATAGGAGGGCAGCAGTATCTCTTTTATTCTCTAAAGGCAAGCAAGGTGAAGCGGCAACATAGAAAGCAACATAGACGGTGAAGTCAACATCAATGATAGAGGCAGGAAAGCTTCTTAACAGTGGAACCATAGAAAGTAGAAACTTTGATAATGACTCTGAGATGGAAACGACTCGATGCACCTAAATGTCGTAGGGGAAGACGCCCCCGTGGGTAGCTATAGAAGGTTGAAGACAAATGTATTGGATAAGTAACAAGGTTTATAGTGCATTCTCTTATATAGGATAAGAGAAGAGATACAAAAATAGAGATGAGCAATATGGGACTAAACCACACGAGTAAAAACATAAGTGAGGTGCATGCTTGGCACAAGACACTCAGTGAAACATAAACATATCTCTATACTCCCCCTCAAGATGGAGTGTAGATGTAAAACATGTCCAGCTTGTCTACTAGAGTCTGGAAGCAAGCTTTTGGAAGAATTTTGGTGAAGATGTTCTCTACTTGTTGCTTAGTGCTGAGATATGGAATACAAATATGAGCAGAAAGAACAATCTCATGAACAAAGTAGCAATTGATTTCAATATGTTTGGTCCTTTCATGAAATTTTGGGTTGCTCGAATAAAAATAGAACCCTTGTTGTCACAAAACATCGGTATAGGACTTAAATAGGATATGTCACACTCCTTGAGAAGACTCTGGACCCATAGAAGTTCACATGTAGTGTATGCCATGGTTTGATATTCTGCCTCTACACTGGACCTGGCTACTACAGTCTGCTTTTTGCTTCACTAAGTAAATAGATTGCCACCCATAAATGTGCAATAGCCTAATGAAGATTTATGATCAAAGTGACTTAGTGCATAGTCAGAATCTAAAAAACCTAAGAGATTGCAGTGGTCATGCTTTTCATCTAATAAGCCTTTGCCTGGAGAGCTTTTGAGATAGTGCAGGATGTGACACACATCATCCCAATGACATGTCATGGTTTGTCAAGATACCTACTTATGAATCCTACATTAGCAGTAAGGTCATCTCTAGTGACAGTGAAATAAATAAGCTTGCGAATAAGTTTTCTAAATTGGTGGTGATCAGCATAAGGGGAGAGTTTTCATCGCCGCAATCTATATTTGGGTCAAGGGGGTGTTTCCTGGCTTACAACCAAGTATGCATGTTTCCTGCAAAAGATCAAGGACATATTTCCACTGGGAAAGGCACAACCTTGCAGATGATCTGGATACCTCAATGACTAAAAAATATCTTAGCTTTTTGAGATCTTTGGTGACAAAGTGTTTTTCCATGTAAATTTTAGTAGCCTGAATGCCCAAGGTATCACTACCACATAAGATAATATCATCAACATAGACAATAAGAATGACTAGCCCTACCTCAGTTTTGTGGATAAACACATAATGATCTAAATGGGAACAAAGAAATCCAAAAGTTACCAAGATCTGACTAAGCTTGTCGAACCAAGCACGAGGGATCTGCTTTAGATTGTAGATGGCCTTTCTCAATTTACAAACTTGCAAGGAGGACCCCCCCTAAGCAACAAACCCTAGTGGTTGCTCCATGTAAACCTCTTCATGTAAGTCTCCCATAAAGAAATGCATCTTTGACATCTAACTAAAATAGGGGCCATCCTTTGCTGAAAGCAACGTAAATCAAAATTTGAACAGAACTTAAACGTGTTATAGGAGAAAAAGTTTCAAAGTATTCCACACCATATGTTTGTGTATAACCCTTTGCCACAAGACGAGCTTTCAGCCACTTGATTGTACCGTCTGGTTTATATTTAATGGTGAAGACCCAGTGACATCCAACAGTAGAGTAGGAAGGAGGAAGATCAAAGAGTGCCTGCATTTCATGTTACATCTCCTATTTCCATGCAGGAATAAGAAGAGCTTTCGTAGCAGTCTTTGGAATAGAGACAGCAGAGATAGTAGAATTGAAGAAGGCAAAATTGTCATTCAGATTAGAAGAAATGGCTAATAGGATGTTTCTTATATGAACGAACACATTTGCATTGACTGATAGGAAGATTCAAGTCAAAAGTTACCTCAATGGTTGTATGATCATCCGCATCAGGAGGAATTAGATGTGCAGGGGCCATGGAGGGAGTACTTGTATTGTTTCTTCTCTTGTACACTTGCAGAGGTCGGGCTTCATGTAGTTCAGAAGATGAAAATTTCTCAACAATATCAGGAAATGACATGGGTGTCGACATATCACTGGAGATTGATGTTCCATCATCAAATTAATTTAGCATATGCTCAAAACATACTACATCAGCACTCACAAAACATTACTTCAGAATAGGATCAAAACATCAATAACCTTTCTGGGTCCTAGAATATCCCAGAAGAATACACTTGGTGGAGCGAGGATCAAGTTTGTTAGCCCCGGACGTAGGTTTTTGACAAAGCAGGTACACCTAAAAATACAATGGGGGACATAGAAAAGTTGAGCATCAAGAAAAAGAATGTTGTAAGGAATTTGATTGTGCAAAATAAAAGATGGCATGCGACTGATAAGATAGCATGCCATAGAAACAGCATCGGGCCAGAAACAGTGAGGAACTTTATAATAAAGAAGTAAAGTGCAAGCAACTTCTAACAAGTGGTGGTTTTTTCTTTCAGCAACTCCATTTTGTTGTGGAGTGTAGGGGTAGGTAGTTTGGTGTAGGGTTCCATAGAAAGAACAAAAAGATGTCACATATTTTTGCATAAATTCAAGGGAATTATCAGTGCGTAAAATTTAATGGCTTTTTTGAATTGTGTCTATATTTTAGAGGAAAAAACAGTAATATGATCCAAAAATGTGTTGCTATCTTTTAGATAAAAATAGCCACGTAGCATGTGAGTAATCATCAATAAAGGCCAAAAAGTATTTAACTCTAGAATGGTTAGGAATAGAACATAGACCCCAGATATCCACATGAACAATATCGAAAATTGTTTTAAAACCAATATCTTTCTTAGCGGGGAGCACAGTACGAGTTTGTTTACCCTAATGATAAGATTCACAAGAAAAGTTTTTTTAGATAAAGTAGGAAATAAATGCTTCAACTTTGATGTAGAGGGGTGACCAAGCTAGTAGTGCCATTAGAGTCTTGTTACTAGTGTCGACAAAAGAGAAGACGTCACTGGTAGTCCATCCATATAGTAGAGTTTGTCTGGCTACTCATGGCCCGAACCAATCCTCGTCTTTGTGTGGATATTATTCAAAAAACAACCAGAAGGATCAAACTTAATGGAGCACTAAAGATTTTTTATAGTCTTACTGACAGAAAGCAAGTTAACAGGAATTTTTGGGGTATATAAAATAGATTTTAGATGAAACTTTTGAGACAAAGAAATAGTGCCTATTCCATGAACAGAAGTTTTGGAACCATCAGCAACAGTAATAGGTGGAATATGTGTGGTTTTAGTAAGGGTATAAAATAAGTTGATGTCATTGGCCATGAATCGATGCACCAGAGTCAATGCACCATTTATTGTTGCCAGCAAAAGGAGAGGCTAGAAAGGCACAAGATTCAGCTACAGATGTAGAAGGAAGCTGAGTCTTGCTTTCTTGAAAAAAATTCTCAAACTATAAGAAAAGCCACTCAGTTGAAGGTGTAGAAGATGGTTGTTCAGGTGTAGTATGATTGGTTTGCCCAAGCAGGGGTATTGTTCTTGATCTAGCATCAGTATTCACTATGATTATTGTGGTCACAAAAGTTGTAGAAGCGAGGACCAACATATTGTCTATGTCCATTAGCAGGAGCAAGTAGAGGATGTGTGACCATCGTTAGGAGGGAGAAGTCCTCCACGACCATGGTCATGTCCTCATCCATGATCGGATTCAGTGGTGTGAATAGCTAGAGCAGGGTGTTCAATTGCAGGAGTGGAGGTTATAGATGGATGTCTTTGAGCCCGCTTGAGGATGCCTCAAAGAGTAGGTAGTGGGTCACTGGATAGAATTAGGTCGACCACCCTAGACAAGGAAGTAGGAAGGGCAGCCATAAATTAGACTAGTTGTAGTTCATTGTGCTACTTTTGGGCTTCTTTGATGTTGGCTTTCAAGGGGTGATAAATATCATAGTCATTCCAGAGGGAAGAGCATTGATTGTAGAAGTATTCAACATGAGTGTTAGAGGAAAATTCTTTCTTGGCCAAAGTTTTGAAAATTCAAAAACTCTCTTGGGATTCTGTTGATGAGAATATACATGAGATAGTTGATCCCACATTGCCTTAGCATCATGATGATAAAGCAACGATTGGCTGATCTGTGGCTTAGTGTTATTAAGAATCCAAGACATAACCCCAGAGTCATCTTTGGACCATAGTGCATAATCTTGCTTACTTTTCTCATCCTTTGTGGTAGCAAGGGCAGTGGGAGGTTTAGTAATGATATGAGAATGATGGACTTATGCTTTCACATACAAGACAAAGTAGGCCAACCAGATTTAATAGTTGAAGTCATCGAGTTGAACTGTGGTAACACAGGGAATCGGGAAGCCCAACAGATGCCATGGTAAATAGATATGAAGCAGAAGCAGAAGCAGAAGCAGAAGGAAAGGCAGCCAGTGTAGCAGCAGCAGAACTCAGCAGTAGAGATCTGTATATCTGAAGCAACCAGCTATGGGGTAATAGAGAACCATAGTAGATCAAATGTACCAAATCCGAAGATACCCTCTATAGGTAGAATAATGTGATAAAAGAACCAACGTCATCATGATGAAAATCAAGATTCCATCATGAGGCATAGACAGAAGAAACTGAAAAGTCGGGGGGGGGGGACTCTCAACGTGCAATAATTATTATTGTTTGAAGACGTAAAAGTCATGAAGGCGGGTGGCGGTGGGGGGAGAGGGGAGAGGTGGAGGGTGTGGTAGAAAGTGTGGGGGTGGCAGTGAGTGGGGAGAGAGGAGAAGGGAGCAGAAGGGGCGGGGGGAAGGAGGGAAAGGGCGTGACAACGGGGGGAAGGTCTTAGGTCATGGGAAAAAATAGGGTTCACTACTACAGAACCTACCTTTAGTGTCGGTTATTTAAGGCCTTTAGTGTCGGTTTCTGAGCGACGCCTATGTGGGCGACACTAAAAGGTCACCCATCACGCGTCGGTTCCAGAACTGACACCCAAACTCTTCGTGCACGACTGAAAATGTGCCATCAGGGGCCTATAGGCGTCGGTTATTTATTAATAAACCGACACCCAAAACCTTCGCACCACAGAAAGGGTGCCATCTTGGGCGCTATTAGTGTCAGTTATAAGCCAAAAACCGACGAATAATGTCTTCGCGCCAAAATAATGCGTGTCGGTTTGTAGTATGCAACCGACACCATATATGTTCGCGCCATAGGAAATAGGCTCCAGTTATATCTAAAAAACCGACATTACATAATTGTGTGTCGGTTTTTTACAAATAACCGACACCTATTCTTATTTATTTTTTTTTACAGACCTGCAGACCTGCTGTGACTGGTCGCAGGATGAGAAACCTGCAGTTCAGTTAATTGAACTGCAGGTTTTACGACACCCATTGATAACAACCAACAACAGGCCACAAACCTGCAAATTTAACAACAAAACTATTCACACATGCATTTAGCAATACATTCTGCAGTTCCATTTTATTTTCACACATTTAGAAACATTGATGTAGCTAGCAATCTGTAGTTCCATTCATTCACATTCACACATGTAGAAACATTCATATAGTAACCTAACTTTCATTCATTTTCACCCAGACACATGTAGAAACATCTAGACATGTAGAAACATACACACATATTATAATTCAGAAATTCATTTACAAAATCCCCACTATTTGTATGGTTGTTGCCCATTTTCTCTTACTTCATTTAATTCTCCCATCGTATAGGGAGCATGTACATCTGGTAAGTCCGTTCCTGTAGTGGGGTCAGCTTTAAACACCTGTAAAGAGATTGATGTATATATATAATTAATGAGCTATAAATAAGATTGATATATTTCATATTATCTAATGAGACTATATAATACCTGAGCAATACAATCGATGTCCATACAACATGACAGACTAACACATATATAGTACATAACAACAGCATCGTCGAATTTACATACAACACTAGCTTAGTACATATATAGTGGGACTTATAAGGTGACGATCCCACCTGGTAAAACAAGTTACCGACAACTACATGTTACGACTGGGAGGTCGTGATTCAGCAACAATATGCATTAGCAGGAGGACAAACAGATCACCATATGTTTGTCCTCATATGGTGATCTGTTTGTCCTCCTGCTAATGCATGCGGTTGCTGAATCACGACCTCCCAGTCGTAACATGTAGTCGGTAACCTGTTTTAGCAGGTGGTATCATCACCTTAGTCCCACTATATGTGTACTAAGTTAGTGTTCTATGTAAATTCAGCGTTGCTGTTGTTATGCACTATATATGTGTTAGTTTTTCATGTTGTTATATGAATCTGAACCACTTGTGTGTGATGCACTTTATGTATTGTATATGTATCCTGCTTCTCTTCATTGAGGCTTCTTCCTACATATTCTGCATAGCTATGTCATGTCTGTCCTGCATAGCCTTCTTCCTATATTTATTTTTCAAAGAGAATACAAAAAAATTTATTAGTGTAGAGTTAGTGAAATACTGATCAATGTCTAGAATTGGAATAGATCAAGAACCTACTCTCAGCATCGCGTATGTAATCTCGGGTGAGATTGGTCCTATAGTTCTTTAGCACCCTCCCACAATGTTTAGCATTTGTATTAACTAGAAGATAATGAAACATCAAATCAGAAAATGATATTGATATTAAAAAAGTAAACATTTAGCTTCAATAAAAAAATATAAACATACATGCCTCTAAAATTGTGATCTTTTCTCAATTAACAATCCTTCATTGTGATCTTCGCGCACATATAAGTCATCATTAGCTTCAATATTTTCTGGAGTTGGCAACCCAACCGAGAATGGACTGGAGTCATCATATTTATCATAGTACTCTTCTTCATCTATAGGATCTTCAATGAACTGTCTTTTACCATGAAGAACAACCGACCATTTATCATTTGCAGGATCATCGATATAAAATAATTTTTTCTCCTGTGATGTCAATATGAATGGTTCAGCCTTCTCGCCAATCTTTTCAAAGTTCACCAAAGTGAAACCCAATTCATCCACTATAACTCCTTTGGTGTTATCAACCCAATTACATTTGAAGAGTGGAATTCTGAAATCTATGTAGTCAAATTCCCATATCTCTTCAATGACACCGTAATATGACATTTTAGCTTCACGTGGACTCTTATCCTTTGCACTTGCAAAAAACATAGTCGATGCTTGAAGGGTGACCCCACTGTTTTGGACGACACTCTTATCATCTCGGCGCTTTGTGTAATATGTGAATCCATTAATGTCATACCCTTCATAAGATATACAAGTCAACTTTGGCTTAAAGGCGAGGCATTTGATAGTTTCAGTAATATCATCTGGTGTTTCAGATAGTTGATGTAAGACTTTATCTTCAAACCACTTAATAAAAGTCTTGTTATGCTCTCTAGCAAGCCACATTGTAGTGGCTTGAGGATATTGTCTTTTGATGACATTGGTATGTTCCTCGATATAAACATTCACTTCGTCCACATTGTGTAAAATATACAAGTGAGCTTGTTCCAACTGCTCACGGCTGATTACTTTCACACGTGATCCCAAAATTCCTTTGCCAATTAGCTCGTCAATATTCTTGTCATTATCAGGAGTGTCATTACCACTGAGAAAATCATTGTAGAAATCCATAACCTCTCTCGCCACATAACCTTCAATAATACTCCCTTCAGGACGATAACGGTTTCGAACATCACCTTTAAAAACGCTCATGTATCATTCAAAGGGATACATCCAATGCAAGAAAACCGGGCCCAAGATTTTCACTTCCCTAGTTAAGTGGACAACAAGATGTACCATGATATCAAAGAACGAAGGAGGGAAATACATCTCAAGCTGACATAGGGTAACAACCACTTCTCTTTGCAAATTATCGAGAGTCTCAGGGTCAATAACTTTGCTGCAGAGACTATTGAAAAAGAAACAAAGTCTGGTGATTGCAAACCTTACATGCTTCGGCAATATAGATCGAATTGCCACGGGCAATATTTGTTGCATTAGAGTGTGACAATCATGAGATTTAAGTCCTATCAACTTCAGATCATTCATTGATACCAATCTACGGATGTTGGATGAGTAACCATTTGGCACCTTAACATTTATCAAGCATTCACAAAAAGCTTTCTTCTCTTTTCTAGACAACGTGTAACATGCGGGAGGTAAGTATGTTCTTTTACTACCCATTTCACGTATTTCTGTTAATTCTGACCTTATTCCCATTTCACATAGGTCTAGTCTGGATTTTATCCCATCTTTAGTCTTACCTGGTATATTTAACAGAGTACCAATGATGCTATCACAGACATTTTTCTCAACGTGCATTACATCGATACAATGTCTGACTGTCAAAGAACTCCAATAAGGAAGATCCCAAAATATTGACTTCTTCTTGAATGAAGAATTGTCACTCTGTGTAGTACATTGTGATCTCTTACCAAATTCATTGACAAAGTCTTTTATTTTGTCATAAACAACCTCCCCTGGTGTAGGTTTAGGTGCACTGCGTTCCTCATTCAATCCATTGAATGCTTTGCGCTTCCTACGATACAGATGGAATTTTGGAAGAAACCTTCGATGACCGAGATATACATTCTTACCACCATGTTTTAGTCTTGTTGAATCAATGTTCTCTTCACATATAGGACACACTTTAGCTCGTTTGACACTATATCCAGACAAATTCTCATATGCTGGAAAGTCATTAATAGTGCAAAACAACATAGCATGCAAACGAAATGTCTCTCTTCATGAAGCATCATAGGTCATCACACCTTCATCCCAGAGTTTCTTTAAGTCATCAATCAGAGGTTCAAGATAAACATCGATGTCATTTCCATGTTGTTTAGGACCCGATATCAACAACGACAACATTACGTACTTATTTTTCATACACAGCCAGGGAGGAAGATTGTATATAACAAGCATGACTGGCCAAGTGCTATGTTGACTGCTCAATGTCCCGTACGGATTCATCCCGTCTGTACAAAGCCCAAGTCTTAGATTTATGTCTTCTTCACCAAATTCAGGGTACAGTACATCAATCTTCTTCCACTGTGGGGAATCAGACGCATGTCGTAGGATCCCATCATTATTTTTCTTAACATCTGCATGCCACCTCAAATTCTTTGCATCTATCGGATTGGCAAACAAGCGTTGAAACCATGATATTATAGGTAGATACCACATCACCTTGGCAGAAGAACCAGTTTTGGACTCCCCCGAAGTCGTCAATTTATACCGTGACGCACCACATTTTGGACAATCTTTCAAATCTGCATAGTCCTTTTGAAATAATACACAATCATTTGGGCATGCGTGTATCTTCTTGGCATCCATTCCCATTGGGCACAACAATTTCTTTACCTGGTATGTTGAAATTGGCAGCTCGTTCCCTTCAGGAAGCATTTCTTTCAACAAAGACAGCAATGACGTGAAGCTTTTGTCGCTCCATCTACTGTTAGCTTTCAACTTATACAATCTCAACACAGTGTTAAGCTTCGTAAACTTAGTACAACCTGTATATAACGACATCTCAACATCATGCACAATGTTTCTAAAAATGGGAGGTGGATCGGTGTGCTCTACCCCACAACTATCTAGCATCACATCAACGATGTCTACTGGAACTGGTTCATTCACATCTACGTCATCGTAGGCAATTTCTTCTTCCACACAAGCACTGCTATCGACATCCACTGGTTTCGGGTTTGAACTCTCTCCATGCCAATGCCATTCTGTATAGCCTTGTATAATCCCGTTGCACATGACATGAGTCATGATTTCGTCACCAGTGTTGACTTTCAAGTTGTTACCGCAATGTCTACATGGACAGTAGAACCTATCTCCAGGTTGTTTTCTATGTTCCTCGGCAAATTTAATGAACTGGTGAAGACTAGAAATAAACTCTGGGCTGCAGCGATTGCGAATGGACATCCATGATCTATCCATTCTATGATCAAAGAGAAAACAAGTATATATTAGGACAAGATTAGGGTCTAGGGTTAACAAATACATGTGATGTCATTATTATATATAATAAATGTGTACCACCTCCATTCTTGAACACCTAATCTCACTAGTAAGTGTATAATGTGTATTGGGTTTTCAAGAAAATTTTGGCAGCATTTCCCCGCTGTTCTCCAAGTATATATGTACTTGGAGAACAGTGGGGAAATGTTGCCGAAATTTTCTTGAAAACCCAATACACATTATACACTTACATCCTAAGCGAGATTATGTGTTCAAGAACAGTCCCAAACCGGGGACTATCCAAGATTTACTCCTAATGAGTAAATCTTGGACGGGTTTCTAGGCCAACAAATAATGTATTGTCATTCTTATACCTAAAATCCTAGTTCTTCAAGTTAGGGTGATTATTGATGTCTTTAAAAGCATGATTGGCAATTTAGGGAAAAGTTCATTATTTACATTCCAAGCATGTCAAATGTGTGCATTACAGTTCATCATTAAGTAAGATATAAGCAAGTATGTCATATTAAAATAGACTAAACAATATGAGAAAATAGTAGTGTAATCATGCAAATGGGAACATTCATGGGAACACACACTTCAGTTATAAGCATTCATGTAGCAACTTTCAGTTCCATTCATGGGAACACACACTTCAGTTATAACAATAACTAAACAAAGGGGTTGGTGTACCCCTAAACATGCGCATAATTAAAAAAAACTATTAATACGGACAAGTCTAGATATATATACAACTAAATACTACACCAACATGGTCCTGCATGCATCAGTAACTTCTTTTTGATGATGAAGCTGTGTCACGAAGCCCCTCGCTATATTTAGCTGAATCTGAACTGACAGGGGCCTCAGATTCAGATTTGTATGAGCTGATATGCGACGTCATGCGCTCATACAACAGAAGATGATCGGGGGTCTCGCAATTGTTGTCGGTTATCCAAACTTTGATGGAATTATCGCCAACTGGACGGAGAAAAAGCCTATTCCAACGGACCAGATACATCTCTCCAATCCAATCACACCAACCGGATTTTGATACAAGATTTCCCGCCAAATCATACTCAACCTCGATTACATGTGAATAATTTCCAAAAGTTAGGGTCACTTTACCAGGCATGTAGTGTCTTCCTTTTAGAAAACGCCAATGTTTGGGTAAGACCAATTGGTTTAAGGAACGATCATCTAGGATGATGTCCAATTGTTCTTCAATAGGGAACGTTAACATTGACATAGAGGCCCAGTTCATAGTGACTGTTATGGGAAGACAGAGACTGCACAATATTAGTATTAACAAAGTGTAAGTATATATAACGTTGTTATATATTTTCAGAAAAAGTTGTATAACATCAGTTAACCTTTTATTGCTTGTCTAGGTGCTTACTAAAATAGAACCATTATATGGAACTAAAATAGAAACATTATATGGAACTAATCCTACATTATACACATACTTTTCCTGAGTAAGATAATGTGCACTTCATGGAATTATTAAGATCTGAATATATATAAGTTGTTTCTACCTACTTTGATGGGATTTTATAACATTCGAGTCTTCCATTTAAGGCATTAGATGCATATATTGCAGTACATGTATTCAAATCAGTAGAAGCACAAAATCAATACCTAAACCTAAACACAAATAAGTAAATAACTTAAAAAAAAATGCCCAACAGCTTCTTGGGCGTGCCTTGGCACCGCCCAAGCAGCCACCAGAGCAGAGGAGAGGGCGGGGGGGCTAGCAAAAGGCAGGGAGGGCGTGTGGGCATACCTGGCGGAGAGGGCGGCGGGGCTAGCTACTACCGGCGATGCAGAAAAGGAGACCGGCGGGTGGAGAGGCAGGCCAATGGGCGGAGAGGGAGGCCGGCGGGGGACTGCTTCTCGCTCGACGCAGGGAGCACGATGGTAGGGAGCTCGACGGCGGTGGAGAGCACGAACAACAAGGAGCACGACGGTGACGGAGCACAAACGGCAGGGAGCGGCGGCGGAGGCAGATAGTAGAAATCGCCGGAGCTAGGGAAATCGGGAACGAAATAGGGAAATGGGAAGAATCGTTCGGGCAGGGTGAGCTATTAAGTTGACAATATGTGTCGGTTATTTTAAAAAACCTACAACTAATCCAACAATGTCGGTTGCTTGCTAAAAACCGACAACAATATTGGACTATCGTCGTCGGTTTATAAATAAAATACAACTGACAACTATTCCTGTCTCATGCATACACTTTGGTCGTCGGTTATTTATTAAAGAACCGACAACATATGTCAAATTTTGGAGCCAATTTTTTCACTGGAATTTTGGGTTTGGCGGTTGAGTTTATGTGTTGGTTGTTTATTAAATAACCGACACTTAATAAAAGCGGTACCCGTGTCTAGTCGACCTTCATGGGTTGGATGTCGGTTTCTGTTAAAAACCGACACATTAGTGTTTATGTGTCGGTTTTTGTATACAACCGACACCCTACAAACCGACTTTATAAGCCATTTCTGTAGTAGTGGTTAGGGTGGGAATTTTCACAGTAAGAAAGAACCGTCTCTCGATACCATATTGACGGTTGAAGAGAAATGTATTGGATAAGTAAAAAGGTTTACATTGCATTTTCTTATATAGGATAAGAGAGGAGATACAAAAATAGATATGAGCAATATGGGACTAATCAACACAAGTAAAAGCATAAGTGAGGTAGAAGCTAGGCACATGACACTCTGTGAAACATTAACATATCTCTATATTTTCTAAGAAATGCCTAGGGAGGTAGTCACCCATAGAGGGGGCCTCTCTCCTTCTCTCTCTCTCTCTCTCTATCTCTCTCTCTCTCTCTATCTCTCTCTCTCTCACAAGGTTATGACCATGGGAACAACTACTCTAAAACCATGTGGAAAATGAAAACAATGGAAAATTGCATGTGTATATTTCTTATTAATAGATGAAACCCCTCTTATGTATATAGGGAAGTAGGAAAGTATAAGGGAGCGGGAAAACCCTAACGAACCAGGGAGTCCAAATTAACAGGCCAAAGATACTTAGCCCATATAAAAACTAAACAAAATGGACTAAATAACTAATACTCTCAAGTTTCAACAAATATAATTTATGTATAACTCGCTCACACCCTACTTATGAAAAGAGGACCTCAAATTGAGTAACAATAATTTCTCATCTCTACCCTTTTTCTAGCACTAATGATTAGCTTTTCAAACAACCTTTTTTCTAATAGATATCAGACATCTTGATCTCGTCGCCCAGAGGCATCCTCTTTTAGTAATTGATAGTCTGATACATCATTATCTATTGTTTGATTGTTTGATAACCATTACACTGTAGTATCTCCATTACTAGTATTATAATCTTTTATTCATACCGTCCATGGAGCATTTGCACCTTAGTATTCACCCAGTAGTGCTTTACCCGTCAAAAAATCTATGAAAAGCTAATCTCTCATGGTAGTTGTAAAATTATAAGATAAAAAAGATAAGTGTTAGAAAATAGTATTAGCATATTTACTTAATAGTTCTATTAGTTCATGGGCGTAAGTGTCTCGTTGCAGATAGCTTACCTTGAATTTGAAGCCTGTAATGTCTCCACCCTTTCTCTTATATATAAGATAGGGGTGTGTCGTCTAATATAACAATACAAGTGAGTTTCCCTCACACTTTCTACATTGTATCATCAAGGCATTTGCCCTGACCCTAGAGAAAATAGAGAAAGCTTCTGCCTATGGGTGGTCTTCGTCTCCTAATGGCTTAGGCCGGCTGCCGTCAGGAATCCTCCCGTCCTCCATCGTTGTTTCTCATCTTCTTTTCATAGATCTTCATCTATTTGTTGACGTTGTCCATCTCGACCATCTAAGATTAATCAAGTCTCTAGATGATACTAATTCCCATCTAGATCTATTTCTCATCGCTTCCCCAAAGTTGTCTTCCTAATCATCTATAGGCAGTTTCTAATCTCCAACGTCTAATGGATCCCAAATCGGCACTACCTCCAACCTATCAAGGGTTTTGCAGTCACATCAGCAAAGGAAGACATAGCAGTAGGAGTTCCTAGTTCTACCTTTGATCCTCTTGGTTCTAGATAGTGCTATTTCCCATTCAGGTTTGTTTGTGGTCTACCAAGGTAGCTTCCATCATCCCCATTTAGTTGTTGCATCCTAGAAGGTTTCACTAATTCCACGAACATCTTTTGATGGACAGCAAATTCTCATCTGGATCAGTTATTGGTCTAGAAAGGGGTTGTTGCTGCTAAGATCCTCATGATCCATTATCACAAGTGATGGTGGTCATTCTCATCACCCCTCATTGCATCTTCCCAGGGTTGTACTCTCTTTGATGACCCTAATTCTCATCAGGATCATGCTTCAGTGGTCGCCAACACGGAGCGTTGTCTAACTGACACGACATGTCATGTTCCATAAATCATTCATCAGAATAGGGTTTCAGTTAGATCACAACTTACACGGCATGTAATTTTCCAACACGACAAGTTGACGGAAGTATTTTTCATACCTACACGGCATGTCAGATTTCCAACACAGCTTGTGGATGTAAATCTATTTCACACCTCAGACAACCCTATATGGTGTGTCAGAATCTCCACAAGGTTGTTGGTGGGAGCCTATAAGGCAAGCATGAAGGTGAAGCGGCAACATAGGCGGCTGCAACATCAACGATAGAGGTAGGAAAGCTTCTTGACAATGGCACCATAGCAAGTAGGAACTTTGATAATGATTTTGAGTTGGAAATGACTCGATGCTCCTAAATGTAGAAGGGAAAGACACCCATGTGGATAGACAAGAAATTCCTAGGGAGGAAGTCGCCTGTAGAGGGGGCTTCTCTCCTTTTCTCTCTCTCTTAGGGTTAGGGCCACGGGAACAACTGCTCTGAAACCATGTGGAAAATGAAAATAGTGGAAAATTGCATGTATGTTTCTTATTAATAGATGTGTTAATGTATAGGAACTTGTATGTAAATGACATGGTCATATATGTTAAGGTCAGGAATCTATTTGTAAATGTTGTAATGCATTCTTCTTATATATATGATACGCGAAATGGACTGTAAGCTTGGAGGTCGCCTCCTCCTACATTGCTAGTTACATGGTATCAGAGCCTAGGGTTTTCATCCCTACTTGGTCCAGGAAGCAAGTTTCCCCCTTGTTTCCTCTTCTTTCACATTTGTTGTATACTGCTATAGTGTAGTATTGTAGTTGCGCGACTACAAGAAGAGTTGTTGTGCCTCCATATGTTGGATTTTGACAAAATTGCTTATTGGGTTGGTTGTCCCCTAACTCCAGCAACCTCAGGTATCAAGTCATTTGTTGATTAATCTTTGTCTGGGACTTCTAGATCTGTTGTTCTTCCTAGAGCAAAAAATGTCATAACTGCATCCTGCTTACGGGTAGCCTTGAGGAGAAATGGTTCAGATCCAGCTCTTCTTTTCCTATCCTTGAAGGGCACCCCTATGTCTTCTACCTTTCCCCAGAAGGTCAAGGGAATAGGATCATCGAGGAGGGAGCATTCCTCCTCCTCCTCCGATCTATATCTCGTGGTTACTGTAGCTACACAGTGTAGCCTTATTACAAAATCTAATTTTTTGATCTCTTAAAGGATCTTTTGGTACATTTGAAGAAGTTTATTTTATTAAAAAGTTCTTCCTTCCTACAAGGGCATCCAAACTAAAATAGTGCAGCTACAAAGTCTGATTCAACTGTACAAAGTCTGAAATTAAGTCTGCCAAGTCTGATTTCAAGTTGCTAAGTCTGATTTCAAGGTCATTTACAATTTATATGGTCTAATATCAAGTCCCTATAGTGATGATTTAATATATGCTAGTCAACAAGGATGATAAGAGGAATACTCAAGAGGAGTCTTAATATATGGTTTCATTGTCTAGAGAAGAATATGTTCATTTGATGCATCTTTGAGCTTCACATCAAGACACATATTCAGTTGTCTCTGTTGCATAAATTGACAGCCCTTCAACATGTATCTCTCAGGCTTCCAAGGGATCAATGTCCAAGTCAAATTTGGTTCTTGATTCAGGTGCGACTGATCACACGGAGGAACCTAAGATGTTTACCACCTATACTAGTAAGTTGGAGATACCCAGTGTTACCCTTGGAGACGGTTCTACTATATCTGTCATGGGAACTGGGGTAATGTCATTAACTCCACATGTCTCCCTTCCTTCCATCTTGTTCATCCCACACCTTTTAATTTATTATCTACCAGCAAATTAACCCGTTGCCTTGAAGCCTCATTCACTTTATTGCTTGATACTTGTTTTATACAGGACTTGAAGATGAGGAAGGTAATTGGTGAAGGGTATAAACTGACTAGACTTTAATACTTTAGTAGGTCTCCCGCAACTCATATCGCAACTTCCCTATTGGTGGTACACAGTCGTCTTGGTCATGCTTCATTAGATAAACTCAAAGATTTGGTCCCAAGTCTATCTCGCCTAGATGTGTTGAATTAGGGAATCATACAAGGTCTTTTTTTTGGTCTAAAAAGAGTCAAAGAGCATAGTCTTTGTTGGAGTTAGTTCACTCAGATGTATGGTGTTTGAGTTATGTAACCTCTAAGCTTGGTTGTAAGTATTTGTTATCTTTTTTTATGATTATTCACGTGCTAAATGGCTTTATTTTATGAAAGACAAATCTGAACTTTTGTCCATCTTTAAATCTTGTTGTGTGCAAGTGGAAACCCAATTTAAAAAGAAAGTATGTACTCTCCACTCTGATAATGCCAGAGAATACTTCAGCCATGATTTTGCACCTCCACCCATGGCATCATCCACCAATCATCTTTCCCACACACACCACAATAGAACAGGGCTGAAAGAAAGATTTGATACATTATAGAGAGCGCATGTACCCTTCTTCTTCACATGCATGTCCCAAGAGAATTCTAGGGTGATGTAGTTCTCACCGCCACTTACCTCGCAAATCATATGCCATCATTTGTAACCCAAAATCGTATGTCTATTCAGATTCTTCATCCTATGAAGCCATTATACCATGTCCCATCAAAGGTGTTTGGATGTGTCTATTTTGTTCATTGCCTGGGTCTTGGAAAGTACAAGTTGAGTCCAATGTCAATCAAGTGTGTTTTCTTAAGTTATTCTCGAGTTCAAAAGGGGTACAAGTTCTATAGTCCTACCTTACATCGCTTTTTGTCTTGGACGATGTCACATTTTTTAAGACACATCATTCTTTGACGACAGTTCATCAATGACACCAGAAGTTGTGGAAGAGCTCTTGCCTCTTCCAAGTGTTGTTGAGTCTATTCCCACTTGTCTGATTAATGATGGTCCTCACGATAGTGTACCACCCATTTCTACTAGACCCCCTATAATGTAGGTGTATACTCATCAACCAAGTAAAGATATTGGTATTACAGAGACTCTTGTCAATTCATCTCCTACAATTGATCCCTTGTCTGAAAGTAAAGTAGATACAAGTATTGATAATCGTCCTATTTCTTTGAGCAAAGGCACTCGGTCTTGCACTCTTCATTTTATTTCTAATTTTTTTCATATAGTAATGTATCACCCTCATTTCATGCCTTTTTATCCTCCATATCCTCTGTCTCCATACCCTCTTCTCCTGGAGTTGCCTTCGATCACCCAGGATGGTGTCATGTAATGGAAGAAGAGATGGAATCACTAGTCCAAAACCATACATGGTCTCTCGTTCAACGCCCATCGATTAAATTTGTAGTTGGATTTTTTTGGGTTTTCACTGTTAAAGTTGGTGCGAATGGATTAGTTGATCAGATTAAGGCACGGTTAGCAGCTGAGGGATACACTTAGGTTTACAATGAGAATTATATAGAGACCTTCTCTCCTATTTTGAAGATGGCATCTATTCGTATCTTCTTGTCTCTTGCTGCCATACATTCATGGACTCTACATCAACTTGATATCAAGAATGCATTCTTACATGGTGACTTGGATGAGGAAATATATATGGAGCAACCACCTGTATTTGTTGCTCAGGGGGAGTGGGATCTAGTGTGTTATCTTTACAAGTATTTGTATGGTCTAAAACAATCACCTCGTGCTTGGTTTGGTAAACTCAGAAATTCTCTTACTAAGTTTGCTCTCTAGGGATGTATTATGGATCATTCTATTTTCTACGGGCAATAGAGTTTGGGATGTATATTTCATGTGGTATATGTTGATGACATTGTGATTACTATTGCACAATCAAAGGCTTTTCTGCATGGACAATTTCATACAAAGGACCTAGTAGATCTTAAATTATTTTTTGGGAATTGAAGTTGTCAAGTTAAAATATGGGATAGAAATTTCACAACGAAAGTATGTCCTTGACTTGCTCACAGAGACAAGGATGCTTGGGACAAGACCCGGTGACACTCTAGTGGATCCTAAACTAGAGCGGGGGGCGTTTCTTGATGATCCTTGGAGATATGACGACTCATAGGAAAGTTGAATTATTTGACAGTTACTATACCTGACATTGCATTTGCTAGTAGTGTTGTGAGCCACTTTATGGAGAAGCCATGTGCAGGTCACTTGGAGGTTGTGATGCACATCAAGACGTATTTGAAAAAGTCCAATGGAAGGGGAATCTTATATTCCCTAAAAGTATAAGGGTTTTTTATGCTAATTGGGGAAGATGTAGCATTGATAGAAGATCTATTTCTAGATATTGTATTTTTGTGGTAAAAAATCTAGTATCATGGAGGAGCAAGAAGTAGACAGTTATAGCCAGATTGAGTGCATGGTCTAAATATAGAGCAATGGCCTTAGCAACATGTGAGTTTCTATGGATTTGACATTTGTTAGAGGAACTTGGATTTTCCCAAAATGCTCCTATGGATCTGAAATGTGATAACCAAGCTGCTATCCACATTGCTCAGAATCCAATTTTTCATGAAAGAACTAAAAGCATTGAGTTTGATTTCCATTTTTTGAGAGAGAAAATCTAGAAGGGATTGATTCAGTTGTCACCTGTCAAGTCTGAAGATCAATTAGTTGATCTATTCACAAAGTCCATGAATGGTTGTCGGGTTCACTTCTTATGTGCCAAGTGGGGCACATATGATATGTATGCTTCAGCTTGAGGGGGGTGTTAATGTATAGGGACTTTCATGTAAATGATATGGTCTTATATGTTAAGTTCAGGGATCTGTTTGTAAATGTTGTAATGCAATCTTCTTATATATATGATACGTGAGACAGACTGTAAAGATGGAGGTCATCTCCTTCTCCCACATTTCTAATTACAAGATGAAACTGTTCTCATGTACATAGGAAACGAGCAAGTATAAGGGAGCGAACAAACCCTAATGGACTAGGGAGCCCAAACTAACGGGCCAAAGATACTTAGGCCCATATACAAAATAAATGAAATGGATTAAATAATTAATACTCTCAAGTTTCAACAAAATATAATTTATGCATAACTCTCTCACACCCTACTTATGAAAAGGGACCTCATATTGAGAAATAATAATTTCTCTTATCTACCCATTTTCTAAACAAAACATCATAGCACTAATGATTAGCTTTTCAAGTAGCCATTTTTCTAATAGATATCAGACACCTTGATGTCAGTCACCCAGAGGCATCCTCTTTTGGTAATTGACAATTTCATACATCATTATTTTTTGTTTGATTGTTTAATAATTATTGCACCCTAGTATCTCTAGTACTAGTTTAAGCAATCTTTTATTCATACCATCCATGGAGCATTTGCACCTTACTATTCATCTAGTAGTGCTTTACTATGACGATCCCAATTTCTATATACTTTCCTTAGTGACATTCATAGATATGTCTGCACTCATATCTATAGATGTCAGAAGTGAAAATATAAGAGATTAAGGTAACCAACTAAATCAGAGAAGCGAGCTAGATCATTGTTCACAACACCATTGTATAGCTACACAAACCAACATTCATTGATGATAATAAGGTCATTACATATAATTATCTGAGATAAAAGAGATTAATAGTTTTATAATAGGAAAAGAATACATAGGATTTAGAACATCCTATACATCATCTAGTATAATAAGCAAATATCTAACTGAAAAAGAGATAAGAAATAGAAGTCTATCTATTCTATCCTCCATGTCCATTTATTGATGGATTCAGGTACTTTAAAATGCATCATGTGTTCCTTGTACCTAGAAAATATGAGAAACAAAAACATCAACATAAAGTTGGTAAATGGTTGTAAAAATGCAATACTATGCTGGCATATTAAAAATAGTTGAAAAACAAGAAAGAGAAGAAAACATTATTTCTAAGCAGAAAATCAAGTAAACCCAATTTAATCATATTTCAATGAACATGGATTACTATGGTGGACATAGCACATAATCATATTAGTGGACCCTTCCCTGTGTACCTTGTACTCTAGGGATCTCCCTGTGTACCATGTACACTAGGGAGGTGCTAGTCGACATTAATGCTTTCCCTCTCTAATATGGATATTAATGAATACCATTAGTAACTACATTTCATTTTCATTCCCTTAGAGTTCTTAGTGTTCAGGCAGAAATGACAATACATATAGATATACATCCAACAAGGTATTCAAATACATGCACACTGTTACTCATAAATAACATCCAGCAAAACTAGTCATATACTTATATCCATGTACCTTGGATCTCAGATCTTGATTTCAACAAGCTTAGATTAAGAGAGACAGTAGATCAACCTGAAAGAGAAATAAGACCTAATGTCATAATGTGTTTTCAACACCTTATATTAGGGTTTTGGTCATACTAGGGTTTTCATTTAGTGTCTTGTGTTTTAAACCAAAGTATAATAGGGGGAATATTCAGGTTAGGGATTAGAGTGTGGATGTAGGTATTTAAGATATTTGATCTTATCTTAATCATCATTATTATAGTCAGAAAGAATTAAACCATTTATGTGGTATAAGGGAGTAACAAGCCCATTATTGATCAATAGCCTATCATGTTTATTTTCTATAAGTTAATTCATAAATAATATCAAATAAAGTCCAAAATAAGGGTGCATCAATTCTAGGATTGGATTTCGATATCTACAATATTTTATATATATTCTTCTTATTTTTTTGAGAACTTGGTTATTTTATGAAGATTTTTTGATACTAAAGCTATTTATAATAGATTTTACAATAAATGACCAATCAGGTATTTTCTAGAGAAATAAATGAAAAATAAAAAAGGAAAGCGAGCTTAGCTTCACAGATCAGGGGAGGGGTCAGACTTACCATATCCTCCCACTAACCTACAAGCTGATGCTCGTTAGAGGAGGTCAGTGTTGGGAAAAAGGGCGAGAATGCCCATGGGATTTGCATAGAAGTATTTGGCTCAGATGGGCAGAGTGGGAATTCTACCCATTCAGTTGTTCCTCTCTCACACATGCTATAGCTGTATCGAGGGGACAATGGAGGTTAGGTGAGATTGGGGTACCCAAGTGGGTGTTGGTTAGAGCTGAGGTGTGGATTGAGTTTGCGGAGTCTCCCTGAGTTCAACGAACCCAAGAAGCTCGTCAGAGATGGTCCCTAGATCGGGTTTAGACCTACTATGTAAAATAAAAGGTAAATGAGGTTCTGGGTTTTTACTTACCCTCGAGTTGGATTGAGGGGTTGTGAAGCTCCGTGTGGGGTTTGTGAGGCTCCATGATTGTTCCTTGTGGATCAACTGTGTCCTGACCTTGACAGTGATGGAGCTCTGGTGGTCGGCTGTCGTGGCTAGTCGACTCGGGGCCTGGGCATTCATGCACCAACGGGTGGTACTATTTTGTTTGTCAAGACCCCAAGAAGGTGTAGTCTTGGTGGATTGTAAGGGCGAGGCTCCTAGAGTGAAGGAGGAGGCTAGGGTCAGGAAAAGTGAGGTGCTCAAGGTCATGGAGGTAGGAGTGACCTTCCAGGCAATTGAGGATGGGGAATGATCAAAGGAAGGTTGTGAGAGGCGTGGAGAGGAAAGGGCTCGTTCTCCCTAATCTGAGGGATATGGGTGACTTGGCAGGGGTTGTTAGGTTTGGTTATGTGAGTGAAGATCATCCTCCAAAGATCTCATGTAGGCAATCTGAGAGTCAGGTGCGGGCGGGCGTTGAAGTGATCGTCACTCTGTTGGGGCCGAATCTCGGGTCGTACGGTAGGGACAACCTGATTGTTGTTGGATCTGGCGCAATTTGTGATCAGAAGAAGGATATCTGGGATGGGTTCCCTTAAGTGATTGTGCCTACGTTAGTAAATAGGGACTGAGTGACACATTTTGATCAAATAATTTTGAGAACTTAGGTCCTAGGGTTTAATGAATGGAAAATATACACTAATCTTAATTTAATAATAACTCCAATTTCATTTGTCCAATTGTAACAATATTTTAGATGAAACTTGAAGATGTGACTACCTTATTATGAAATTGAGATTGAAATTCGATCATTAGATAGGGTTATTGACTAAATACATTAATACTTATAGTGCACCTTCATGTGACACTTAGGGTTTGCATTATTTGAAGTTGATAGGCCATTGAATCATATTAGTGAGGGAGATGGTTGAGGATATTATTGGAATTAACAAAATTCATAAGAGAGATAAATATATGTAAAAAATCATAAAAACTCACTTTGTCACATTTAACCATCAAGAAAAATTGACTAAAAGCTAATCTTGCACGGTCGTTGTAAAATAATAAGATAAAAAAGATAAGTGTTAGAAAATAGTATTAGCATATTTAGTTAATAGGTCTATTAGTTAATTGGCTTAAGTATCTCTTCTCAGATAGTTGATGTGCACAAATCATATCATCTTTTGGATCATGTTTGGTTGCATATCCATGTTGTTTTGACTCAATTATCACTCTCCTTCATGCTAGATTCTATATTTTTACCTATTCTTACTTATCACATGGTTTGGATTGTAGGAACTACATTTTTCAATGAAATGATGAGGAATATATCATATTATCACTTATTGGATCACTCCTCAAGTATCCACATTTTTTGGGGTTCAAAACTACAGAAATCCACTTTTTACGGCATGTAAAACTGACCTACACAACGTAAGTTTTGAGCAGAATACACAGCAGCCTAGAACAACCCAAAATAGCCATTGACACACCGTGTCTTAATTATAACACCACATGTCTTAAAAATACACAATGTGTTTTATTAAAGACACCATGTGTCTTAGTCTAGAGATTGAATGCAAAACTCTAGATTTGTAGCAAAACATCGTGTCTTATTAAAGACACATTGTGTAACCTCCTAGAACTTGATCCAAACATCAATTATTGCATAAGACAGATCGTGTAACCTGTAGATTTCACTCAAACATGAATTTAACCATCTCATACTTATATATACGACCCCAAGCCATCTTGGGATAGTTACCACAGCTTAGGATAGACTTTTGGAGGGAAACTCAACTGGAGGGAGTCGAGGAGAAGTTGGAGGAGACCAAGGGAGATAGGATGTGGTTACTTGAGAGAGAACCCTCTTCTTATTCCTTCTTCTTCACTATTTATATCAATGATCTTCTTCTTCCTGTTCTACCCACTTGGGAGTGAAGAAATCTAGAGACAGTGTAGCAAGCAAGGATGGAGCTTGACTTCTAGCCATATTTCTTCTTCATTCTACTACTTCTCACGGACATACTAGCTCTTTCTACTCTTTTACTATGTCCTTTGATGTTTTCTTCTACTTGTACCTTCTTTCTCTAGCCATGGATGAGTAGAATCTAAATCTTGGGCATGGGAGATTAACTCCCATGTTATATCTTGTAGGAACATATGAATTTTGTACTAAATGTTAGTTTCTTGTATGTTCCAAGAGTTGTTTCATATCTGAAATGCTTATTTGTATGATTGTCCATCATACTTGCATGTTTTATGCTTTCTTTGATAATTTGAGAACATTTGTTTGAGAGTATGGAGTTACTCTTTTGGAAACTTGTCCTTGAACGTGAGAGTGGCTGGGATTCAGTTGAGGAGCAAGGTTTGTTATTTGAAATGAAATGGATACACGAGTGTGATGTATGGAGCTAGAATTGTCATCACTTCACTGAGAGGTGAGTGATGACTACAAACCTCCTTTGCAAGTTACTTAACATCTTTAAATTAATATTTTAATATAATCTATGATGTGATAATGAAATCCCAAGTCTAGGATCCTCCTAAATCTGAATCTTAACCTTTCTTAAGTGATAATATTGTTTTGTTTTCAATCTATAATTTAGTTGTACTAATCCAATCATCTTATGTACAATGATCTAGATTATTGAAAATCATAACTCTTGCGCCTAGCTAACCAACGCTCCTTGTGTTTGACCTCAACTACAACTACTCTCGTATACTTGTGGGAAATAGGTAGTTGAGTAAAAGATCATTCTTATGATTGAAACTCGTTAGTATAACAAACCAACAAGTTTTTGGCATTATTGTCGGGGAGCATCGATATTTCTGTTAGAGTAAGAGTTGTTGATAAGTAAATGAGACTAGATCACAACCTTCATATTCACTGTGGGCTCTGATCTCCAAACCACGATATAAACACAATTTAAACTTAGCAGAAGCAATTCGATTAACAGTGGAAGACAAAAATCACGGGAAATTAAAACTTTTCGAGACAGGAGCTTGAATCCATAAAACTTCCTTCATAAAAGGAGATAAACTATTTACATCTCAGATAATTACTTCTTGAGTAATTATATACAACATGATACAAAATCTCAAGAACTCATAACCAAAAGACTCCAAGACCTGAGAGTACAGAGGACACATAGGACTGACTCTAACTACACCACATGGTAGGCTAAATCTCCACCTGAGATTTTACTGCTGCTCCTGGTGCTGATACTTCTGGGATTGGTCACCTGTAGACCGGTTTCTCCGTCTTCGACGACCACCTAAAAAGTTGAAGTCTACGGGGTGAGACAATTTTTAAATAATTATCCCAGCGAGAGTTATAACTCTCCACTAGAAGCTTTATAAGCAAAACAAAGAATAACTTAAGCAGTAAAAGCTTTTAAAGTATTCAACAGCAATTTTGGTAATAAGTAAGAGTTCAACATTTATGAAATATGAAGAACATATACATTATTCAGTGTAACATCAATCAAGTACCTCGTAGTTAACTCTAACAGTTATACTACGTTGTTGATTATGTTTTTCAAACATTATTATGCCCTGTGGAGATAAGGTATACCACTCATACTCCAACCGACCACTGTAAAGTTACCTCGGTATCATACTAGGTCAATGAAAGAGCCGGATTCTCATGACCTTCGCCTTCCTCAGTCAGTAAGAGGATTGCTTGCAGGACATCTTGTGTCTCTGCTGTTATAGCTCACCAGGGTAATCTGGTCCTTCGCTATTTTAGAATTACAGTGGCGTTCTGTACTCTCTTCGTCATCTGGAGATTTCTTGTTTACCTTCCATTGATGTGCTTTCTTCGTCATCAGGAGATTTCGTGTTTACCTTCCACTGATGCGGTATAGATTTGTAGTGAAGGGTTGACGGATTATACATCTAAATCAGTACCTACACTAGGATGTAAGGTTCTACACATCCATCTACCCCACATACTCAAAAGTATGTGATCCAGGAGTTCCCTTAGGAAAACCTGTTTCACCATCATTTGGTCTCTGACAATGATGGATCTATGATCAGGGCTTTGTATGATATGATTATATTTGATTAGTTAGGTACATTTCAGTATTCTTTTAGCATCATACATGTTCTCAAACAATAAACATTAGCATAGCAACTCTGGAGAAAGAATACTAAATGTAACAAGTCTAACTCACATCAATTATCATTTCTCAATCATCTCATCACAAGTCATCTGTTAAGCATGACATTGATGATACTCATGGCTCTCACAGCCATAAATCTCATTAGATGTCACTAACAGTGCATCAAGATATATCACTTATTCATAAAGCTAAGACATGCTTTCAATGAATATAGTATCATATTCCATACCTGGACATGATCATCATCTCATGACAACCTGTATGATTAGTTCAACTGATAACAGTAAACAATTCATTGTAGAGGTTATACTTTTAAACTCTTAGAAGAATCAAGTTCCCCAATTTTCATCAATCAGGGTTTACTATTCATATTACATGTCATCACCCTAGAATTAGGGTTTACTATTCACCCCATGGTGAATTAAACTCATAACATCATCATGTATGAGAAATATCATCATTAAAGCTCTTAAATAAGATTAAGATTCACTAAACATCATAATTAGGGTTTCCATGATCTCACATAGGTGGATCATACCCTAATCATGCACATTCATGTGTATTGAAGGTACTTTACTTGAGTTTCCACCATAAAAGGGTACTTTCCCTTTCTTATGATACTTTCTCTCTCCTCTTACTAGTATATGGTGATAACACCATTCTAGAACAAGTTGGGTTAAGTTCCCATTGACTAGCATAAGCCAAGACATCATTATAATGTGTTTAGGGTTTGATTTGAACAAGGTATTACTCAATTAAACCCCTCAAGGGTATTTTAGTAAATTACCTCATGATAACCATAATGGGTCAATTCATTAGTCACTTAGTCCCTTAATGTCCAAAGATACCATTAGGGTTTAGTTTAGATCACAATTGAACCAACTACAACTTCAAGTGATTAAGTATAAATAACCTTGAAAACCTCCAAACGGTTTCAACCTTCAATCGCCAAATGGTTTGAAACCGTTTGGGTGCATTGACCGTATGCTAGGTTTGACTCCAAGACCGTATGACCTCAAGGTCATATGCCCAAACCGTTTGGATGTGTTGACCGTATGCTAGGTTTGACTTTCCAAACCGTATGAGCTTATACGGTTTGAAACCGTTTGATCAGCTTGTCTTGAGATTGATTGGTCCAAATGATCTTGACATCGTTTGATCCCAAACGTTCTTGATACCATTTGTCCTCAAACGGTCTTGAGACCGTTTGGATCCAAACGGTCTTGAGACCGTTTGGTCCAATGGGCTCAAACCGTTTGGACCTCCAACATGGTTCAAAAGTTACAAATGTTTATGAGTAAGTATGTTGAAGCCCTCAATTGGCCAAAGTCATATTAACCACTTGTAAATTTAGTCAATTAGGATGAGCCTCAATCAATTGGACACCCAATTAACCCTCAATTGAAAGTCAATTAGGATTAAATCCATCTCAATTAGGGTATCAAATCGGATGGTCATCAATATTCAACAATGTAAATCAATTCAATATTGAACCTATCAATTGACCTCCAATTGGGCCCAAACTTGGCCCAAACGGTCTTGAGATCGTTTGGACATCATCCAAACGGTCTTGAGACCGTTTGCCCAAAGTTAGACCAAAAACCAAGTCATTTGGACTAGGATTGAACTCCAATTAGGTCTAAAATCAGCATTTTTATCAATTCATCAACTTATTGCAATTGGACCTTTAAACCATTAGATTATCTCAACCCTAGATCTCCAAATGGTCTTGGGTTGTGCCCAAACGGTCTTGAGACCGTTTGGAGGAACCCCCAAATGGTCTTGAGACCGTTTGGGTCCTTCAACCCAAAACTCAACAAGATCTATGCTTAAAAACAGCAATTTCAACCCGATTAGGGTTAGGATGTTGAAGTGCCTTCCACTCTCAATAGGTTAAGAATTAAACTTTGATTCTTTGCAGAAATGAAATTCAATATATTACCAACAGACCCTCAAACGGTCGTCCCTTGGTCAACCCTATCAAATGGTCTTGAGACCGTTTCAATCCAAACGGTTTTGCAAGGTCATTTGAGAGCAAACGGTTTGAAACTGTTTGACCTCAAACAGTTTGCAACCGTTTGGACCAAAAGGGTCCAAGGTCGTTTGACAAAGTAACCTAGGAATCCACGCCCATCATCTTCAACCTATATCAAGGTCGGTTAATCCACCGTTTTTCTTGCAAAAGTGCAAGAAGAAAGGGAGGTAGAAGAAGAACTAAATTGCTAGAATTGCAAGAACATGATATGCATATAAAAGCAAAGAGTTTAGAATTATAAAACTCACCTAAAGGTTGTTCCTTGATCTCCAAGCTTCCAAGCTCCAAGATTTAATGGCGTCTTTGAGTTCCACAGGTCGGCCAAGGTGAATTCTCCAAGGAAAAGTTGGAAAGGAATGGCTAGAAAGATAGAGCTAGGTGAGCTAGCCATGAATTCAATTTTGAAAACGAGTTTCCTCCATGAATTCAAGCAAAAGGGATGATCCGAACACCTAGGACCCTTGGTCGTCCTTATCTTCTCTAGATCTTAGCCTTGGTCGGTTTTGAGCAAGGGGAAAAAGTGAGGGAAAGAAATAAACGTTCCTTTGCTTGCAAAGGAAGTGATATATATATTTTGGGTAAAATTTCTCCATAAAGCTTCCACTTTATCCCATTTCTCATCTAAGTCCTTCCTTTCTTCTTTTCTCGTCCCCACATCTTATTTCTAAGAACAAACTTCTTCTAAGGTCAAGAATTAAAGGCAAAGAGGATCAACCCATCACTAAAGTATACGCATAAAAGGGCTATTATACATACACCTTGATTATTCAATCACAAAGGTGTTCTTTATTATATGATTATGCATATGAAGTGACCTTTTCACCATTTCTCTCTAGATGATGACAAGAGTCATAAAAGATATTCTAGATGGTGTATTTTACAAGTTGCACCCCTCAAATTGGGCAAATTGCACTTTACTCCAATTTAGGGTTTTCAAGCACAGGGATTGCTTCCACAGCTGCACCTTGGTGCTCAAGCTTGGGAAATCCCTCAAACTTCATCATAATCACTCATATGATGCTATATCATCAAAGGAACATCTTTAACATGTGTAATTTGCAAGTTAACCCCTTAACTGGGTAATTTGCACATAGATCCTTGTATTACAAAACAATGCTACAACTTTATATATAAAGGAGCAAAATTGAAATATATGTTTCTGAGGAATTTAATTACATGCACAAAGTTAATCACAAGGATTTAATTACATATTTAGGCAAAACACCTAGGGTTAGTTCATAACCCAGGTCAGGGATGTTACAAATTATCCACCCCTTCACAAGGATTTCGTCCCCGAAATCGGTAAAACGTATTAAGAGAAAAGAGCAGGGTATTTCCTTCTCATCTCATCTTCTAGTTCCCAAGTGGCTTCTTCAACACCATGATGGTTCCAGAGGACTTTCTCAAGGCTTATATCTTTCTTCTTTAACTTTTTAGTTCTATTATCAAGGATTGACACTGGTCCATCCTCATATGTTATATCTTCATTCAATTCTATTTCCATTGGTTGTAAAACCGACTCAGTGTCTGGGTGACATTTCCTTAGCATGGAAATGTGAAAAACAGGATGTAACTTCTACAACTCCTGAGGTAACTCTAGTCTATAGGCCACTTTTCCAACTCTTTCAACAATTGGATAAGGTCCCATAAATCTAGGAGCTAACTTCCCTTTTCTTCCAAAACGAAGGACTCCTTTCCAAGGTGAGACCTTGAGATACACTCTATCTCCAACCTAGAACTCTAGGGATCTACGATGTTTATCAGCATACGACTTCTGCCTATCCTGTGCAGTCTTAAGATGTTGTTGTATAACTTTAATCTTTTCTGTAGTTTGCTGCACAAGATCAGGTCCTAACAACTGATGTTCACCAGTCTCATACCAACACAAGGGTGATCTACAACATCTACCATATAAGGATTCATATGGTGCCATATCAATACTATTTTGATAGCTATTGTTATAGGCAAACTCTATTAGACTTAGGTGTAGATCCCAACTCCCAGTAAACTGGAGAACTCATGCTCTCAACAGATCTTCCAAGGCCTGTATAGTCCTTTCCGACTGTCCATCAGTTTGTGGGTGAAAGGTTGTACTAAACCTTAACTTGGTGCCTAAAGCTCTGTGTAACTTCTCCCAAAAGTGACTTGTAAATGGGGACCTCTGTCAGAAACTATTGTGACAGGAACTCCGTGCAAACGCACTATTTCTTGCACATATAACTGGGATAACCTTTCAGCAGAATATGTTGTTTTGATAGGTAAGAAATGTGTTGTCTTTGTCAACCTATCAACAACTACCCAAATGGAATCATGTCCTTTGCTTGTCCTGGGTAGGACAAAAACAAAGTACATGGTCACATGGTCCCACTTCCACTGTGGTATGGGTAAAGGTTGCATTGCTCCTGCAGGCTTCTGGTGCTCAGCCTTGACCTGCTGACACACATGACACCTCAGAACAAACGCAGCTACATCCTTCTTCATCCTGGGCCACCAATACATGTCTTTCAAGTTTCGATACATCTTAGTGCTCCCTGGATGCATAGCATACATCAAAGAATGAGCTTCCTCCAGAACTAGATTCCTCAGGTTATCCATATCTGGCACTATCATTCTCCCATGATAGCATGCCACTTGGTCATCTGACTCATGGAAACCATCTCGCTTCTCACTACCATACTCAGATCTAATCTGCTGAACTGCAGCATCTACTTGTTGTGCCTCCGTTATCTGCTCTTTTAGGGTAGGTTTAATCTGCATCTCAGCTAACAAACCAGCTAACAATGAAACCTTCAACTGTACATTGTCTTGCCTTAAAGAGATAAGCATATCTCTCCTAGAGCATACTAAGGAACTTAGTTGTGCTCTATCCATGGTTGATGTTGCTGATTTCCTACTCAAGGCATCTGCAACCACATTGGCCTTGCTCAGATGGTAATCAATAGTACAATCGTAGTCCTTGATTAACTCCATCCAGTGACGTTGCCTCATGTTAAGCTCATGCTGAAGGAAGATATACTTAAGGTTCTTGTGGTCTGTGAAAATCTGGAAGGTTTCTCCGTAGAGATAATGTCTCCAGATCTTCAAGGCATGAACCACAGGAGCTAACTCCAGATCGTATGTCAGATAATTTTCCTCATGTTTCTTAAGCTGTCGGGAAGCAAAAGAAATTACTTGTTTATCCTGCATCAACACACATCCAAGTCCATTCTTGGAGGCATCACAGAAGACTACATATCCTTTTCCTTGCTCAGGTAGCACAAGCACAGGTGCACTTGTCAACCTCTCCTTCAACAGCTGAAAAGACTGTTGACACTTATCACTCCAGGCAAAAGGAACATCTTTCTGGGTTAACTTGGTCAAAGGTAAGGCTACAAAACTGAAATTCTTAATAAACCTTCGATAGTAACCAGCTAATCCCAAGAAACTTCTAATCTCCGTCGGTGTTTTCGGTTGTTCCCATTGTAGAATAGATTCTACCTTTTTAGGGTCAAGTCGAATTCCCGAGGTAGATACCACATGCCCAAGAAAAGACACTTCAGGTAACCAGAACTCGCATTTGCTAAACTTAGCGTATAGCTTATGTTCTCTTAGCAAAGTCAAAGTTTGGCGAAGATGTTGCTCATGCTGCTGAGCATCCTTACTATAAATCAGTATGTCATCTATGAAGACGACAACACACTGATCAAGGAAGGGTCGAAAGACTCTATTCATGAGTTCCATGAATGCAGTTGGTGCATTGGTTAGTCCAAACGACATAACTGTAAACTCATAGTGACCATATCTTGTCCTAAAGGCAGACTTAGATATGTCATTGTCCTTAATGCGGAGTTGATGATATTCAAACCTCAAATCTATCTTTGAGAAGACTGTTGCACCACGCAACTGGTCAAAAAGGTCATCAATCCTCGGCAAAGGGTACTTGTTCTTTATTGTTACTTTATTAAGTTGTCTGTAGTCAATGCACAACCGCATTGACCCATCTTTCTTTTTAACAAACAAAACTGGAGCACCCCAAGGTGAGGTACTCGGTCGGATGAAACCCTTCTCAAGTAACTCTTGAAGTTGTTTCTTGAGTTCTGCCATCTCGGCAGGCGCCATCCTATAAGGAGTCTGGGCTATAGGTTTTGTATCTGGGACCAAATTGATTTCAAAATCAATCTCCCGAGGTGGTGGTATACCAAGAAGTTCTTCAGGAAACACATCCTTGAATTCCCTGACTATAGGAACTTTAGTAGGGTTGGGACTCTCCTTGGTAACATCTACCACATTGGCCAAGAATGCATAACATCCTTGCCTCATCAGCTTATCAGCAACCATGCTTGATACAAGACAGGTGGGCAGAATCTTTCTTTCTCCTTGAAAGATCCATGTGTTGCTTTCATCAGCAAACACTGCCAACTTGGACTCACAATCCATGACTACTCTATACCTCTCTAAGGTATCCATCCCGAGGATTACATCAAATCCTTGCATATCAAGCGGTATAAGGTTCACTTAGATGCAATGCTTAGAAAAGAAGAGGATGTAGGGAGAGCATACCTCCTGCAAAACAGCAGACCCACTCAATGGAGTCTCCAACAACAAACTATCTGCCCTATGACTAACTGTCATATTGCAGTTGCAAATCACTCTTCGAGTGATGAAAGAGTGTGTAGCACCCGGGTCAATCAGAATAGATACTACACATGATTTGGACATATCAGAATATAAAAGTTCCATCTGACCTGCCACTACCCGTGGATCGACCACTACTTCTGGTGGGTTCATAGCATAGAACCTCGATGTAGCCTATTGTTGAGGTGGTGCTGATGATCCAGCTTGAGACGCTTGCCTACATCCTTGAGCTGCTCCTTGAGATTGCCTTCTCTGTGATCCTTGTTGACCTTGTCTCGGAGGCTGTGTCACACTGACAGGCTTAGATCAGCAGTCCTTCATCAAATGTCCCACCTTACCACAGTTGTTGCAGCTTCTCTCCATTTGTTGTGGTCTTGGTGGTCCAGTAACTGACATTGATGCAGAGCTCTGAGTCTCCTGAGGTGGTTGTCATCATCCTCTACCTCTACTTGGAGACCACTGAGTCTGTGAACTAGATCTAGGTGGTGGAGGATTAGGTGCAGAGGATCTAGGCTTCTTAAAGTCCCTAGATGAAGAACCCTGGAACTGTGGATATCTTTTCTGAGTTTGCCTCTTCTCAACCACAGATCTCTCTATCCTTCGGACTGACTCAACGAAGGTAAAGAATCTCTCTCGGTTTTCTAAGGCAGACACAGGGGTAGTCATGTCAGCATTCAAACCCCTCTCAAATCTCCTGATTCTTTCTTCTTCTGTGGCAGCCATGTGCGGACAAAATCACAACAACTCCATGAACTTAGCTTCATACTCACTAATGTTCATCATGCCCTGCCTCAGTCTCTCAAACTGAGAGATCTTCTTGTCTAGGAAGGTCTTTGGGAAATATCTATGAACAAATTCCCGCCGAAAGTCTTCCCACGAGATCTCCATTCCAGGTCTCTTCTGCTCTTCCATTGTCCACTAATGACCAACGCTTCCTTTGAGAAGATAGACTGCATGTCTGACCTTCTTAGCTTCAGGGATATTGTGAATCTTGAAAGCCTTCTCCAACTCTGTCAACAACAGATCAACATCTGCGGGGTCGGCATCCCAAAGTACTCGGTAGCTCCGACACGACGTAGTCGCTCGAACGTCTTTCTGATACCTTGACCTTCTGGCTGGACAGGTGCCCTGGGTGCAGGCATAGGCATCCTGTCGGTTATGTGTGGCATGGTAGTCATAAACTGCCCGAAAATCGTCTGAACTGCTGGGTTACCCATGTCAGCTGGGTCAAATTGGGGTGGCTCCCTGAGTGGCTCAGGTGCATGCTGTTCTATTTCTGGAACCCTTGCACCACCTTGAGGTGTACTAGCACTACTTTCTACCACGTACTCATCATGTGGCTCAGACATTCTTATGTATCTTCTTCTCCTGAGGAGCAGAAGATTCTATTAGATAAGGAAGGAATACTAAAGATAGACTCGACTTCCTAAGTCCTATGCCCCTGTAGACTCGGCGAACCTAGAGCTCTGATACCACTTAATTGTGGGCTCTGATCTCCAAAACACAATATATACACGATTTAAACTTAGAGGAAGTGATTCGATTAACAGCGGAAGACAAAAATCACGGGAAATTAAAACTTTTCAAGACAAGAGCTTGAATCCATAAAGCTTCCTTCATAAAAGGAGATAAAGTGTTTACATCTCAGATAATTACTTCTTGAGTAATTATATACAACATGATACAAAATCTCAAGAACTCATAACCAAAAGACTCCAAAACCTGAGAGTACAGAGGACACATAGGACTGACTCTAACTACACCACATGGCAGGCTAAATCTCCACCTATGATTTTACTACTGCTCCTGGTGCTGATGCTATTGGGATTGGTCACCTGTAGACCGGTTTCTCCATCTTCGACGACCACCTAAAAAGTTTAAGTCTACGGGGTGAGACAATTTTTAAATAATTGTCCCAGCGAGAGTTATAACTCTCCACTAGAAGTTTTATAAGAAAAACAAAGAATAACTTAAGCAGTAAAAGCTTTTAAAGTATTCAACAGTAGTTTTGGTAATAAGAAAGAGTTCAACATTTATGAAATATGAAGAACATATACATTATTCAGTGTAACATCAATCAAGTAACTCATAGTTAACTCTAACATTTATACTACGGTGTTGATTATGTTTTTCAAACATTATTATGCCCTACGGAGATGAGGTATACCACTCATACTCCAACCGACCACTGTAAAGTTGCCTCGGTATCATACTAGGCCATTGAAAGAGCTGGATTCTCATGACCTTCACCTTCCTTAGTCAGTAAGAGGATTGCTTGCAGGACATCTTGTGTCTCTGCTGTTATAGCTCGCCAGGGTAATCTGGTCCTTCACAATTTTAGAATTACAGTGGCGTTCTGCACTCTCTTCGTCATCAGAAGATTTTGTGTTTACCTTCCACTGATGCGGTATATGTGCTTTCTTCATCATCAGGAGATTTCGTGTTTACCTTCCACTGATGTGGTATAGATTTGTAGTGAAGGGTTGACGGATTATACATCTACATCAGTACCTACACTAGGATGTAAGGTTCTACACATCCATCTACCCCACATACTCAAAAGTATGTGATCCAGGAGTTCCCTTAGAAAAACCTGTTTCACCATCATCTGGTCTCTGACAATGATGGATCTATGATCAGGGCTTTGTATGATATGATTATATTTGATTAGTTAGGTACATTTCAGTATTCTTTTAGCATCATACATGTTCTCAAACAATAAACATTAGCATAGCAGCTGTGGAGAAAGAATACTAAATGTAACAAGTCTAACTCACATCAATTATCATTTCTCAATCATCTCATCACAAGTCATCTATTAAGCATGACCTTGATGATACTCATGGCTCTCACAACCATAAATCTCATTAGATGTCACTAATAGTGCATCAAGATATATCACTTATTCATAAATATAAGACATACTTTCAATGAATATAGTATCATATTCCATACCTGGACATGATCATCATCTCATGACAACCTGTATGGTTAGTTCAACTGATAACAGTAAACAATTCATTCTAGAGGTTATACTTTCAAATTCTTAGAAGAATTAAGTTCCCCAATTTTCATCAATCAGGGTTTACTATTCATATTACATGTCATCACCCTAGAATTAGGGTTTACTATTCACCCCATGGTGAATTAAACTCATAACATCATCATGTATGAGAAACATCATCATTAAAGCTCTTAAATAAGATTAAGATTCACTAAACATCATAATTAGGGTTTCCATGATCTCACATAGGTGGATCATACCCTAATCATGCACATTCATGTGTATTGAAGGTACTTTACTTGAGTTTCCACCATAAAAGGGTACTTTCCCTTTCTTATGATACTTTCTCTCTCCTCTTACTAGTAGATGGTGATAACACCATTCTAGATCAGGTTGGGTTAAGTTCCCATTGACTAGCATAAACCAAGACATCATTATAATGTGTTTAGGGTTTGATTTGAACAAGGTATTACTCAATTAAACCCCTCAAGGGTATTTTAGTAAATTACCTCATGATCACCATCATGGGTCAATTCATTAGTCACTTAGTCCCTTAATGTCCAAAGATACCATTAGGGTTTAGTTTAGAACACCATTGAACCAACTACAACTTCAAGTGATTAAGTATAAATAACCTTGAAAACCTCCAAACGGTTTCAACCTTCAACCGCCAAACGGTTTGAAACCGTTTGGGTGTGTTGACCGTATGCTAGGTTTGACTCCAAGACCGTATGACCTCAAGGTCATATGCCCAAACCGTTTGGATGCGTTGACCGTATGCTAGGTTTGACTTTCCAAACCGTATGAGCTTATATGGTTTGAAACCGTTTGATCAACTTGTCTTGAGATCGTTTGGTCCAAATGATCTTGAGATTGTTTGAGCCCAAACGGTCTTGAGACCGTTTGGCCTCAAACACTCTTGAGACCTTTTGGCCTCAAACGGTCTTGAGACCGTTTGGATCCAAACGGTCTTGACACCGTTTGGTCCAATGGGCTCAAACCGTTTGGACCTCCAACATGGTTCAAAAGTTACAAATGTTTATGATTAAGTATGTTGAAGCCCTCAATTGGCCAAATTCATATTAACCACTTATAAATTGAGTCAATTAGGATGAGCCTCAATCAATTGGACACCCAATTAACCCTCAATTGAAAGCCAATTAGGATTAAATCCATCTCAATTAGGGTTTCAAATCGGATGGTCATCAATATTTAACAATGTAAATCAATTCAAGGTTGAGCCTATCAATTGACCTCCAATTGGGCCCAAACTTTGCCCAAACGGTCTTGAGACCGTTTGGACATCATCCAAACGGTCTTGAGACTGTTTTCCCAAAGTTTGACCAAAAACCAAGTCTTTTGGACTAGGATTGAACTCCAATTAGGTCTAAAATCAACATTTTTATCAATTCATCAACTTATTGCAATTGGATCTTCAAACCATTAGATTATCTCAAACCTAGACCTCCGAACGGTCTTGGGTTGTTCCCAAACGGTCTTGAGACCGTTTGGAAGAACCCCCAAATGGTCTTGAGACCGTTTGGGTCCTTCAACCCAAAACTCAACAAGATCTATGCTTAAAAACAGCAATTTCAACCCGATTAGGGTTAGGATGTTGAAGTGCCTTCCACTCTCAATAGGTTAAGACTTAAACTTTGATTCTTTGCAAAAATGAAATTCAATATATTGCCAACAGACCCTCAAATGGTCGTCCCTTGGTCAACCCGATCAAATGGTCTTGAGACCGTTTCAATCCAAACGCTCTTGCAAGGTCGTTTGAGAGCAAACAGTTTGAAACTATTTGACCTCAAACGGTTTGCAACCGTTTGGACCAAAAGGGTCCAAGGTCATTTGACAAAGTAACCTAGGAATCCACGCCCATCATCTTCAACCTCTATCAAGGTCGGTTAATCCACCATTTTGCTTGCAAAAGTGCAAGAAGGAAGGGAGGTAGAAGAAGAACTAAATTGCTAGAATTGCAAGAATAAGATATGCATATAAAGCAAAGAGTTTAAAATTATAAAACCCACCTAAAGGTTGTTCCTTGAGCTCCAAGATTCTAAGCTCCAATCTTTAATGGCGTCTTTGAGCTCCACAGGTCGGCCAAGGTGAATTCTGCAAGGAAAAGTTGGAAAGGAATGGCTAGAAAGATAGAGCTAGGTGAGCTAGCCATGAATTCAATCTTGAAAACGAGTTTCCTCCATGAATTCAAGAAAAAGGGATGATCCACACTTACCTAGGACCCTTGGTCGTCCTTCTTTGCTCCAGATCTTAGCCTTGGTCGGTTTTGAGCAAGGGGAAAAAGTGAGGGAAAGAAGGAAACGTTCCTTTGCTTGCAAAGGAAGTGATGTATACATTTTGGGTAAAATTTTTCCATAAAGCTTCCACTTTATCCCATTTCTCATCTAAGTCCTTCCTTTCTTCTTTTCTCGTCCCCACATCTTATTTCTAAGGACAAACTTATTCTAAGGTCAAGAATTAAAGGCAAAGAGGATCAACATCACTAAAGTATACACATCAAAGGGCTATTATACATACACCTTGATTATTCAATCACAAATGTGTTCTTTATTATATGATTATTCACATGAAGTGATTGATGTGGTTTTTGAATGCACTAACAGATTCACTCGGAGTTTATATTCCCGAGCTTTTACCAAAACCAAGTGCAACAATACCACCCGCAAGCGGACGGGTCTTATCGCAGTATAGTTGAGGATCGAACCCAAAGGACAACGTTTTTAAGAATCCTAGTCAGTTGAATCTAGCTCAAGTAAAACTAATATTTAGAACAATAGTTTGATTTGGATTGTTTAAACTAAATACAGGAAAGTAAAAGCTGAATTAAAAGATGGGTTTGGATCAATAATATGGAATCGCTGGAATGGTACCAGGTTTGACCACTGCTACACACACAAACATACTCTTTTGCAAACAATCCAGGCAAGATATAACACTTCAAGTAGAGCTGTTGCAGAACCCCCCATACGGGAGTTAGGTCCGCGTAAGCATCACCATAGGCAGCAAATTTCTCATCGCCATCTGAATCACATGTCTTACGGCTCTGAAGATACAGAAATCCACTGAGGTTGTGAACCCCCCATACAGGCGTTAGGCGCACAGAAGTGTCACCAAAGGCTAGATGGCTCATCCCCTCACGGATCATACACTCACTACCTCGATGAAATCCCATCCTATTTCTAGTTTGGGAGTCAGCCGCTTTAACCGATAAACAAGTAGGAGGTTGACATGCAAGGAAACATTGACGTTTAGCAAGATGATACAAAATCCAACTAAGGTTGTGAACCCCTATACAGGCGTTAGGCGCACAGAAGCATCACCGAAGGCTAGATGGCTCGTCCCCTCGTGGATTATACACTTATTACCTCAAGGAATCCCCTTCTATTTCTAGTCAGGGAGTCAAACTCGTTAAATGACGTTCGAACCCATGCATTGAAGTTATCGCAACATAGGGAGCACAAAGATGGAAACACGCACATAACCAACCTACAAGCTTAATGATAAACGACAAAATTAAGAGTTATATACATTGCCATGGAAAGTTTAACAAAAGAACATGGTTTGCATGGGCAGCGGGGCTAGTCCCCGCACCGTAGCGAAAGAGGACTACTCGCTCATGATGCGAGATACAAGAAGGATAGGAGAGAAAGATAGATCCTCCATGAGCTCGGTGCTGAGGGTGGATGCAGCCTGGTGAAGAAGATGTGCTCCTTTCTCCGTCTTCTTTCTCTTCTTGGCCTCCTTGGACGCAACACCAGCAGTAGGTGGAGTGGAACTTGATCGGGGTGGTGCTCTGGCATCCTATCGGTGTCCGGAGCTGATGGCTTCAAATGGGGACCATGGGGGTCTATTTATAGGTTCAGATCTGACCCCAAAAAGTTTGGAGACCATTTGGGCGCCAAACGGTCTTGAGACCGTTTGGGCACCAAACGATTTGGAGACCGTTTGGGCACCAAATGGTTTGCTTCGATCGGTCCTGGCCTTGGCATAGTCGTGCGGCTTTAGTTCTTCAATCGATCCTTGCGCTTGCGTCGAACGGTCTTGAGACCGCATGGGACCAAACGGTCTTGGGACCGTATGGGACCAAATGGTCTTGAGACCGCATGGGACCAAACGGTCTTGAGACCGCATGGGACCAAACGGTCTTGGGACCATATGGGACCAAACGGTCTTGAGACCGCATGGGACCAAATGGTCTTGGGACCGCATGGGACCAAACGGTCTTGGGACTGCATGGGACCAAACGGTCTTGAGACCGCATGGGACCAAATGGTCTTGAGACCGCATGGGACCAAACGGTCTTGGGACCGAATGGGACCAAACGGTCTTGAGACCGCATGGGACCAAACGGTCTTGGGACGGCATGGGACCAAACGGTCTTGAGACCGCATGGCTTTCTTTGGCAACCGGTTTCGTCATTCGTTCTTCGTGTATTCCGCCAAATGGTCTTGGGATCGCGTGGACCCAAACGGTCTTGAGACCGCAAGGATCCAAACGATCTTGAGACCGTATGCATGGAGTTGCTTGATTTTCCTACATTAAATGCAAGATATTTAGTTAAGATCTTGATTATTGAATCAACTAAGTAGTTTTGTGCATTATGATTCATATTAGGGTGAAAAGATGTGGAGTAGAGATGAAATTGTCCCAAAAAGGTAATTGAATTTCATGATGAGTATGCACTCATCAAAACACCCTGAACTTAAATTGTTGCTCGTCCTCGAGTAACATAAAGTTTGAAACTGTTGCCTAATGAAATACTTTCAATCCGTGAGATTTCTTCATCTTCACATCACAAATGTTTTCTTCCTGCTCAGTATGAATGAGTACCTTAACTTCATGGGACCACTAAACACGTCTTTCCATAGCTTCTTTCCTGAGTTCGTTTCCCAACAACACTTCCTCCCCACTTTTTCCAACACCAAGCATGACGAAGAGTTTTGTAGGAGTTCTGAGATACCCGCGGAATCAACAAGTATGCATCCGATCTGACACTGGTGTAGTTCAAGATGGTGGGGCATGTATTGTGCCCTTCGGTAGAAAAAGGAGTGAAAGGTGGTATCGAAAGAAGAAGTAAATCTCTCCTCTATTCGACTCGAGATTTTTTACTTGTTTTGCAATTTCATTTATTGCATATTTTTTGTGTGCACTATGGCATCTTTTATTGCAGATCTCTCCTCTATTTGACTCGAGATTGCATTTCTTTTTTTGTGCACTTTGGCATCTTTTATTGCAGATCTCTCTTCTATTCGACTCGAGATTGCATTTTTGGTGGTACGCCCCTATTTATGGGAAGGGGTATGGAAGAAGTGGATATGGGGGAAGTGGCGTGCCACCCCGAACTTAGGGTTTGGCACAAGTTTGGCTATTTTGGCGGTATTGATGGATGGAGGGATACGAAGATGATAGAAAAAGTATAGAAGAGAGTTCAGATCAAAATGCAACTTGATTTACAATTCAAAACCGGGTTATTCTCTTTTTCATACTCTGCTCAGATAATGACTTGATGCGGATCCGGTGGGGATTCTGAGCCATTGTTCCACTAGTCAGTTAGGAAGCACAACGTGTTTGATCCCTATCAGTTTGAAAAATACTTACCATTTTGTAAAAATTATTATGATGTTAGGAATCATAAGCTTCACATGATGGTTTCAGGCAAAAGGCAAGTTTCACAAGTCAGTCCTCTTCCGGATTCGCTTCGAATAAGGAGGATATTATGATTGAAAATGCATAGCAAGATAGTTAGTAACATTTTTATCGACAAGAGTCAAAATTTCATCAGGTTTCTGTTCAAAAATTTGAAAAAAAATTATGATAAAGACAACTTATATGAAAGAGGGTGTTTATGGAAGTGAAGTACGTACCACCCACCCTCCACCCCGAACTTAGAGATTTGCTCATCCTCAAGCAAACCCTAAATTCAAGATGGAGGGGAAAGGAAACACCAGGTATGACTGCCGAGAATGATTTCGTTCTGATCAGTGCCACTCCGATCTCGTGTTCTGAAAGAAAACTATCTCATAAGGCAAATTTTATTTAAGGAAAATTTAACTATAAGGTAGGAAACAAAATTTGAAAAGGAGAAGTAAAACAAATTTATTGATCGGGTTGCCTCCCGACGAGCGCCTTTGTTTTATGTTGCTGGCTCGACGTGGATATTATCACCATGGTGGAGCTCTGGGCGGAGCTTGGTTAACATATGTTTTGGTGGTTTCTTTTTCATCCATTCGTTAATCTTCTGTTTGATCTTAGCTTCTTGTATTCTTCCCCACACATAATGAGCAATGTCAGAGCATATAGGGAAACAACCTGAGTTATGCTGATTTATTATTTGTTGCTCACTTTGAGGTGGAAAGTGGTTGTAGGTAATCCAAACAACATCATTGATACGGAAATTTTGTTGAGGTTTAGAAGGGAAGTTCATTTGTTGATGCACCATCTCCTCAACGTAACAATGTGGGTTGTTAACATCTATCAGATATGGATCTGAGGGATATGGTTCCTTATAGAAACCACTATCCAGATCTTGTTGCGGAGGGAAGATAGAATTAGTAATCTCAATTTGTGGGGCTACCGGTTCATTCCAGAGGGTTATTGTTTCTGGATGAGGAGGCTCATAGTCACTGGAAAATAGTTCGGTATGTGTCATGATAAGGTTGAGAGGTGCCTCCTCTTTTTCACCAACATCTTCAATAATTTCTATGGGCTTGAGTTCTTCAAAAGTAGCTTCATAGTCTTCTTCTGTAGAGTCGAGAAATTTGATGTAATTATTTACTTGTTCGTCGATTTTTTCATCAACTAATGGGTTCATTAGAGCAATTTCCAAGGGATCTTTTGATTCATGATGCTCTTGAGTCAGTTGTGACATTTGCTCAACACAATCAATCAGAATGACTTCTTCCTGTATACTTGGTCTTCTCATACTTTCAAAAACTTTGAATTCCAGAGTCTCTTTGCCTAACCTTAGCAGTAAGGTTCCCGCTTCAACGTCAATAAGGGCTTTAGCAGTGGCGAGGAATGGACGTCCGAAGATAAGAGGATATCTGGTGTCTTCTTTTATATCCATAATGACGAAATCACATGGAACATAAGCGTCTTTGCCCACCTTGACCGGGATATCTTCGAGGATTCCTAGCGGTCTCTTGATAGAATTGTATACAAGTTGAATAGTCATAGCAGTTGGAAGCAGTTCTGCAAACCCTAACCTCTTGCACAGACTGAATGGCATAATAGAAATACTTGCACCAAGGTCTGCCAGTCCCTTTTTGCATGATGAGTCACCAATGTGACATGAGATTCCAAAGGATCCTGGATCTTTCTGTTTCTTTGGCATCTTGCTAAGTATGATAGACGTGGTTGTAGCCAGCTTTACAGTTTCAAACTCTTCAGTGATGTACTTCTTAGTGAGAAGCAATTTTAGATACTTGGTCCAGGCTGGTATCTCAGCAAGAGCATCTAAGAACGGTATATAAACATGGAGTTTCTTCATGGCTTCTTTAAATCTGATGAATCTTGTATCAAGATTGGTTTGCTTCAGATGGGATGGGAAAGGAACACGAGTCTTATATACAAGAATATCCTGCTCTGGTGTCTCAGCTTCTTCATCAGCAACTTTTTCAGAACCTCCCTTATCAGTATCGAGTTCCTCTGGTTGCATTTCCAGTGTTGTCAAGTTTTGGACTGTCACGGATTCACTCTCGTCAGGGATAACCACAGTCGTGTTTGTTGGGGGATCTGAATAACCTTTCCCTGATCTTGTGGTGACCACCTTCAGCTGCTCAAGATGTTTTGGATTATTCTCAGGTTGATCGGAAAAGACTCCAGCCGGTGGCTTTATGCTAGCAGCAAGTTGAGCAAGTTGAGTTTCAATAGCTTTCTGTTGGGCTTGTTGATTTGCTATCATCGTTTGTTGTGTTTGCAACAACTTTTCAATGGTAGATAGCTTGTCATCAGAAGGGATGGACCCTGCCTGACTTTTTTGTTGGTTCAGGTTTTGATACTGAGAGTTGTTCTGATAATTATTGTAATTCCTATTCTAAAAGTTTCCGTTGAAGTTTCCTTGATTTCCAAAGTTCTGTTGTTGGTTAAACTGGTACCCAGATAGGCCCTTTGGTTGATTGTTCGGACCATATTGATGTGAGTTCATAGCTCCTGAAGGGTTTCCGTATTGGAAGCCTGGGTGATTCCTATTTGGATTGGATTGTAATAGTTCTGCCCAGGGATGGTGTTAATAGCATTAAGATTTTCCATCTGGCAATTATCTCCTTGTACACATGCATTACTTAGAACAACATCGTAGAGAACATTGCATGACAATGTGGAATGATCAGTGCCTTTGCATGCTTCACAAAATGAAGAAGTGGACTTGACTTGTTCTGGTTGCCTAGTAGGAGAATGTCCTCTTCCAATTGCAGCAAGGGATGATTCTATGTGATCTTGCTTTGCAACTAAGACCTTCAAAGTTTCAGCTATAGATTTGTATTCCGGGATAGCTTCAGCCATGGCTACCGTTAAGACTCCTTTACCAACAGATCTGCCCCAATTGGCTTGATTTTCTGCTCCCAGGGTGACGACTCTCCATGCGTTGTCGTAACTTTGACACATGAAGTTCCCTCCAGACGAGGAATCAAGGAACATCTTTACGTCATACTCCACACCCCTGTAGAAGATCTCTATCAGCTAGTTCTTAGGAATTCTGTGGTGTGGGCATTTGTGTAGGAGCTCCTTGTACCTATCCCACTCTGCGGGCTACTTCTTCCTCTTGCGCCATCCTTGCTTGATTTTCCCAAATATGTCGATGGTAGGTTCTATATATTTCGGGATCAAAGCTCGCAGTCAGTCCGGGACTATCCGAACGGTGCATGCACTAACCGTTGAAGAGCACCTGAAATTGGAAAAGATTCAAAAGTGAGATCCACAAAGTAGAATAACGGTCAAGTAGATGAGCGATAGTTTCAAGAAGAAAAGCAAAATCCTAGATTAGTCTTAGAAGAACTAGATTTGACTGACTGATTCCGCTATCCCCAGCAACGGCGCCAGAATTTGATGTGGTTTTTGAATGCACTAACTGTTGGGTTTTAGGGGAGACAGAGAAGGCAGCGGAAACAAAAAATTTTCTCCCCCAACCCATTCTGAGGAAACACGTCAACGTCTATGAATTAGGAAAGGATGGTTTGCGGAATCATACCTTGTCCCGAGGCTTGCTCGGCGACAATACCTCGCGCAATGTGCGGTCTTCAACTCCGGACTTCGACGGTGTTTGTGCAGCTCCTGGTTGCACCGGGACTCACAACTCCTGCTCGAACCGGACTGTCGGATGACAGTTGTCCTCCAAAGCGGCAGTCTCCTCCCGCCTTCATAGTAGTCCACACGGACCACCTGGAACTCCACACTCCTTGTCCCACAAGGAAGTGGAAGGAGTCGTACCCTCCTGTAGACGTACTAGTCGCCTACCTGCTCTCTTGCCTCCTGTTGCAACTGCAGTTGTCTTTCCCTTGTTGCACCTCCCTTTTGCGGGAAGCACTTGCTCGGGCTCTCTCACAGTTACCAAAACCAGAGAGAACGACAACTCGCAGAGCAACTGGTTGCACTGAGCTGTACTGTGAGAAGCCCCCAAGTACCCCTATATATATAGGAGAGTCATGGGACAGGGTTCTCCATCCCGGGCAATGCGGGACTAAAAGCAGGAGTAGAAGGATTCGGGATTTTCCACAAAAAGCAACCATCTCGCAACCTGAACTGATCGGTTCATGGTTCACCCACTGAGCCGATCGGTTGGACATGAGCCGACCGGTTGGGGAACTCCAACCGATTGGTTGGTGCCCTGAACCGATCGGTTCATTGTCCTGATCCGGGTCAAATTGACTTTCCTCGTTTCTTTCCCAATTGGCATCGAAATACCAATACTATTTCCAATCAAATTAGAAATCCTATTTCCAATCAAATTAGAAATTGAAACGAAAGGCAAACTCGCACCAATCCTACTTTCCCAAGTTGCTCGATTGCACCTGTTGAACCAATCAGTTCAACACTTGAACCAATCGATTCACTCTGTGCATGAGCCGATCGACTCAACCCTTGAGCCGACCGGTTCATCAACCTCAGTCGGCCGGTTCATCACATGAACCGATCGGTTGGGAGTGCAGATTGTGTCGAATCAGTCAATTGCGATTTCAATCAATCCGATACTCCAATCAATGCGTCCAACACCTTGAACCATATGATTTTGAGCCATAGACTGATTGAGTGTTTAATTTGAACTACTAAACTCCTTTAGTAATCAATCTAAACATTGCTTGTGGAAAAACTCCTCTTCCAGGTTAAATCCTATGTGTGTGACCCTGCAGGTCCATTTCACGTTGGCAGTGAAAGTCCATAACACTTATGACTTCACAAGCAAAGAGCGGTGCCTAGTCACACATCATTGCTACCCAAGTGAAAGTAGAAAGTTGGAGAACAACTTTCATCCTACAATCCGTGAATGGTGTTACAGCGAGTGTATAATTCCTTTGTCACTGATATCCCGAATGAACTCGAGGCATGGATCCGTCATCTTGTCAACGTTCATTCACTTTCTTGATCTCAGAGTAGACTGGAAGAGATATGTATGACATCAGTATCACATATTGATTCACACATGCGTGCACGCCTTTCTCAATCCTACTCATCAAGTGGCCATGGATATCAAACTCCCTCAGGAGGGACAAATCCCATATCTATCACTCACCCCTCAAAAGCCCCATGTGTCAAAGCCACCCAATCATCACCTTTATAACAACCCATGTGTAACATACTGTAATCTCTTTTGTACCTCTTTGTACTCTTTTCTATAAGTTTTAATCTTCATTTTCGTTCCTTTTGTCCTTGGTCTTGATTTATAAGAAAATTTGTAGATATTGGTTAAGTATTTCCCATATATTCCCATTTCAAGGTTTTATGTACAAATGACTCAATTAGTTTTGGACAAGGGGTTTAATATGCAAATTCACTTAAGAAATAATAAGGAGATAAAATAATTCGTCTTAGAATCTTCTAGTGTCTCCTAGAATGTAAGATATCCTAATTTTATAAAAGAAAGAAGATAAATATAATTAGTAAAAGAAATATGAGAAAATATGAGTAAAGAAGATAATTACAAAGATATTGTAACAAACAAGATAATTTGAAATCATCATGGTAATTTAATAGGGTAATTCGTTTCCTTTAGTAAAGAATAATTTAAGGGTCAAGAATTAGTTAAAATAAAAATATTAATAATATTATCAAAGGAAAATAGGAAATAAGCTAATAAAAAGAAATAAAATATTTAATGATCTCAAATCAGGGAAATAACTTTAAATTCGTATTCTAAACATAAAAATAAGCCTCTATGCAAATTTGCAACTAATTTGGATGATATATAAATAAATAGGAAAATAGGAGAGAGAGAGAGTGTAGAAAGTTCTAATTAATTTAATAAATAAAAAGATAATGTTATCTTGAGAAGATAATTGCAAAATCGTGTTTCAAATCATTAAGAAGAGTTAAGGGTGAAGTTACATTAATTTTAGATAATGTTATCACTCCTTTTGAGGAGGAGAGAGAAAATAACATATTAATTAATTCACCTATTAAACTTTCTCAAAATGAAAAACTAACTCCATATTCGGATTCTACGCGTCAAAATAAGTCAGAATATAAATTTTTATAATTTTTGGGCAACGTTTGAGCCTCCAAAATAAGAAAGAGAAAAGCATATAAAATATAATGGTTTTACTTGACTTTTTGCTCAGGGAAATTTCCCTCACCTAATGCGCGATCGAACGGTCCAGGTTGCCCGATGGACCCGTGTCCATTGATCCAACGGTGCACGGTCATCTCCTACCTTGGATCGGATTAGGCAACAGGCTTGGGATTTTCGTTTTCTTATAATCGCAATATCTTGAGATTTACTCAACGTTTTTCAGTGATTTTTGTTGCATTAGTTTCCTTGCGAGATTTCGCACCGAATTATCCCAACTTTTGCGAGTTTTATTGCGTATTTGGGAAACGCCCAAGTTGGCCGCCGACCTTCTTTCCTTGCTCCTACCCACATCCTTGTTTAGGGTTCCTTGCCTATAAATATCTACACCCTCGCATGCGCAATCACCTTAGCAACCTGTTCGTGCTTCTAATTCGAAGTTTCATCGAAGTTTGGACCTCCACGAGCCGCCGATAGTCCTCTCCTTGCGGCGCTCTTCCCTCCCTGCTCCGACCACCTCGGTCTAAATTGAAGGTACCATCCTCTTCGTCTTCTCGTTCTCGTTCTTTTGAGTATCTAAACGCAAGATTTGGTTGAGTATCTTGGATTTGCCCAAAATCGGGGCTTTGCCCACGTTTTCGTCGATCGGGCGAGCGGAGGTTGAAGACGACTGGCTTTTTACCGTTTTGCCCTTCGCCGCCTATTTCTTTCGGTTTTCCACGCGCGGCCTTTTCGTCTTTTCGCGGTCCGTCAGCCTCCACCGCTCGGCCGATCGCGAGCGATCGCGAGCGAACGCGAGCGATCGCGTGGCTCTGGCCGCCGCCGTCTGACGCCCGTCACCGCCCGTCCTCTCCAGCCATGCCTACGTGGCAGGCTGTGATTGGTCGAGGCAAAACAATTTTTATTAATTAATCTGATGGTCAAAATTTAAAAATAAATAGTGTTTTGAAATCAGGAAAACGAGATCTATCCAATAAAAATACTTTTAAAATTTTATTTTGAGTTTTGCGAAAAAGTGTTTTTAATATCAAATTAATTAACTTAAAAATCCCTAAAATTAATCCTAAAAATCTATAATTCCAAAATATACAATATTATATGTTATTTTGATCAGGAGAACCTAACTAAGTCGATTATGATGTTTTTAAGGTCTGAATCGAAGGTTTGTACAAACAGTTAGTAATTAGGGTTTCTAATCCTTTAAGTGAATACATGCAATTCTAATAAATGAATGTAATGTTGTAATAGGAAGGTTTGAGTCTTTAGTTCGTGTGAAGATCTGAAAAGGGATATTAGGACATCTGAGGCAAAGGTATGTGCGTATGTATGTGTATGTGCTTAATTTGTAGTCATGTTGTACATCTACCTAACAGTTGGGAACACTTAATCCAATACCTAGACTTTCTTATATGAGGTTCAATTGATCCAAACCATTGATTATCCTTGATTCCTAAATTGTCTTATTTGCCTCAAATATCAGTTTATAGTTTCTCTTGTTTGGGTATTTATGCCCCATTACCATGTTGAATATATTTTGCTTATTCTTGCCATAATCTCTTAGCATGAAATTGAATGTTCTATTTAAATTTTAAGTAGTGGTACTTATGTACAACCACCCACAGAGGGCATGTATATAATCGCCCTAGGGGAATGTTTATTATTCTCCCCATTAGAAATTTGTAGGTGAATTGGAAATGTTTATAATTCTTCCCTCACCTAAGGTTAGAGGTTCGGTAGGTGCCTCAACCCTACTTAGTTAAATAGACACATATTAATAAGCATGCTAAAATCTTTATTTCTCTTTGTTATTGGCAAGTTCTTTTATGTAAACCTCATACTCCTTGATATCCTCATACACCAGATACTTGTCTAGTATACTTGTTAAAATCTTTTCTTGCCTTGAATAGTATAGTTGTGTGACACATACTTTTTCTGTCTTTTCCCTCTTGCTGGGTGCCTTCCCAACCACCCAGGTGGTGAAGCTTTTCAAGGAGAAGGAAGGAACTACAGGAAGATTCTTTGCTGTGATCGTTTGCTTGAAGAGAAGGATGGCTAGGTTGCTATAGCTAGATCCTCTGTTCTTTCTTATCTTTTCTTTTAGAATGCTATATTGTAATAGACATCAAAGCCATTAGAAGGCTTGATACTTCTTTCTTTCCGCTGCTATTGACATTTATATATGTATCTGAATTCATGCTTATTTAATTGGAATATTATGCAATCATCCTCAAAGTATCAATTTTTTTTAAAAAAATTGTGGATGTTGTATTTCCTTTAAATTTTAGTAAGGAGGTGATCTCGCCTCTTTACAGCATGGTATCAGAGCCTTTAGGCAACTATTAGGGCATGCAGTTGAGGCAATGGTGTCTAGAAAGGATCAGGGCATGGGGGCTGGCAAGATTTTCCTCCGACCCACTAGCTTGGCATACGGGGACTCCTGTGTCCATATGATCCGGCCTGGCCTGCGCCAATACGAACTGCCCGAAATAGTAAGGTTTTAAGCAATATCATTCTAGTTATCCTTTTCTCATCTCTGTTTCTTTTCCCTCTCATCTATACTCCTTTACTCCTGAAAATTTAAAAAGTTAACCCTAATTTCAGGAGAGGTGACTTGTTCGACAACACAAATCAGGAGTCCAACAACGACAACCCCGACACCCCTGCAACACCTGCTGTGACTCAGTCAAGCTCCGGTGTTCCTGTTTTCACACCTGAGCAAGAGCTGGCAATGCTGCGACAACTGTTGTCCTCCACTATGATGGGACAACTCAACACCATAGCTGCTGTTGCCACCAAGCCGAGGGAGTTCACCCTCACCGACTTCATCAAGATGCAGCCACCCTACTTCAAGGGTGAAAGTGAGCCTAACATGGTAGACAAGGCAGATGATTGGGTGCTGGCCCTAGATCGGACCTTCGAGGGTATGGCTTGCCCTCCTCACCAGAAGGTTCAGTTTGCAACTTATGTGCTGGATGGACCGGCACGAGTCTGGTGGAATGGTGTCGCTCGAACCCGAGATACTTCCTCCATGGAGTGGGCTCAGTTCTTGAAGCTGTTCAGAGAAAAGTACATCTGCCCTGCGTTCCTGAGGAAGAAGGAGGCTGAGTTTTACAGTCTCAAGCAAGGAAGTTTGAGTGTGGCGGACTACGTTCAGAAATTTCTCCTGTTAGAGCATTACGCCACCGACCTTGGAGCTGATAGAAGAGCAACCCTGTTCTTGGAAGGCCTGAATTACCAAGTTGGGCGAAGTCTTGTTCCACAGATGCCCCTCTCGTTTCAGCAAATGGTGGATAAAGCTCTCGCCATCGAGTCATATCTGGGATTTCAGTCTTCCAGCAGCTTCAACAATAACAAAAGGAAGAACTCGAACCAGCATGAGAACCGTGGTCGAGATCGTTGCAACAGGTGTAACCGCCACCATCCTCCTGGTAGATATCCCGCCAACAACGCACCTGCACGAGTTGGCAACCGTCCTCCCCCTACCTGCCATGAGTGTGGCCAAGTTGGGCACATCCGACCTAACTGCCCTCGTTTCCAGCAATGGCAGAATCCTGCTCAGCAACCGCAACAACCAAAGCAGAATCCTCCACCGCGAAACAACAACAATAACAACAACAACCAGAATCCGAGACGTCTGCCAGCTGAGAGGCGGAATGGCAGAGTATTTGCTCTTGATGCTGAGGAAGATGGTAATGATAATGAAGTGATTGAAGGTACTCTACACCTCAATTTACATCCTTTAAAAGCTCTGTTTGACTCTGGTTCCTCAAATACCTTCATATCTAGTCAGTTTGCCTCTATGCTTGATATAGAATGTGAGTTTATGGATCATGTGTTAGATGTAAAAACTCCTAGTGGGAAAATCTGCTCCTCTTATCTTCAAACTCCTACCCTGAACCTCTGTGTATCTGGGATAATGTTTCCCACTGTCTTTGTGTTGCTCGATATGTCTGTCTTTGACATCATCCTTGGCATGGATTGGCTGAAGAAGTATAAAGCTGTCCTTTTCTGTGAAGAATCCAAGGTTAGTTTGTTCCATCCTGATGAAGGAAGAGTGTGTGTCAAGGGCAAGAAGAAAGGAGAACGACAGTTCATCATATCTGCTATCAAGGCTGAGAAGCTTATCTCTCATGGGTGCAGAGCTTTCCTAGCTTCTATAGTTCTCGAAGCTACACCTCCTGCCCTGGACCATGTTGATGTGGTGAAGGACTTCCCAGATGTTTTCCCTGAAGAGTTGCCCGGGTTGCCACCAAATCGTGAGGTGGAATTCTCCATCGAGCTCATACCTGGAACTTCACCTATATCGAAACCCCCTTACCGTTTGGCACCTGCTGAACTGGCTGAGTTGAAGAAGCAGCTTGAAGAGCTTCTTGACATGGGTTTCATTCGCCCCAGTGTTTCACCTTGGGGAGCCCCTGTTCTGTTTGTGAAGAAGAAAGATGGTTCTATGCGAATGTGTATGGACTACCGCATGCTCAACCAGGTGACAGTAAAGAACCATTATCCGTTGCCACACATCGATGACTTATTCGATCAGCTGAAGTCAGCCACAGTGTTCTCCAAGATGGATCTGCGGAGTGGCTACTACCAGATGCGGGTGAAGGATGAAGATGTTTCGAAGACAGCGTTCAGAACTCGTTATGGGCATTATGAATTCTTGGTCATGCCATTTGGTTTGACAAATTCCCCTGTTGCGTTTATGGACCTGATGAACCGAGTATTCCGCCCATACCTAGACAAGTTTGTGGTGGTGTTTATTGATGACGTTTTGGTTTATTCTGAGACGTTGGAACAACATTGCGAACACTTGCGGATTGTACTCAACACATTGAGAGAAAATCAATTATATGCAAAATTCTCGAAATGTGAGTTATGGATAAAGGAAGTGATGTTCCTTGGTCATGTGATTTCTGCCGGCCATATTGCTGTTGATCCTGCAAAGGTGGAAGCTGTGACAAGATGGAGTGCTCCGAGAAACCCGTCTGAAATCCGTAGTTTCCTTGGTCTAGCTGGTTACTACCGGAAGTTTATCAAAGGGTTTTCAGAGTTGGCTTTACCTTTGACCAAGCTAACTCGGAAGGAAGTCAAGTTCTCATGGACCCCGGAGTGTGAGGATAGTTTTCAGAAGCTGAAGATGAGTTTGACCTCCGCTCCAGTGCTTGCTTTGCCTGTTGAGGGTATACCTTATGTCATCTATACTGATGCATCTCGATAAGGCTTAGGGTGTGTTCTTATGCAAGACGGAAAAGTGATCGCCTATGCTTCTCGACAATTGAAACCTAATGAAGCTAATTGGCCTACACATGATTTAGAGCTGGCTGCCATAGTTCATGCTTTGAAGATCTGGCGACACTATCTCTATGGAGAAAAGTTTGAAGTCTTTTCTGATCACAAGAGTCTGAGATATCTGTTGACTCAGAAGGATCTGAACTTGCGACAGCGTAGGTGGATGGAATATCTTAAAGATTACAATTTCACCATCACTTATCATCCTGGAAAAGCAAATGTTGTAGCTGATGCTTTAAGTCGCAAGAAAGATGCTGTTTGTGCTACTCTGAGATGTTCTGTTTGGGAAAACCTCGAGCTTGTGGCCAGTTGGAAACCTCAACTTGTTGATTCCGTGGATGAAGATAAGTTATGTGTTCACATGGCTAGTTTGTCTGTTACTCCGACTTGGATCTCAGATGTTGTGACTGCACAATTGGAGAGTTCCGAGCTTGAGGAGTTGAAAGCTTTATCTGAGAAACCGCAATCTGACTTCTCTGTTGGAGTGGATGGTGCTATCCGCTTCAGGCAAAGGTTGTGGGTACCTGATGTGGGTGATCTGAGACAGAAGGTTTTGAGTGAAGCTCATGGTTCCAAGTACACTATTCACCCTGGCACAACTAAGATGTACAAGGACCTACAGCGGAGTTTCTGGTGGAAGAATATGAAGAACGATATAGCTCTGTTTGTAGCCAAGTGCTTGACATGTCAGCAAGTTAAGATTGAACATCAATGACCTGGTGGTCTTCTTCATCCTCTTGAGATTCCTGAATGGAAGTGGGAGAAGATCACAATGGACTTTGTTACTGGTTTCCCTAAATCCAAGAGAGGTTTTGATGCTGTTTGGGTGGTGATTGATCGGCTTACTAAATCTGCACATTTCTTGCCTTTCAAAACCACATATAAAGTTGCTGAGATGGCCCAGTTGTATGTTGAATGGATAGTTCGTCTGCATGGCGTCCCTGCTGTGATAGTTTCTGATCGAGACTCGAAATTTACTTCTCGTTTGTGGGGTCAGATTCAGGAAGAGATGGGTACTGATTTGCGTTACAGCACTGCTTATCATCCGCAAACTGATGGACAGTCCGAAAGAACAGTTCAGATTCTGGAAGACTTGCTTCGTGCTTGTGTGATGGATTGGGGTGGTGCTTGGGATCGGTATTTACCATTAGCAGAGTTTGCTTACAACAATAGCTACCAAGCTAGTATTGGTATGCCACCTTTTGAAGCTCTCTATGGTAGACCTTGTCGTTCACCTTTGCACTGGGATGATGTTGGAGAACGTTCTCTGGTGAAGTCTGATGATATGCAGATGATGCTTGAGAAGGTACAGTTGATAAAGAAACGGATGAAGGCTGCTCAGGACAGACAAAAGATGTATGTTGATAAGAGAAGGTCTGATGTAAGTTTCTTAGTGGGTGACTATGCTTTTCTGAAGATCAAGCCTATACGTTCTATTGCAAGATCTAAAGTAAAAGGCAAGTTGAGTCCTCGCTATGTTGGACCATTTGAGATCTTAGATAGAGTAGGAGATTATGCATATCGTCTAGCTTTGCCTCCTGCTTATGATAAGATTCATAATGTGTTCCATGTTTCTGTGTTGAGGAAGTATGTTAAGGATCCGTCTCATGTGCTTTCCATTGAACCTGTAGAGATTAATGAGAACCTGACATATGAAGAGCTACCTGTGAAGATCCTTGATTCACGAGTGAAGCAGTTGAAGAATAAGGAGATAGAGTTAGTAAAAGTTTTATGGAGATACCATGGTTTGGTAGAAACCACATGGGAGTTGAGAAATGAGATGTTACGTACTCACCCTTCCCTCTTTGTATGAGATTTCGGGGACGAAATCCTTTTTAAGGGGTGGAGTGTTGTAACATACTGAAATCTCTTTTGTACCTCTTTGTACTCTTTTCTATAAGTTTTAATCTTCATTTTCGTTCCTTTTATCCTTGGTCTTGATTTATAAGAAAATTTGTAGATATTGGTTAAGTATTTCCCATATATTCCCATTTCAAGGTTTTATGTACAAATGACTCAATTAGTTTTGGACAAGGGGTTTAATATGCAAATTCACTTAAGAAATAATAAGGAGATAAAATAATTCGTCTTAGAATCTTCTAGTGTCTCCTAGAATGTAAGATATCCGAATTTTATAAAAGAAAGAAGATAAATATAATTAGTAAAAGAAATATGAGAAAATATGAGTAAAGAAGATAATTACAAAGATATTGTAACAAACAAGATAATTTGAAATCATCATGGTAATTTAATAGGGTAATTCGTTTCCTTTAGTAAAGAATAATTTAAGGGTCAAGAATTAGTTAAAATAAAAATATTAATAATATTATCAAAGGAAAATAGGAAATAAGCTAATAAAAAGAAATAAAATATTTAATGATCTCAAATCAGGGAAATAACTTTAAATTCGTATTCTAAACATAAAAATAAGCCTCTATGCAAATTTGTAACTAATTTGGATGATATATAAATAAATAGGAAAATAGGAGAGAGAGAGAGAGTGTAGAAAGTTCTAATTAATTTAATAAATAAAAAGATAATGTTATCTTGAGAAGATAATTGCAAAATCATGTTTCAAATCATTAAGAAGACTTAAGGGTGAAGTTACATTAATTTTAGATAATGTTATCACTCCTTTTGAGGAGGAGAGAGAAAATCACATATTAATTAATTCACCTATTAAACTTTCTCAAAATGAAAAACTAACTCCATATTCGGATTCTACGCGTCAAAATAAGTCAGAATATAAATTTTTATAATTTTTGGGCAACGTTTGAGCCTCCAAAATAAGAAAGAGAAAAGCATATAAAATATAATGGTTTTACTTGACTTTTTGCTCAGGGAAATTTCCCTCACCTAATGCGCGATCGAACGGTCCAGGTTGCCCGATGGACCCGTGTCCATTGATCCAACGGTGCACGGTCATCTCCTACCTTGGATCAGATTAGGCAACAGGCTTGGGATTTTCGTTTTCTTATAATCGCAATATCTTGAGATTTACTCAACGTTTTTCAGTGATTTTTGTTGCATTAGTTTCCTTGCGAGATTTCGCACCGAATTATCCCAACTTTTGCGAGTTTTATTGCGTATTTGGGAAACGCCCAAGTTGGCCGCCGACCTTCTTTCCTTGCTCCTACCCACATCCTTGTTTAGGGTTCCTTGCCTATAAATATCTACACCCTCGCATGCGCAATCACCTTAGCAACCTGTTCGTGCTTCTAATTTGAAGTTTCGTCGAAGTTTGGACCTCCACGAGCCGCCGATAGTCCTCTCTTTGCGGCGCTCTTCCCTCCCTGCTCCGACCACCTCGGTCTAAATTGAAGGTACCATCCTCTTCGTCTTCTCGTTCTCGTTCTTTTGAGTATCTAAACGCAAGATTTGGTTGAGTATCTTGGATTTGCCCAAAATCGGGGCTTTGCCCACGTTTTCGTCGATCGGGCGAGCGGAGGTTGAAGACGACTGGCTTTTTACCGTTTTGCCCTTCGCCGCCTATTTCTTTCGGTTTTCCGCGCGCGGCCTTTTCGTCTTTTCGCGGTCCGTCGGCCTCCACCGCTCGGCCGATCGCGAGCGATCGCGTGGCGCTGGCCGCCGCCGTCTGACGCCCGTCACCGCCCGTCCTCTCCAGCCATGCCTACGTGGCAGGCTGTGATTGGTCGAGGCAAAACAATTTTTATTAATTAATCCGATGGTCAAAATTTAAAAATAAATAGTGTTTTGAAATCACGAGATCTATCCAATAAAAATACTTTTAAAATTTGATTTTGAGTTTTGCGAAAAAGTGTTTTTAATATCAAATTAATTAACTTAAAAATCCCTAAAATTAATCCTAAAAATCTATAATTCCAAAATATACAATATTATATGTTATTTTGATCAGGAGAACCTAACTAAGTCGATTATGATGTTTTTAAGGTCTGAATCGAAGTTTTGTACAAAAAGTTAGTAATTAGGGTTTCTAATCCTTTAAGTGAATACATGCAATTCTAATAAATGAATGTAATGTTGTAATAGGAAGGTTTGAGTCTTTCGTTCGTGTGAAGATCTGAAAAGGGATATTAGGACATATGAGGCAAAGGTATGTGCGTATGTATGTGTATGTGCTTAATTTGTAGTCATGTTGTACATCTACCTAACAGTTGGGAACACTTAATCCAATACCTAGATTTTCTTATATGAGGTTCAATTGATCCAAACCATTGATTATCCTTGATTCCTAAATTGTCTTATTTGCCTCAAATATCAGTTTATAGTTTCTCTTGTTTGGGTATTTATGCCCCATTGCCATGTTGAATATATTTTGCTTATTCTTGCCATAATCTCTTAGCATGAAATTGAATGTTCTATTTAAATTTTAAGTAGTGGTACTTATGTACAACCACCCACAGAGGGCATGTATATAATCGCCCTAGGGGAATGTTTATTATTCTCCCCATTAGAAATTTGTAGGTGAATTGGAAATGTTTATAATTCTTCCCTCACCTAAGGTTAGAGGTTCGGTAGGTGCCTCAACCCTACTTAGTTAAATAGACACATATTAATAAGCATGCTAAAATCTTTATTTCTCTTTGTTATTGGCAAGTTCTTTTATGTAAACCTCATACTCCTTGATATCCTCATACACCAGATACTTGTCTAGTATACTTGTTAAAATCTTTTCTTGCCTTGAATAGTATAGTTGTGTGACACATACTTTTTCTGTCTTTTCCCTCTTGTTGGGTGCCTTCCCAACCACCCAGGTGGTGAAGCTTTTCAAGGAGAAGGAAGGAACTAGAGGAAGATTCTTTGTTGTGATCGTTTGCTTGAAGAGAAGGATGGCTAGGTTGCTATAGCTAGATCCTCTGTTCTTTCTTATCTTTTCTTTTAGAATGCTATATTGTAATAGACATCAAAGCCATTAGAAGGCTTGATACTTCTTTCTTTCCGCTGCTATTGACATTTATATATGTATCTGAATTCATGCTTATTTAATTGGAATATTATGCAATCATCCTCAAAGTATCAATTTTTTTTAAAAAAAATTGTGGATGTTGAATTTCCTTTAAATTTTAGTAAGGAGGTGATCTCGCCTCTTTACAGCATGGTATCAGAGCCTTTAGGCAACTATTAGGGCATGCAGTTGAGGCAATGGTGTCTAGAAAGGATCAGGGCATGGGGGCTGGCAAGATTTTCCTCCGACCCACTAGCTTGGCATACGGGGACTCCTGTGTCCATATGATCCGGCCTGGCCTGTGCCAATACGAACTGCCCGAAATAGTATGCTTTTAGGCAATAGCATTCTAGTTATCCTTTTCTCATCTCTGTTTCTTTTCCTTCTCATCTATACTCCTTTACTCCTGAAAATTTAAAAAGTTAACCCTAATTTCAGGAGAGGTGACTTGTTCGAAAACACAAATCAGGAGTCCAACAACGACAACCCCGACACCCCTGCAACACCTGCTGTGACTCAGTCAAGCTCCGGTGTTCCTGTTTTCACACCTGAGCAAGAGCTGGCAATGCTGCGACAACTGTTGTCCTCCACTATGATGGGACAACTCAACACCATAGCTGCTGTTGCCACCAAGCCGAGGGAGTTCACCCTCACCGATTTCATCAAGATGCAGCCACCCTACTTCAAGGGTGAAAGTGAGCCTAACATGGTGGACAAGGCAGATGATTGGGTGCTGGCCCTGGATCAGACCTTCGAGGGTATGGCTTGCCCTCCTCACCAGAAGGTTCGGTTTGCAACTTATGTGCTGGATGGACCGGCACGAGTCTGGTGGAATGGTGTCGCTCAAACCCGAGACACTTCCTCCATGGAGTGGGCTCAGTTCTTGAAGCTGTTCAGAGAAAAGTACATCTGCCCTGCGTTCCTGAGGAAGGAGGCTGAGTTTTACAGTCTCAAGCAAGGAAGTTTGAGTGTGGCGAACTACGTTCAGAAATTTCTCCTGTTAGAGCGTTACGCCACCGACCTTGGAGCTGATAGAAGAGCAACCCTGTTCTTGGAAGGCCTGAATTACCAAGTTGGGCGAAGTCTTGTTCCACAGATGCCCCTCTCGTTTCAGCAAATGGTGGATAAAGCTCTCGCCATCGAGTCATATCCGGGATTTCAGTCTTCCAGCAGCTTCAACAACAACAAAAGGAAGAACTCGAACCAGCATGAGAACCGTGGTTGAGATCGTTGCAACAGGTGTAACCGCCACCATCCTCCTGGTAGATGTCCCGCCAACAACGCACCTGCACGAGTTGGCAACCGTCCTCCCCCTACCTGCCATGAGTGTGGCCAAGTTGGGCACATCCGACCTAACTGCCCTCGTTTCCAGCAAGGGCAGAATCCTTCTCAGCAATCGCAACAACCAAAGCACAATCCTCCACCGCGAAACAACAACAATAACAACAACAACCAGAATCCGAGACGTCCGCCAGCTGAGAGGCAGAATGGCAGAGTATTTGCTCTTGATGCTGAGGAAGATGGTAATGATAATGAAGTGATTGAAGGTACTCTACACCTCAATTTACATCCTTTAAAAGCTCTGTTTGACTCTGGTTCCTCAAATACCTTCATATCTAGTCAGTTTGCCTCTATGCTTGATATAGAATGTGAGTTTATGGATCATGTGTTAGATGTAAAAACTCCTAGTGGGAAAATCTGCTCCTCTTATCTTCAAACTCCTACCCTGAACCTCTGTGTATCTGGGATAATGTTTCCCACTGTCTTTGTGTTGCTCGATATGTCTGTCTTTGACATCATCCTTGGCATGGATTGGCTGAAGAAGTATAAAGCTGTCCTTTTCTGTGAAGAATCCAAGGTTAGTTTGTTCCATCCTGATGAAGGAAGAGTGTGTGTCAAGGGCAAGAAGAAAGGAGAACGACAGTTCATCATATCTGCTATCAAGGCTGAGAAGCTTATCTCTCATGGGTGCAGAGATTTCCTAGCTTCTATAGTTCTCGAAGCTACACCTCCTGCCCTGGACCATGTTGATGTGGTGAAGGACTTCCCAGATGTTTTCCCTGAAGAGTTGCCTGGGTTGCCACCAAATCGTGAGGTGGAATTCTCCATCGAGCTCATACCTGGAACTTCACCTATATCGAAACCCCCTTACCGTTTGGCACCTGCTGAACTGGCTGAGTTGAAGAAGCAGCTTGAAGAGCTTCTTGACATGGGTTTCATTCGCCCCAGTGTTTCACCTTGGGGAGCCCATGTTCTGTTTGTGAAGAAGAAAGATGGTTCTATGTGAATGTGTATGGACTACCGCATGCTCAACCAGGTGACAGTAAAGAACTGTTATCCGTTGCCACGCATCGATGACTTATTCGATCAGCTGAAGTCAGCCACAGTGTTCTCCAAGATGGATCTGCGGAGTGGCTACTACCAGATGCGGGTGAAGGATGAAGATGTTTCGAAGACAGCGTTCAGAACTCGTTATGGGCATTATGAATTCTTGGTCATGCCATTTGGTTTGACAAATGCCCCTGCTGCGTTTATGGACCTGATGAACCGAGTATTCTGCCCATACCTAGACAAGTTTGTGGTGGTGTTTATTGATGACGTTTTGGTTTATTCTGAGACGTTGGAACAACATTGCGAACACTTGCGGATTGTACTCAACACATTGAGAGAAAATCAATTATATGCAAAATTCTCGAAATGTGAGTTCTGGATAAAGGAAGTGATGTTCCTTGGTCATGTGATTTCTGCCGACCATATTGCTGTTGATCCTGCAAAGGTGGAAGCTGTGACAAGATGGAGTGCTCCGAGAAACCCATCTGAAATCCGTAGTTTCCTTGGTCTAGCTGGTTACTACCGGAAGTTTATCAAAGGGTTTTCAGAGTTGGCTTTACCTTTGACCAAGCTAACTCGGAAGGAAGTCAAGTTCTCATGGACCCCGGAGTGTGAGGATAGTTTTCAGAAGCTGAAGATGAGTTTGACCTCCGCTCCAGTGCTTGCTTTGCCTGTTGAGGGTATACCTTATGTCATCTATACTGATGCATCTCGACAAGGCTTAGGGTGTGTTCTTATGCAAGACGGAAAAGTGATCGCCTATGCTTCTTGACAATTGAAACCTAATGAAGCTAGTTGGCCTACGCATGATTTAGAGCTGGCTGCCATAGTTCATGCTTTGAAGATCTGGCGACACTATCTCTATGGAGAAAAGTTTGAAGTCTTTTCTGATCACAAGAGTCTGAGATATCTGTTGACTCAGAAGGATCTGAACTTGCGACATCGTAGGTGGATGGAATATCTTAAAGATTACAATTTCACCATCACTTATCATCCTGGAAAAGCAAATGTTGTAGCTGATGCTTTAAGTCGCAAGAAAGATGTTGTTTGTGCTGCTCTGAGATGTTCTGTTTGGGAAAAACTCGAGCTTGTGGCCAGTTGGAAACCTCAACTTGTTGATTCAGTGGATGAAGATAAGTTATGTGTTCACATGGCTAGTTTGTCTGTTACTCCGACTTGGATCTCAGATGTTGTGACTGCACAGTTGGAGAGTTCCGAGCTTGAGGAGTTGAAAGCTTTATCTGAGAAACCGCAATCTGACTTCTCTGTTGGAGTGGATGGTGCTATCCGCTTCAGGCAAAGGTTGTGGGTACCTGATGTGGGTGATCTGAGATAGAAGGTTTTGAGTGAAGCTCATGGTTCCAAGTACACTATTCACCCTAGCACAACTAAGATGTGCAAGGACCTACAGCGGAGTTTCTGGTGGAAGAATATGAAGAACGATATAGCTCTGTTTGTAGCCAAGTGCTTGACATGTCAGCAAGTTAAGATTGAACATCAACGACCTGGTGGTCTTCTTCATCCTCTTGAGATTCCTGAATGGAAGTGGGAGAAGATCACAATGGACTTTGTTACTGGTTTCCCTAAATCCAAGAGAGGTTTTGATGCTGTTTGGGTGGTGATTGATCGGCTTACTAAATCTGCACATTTCTTGCCTTTCAAAATCACATATAAAGTTGCTGAGATGGCCCAGTTGTATGTTGAATGGATAGTTCGTCTGCATGGCGTCCCTACTGTGATAGTTTCTGATCGAGACCCGAAATTTACTTCTCGTTTGTGGGGTCAGATTCAGGAAGAGATGGGTAATGATCTGCGTTTCAACACTGCTTATCATCCGCAAACTGATGGACAGTCCGAAAGAACAGTTCAGATTCTGGAAGACTTGCTTCGTGCTTGTGTGATGGATTGGGGTGGTGCTTGGGATCGGTATTTACCATTAGCAGAGTTTGCTTACAACAATAGCTACCAAGCTAGTATTGGTATGCCACCTTTTGAAGCTCTCTATGGTAGACCTTGTCGTTCACCTTTGCACTGGGATGATGTTGGAGAACGTTCTCTGGTGAAGTCTGATGATATGCAGATGATGCTTGAGAAGGTACAGTTGATAAAGAAACGGATGAAGGCTGCTCAGGACAGACAAAAGATGTATGCTGATAAGAGAAGGTCTGATGTAAGTTTCTTAGTGGGTGACTATGCTTTTCTAAAGATCAAGCCTATACGTTCTATTGCAAGATCTAAAGTAAAAGGCAAGTTGAGTCCTCGCTATGTTGGACCATTTGAGATCTTAGATAGAGTAGGAGATTGTGCATATCGTCTAGCTTTGCCTCCTGCTTATGATAAGATTCATAATGTGTTCCATGTTTCTGTGTTGAGAAAGTATGTTAAGGATCCGTCTCATGTGCTTTCCATTGAACCTGTGGAGATTAATGAGAACCTGACATATGAAGAGCTACCTGTGAAGATCCTTGATTCACGAGTGAAGCAGTTGAAGAATAAGGAGATAGAGTTAGTAAAAGTTTTTATGGAGATACCATGGTTTGGTAGAAACCACATGGGAGTTGAGAAATGAGATGTTACGTACTCACCCTTCCCTCTTTGTATGAGATTTCGGGGACGAAATCCTTTTTAAGGGGTGGAATGCTGTAACATACTGAAATCTCTTTTGTACCTCTTTGGACTCTTTTCTATAAGTTTTAATCTTCATTTTCGTTCCTTTTGTCCTTGGTCTTGATTTATAAGAAAATTTGTAGATATTGGTTAAGTATTTCCCATATATTCCCATTTCAAGGTTTTATGTACAAATGACTCAATTAGTTTTGGACAAGGGGTTTAATATGCAAATTCACTTAAGAAATAATAAGGAGATAAAATAATTCGTCTTAGAATCTTCTAGTGTCTCCTAGAATGTAAGATATCCGAATTTTATAAAAGAAAGAAGATAAATATAATTAGTAAAAGAAATATGAGAAAATATGAGTAAAGAAGATAATTACAAAGATATTGTAACAAACAAGATAATTTGAAATCATCATGGTAATTTAATAGGGTAATTCGTTTCCTTTAGTAAAGAATAATTTAAGGGTCAAGAATTAGTTAAAATAAAAATATTAATAATATTATCAAAGGAAAATAGGAAATAAGCTAATAAAAAGAAATAAAATATTTAATGATCTCAAATCAGGGAAATAACTTTAAATTCGTATTCTAAACATAAAAATAAGCCTCTATGCAAATTTGTAACTAATTTGGATGATATATAAATAAATAGGAAAATAGGAGAGAGAGAGAGTGTAGAAAGTTCTAATTAATTTAATAAATAAAAATATAATGTTATCTTGAGAAGATAATTGCAAAATCGTGTTTCAAATCATTAAGAAGACTTAAGGGTGAAGTTACATTAATTTTAGATAATGTTATCACTCCTTTTGAGGAGGAGAGAGAAAATCACATATTAATTAATTCACCTATTAAACTTTCTCAAAATGAAAAACTAACTCCATATTCGGATTCTACGCGTCAAAATAAGTCAGAATATAAATTTTTATAATTTTTGGGCAACGTTTGAGCCTCCACAATAAGAAAGAGAAAAGCATATAAAATATAATGGTTTTACTTGACTTTTTGCTCAGGGAAATTTCCCTCACCTAATGCGCGATCGAACGGTCCAGGTTGCCCGATGGACCCGTGTCCATTGATCCAACGGTGCACGGTCATCTCCTACCTTGGATCGGATTAGGCAACAGGCTTGGGATTTTCGTTTTCTTATAATCGCAATATCTTGAGATTTACTCAACGTTTTTCAGTGATTTTTGTTGCATTAGTTTCCTTGCGAGATTTCGCACCGAATTATCCCAACTTTTGCGAGTTTTATTGAGTATTTGGGAAACGCCCAAGTTGGCCGCCGACCTTCTTTCCTTGCTCCTACCCACATCCTTGTTTAGGGTTCCTTGCCTATAAATATCTACACCCTCGCATGCGCAATCACCTTAGCAACCTGTTCGTGCTTCTAATTTGAAGTTTCGTCGAAGTTTGGACCTCCACGAGCCGCCGATAGTCCTCTCCTTGCGGCGCTCTTCCCTCCCTGCTCTGACCACCTCGGTCTAAATTGAAGGTACCATCCTCTTCGTCTTCTCGTTCTCGTTCTTTTGAGTATCTAAACTCAAGATTTGGTTGAGTATCTTGGATTTGCCCAAAATCGGGGCTTTGCCCACGTTTTCGTCGATCGGGCGAGCGGAGGTTGAAGACGACTGGCTTTTTACCGTTTTGCCCTTCGCCGCCTATTTCTTTCGGTTTTCCGCGCGCGGCCTTTTCGTCTTTTCGCGGTCCGTCGGCCTCCACCGCTCGGCCGATCGCGAGCGATCGCATGGCGCTGGCCGCCGCCGTCTGACGCCCGTCACCGCCCGTCCTCTCCAGCCATGCCTACGTGGCAGGCTGTGATTGGTCGAGGCAAAACAATTTTTATTAATTAATCCGATGGTCAAAATTTAAAAATAAATAGTGTTTTGAAATCACGAGATCTATCCAATAAAAATACTTTTAAAATTTGATTTTGAGTTTTGCGAAAAAGTGTTTTTAATATCAAATTAATTAACTTAAAAATCCCTAAAATTAATCCTAAAAATATATAATTCCAAAATATACAATATTATATGTTATTTTGATCAGGAGAACCTAACTAAGTCGATTATGATGTTTTTAAGGTCTGAATCGAAGGTTTGTACAAAAAGTTAGTAATTAGGGTTTCTAATCCTTTAAGTGAATACATGCAATTCTAATAAATGAATGTAATGTTGTAATAGGAAGGTTTGAGTCTTTAGTTCGTGTGAAGATCTGAAAAGGGATATTAGGACATCTGAGGCAAAGGTATGTGCGTATGTATGTGTATGTGCTTAATTTGTAGTCATGTTGTACATCTACCTAACAGTTGGGAACACTTAATCCAATACCTAGATTTTCTTATATGAGGTTCAATTGATCCAAACCATTGATTATCCTTGATTCCTAAATTGTCTTATTTGCCTCAAATATCAGTTTATAGTTTCTCTTGTTTGGGTATTTATGCCCCATTGCCATGTTGAATATATTTTGCTTATTCTTGCCATAATCTCTTAGCATGAAATTGAATGTTCTATTTAAATTTTAAGTAGTGGTACTTATGTACAACCACCCACAGAGGGCATGTATATAATCGCCCTAGGGGAATGTTTATTATTCTCCCCATTAGAAATTTGTAGGTGAATTGGAAATGTTTATAATTCTTCCCTCACCTAAGGTTAGAGGTTCGGTAGGTGCCTCAACCCTACTTAGTTAAATAGACACATATTAATAAGCATGCTAAAATCTTTATTTCTCTTTGTTATTGGCAAGTTCTTTTATGTAAACCTCATACTCCTTGATATCCTCATACACCAGATACTTGTCTAGTATACTTGTTAAAATCTTTTCTTGCCTTGAATAGTATAGTTGTGTGACACATACTTTTTCTGTCTTTTCCCTCTTGCTGGGTGCCTTCCCAACCACCCAGGTGGTGAAGCTTTTCAAGGAGAAGGAAGGAACTAGAGGAAGATTCTTTGCTGTGATCGTTTGCTTGAAGAGAAGGATGGCTAGGTTGCTATAGCTAGATCCTCTGTTCTTTCTTATCTTTTCTTTTAGAATGCTATATTGTAATAGACATCAAAGCCATTAGAAGGCTTGATACTTCTTTCTTTCCGCTGCTATTGACATTTATATATGTATCTGAATTCATGCTTATTTAATTGGAATATTATGAAATCAACCTCAAAGTATCAATTTTTTTTAAAAAAATTGTGGATGTTGTATTTCCTTTAAATTTTAGTAAGGAGGTGATCTCGCCTCTTTACACCATGTTTCAGGACTGCGTTTGATGATGTCAAAGTGTGCCCAACGACATGTGTTGAGTGCAGTGATTTCAGGTCTAAGAATCACACTCACCACCATCAGTGTGAGTACTGACTGTGATTACCATCTCATGGTTCCATGTGTCAAACTCACGGTGGGTCTGTCCGGTACCTTGTTCTCTAACAAGTACCTATGTGTTTGGTTTGATATCTCTATATCATGACTAATGAGATTTTGTCATCAACCAACACCACAATCTAGTCTTGTGTGTCATTGTTGTCTATCTACCTTCCACAATGACATCCGACTAGGGACATAACAAGAATGCACAAACTCTTAGCATCCGTATGATCTCATCGTTCAGGTCCTCAACCTAAAGGCATACGTCATTGAGTACTGTCATTCTTTAGACATTCAATCTGTTCTATCACTATCTCATATGACTGAACCAGAGTGAATTGGAAGCTTGCCTTTGATGTTTTATGAAATCAATCTTAATGTATCCCACCAATCATCCCATGATTGGCTCTCAGGGCATACATACCAACAGACTCCCACTTACACTGCGAGCCAATCACCCATGAATCATATTCACAGTGTTTTTCAAACATGTCCCACATGTTACTGTGCTCTAGTGCCAACATAGTGAGTAATAACAACACCTTGCCAAAGTTTGTACAAATTGCATGTCTCACATCTCTTCGTTGTACGTCACACGTATGAGATGGAGTTGTCGTAATATGCGATCTAGTATTCCATATGCTAACTTTTAGTCGCATTGCATGATCAAGGATTCCGGACTTGTCATCAATGACTGGAATATCTACAAGTTCATCTCATGAACTTCCAGATCCATATAGTATCTACTGTTGTTCACTAACACACAGATACTCGACATTTCCCTTTTAAATGGATTTATTGGAACACTTCCAATTATCAACAAACATTTACTTTTATACATCTTATGTATATTTTGCGATTAATTTTCTGTCCTTTTTGGAAGTTCGCATCAATGTAACTCTTTACATCGAACTCTTCCTTTTCTCCATAGAACTAGTACTTCACAAGTACTTATCAAGTTCTCATGGTATTCCAGTAACCCTTACTGGAAGTAGACAGACATCCACTCGTCATGTCCCACATACGAGTTATCAGGATGATCTCATCATATTGTCATGTCATACATACAAGATGATGAATACCTTTTATTCTTTCCATGTCATACATGCAAGACAATGGGATGATTTCATACATGATAGATCCATATCTATTCTTAGTGTTCTCATTCTTCATAAGAATTGGACACTTGGCCTTGAGATATTAACTCCATGTAATATGGACAAGTTTTCTCCCACTTAATCTGTGCATACTGAGCACTTCAGTACAGATTGCCAATGTATGCTTTCTCTTTTCAGGTCAAGAGGTTTTCGAGAACTATATCTATAGATCTCTATTCCTATCACATAGGAAACATCTCTATCTTCCTTAAAGATAATTTCCACTTTTGGATTTCCAATTTAGAACATTTCCATTTCACATCAATATGTGGAATGTGAATACGCTCCCACGAAATCACATATCCCTTCTTTATCTTTGACATATCAGTCAAACCCTTTGACTATATCATCAAAGTAAAGATCCAATTTTGAGCTGCTTGTACCCAATAAATCACATTGATTAGTCCATTGTAACTTATAGACTTCATTTGCATTATTGGATTCATAAACCTTATAGGCTGTGTCACGTACACATCCTTGTTTTATTCCTCACAGGAATGCGGTTTTAGTATCCATATGCCAAATTCCTTAGTCATTAAGTTGCAATCAACAAGCATCATCCTTCTCAAAATGTTATCCATGTGTCTTAACACTTAAGACTTATTTGCACTTATGGATATGATCCAATTAGTGCTACCATCAAGGTCACACCTTATGGCTCACATGGATGTCATTTAGGATGTAATGGTCATAAACCATAACTCAAGGTTCGGTTCCTCATATTCATCTAGATAGTTGACTCATCATATGAACAACTCATCATATAGATAAATGAGGTGTATCTATTAAGGATACAAGAACTCACAACCCTTGTGATTCTTAATTTCTTATATTAGTGTGGGGTATTCTTTTATTAAGAAGAATTCAGTTATTTGATAATCATTCTCTAACTCCTTAGAGCATGATTCCTTCTTGATTTAGACATCACCATGCCTTAATCATGAGTACACTATGATACACTATCATAATCACTCACAAGGATATCAAACATTTGGTCCAAGTATTCTATTCATTGATCTCATCAAGAATTAATACTTTACCAAATTTGTACTTCATTTTATGATAATCTTGAACACTTCAAGATATTCATATTGGTATTTCTCTAAACACCATTTGAAGTATTAGCATTTGTTCCAATAGGTATGTAAATACATCACATGTATTATACCTAATAGGATAATCACTCTCCCACTACATTAGTGAAGATTGATTAATCATGTCCAAGGTATTCATGTCTCTTACTGGTTCTTTAACCAAAAGAGTCTACCTTTATCCATCACATGGAAAATAGAAATGAATTTCTCATGATCAATGCTAATTATATTGTTTGAGTTATCTATAACTTTAGGTATCATCTTATCTTATGCATATCATATATCACAAGATAAACAAGGCATTGCCACAAAGATCACATCTTTATAAATTGAAACATTTCTTTATTAATTGCCATCATTGTCATACAATATGCAAAAATAAAGTGTTTCTATTTATTGGCAAATATGAAATAGCAGTTCATAACTGTATTACATTCCTTGTATGCTGAAAATAAACAAAAGTATTCCTATCTATAAAGGCAACACTTGCCCAAAGTAAGAATGCTTTACACTTTACATCTTGATATCATATATCTCAGAATTGTTACAAGTTTACTTTCATGACACCTTTAAGTAGAAGCTTCAGTCGCCTCTTTCTTCTTTTGTTCTTCCAGGTAGAGAGGACAATTCCTTTTCCAATGTCCTGGCTTTTGACAATGGTGCAATTTCCTTTCTTGGTCACACCTCCCTTGGCCTTGAGAGCTGAAGATGGCTTGGACTCCTGGCTAGCTTCAGAACCTTTCTTAGCTTTGCCCTTGCCCTTGCGCTTAGACTTGCCCTTCTTGCTCGTGATCACCATCACGGACTTAGGCTTGTCCTTCTTCATTTGTAACTCGGCTGTCCTCAACATGCCCAACAACTCTGACAGTGGTCTATCAAAGTTGTTCATGTTGTAGTTCATCACAAACTGACTGTAAGATTCTGGCAACGATTGCAGTATCACGTCAGTAGCCAACTCTTGGCTCAGTGGAAATCCCAGTCTCCGTAGGTTCTCCACATACCAATCATCTTGAGTGTGTGAGGACCGACTGGATCTCCTTCTGTCATGACGCACTTGAACAGCGCCCTAGAAACATTGTACCTCTCTTGCCGTGCCTGATCTTCATACATGTTCCTGAGATGCAGAATCATCTCTATGACACCCATGTTCTCATGTTGCCTCTGCAACTCATGGTTCATTGAACACAGCATCAAGCACTTTGCATCAATGGCATCATCAGAATGCTTCTTGTAAGCATCCCTTTCTGCCTTTGGTGCATTTGGAGCGGGTTCCTCTGGAATTGGAGTATCCAGGACATAGAGCTTACGCTCTTGAGTGAGAACAATTCTCAATGTCCGATACCAGTCGTGGAAGTTCGTCCCATTCAGCTTGTCCTTGTCAAGGACCGATCGCAAAGAAAAGTTGTTGTTGTTTGTTGCCATTTGAACTACAAAAGGAAAAAAAACTCATTTTTGACTTATTTATTGATTTGAAAGTTTGACGATATAATTAGGCCTTTAATTAATTATTGCTCCCACTATTTTACTTCAAATTGATAGCCCTCACTATCAATTCGGAAGATTGCAGCGTACAACCTTCTAGTGGGCAAGATCCTGAAATCCTTTGAGTCATGGACCAGCTAGGGCTGTCACCCACAACATAGATCTCTCAGGTAGGCAACTTTTGCCAATTGCATCATATGCAACTCTTGATAAGATGTCATATACAACTCCTTGCAATGATCATCTCCATGCCTCAAGGTACTAGATCCCATCTAGATCACCTTGTTAAGTCTGACCCAAAGCAAACACGATGAATATGCACCCTGCTAGGGTAGACCCACACATTCATCCTTCACGCTTCCACGAGATAGATGGTGCACCACGCTAGGGCGTGCCCACACTTGGTCGATCAATCTTTTCACGTGTGTCGCATTTGGAAGGCATCTAAAACTTAATATTTTAATGAGGGATTTGGTTTTATATACATATACATATCCAATCACCACAATACATAGTACATATCATATACATGCTATATCCCACAGAAAACATGCACAAATGATAAAAGCGATGATTATGGCCATCCTAATGTGATTCCTCGAGCCAAGAGGAATCACGGTCATCTAGGTCAACATCACATGCAACCTGTACAAGATGAACTTTGTGCCTTGCCATCCGAGTTGATCAACTCATCACATGAATGATCTGTACTCTCTAGCCGGTCATCTGGGTGCCACCAACTGATCGCTTGACTCCTTCAACCGATTGGCTTGTCTGGTCATCTTGCATCTCGTCATGTCCGCCACCCACTCATCTAACTCCTTGAACCGGTCATCAACCGATCGGTTCACTCCTTGAACCGACCGTCTGAGAAGTCGTCTTGATGTCCTCCGGTATTTGACATAACAGGAAATAAAATCCTATTCTATTTATTACATTTGCTTTAAAAGGGAAACCCCAAGTTACATTCGGGGGGGGAGAAAAGGTAGAATAGAATCTCGAATTATTTCGAGTTACATCAGGAATAAGAGAGGGAAGATCGGTGCGCAGACCGAGATGCAAGCAACCACACACAACCAATCACATATAGGGGTTTATAGGCCATAATCATGATACATACATCCACCACAAAACTCGTTTAAGGGCGACGCGTATCGAGTGCATTAATAATACATATCATATATGTAATTAGGGATTTTTGGATTTAAGATTGGACATGCATAAAGCCGATATTATTCGCATCATATGCAATAAATAAAGGCGACAAACCAAAATCAATCATATCGATATTCCTAAAACACAGAGCAGTTGACCTGGCTCTGATACCACTGTTGGGTTTTAGGGGAGACAGAGAAGGCAGTGGAAACAAAAAAATTCTCCCCCAACCCATTCCGAGGAAACGCGTCAACGTCTATGAATTAGGAAAGGATGGTTTGCGGAATCATACCTTGTCGCAAGGCTTGCTCGGTGACAATACCTCACGCAATGCACGGTCTTCAACTCCGGACTTTGACGGTGTCTGTGCAGCTCCTGGTCGCACTGGGACTCACAACTCCTGCTCAAACTGGACTGTCGGATGACAGTTGTCCTCCAAAGTGGTAGTGTCCTCCCGCCTCCGTAGTAGTCCACACGGACCACCTGGAACTCCACACTCCTTGTCCAACAAGGAAGTGGAAGGAGTCGCACCCTCCTGTAGACGTACTAGTCACCTACCTACTCTCATGCCTCATGTTGCAACTGCAGTTGTCTTTCCCTTGCTGCACCTCCCTTTTGCAGGAAGCACTTGCTCGGGCTCTCTCACGGTTACCAAAACCAGAGAGAACCACAACTCGCAGAGCAACTGGTTGCACTGAGTTGTACTGTGAGAAGCCCCCAAGTACCCCTATATATATAGGAGAGTCATGGCAATGCGGGACTAAAAGCAGGAGTAGAAGGGTTCGGGATTTTCCACAAAAAAAAGCAACCATCTCGCAACCTGAACTGATCGGTTCATGGCTGAACCGGTCGGTTCACCCACTGAGCCGATCGGTTGGACATGAGCCGACCGGTTGGGGCACTCCAACCGATCGGTTGGTGCCCTGAACCGATCGGTTCATTGTCCTGATTCGGGTCAAATTGACTTTCCTCGTTTCTTTCCCAATTGGCATCAAAATACCAATACTATTTCCAATCAAATTAGAAATCCTATTTCCAATCAAATTAGAAATCGGAACGAAAGGCAAACTCGCACCAATCCTACTTTCCCAAGTTGCTCGATTGCACCAGTTGAACCAATCGGTTCAACACTTGAACCAATCGATTCACTCTGTGCATGAGCTGATCGACTCAACCCTTGAGCCGATCGGTTCAGCAACCTCAGCCGACCGGTTCATCACATGAACCGATCGGTTGGGAGTGTAGATTGTGCCGAATTAGTCAATTGCGATTTCAATCAATCTAATACTCTAATCAATGCGTCCAACACCTTGAACCATACGATTTTGAGCCATCGACTGATTGAGTGTTTAATTTGAACTACTAAACTCCTTTAGTAATCAATCTAAACATTGCTTGTGGAAAAACTCCTCTTCCAGGTTAAATCCTATGTGTGTGACCCTGCAGGTCCATTTCACGTTGGCAGTGAAAGTCCATAACACTTATGACTTCACAAGCAAAGAGCGGTGCCTAGTCACACATCATTTCTACACAAGTGAAAGTAGAAAGTCGGAGAACAACTTTCATCCTACAATCCGTGAATGGTGTTACAGCGAGTGTATAATTACTTTGTCACTGATATCCTGAATGAACTCTAGGCATGGATCCGTCATCCTGTCAACGTTCATTCACTTTCTTGATCTCAGAGTAGACTGGAAGAGATATGTATGACATCAGTATCACATATTGATTCACACATGCGTGCACGCCTTTCTCAATCCTACTCATCAAGTGGCCATGGATATCAAACTCCCTCAGGAGGGACAAATCCCATATCTATCACTCGCCCCTCAAGAGCACCATGTGTCAAAGCCACCCAATCATCTCCTTTATAACAACCCATGTTTTAGGACTGCGTTTGATGATGTCAAAGTGTGCCCAACCACATGTGTTGAGTGCAGTGATTTCAGGTCTAAGAATCACACTCACCACCATCACTGTAAGTACTGACTGTGACTACCATCTCATGGTTCCATGTGTCAAACTCACGGTGGGTCTGTCTGGTACCTTGTTCTCTAACAAGTACCTATGTGTTTGGTTTGATATCTCTATATCATGACTAATGAGATTCTGTCATCAACCAACACCACAATCTAGTCTTGTGTGTCATTGTTGTCTATCTACCTTCCATAATGACATCCGACTAGGGACATAACAAGAATGCACAAACTCTTAGCATCCGTATGATCTCATCGTTCAGGTCCTCAACCTGAAGGCATACATCATTGAGTATTGTCATTCTTTAGACATTCAATCTGTTCTATCACTATCTCATATGACTGAACCAGAGTGAATTGGAAGCTTGCCTTTGATGTTTTATCAAATCAATCTTAATGTATCCCACCAATCATCCCATGATTGGCTCTCAGGGCATACATACCAACACTAACAAATTCACTCAGAGTTTATATCCCTGAGCTTTTACCAAAACCAAGTGCAACAATACCACCCGCAAGCGGACGGGTCTTATCGCAGTATAGTTGAGGATCGAACCCAAAGGACAACATTTTTAAGAATCCTAGTCAATTGAATCTAGATCAAGTAAAACTAATATTTAGAACAATAGTTTGATTTGGATTGTTTAAACTAAATGCAAGAAAGTAAAAGCTGAATTAAAAGATGGGTTTGGATCAATAATTTGGAATCATTGGGATGATACCGGGTTTGACCACCGCTACACACACAAACATACTCTTTTGCAAAAAATCCAGGCAAGATATAACACTTCAAGTAGAGCTACTGCAGAACCCCCCATACGGGCGTTAGGTCCGCGTAAGCATCACCATAGGCAGTAGATTTCTCGTCGCCATCCGGATCACATGTCTTACGGCTCTGAAGATACAGAAATCCATGGAGGTTGTGAACCCCCCATACGGGCGTTAGGCGCACAAAAGCGTCATCGAAGGCTAGATGGCTCGTCCCCTCGCGGATCATACACTCACTACCTCGATGAAATCCCATCCTATTTCTAGTTTGGGAGTCAGCCGCGTTAACCGATAAACAAGCAGGAGATTGACATGCAAGGAAACATCGATGTTTAGCAAGATGATACAAAATCCAACTAAGGTTGTGAACCCCCTATACAGGCGTTAGGCGCACAGAAGCATCACCAAAGGCTAGATGGCTCATCCCCTCACGGATCATATGCTTACTACCTCAAGGAATCCCCTTCTATATCTAGTCAGGGAGTCAAACTCGTTAAACGACGTTCGAACCCATGCATTGAAGTTATAGCAACATAGGGAGCACAAAGATGGAAACACGCACATAACCAACCTACAAGCTTAACGATAAACAACAAAATGAAGAGTTATATACATTGCCATGGAAAGTTTAACAAAAGAACATGGTTTGCATGGGCAGCGGGGCTAGTCCCTGCACCCCAGCGAAAGAGGACTACTCGCTCATGATGCGAGATACAAGAAGGATAGGAGAGAAAGATAGATTCGCCATGAGCTCGGTGCAGAGGGTGGACGCAGCCTGGTGAAGAAGATGCGCTTCTTGCTCCGTCTTCTTTCTCTTCTTGGCCTCCTTGGACGCAACACCAGCAGTAGGTGGAGTGGAACTTGATCAGGGTGGTGCTCTGGCAGCCTATCGGCGTCCGGATCCGATGGCTTCAAATGGGGACCCTGGGGGTCTGTTTATAGGTTCAGATCTGACCCCAAACAGTTTGGAGACCGTTTTGGGCGCCAAATGGTTTGGAGACCGTTTGGGCACCAAACGGTTTGGAGACCGTTTGGGAACCAAATAGTTTGCTTCGATCGGTCCTGGCCTTGGCGTGGTCGTGCGACTTTAGTTCTTCAATCGATCCTTGCGCTTGCGTCGAACGGTCTTGAGACCGCATGGGACCAAACGGTCTTGGGACCGTATGGGACCAAACGGTCTTGAGACCGCATGGGACCAAACGATCTTGAGACCGCATGGGACCAAACGGTCTTGGGACCGTATGGGACCAAATGGTCTTGGGACCGTATGGGACCAAACGGTCTTGAGACCGCATGGGACCAAACAGTCTTGGGACCATATGGGACCAAACAGTCTTGAGACCGCATGGGACCAAACGGTCTTGGGACCGCATGGGACCAAACGGTCTTGAGACCGCATGGCTTTCTTTGGCAACCGGTTTTGTCATTCGTTCTTCATGTATTCCGCCAAACGGTCTTGGGATCGCGTGGACCCAAACGGTCTTGAGACTGCAAGGATCCAAACGGTCTTGAGACCGTATGCATGGAGTTGCTTGATTTTCCTGCATTAAATGAAATATATTTAGTTAAAATCTTGATTATTGAATCCACTAAGTAGTTTTGTGCATTATGATTCATATTAGGGTGAAAAGATGTGGAGTAGAGATGAAATTGTCCCAAAAAGGTAACTGAATTTCATGATGAGTATGCACTCATCAGTGACCTTTTCACCATTTCTCTCTAGATGATGACAAGAGTCATAAAAGATATTCTAGATGGTGTATTTTACAAGTTGCACCTCTCAAATTGGGTAAATTGCACTTTACTCCAATTTAGGGTTTTCAAGCACAGGGATTGCTTCCACAGCTGCACCTTGGTGCTCAAGCTTGGGAAATCCCTCAAACTTCATCATAATCACTCATATGATGCTATATCATAAAAGGAACATCTTTAACATGTGTAATTTGCAAGTTAACCCCTTAAATAGGTAATTTGCACATAGATCCCTGTATTACAAAACAATGCTACAACTTTATATATAAAGGAGCAAAATTGAAATATATGTTTCTAAGGAACTTAATTACATGCCCAAAGTTAATCACAAGGATTTAATTACATATTTAGGCAAAACACCTAGGGTTAGTTCATAACCCAGGTCAGGGATGTTACATTCACCATCATATCCATAAATCATATTTCACCATGATCATCATAATTTGTTGTATCTTCTATGTTTGTTTTAGTATCTCACTCACCTTGTTTATTTGCAGGAGCATATGGGATGTTCATAAAAAGATCCTTGAACCGTGCATGTCTCTACATTCAGAAAATGAACACATCATTTATAGCCCTCATGGAGCAAGGAGTGAAACCCAAACATGTATGGAGAGATCACAACCCACACAACCATCATCTGTGTCACTATTTTCTAAATGACATTCACCCATGCCACCTTCATCCACATCACCTTCATATGTACCACTCTCATCCACACATCCTTCATCTACACCACCATCATTCACACCTGATTCACCACCATCACATGCACCACCAACACCCATACCACATTCTTCCACACCCTCTTATCCACCACCTTCATCCATACCACATACACCACCACCATCTACGCCATATCCACCTAATCCTCTAGATCCACATGAAGAACTAGTCAAGGAGGATGACCTTCCTCTTAAGGACTACTTTAGTATAGATGCAATGCACATGAGTGGGTCTGTTAATATTTCAAAATTTGAGGCAGAGGAGTTTGCTATCAGCCTAGCCATCATACAATTTCTATAGCTGAATGCATTTCGAGGGACACCAATGGAGGATCCAAACCTCCATATTGCTGAATTTTTGTAGTTGCTAAGAACCATAAAGATAAATGGTGTTCCTACTAAAGGGATCTTCCTACTCCTTTTTTTGTTCTCAATTAGAGATAGAGCCATGGTATGACTCTGTTCCTTGCCAAAGAAATCCATCAACACTTGGGAGGAGCTTCTAAATGTCTTTTTACCAAAATACTTTCCACGTAGAAGGATTGTACAGCTAAGGTGTCAACTCCTCAATTATTATCAAAGGGATAAGGAGAACTTGTATGATACATGGGAGAGGTTCATAGATCTCCAACATCTTTGTCCACATCATGGTCTAAGAATTGGCTTCTATGGTAATCTTTCTACAATGGTTTGTGCTATAATACAAGATTATCTATTGATACAGCTACAAACGGAGCTCTAATGAACAAATCTTATGGAGAAGCTTATAATATTATTGAAGATATGGCAGCAAACCATTTCCAATGGAGCTTAGGTACAAGCTACCAACCATCTTATTTAGCTACTCCTTCCAAGATACAAGTGGGGAATCACATGGTTGATGCTATAGACATAATTTCAGCAAAGCTAGACACTTTATCACAAAGGCTTGAGAAGCTAAGCACACGGCCATTTCAAGCATCCAATATTATTTGTGATGCATGTGGGTTGCTTAGACACTCATCTTATATATGTTATTATTCTTCTATATATTCTCCAATGGGCTACACACCATCGGGATTTTATAGCAATGTGAACCCAAATTTCATTCAGCCACAACAACCACAAATAACTTCCATATTAGAATCCACACTTGCAACATTTATTTGAACTCAAATGCAGCAAAATGAGGAGTTTCATCAACAAATACAATTAATTAAGGGTTCCATTTTCCAACTCTCTCCTAAGGTGGATGATATTGCCACTCATGAACACGTCTTGGAGAAACAAATTGCCCAGCAAGATCTTTCTAGAAAAGAAGCATTTCCATCTTTCTTGCCTAGCCCACTGGAGATGAATCCTACATATTTTAGGCCGATGACATTGAAGAATGGTGTTGTCATAGAATTATATCCTTCAAGGTATGATGATTTTGACACCTATGAGGATTATGAAGCTAAAAATCAAGGGGAGAAAGCTACAACACATGATCTACTTTTAGATTCTTTAAGCAAGCCACATGTCCTTCCTCCTCACACTCTAGATGAAACATTGCTTTATAATGAGAACACTCTTCCCAACTCATATTTTGACGATGCTTCAAAGGATAATGAAAAGAAAAATAGTATTGGCGTACAAAAGACTTCTTGATGCAGCTCATAGGTGTTTTTTCTTGCCCCAAATCAAGGACATATTTGCAAGGAGGCATCAATCTTTAGCACAACAATCTCTAACCTCAAATCAAAGCAATGGACCACCATCTCCATCATTCACCACAACAGGTTATCGGTTGGGATCCTATTGAGTTTGTTATATGCAGTGAGGACACTACAAATTTCAAGCTTAAGGGGAGAGCAACCAGATGGTAGTGTAGTGTAGTTTTATTTCCTATTTACTATCTTTTTTTAGTTGTTGTTTTCAGTTCTGCTCTTCTCATAGAAAACCCAGTATGATATGATGCTTATCTTATGTAAGTGGATTGAATCCTTTCTATGCTAAATTTATTGTCCTCTTTTGATGAGAAATATCATTTGGAGAAATTGTAAAAGGCATGCATCAATCAACTGAAACCTTTTGGCCATCAACATGTGCTTAACTCTGGTTTATGCTTCTAGCCTAAAAATTCATCTTAAACATCCTTGATTCCTTAAAACATGTGATGGTTTTAATTTTTGTGAGTAAATCAACTTTACAACATCATTTGGCATACGGGATGCCCTTGCCAAGCTCTTAGTGCATTTTCAACCACTCTTTCAATGAAAATTTTTCAAAACAAATGAATGAATCTAGGTAATGTTGCATTTAGTTGACTATCCTATGTTTTGGAAAAAAATTAAAATTTCTTTTGTATTATATCATCTTCATACCTCATAAAAGATGGCTAAACCGCCCACATATCATGCTAGGCTAGTGTAAGTCTGATCTGGACATGACAGTTAGGTGGTATGTCTTAAAAGAGGGTAAAATACCCCAATTGACATTCCATGTGAGCATAACCCTACATTAGTAATCGAGTGTCAAAACCCATAATCCATTGTTATATAATTTTTGGGAAGAAGGATAGTATAGATAAAATGTCAATTTCAACTAAGATTTCATCATTTGTATCCTTAATTGTTGAGAGTTTGAGTTGTGCATCCACTAAATGTTTGGCTTGGACATCCAAATTCTACTTAATGTTGTTTAATTGATTGATTCATTTAATTGTGACCACCCCTACTAAACTAAAAATATCTTTCTTTTTTGTTTAAGTTGAATTGATGGCTATGAGTTTAAACCTGTTGATCATGGTTGGTTTGGTCTTATATACATCTTTCTTTTCGTTTGATCTAGCATGAACTTGACAATTTCTTCATTTGTGTTTCTATTCTCTTTTTTCTTGAGGATAAGAAATGGTTTAAGCTTAGGGGTATTTGATGTGCACAAATCATATCATCTTTTGTATCATGTTTGGTTTCATATCCATGTTGTTTTGACTCAGTTATCACTCTCATTCATGCTAGATTCTATATTTTTAGCTATTCTGACTTGTCTCATAGTTTGGATTGTAGGTACTTCATTTTGTAATGAAATGATGAGGAATATATCATATCATCACTTATTGGATCACTTCTCAAGTATCTACATGTTTTGAGGTTCAAAACTGCACAAATACCACTTTTTACGACATGTAAAATTGACCTACACACCATAAGTTATGAGCGGAATACACAGTAGTCCAGAACAACCTAGAACAACCATTGACATGTCGTGTCTTAGTTAAAACACCCCGTGTCTTAAAAAGATACGACGTGTCTTATTAAAGGCACCCCATGTCTCAGTCCAAAAATTGAATGTAGAACTCCAGATATGTAGCAAAACATCATGTCTTGTTAAAGACACACCGTGTAACCTCCCAGAACTCAATCCAAACTTTAGTTATTGCATAAGACATGTTGTGTCTTATAAAAGACATGTTGTCTGACCTAGAGATTTCACTCAAACACAACTTTAACTGTCTCATACTTATATATACGACCCCAAGCCATCTTGGGACAGTTACCACAGCTTAGGATGGACTTTTTGGAGGGCAACTCAAATGGAGGGAGTCAATGAGAAGTTGGAGGAGACCAAGGGAGATAGGTGGTGTTTACTCGAGAGAGAACCCTCTTCTTCTTCCTTCTTCTTCACTATTTGCAGCAAGGATCTTCTTCTTCCTCTTCTATCTGCTTGGGAGTGAAGAAATCTAGAGAAAGTGTAGAAAGCAAGGACAGAGCTTGACTTCTAGTCAGAGTTCTTCTTCGTTCTACTACTTTTCTCAGATATACTAGTTCTTTCTACTCTTTTACTATGTCCTTTGATGTTTTCTACTACTTGTACCTTTTTTCTCTAGCCATGGATGAGTAGAATCTAAATCATGGACATGGGGAAGTAACTCCCATGTCATAGCTTGAATGAACATATGAATTTCGTACTAAATGTTAGTTGCTTGCATGTTCCAAGAGTTGTTTTGATCTGAAATGCTTGTTTGTGTGATTGGCCATCATACTTGCATGTTCTATGCCTTATATCATAATATGATAAGATGTGTTTGAGAGTATGGAGTTACTCTTTTGGCAACTTATCCTTGACCGCGAGAGTGGTTGGGATTAAGGTGAGGAGCAAGGTTTGTGATTCGAAATGAAATACATACATGAGAGTGATTTATGGAGTTAGAATCGTCATCACTTCATCGGGAAGTGAGTGATGACTACAAACCTCCTCTGCAAGCTAATTAACATGCTTAAATTCATAGTTTAATATAATCTATGATGTGATAGTGGAATCCCAAGTCTAAGATCCTCCTAAATCTAAATCTTCACCTTTCTTAAGTGATAATTTATTGTTTGGTTTTAAATTTGTAATTTAGTTGTTCTAATCCAATCATCTTATGTACAATGATCTAGATTATTGAAAATCATAACTCTTGCACCTAGCTAACCAACGGTCCTTTTGTTCAACCTCAACTACAACTACTCTCGTATACTTATGGGAAATAGCTAGTTGAGTAAAAAAATCATTCTTATGATTGAAACTCATTAGTGTAACAAACCAACAATAGCATGCCTTCAGTCCCAAGCTTGTAATGTCTCCACCCTTTCACCTATATATAGGACAGGAGTGTGTCATCTAATATAATAACATAAGTGAGTTTCCTTCACACTTTGCACATGGTATCATAAAGGCACTTACCCTAACCTTAGAGAAAATAGAGAGAGCATATGCTTGCGGGTGGTTATCATCTCTCCATGGCTTAGGCTAGCTTCCGTCGGGCATCCTCCCAGCCTCCATGTTCATTTCTCTTCTTCTTTCCCAAAGATCTTCATCTATTCATAGGTGCCATCCTTCTTGGCCATCTATGCTTAACTGAGTCTCTGGACGGTACTAATTCTCATCCATATCTATTTGTTGTCGCTTCCCCAAAGTTGTCTTCCCAATCATCTGCATGTCGTGTTCATTCCAGCCATCATCAACCATCACTTTCTGATCTCCAACATCTATTGAATCCTAAATCATCACCACCTCCATACTATCGAGTGTTCCGTAATCATAGCAGCAAAGGAAGACATAGCAGTAGGAGAATCGCCTAGTTCTCTCTTTGATCTTCTTGGTTTTGGATGATGATAATCCTCATTCAGATCAGTTCGTGGTCTAGCAAGGGAGCCGCCATCGCCTAGTTCGTGGTCATCCTAGAAGGTTCCACCAATTCCACAAATGTCTTTCGTTTGATGGCTAATTCTCTTCTGGCTCAGTTATTGATCTAGAAAGAGTTTGTTGCTTCTAAGATCTGTATGATCCATTATCACAAGTGATGATGCTAATTCTCATCACCCCTCGGTGCATCTTCCTGGGGTTGTGCTCTCTTTGATGGCCTTAATTCCCGTCAAGATTGTGCATCAGCGGTCGTCAACACGGCACGTTGTCTAACTGACATGGCATTTTGTGTTCTAGAAATCATTCATCGGTACAAGGTTTTGGTTAGATCACAACTTGCATGGCGTGTAATTTTCCGACACGACATGTTTATGGAAGTTTGTTTCATGGTTGCACGACATGTCAGATTTCCAACACAACTTGTTGAGGTAAATATGTTTCATGCCTCTGACAACCCTACACAGTGTGCCAGAATCTCCACATGGCTGTTGAGGGGAGCCTATGAGGAAAGCATGAAGTTGAAGCGGTAACATAGAAAGTATTAGAGGCGGCATTAACATCAATGATAGAGGCAGGAAAGCTTCTTGACAGCGACACCATAGCAAGTAGAAGCTTTGATAATGACTTTGAGATGGAAATGACTCTATGCTCCTTAACGTAGTAGGGGAAGACACCCTTGTGGGTAGCCAAGAAATGCCTAGGGAGGTCATTTCCCGTAGATGGGGCTTCTCTCCTTTTCTCTCTCTCTCTTAGGGTTAGGGCCATAGGAACTGTTGCCATGTGGAAAATGACAACAATGGAAAATTGCATGTATGTTTCTTTTAACAAATGAATCCCCTCTCAATTATATAGGAAAGGAGGCAAGTATAAGGGAGAGGGCAAACCCTAATGGACCAGCGAGTCCAAATTAGCAGGCCAAAGGTACTTAGGACTTTTTTCTAATAGATATCGGACACCTTGATCTCGGTCTCCCAGAGGCATCCTCTTTTGGTAATTTACAGTCTGATACATCATTATTTATTGTTTGATTGTTTGATAAGCTTGCACCCTAGTATCTCTAGTACTAGTTTTAGCAATCTTTTATTCATACTGTCCATGGAGCATTTGCAACTTAGTATTCATCCAGTAGTGCTTTACTTGTCAAGAAAAATCTATGAAAAGCTAAATCACGCACGACCGTTGTAGAATGGTAAGATAAAAAAGATAAGTGTTATTTATTTAATAGGTCTATTAGTTAATGGGTTTAAGTGTCTAGTTCCAGATAGCCTGCCTTGAGTCCCAAGCCTGTAATGTCTCCACCCTTTCTCCTATATATAGTGTAGGGGTGTGCCATCTAATATCACAACACAAGTGAGTTTCCCTAACCTTAGAGAAAATAGAGAGAGCCTCTGTCTGTGGGTGTTCTTCATCTCTCCATGGCTTAGGTCAGTTGCCGTCGGGCATCCTCCCAACCTCCATGGCCGTTACTCGTCTTATTTTACATAGATCTCATCTTTCTGTCAGTGCCATCCTTCTCGACCATTTATGCTTAAGTGAGTTTGTGGACGACAGTAATTCCCATCCAAATTTATTTGTTGTCACTTCCCCAAAGTTGTCTTCCTTCTCATATGTAGATAGTTTCATTCCATCCAT